>JANRMT010062791.1:155349094-155392903 GCA_026402145.1 Polypterus bichir lapradei | reverse complement strand
ATATATATATATATATATATATATACACACATATATATACACACACACATATATACTTACATATATACACATACATCCACATATATATATATTTCTACATATACACACATACATATACATACACACACATATATACACACAAATACATATATATACATACACACACATATATATAAACATATATATACATACTCTACATATATACATACACACACACACACACACACACAACTATCGTATATGTTGAAGTTCTATTTAAATTTTAAATAGAAGGAATTTTTATTTAGTCGACAGAATATTATTCCGGAATAAATCAACTCAAACCTTAAATAACTTATAATATTTTGCTCTCCATAAAAAATATATCCTGTCTAAATTATACAAGTTAGAAATAAAGTAAATGTTAAAAGAACAAACATTCAAATTTCTTTACTCTTATGTAATTTTATATAAAAAATAAACTTAAATTTTAAATATCCCAAAAGATTTTGCTCTCCATAAAAATATATCCTGTCAAAATTATACAAATTAAAATATGAACATGGTGCATAACAAAACCTGGAAACATAAATAAAATTTGTTCTTTTCAGCAATAACAAATCAAATCATTCAGTTTATGAACAAAGTGCGTATTTGGGAACACCGTAGTGTCGACTTGGTTCAACATTACTTGGCAACAGGGAAAGTGGGGCAAGTTGCACTGGTGCATTTGTGTCTCCCATAAAAGTAGCTTCACTTGAAATCACTTTGTGATTTTGCACAGGTAAAAACGTCTGCTGAAGTGTCAGATTCTTCTTTAACTCTTCTGCTTTCTGTATCTTGTGCATTGCATTCAGGTCTTTCAGGTTATCTAGATGTTTTGTCTCATAGTGCCGTCTTAGATTAAATTCTGTAATTACACCCACATTTGCTCCAGAAATGACACACACTGGTTTACCGGCAATGTCAGTAAACATATACAAAGCCTCCCATCGGTTTTTAAAGGCTCTATGTTCAGAATCACCTTTTCTCTTCGGCATCGTGTGGGCTAGCTTCACAATAACTTGCAGCATCATAAGCTAGACTTGATTAACGCGGTAAGTGTTCGGCAAGGCAGCTGAAGCGCTGCATTATGGGATCTGTAGTTTATTGTGTTACCAGCGCTTCATATCCCCGGGCCATTAATAACAATAATACAGTATATAAAATGATCTCGCGGGCCGGATATAATTACACACTGGGCCGGATGTGGCCTGCGGGCCTTGAGTTTGACACATATGGACTAAATAGAACTTGAAAAGATATATTTTTTCAAATGTGATCGCGCAATTCAGATAGAGTTGACGCGCACTACAGTACATCGAGCCCGCGTGCTATTGTGGTTTTGCCTGCGTGCCTCAATAAGTCATCCTCCCCTCGCTCTTACTTTTTTACCAAAACTATCATTAATGGCGAATAAAGTATCCATTATTCGAGTATGTAGATCGGGGTATATATATATATACATATATATATACCCGCGTATCGCAGCGGAGAAGTAGTGTGTTAAAGAAGCTATGAAAAAGAAAAGGGAACATTTTAAAAATAACGTAACATGACTGTCAATATACAGTAATTGTTTTGTGAGTGTTACTGAGTGTTGCTGTCATCAAGGATTTGATTATCATTATTTCTTTCAATCAGGTTCGTATTTGTAGGATGTGTTGTGTTCAAGTTACATTCCGTGTTTGTCAATCGTTGTAAAGATGACAGGTTTCATTCATCGATTCGTTTCTTACTGCATCAATAAACAGCTCGTCTTCCTCTTTATCTGAGACCTGACACACTGCATGCACGGGTTTTTTTTTTTTACACTGTCTTCCTTTAGCGGGACATTGACTTTTTCCACCGTGTGCTTTGTTTCCGCATTAGCTGCATTTATGAATATGCTTGTATGTATCAGACTCTTCATATTTTTTTGCTGCCTTTTCAATTGTGTAATTTGGTTTTTGTTCAGCGCTTTTTGGAACTGTTGCTTTTTGTCTGTGCACTGCGTCAGTTCACGTGAGCCGCTTGGTGTACATGCATCGAAGTTTCCCAGCTGTGCTGGTGCCATGTCGTGCTATGTCCATGGCTGTATCTAATGTTACCGAAGTCCCGGCACTTAAAACTTTCTCTCGCAGTTTCGCTGAGTTTGTGCCAAACACCACCCTGACCATCTCATCTTCCTCTGCATAAGCACAGTCCTTCACCCGTAAATATTTACCCGTGGCAGTGTTTCTATTGGATTGCCGCTGACGGACGGCCTTATATGGGCAGGCACTAAATTACAAACGCCAGCGGCAGCCTGTCTATGAACTTAATTTAAAGTGTAGGTTTACACTGTGCTTTGTTTCCGAAGTAGCAGAACTCATGAATATGGTTGTATATGTCACTCGCTCGCTTCTTATTGTTTCGCTGCCTTCTCAATTATATAATGCATGTTTTCTTCAGCGCTTTTTGGGCCTCTTCCTGGTTTTCTACGTACTGCGTGATTACGTGGGAGGCGTGATGATGTCAGACGAAACTCCGCCCCCACGGGTTTCAAGCTCATCTCCATTACAGTAAATGGAGAAAAACAGCTTCCAGTTATGACCATTGCGCGTAGAATTTCGAAATGAAACCTGCCCAACTTTTGTAAGGAAGCTGTAAGGAATAACCCTGCCAAATTTCAGCCTTCTACCTACACGGGAAGTTGGAGAATTAGTGATGAGTCAGTCAGTGAGTGAGTGAGTCAGTGAGGGCTTTGCCGTTTATTAGTATAGATATATACGATTTTATGTGGTGTTTTTTGTCACGCTTTAAATCAGGCTTATTTTAAAACCTACATATATATTTTTGGTATCATTCTTTTCAGAGTTTATCAAACTTTAATGTGATGTTGTTAGATTTTCAGATTCTTATTCCATTTTTAAATTATAAACTAAAATATCAAGAACTCCTGTCCTGCGGTAAAGACTTTGTGCCAAGAGATTTAACCACGCCCGGGGCTGGAAATGAAAGACAAAGAGTAGATTACAAAGACAGCTGCTGTACAGGCTTTTAAATGTTCAAAGCGCAGCGCAAGATGCAGATCACACAGCACAGCAGCAGCAGCAAGCTAGAAGCTGATCAAGCATAGAGGAGGTAAAAAAAAAAAAAAAAAACTGTATTCGTTTCCCATTGTTTCACCGTTTAAGAGGGGGTTTCAGAGAAGTGACCGAATCTCCTTGGGCTGCATTCAGCCCCCCTCTTCACAACTGAAGCGGCAGAGACGCGAAGTGGCTTGGTGCGTAGAGCAGACCAGGGTGGTTAACGAGCTAAGCGAGCACGGGGTAAGCCCCCTAGTAAATACATAAATAGGTAGATATTTAAATAAATATACACACACACTTTGGTCTGAACACACCCCAGAATAACTATAAAGCCAGAAAATTAAAAATAAAGAAAACTTGTTTAGTGTATTTCACATTTGTCAATGGGGCGGCATAGTGGGCCAGTAAGGGGACCAGGGTTCACATCCTGGGTCCTCCCTGCATGGAGTTTCCATGTTCTCCCTGTGTCTGTGTGGGCTTCCTCTGTGTGTTCCGGTTTTCTCCCACATTCCAAAGACATGCAGGTTAGGTGAATTGGCAATCCTAAACTGGCCCTAGTGTGCGTGCTTGGTGTGGGGATGTGTGTGTGCACCCTGAGATGAACTGTCTCCCTGTCCAGGGTTTGTTCCCTGCCATGTGCCCTTTGCTAGCTGGGATAGGCTCCAGCAAACTCCTGCAACCCTGTTAAGGACAAAGCGGGTTGAAAGATGATTGACATCTGTCAGTATATATTTATTATAGTGCATTTCACATCTCTTTATCTGTGAAATAGTTCACTTTAGATATTTGAATTTTTTACATATATATGACTTTATATATCTCTCCACATATACAGGTATGTTTCATAAGTATATTTCTTTATCTTTTACTTTCAAAGTCCATTACAGCCCTGAAGAATATTATATTCTGGCCCATATACACCACCCAAAAAATAAAACAGGAACCAAGCGACTCTCAATAGGAAACAAATTAGATCTGATAAAACTCACTTTAAAAATATACACGATAATGCAGATAATGAAACAAGGAACAAATACCTTTTTAAGGCACTATGTGTATGTTTTTTAAGTGTATTTCATTATTTTCACAGGAGAAAATGTAGAAGTTGTGAGAGACTGCAATGCACCATGTGGCCTCTCTTTTTCTTCTTTTGTCATTTGTACTGCCATCAACTCAAGAAAATCATGAGTATTTTACCTTAAACTCTCATATATAATGTTCATAGTTTTCTCTCACTCTAGTTTGCTAAAAATTTGGGGTCAACATTATACACAAAACATAATTTTAATTAGCTATTTTCAATAAGCCGGCACAGTAAGAATGTAGGTACTTGAATTCATTATGTGTATAAAGTGCTTGGTTCTGTTTGTGATATCACTTCTCTGTTGGCTGGAGCTGCGTTGCCGTTCTCCCCTTTCACTTCAGGTTCTGCCTCTCATCTTTCGCTAACTACTCAGTCCCCATGCACATTATACTGCATTATTATAGTCAGTAAGTTTGACTTGATCGATGGACTTGATAGCAGTAGGTAGGTGGTCATGGTGTTCTTCCAGTAGGTATATCATTTTAATTCTTTTAGGGTTTGTCTAGGTTTGGTTCTGACTTTAGATCCAGTGCTGCCAGAATAAACACAAATTGTTTTTATCCCGAACTAGAGGCACAGGCTAGAAAATAGATGGATGGCTGAGTAGAAGTACATTACTTCATCTGGATAAATATTTTTGGCTCCAGTGCTGTACTACGGTTCAGAAGGCAAGTTCAAGCTGCTGTGTGAGGCATGATTGCTTTGTTGTTTTTATTTTGTAGTGTATTTTGTTAGGATCGTATGACAAATTAAACATCTTCTATATCCTGTGTCTTTTTAATAACATCTTGAAAAAACAGGAAATTATGTTAAAGCCGAAGAAGGAAAATCATTTTCTAAGCTACTAAAGCTGAAACGTTTCTGCGTGGTTTGTATTTTTGGGGTTGGATCACTTCCGTGTTTAATATGCAGCATTGTTTTTACATTTGGTTAATTCACTACTTTTAATGCAAAAAGCAGCTTGTTATACTTATAGGTTTCAGGTGGTTATATTCGTTTTAAAAAGCACATTTAAGTCACATACACCTAATGCCACTGAGTGATGAGCCCCATGCATTCTGTTGCTTGTGTTGAGAATTCACTGGTTAGAGAGCAGCAGCATACTGACTGCCTGCTTTATACTGAGGTGACAACCTAGCTTTGAAAATTTGCCCCTTATTCCTAGCCAGCTGTTTGGTACAATTGAAAAATACAATTATCAAAGCAATGGATGTTTACTGTAAACTGTACATTTTTAAAAATTTTGGAGCACAATAAAATGGACTCATCTGATGACTTGTTGTTTTCTGCCTTTTGCAAGGATGCACTGCAGTAATGATGACTATTATGTTTTTTTTTTTATTATCTAATCTCCAGAAAAGCGGGCTTGAGCACTGGTGTCTCTCTTGAGGGTATGGTGCATCCAGAGCTGAGTGAAAGTGGCAGACTGGTGAGTATCGAGATCAATGCTTTCCAAGAGCCCTGCAGCTGTATTTTGATGAATATCGGTCAAGTATTATTCGCTAAGGACAATTACATTTTAACTTTGGGGTTTCTTTGAGACCTTATTCAGTTTGGTACAATCAAACATTTTGTTTTCTCCACTTATGAGTAGCCGTACTTAAACAGATAATAAATAACAGATGAACTTATAAGGGTATTTGATACAGCAGTGTTAGAATTCTCTTGCTTAGAGGGTGCAGTGAAATGCTCACGTTTATGTGCAAGCAACATGCAGAACTCGTCACCGGTCAATATGGTTAACAGGCTTTTGTAAATCCATCCATCCATTATCCAACCCGCTATATCCTAACTACAGGGTCACGGGGGGTCTGCTGGAGCCAATCCCAGCCAACGCAGGGCGCAAGGCAGGAAACAAACCCTGGTCAGGGCGCCAGCCCACCACAGGCTTTTGTAAATATGATTTAAAATTTAATTACATGTATTTTCTAAAAAATGTATTATAGTGCCACGTATTTTGAGCTTTTGACAGTGAACGATAAAACTTGGGTTGTTTAGGATTTATGTGTCTACAAATAAGAGCTTTGTCATCTTTGTTTTTCAGCCTACCCAATACACAATTTGGAAGCTGGTTGCAGATTAGGGTAATGCATACCAGTATCGTGGATGACTAATATAAAACTAATTAAACCTTAAGCACACAGCACTACTGCGTGTTAGCAATTTTGTGTATTAAAGGATTGTCACTGTAAATTATTTTAATCTCTTATTAATAGTACTAACATAAAAAAACATGATAAAGTGATTTGGATTATTTAATGTATGTATACATTTCCTAGCCCTTATTTCCAGTTCATGATAGCTATTCTAACAGCACTGGGTGATAGAATAAAACTAAGCCTGGATAGGGTACCATTCTAATATTGTGATACTTTGGAATTTTATTTGACTTAGAAGCAAGATACTAAGAAGTTAATATGAGTCAATCTGCTTTTGAATATATTTGCGAAAGCAGGTGATATGGTAAAAATCACTTTTTTATTTGTGGATTTTTTTATTTTATGTATCACGTTTCATAGTGTAAAAGGCCACAGTTTGCACACACACACTAATATGGTCTTGTATTATGTACTCCAAATCTAGGATGATGTTCATTCTGCACAAAATCATTTTTGTTGAATGCAATTGCTGTGAGATTTTCTCACACAGTCCTTAATAAAACGAAGCCAAGCTAGACACTCAGAGATCTGGGCTTCACCTTTTGAGGGAAGAAGGCTGTGGGAGATGTCTTCCTAATCTCCCTGTGACTCATTTCATGCAGAGGCTACTTGCAGGAAGAAATGTAATTATAGAGAGTCCCAAGTGTGTCAGTTAAAGAAGAGGAAAAATAAAACATACTTGTGCTGAGGGGAGGGAAGGAGAAGCAAAGCAGATGAAAACCTTTTAGAGAACCTCAATCACTTCCCTACAGTTATTGTCTCTTGCAGTCTAGAATGGGGAATTAAAACCAGTCTTCAACAGATGTCACTGAGAGACGCCTTCTCCTTATATATACCACCAAGATTCTCAGAAGTAGCTAATTCCCATTCTCAGAAGATGTGTTTTTCATCCTACTATAAGTAGAAATGTCTGTGGTAAATGGGGGCTCGTGTTTTTTAATATGGTACTCCTTAAAGACCTCCTGAATTACTGGCTACTCTGATTCTTCTGCATGGCAGGCTTGCTTCCAGTCCACATCCCATCAGAGGTGGGCTCACACTAAAATCCTTATACCAGACCTTTTTTTAACAAACACACTCAAGAGTTAAGGAACATTGAAGTACTAAAATAGCATTTATTACTAAAAAAAAACACTGTCTCCATCTGAGAAGTATAGTTTACAAAAAGATTAACATTAAAAAATTCTTTGTTTAAAATTATGCCTACTGGTATCCCTCTGAAGCCTCACCCCAGTAAAAATAATAATAGTTTTTTTTGCTCCCCCAGTATTGCAGAGTTTGTCTTTTATCCTCTGCCCTACTCTGACAGTTGACTCTGACTGCAACTAGCAGGATGTTCCGTTTTTATATATTTTTAGAACAGGCATGTGAGAGGTCTTAAATTCTGTTGCCGGCAACATTTCAGTCTACTTGGCTTAAAGAAAACATTACAGATGAACTCTGGTTGTTATAGTTACTCAGTGTTTTTCTAGTCTTATTTAACATGAGAAACAAGTTTTTTCAACTTTTGTTAAGTTAAGTTGGAGGTGGGATTACATCAGAGATCGGCTCTGAGGCTTTTCTTATTTGCAATGGTGATGGACAGGCTGGCAGATGAGATTAGATAGGAGTCCCCATGGACTATGATGTTTGCTGACGAGATTGTGATCTGTAGTAGTAGGGAGCAGGTTGAGGAGACCCTGGAGAGGTGGAGATATGCTCTAGAGAGGAAAGGAATGAAGGTCAGTAAGAACAAGACAGAATACATGTGTGTGAATGAGAGGGAGGTCAGTGGAATGGTGAGGACACAGGGAGTAGAGTTGGCGAAGGTGGATGAGTTTAAATACTTGGGATCAACAGTACAGAGTAATCGGGATTGTGAAAGAGAGATGAAAAATAGAGTACAGGAAGGGTGGAATGGTTGGAGAAGAGTGTCAGGAGTGATTTAAAAACAGACTGGTATCAGCAAGAGTGAAAGGGAAGGTCTACAGGACGGTAGTGAGACCAGCTATGTTATATGGGTTGGAGACGGTGGCACTGACCAGAAAGCAGGAGACAGAGCTGGAGGTGGCAGAGTTAAAGATGCTAAGATTTACATTGGGTGTGACGAGGATGGATAGGATTAGAAATGAGTACATTAGAGGGTCAGCTCAAGTTAGACGGTTGGGAGACAAAGTCAGAGGGGCGAGATTGCGTTGGTTTGGACATGCCTAGAGCAGAGATGCTGGGTATGTTGGGAGAAGGATGCTATGGATAGAGCTGCCAGGGAAGAAGAAAAGAGGAAGGCCTAAAAGAAGGTTTATGGATGTGGTGAGATGGGACATGCAGGTGATGGGTGTGATAGAACAAGATGCAGAGGACAGAAAGATATGGAAGAAGGTGATCCACTGTGGCAACCCCTAACTGGAGCAGCCGAAAGAAGAAGAAGAAGTTAACTGCATCAGTCGGCAAAGTCAGTAGTAACATTTACAATGCTCGGCAAAAATGAGTACACTACTGTATATTTGAAAATTAATTTTTCGGTGAACACCAGAACAATAAGCAGAATTCTGGCAAAACTGAGTTTTATTAAACAACATAAGTCTGGTTATCAGCATTGTTAAGATAAGAACATAATAAATTGTATTCAAGTGTTGAAGTGCTTCAAAAATGAAATCACCCTACTACAAATTCCACCAAATCTAGCATTTTTTACGGCCTCCATAATTTTTAAGAACAGCTCCAACTCTTCTAGCTATCTTACTCTATTCTTGGAGAATGAGCTCTTTTAGAGACTGGGTTCTGGATGGAAAATGATGCTTAACATGTCTTTTCAGAATTCCCCACAGGTTTTCATACTGGGCTGAAGTCTTGTGACATGCTTGGCCACTAAATCACTTTCACCCTGTTCTTTCTCAGAAAGGCAGCAGTGGTCTTGGATGCACAGTGCCCTCCATAATGTTTGGGACAAAGACACATTTTCCTTGATTTACACCTCTGCTCCACAGTTTAAAATTACATATCAAACAATTCAGACATGATTAATATGTACAATGCAGATTTTCATTTTAATGTATTTGTCATATCCTGTAGAAATTAGAAAACTTTTTTCTACAGTCTCCATAGTTTTTGGGACAATTGGTGTCTGACGACCCAGGGCACGAAGAGATGGTAGCATCTTCTTCATTATTTCGCAGTACATCTGTGAATTCATCGTGCCATCAATGAAGTGCAATTCCAAGACAACCGCAGCACACGTACAACCCCACAGAAGAACACTGTCACCACCACCCCTTACAGTGGGTACTATGCATTTTTCATTGTCCTCGTCACCCTTGCAACATCTTAATGTTTGGATGCCATCAGTTCTAAAAAGAGTTTCCTTTGACTCGTCCCTCCAAAGTACAGACTCCCAAGAGTCTTCACTTTTGTCTGTCTGGGCCCTTTGCAAATGCTAAACTTCCTTTGCTGTGCATTGGCTTTACCAGTAGACAACATCCTCTTGTACCACTCCTCTGCAGCGTGTGTCATGTTGTGTCACAGAAAACAGTCACACCAGTTTAGCTTTTTACTAGTTTAACTAACTGTGATGAACTTGTATGCCGATTTTCCTCCACTCTTTTTTTTATCACTAAACGCTCATGTTGAGGTGTTCACTTCCATGGGTGGCCTTGAGGTCTCAAGGGAGCTTTGCCACAAGTCCATGTTTTTTGAATATCTGAGTTGCTACTGTATTCCAACTGAATAACAATAATTTATTAATTTTCTTGTAGTCTTGACCTCTTTGTGTAAAAAAATTACTTCCTTTCTCGTCTTGTTACATTTTTCTTCCATGTGGTGCCATTGTTTTCAGCATTGAATGGGAGGGAATTTTACATCTTAAATACTACCATTAATCGTCAGTTATCTGATAGTCAACTGTGTGATGATTGATTTTACTTATCTGTAATTGAATTCCTGTTAATTAGCATTTTATCAAGTGTTATTTCTAAGACCTTCGTGGGGTGTACTCATTTTTACACCATGGTTTTAAACCATTTTGTTTAAAAAAAATAATAAAATCCAATTTTGTTTTTTGTACTAACAAATCTTAATTGCAACCAATAAACCTGATTTGCTGGACTATTTTATGACAAAGGATCCCTTAGAAAGTATTAATTCTAAAGGGAGAGAGAATTTTCTCGTTTAAGCTGGGCACTGTATTACTCTGCCCCAGCTGTACTTTAGAGGCTGAGCATCTCAAGGAGCTCCTTGTCCTGTCTTTCTCCCTCTAAATCAGAAAACCTCTGGTGGTAGATAGGCTGACACCCTTTCACTTTATTCTTTCACATTATACAGCCTATCTATGAACTTGGTATTATGAATAGGGATCCAGGAAGAATTAATACAACCTTGTACTAAGTAAATCTGAGCAGATATCCCAAGCGTAAAGCCCTCATTGACCAGTAGGTACTTTCTAATGTTCTTTTAAACTGTATCCCAGATTAATTATAAAATCCTATTATTAACCTATAAAGCTTTAAATGGCCACTCACCGGACTACATCAGTGACCTTCTCCATCACTATGCTCCTGTTCGTCCACTAAGTTCCTCTGATTGTGGCAGTCTTGTTTTGCCTCACACTAACCTGCACCCTGTGGGTGACAAGGTCTTTATCTGTATAGCGCCCAGACTTTGGAATGACCTCCCTAAATTAATTAGATCAGCTGACTCAATTCATTCTTTTAAAAAAACAACTTAAAACTCATCTGTTGTGGAAGGCTTCTAACTTAATCTGAGATTTTTCCTTCATTTTTCAGTCTTCCTCTCTGTCCAGATGTTCAGTATAATTTGTGTGTGTGTTATATAACAAATGATGTTATTTGCTAGGCTTTTCTTTTAGTATTAAATTTAGTATCTTTCTTCGTTTTATTGTCTTTTATTCTGTTTAATGATTTTGTATTTTCTGTATTTATCGTTTTTAGTGTTCTATTCAGGAAACATTTTTATCCAAAGTTACATATACCTGCTGCTTCTTTCTGAGACTCTGTAAAGTGCCTTGAGCGTGGGGAAGGTGCTATGTAAATAAAATGTATTATTGCTATTATTATTTATTCTTTTGCATTTCTTTTTCAGTTGGTGCAAGCAGTGGAGCAGTTTGGGGCCGTGATTGAAGACTTGCTTCTTAAGCATGGCAAGAAGATTGTGGGTACGTTTATAGACTCCACAGGACTTTAAGGAGTCAGAGTTACTCTTCATAGTCACATGTTTTATGCTAGTCTGCTTTGATGTCTTTCAGATGAGCAGTTTGTACTAAAGAGAGTATCAGATTCTGCTATTGATCTATACGGGATGGTGGTTGTCATTTCAAGGTAAGCATAGTATAAAGATCTAGTTAATGTTAACAGTTTATGTCCTGACAGTAGTTTAATAGTAAGTAAAATATTCCATATATAATGTACACTATATCAAACAAATTTCTGCTCCCCAAACTATAAGTGGCAGTGTGAATCCCAAATGGACTTGCATTTTGATAAAATTAAAGTGTAAAGTAAAAGCCATCATCATTTTTTGTTCTGCAAAGAGGTGAGTTCAAGACATCTACATTTTTCTCTGTCCACAACCATTCACATGAAATTAATATACAAGTACTCTTCTTTTATTACTGGTTATTAGCATTGTTCATGTTTGCTTGTTAGCTATGTCCTTAGTAATGTAACATTTAAAAAGAGAAAACTACTCTTTATCAGTATTTACTTTGAATAACATACTGTAGCTGACTACAGAGGATGCAAAGAGGTCCAAGTTTGTTGTGTTATAACACAAACAGCTAAGTTAACTAGCAGATATGCATCTTACAGCAGCCTAATTTTGCACAAGTGATGCACAAAGTATTTCAAACTAAAAGTTGTCTTATGCTATTTATTCTGAATTTACCTTTGAGTAACTTTCTCTAAATGATTTTATTCTAAGCCATTTTGGTTAACATTGTGCTCAAATGGTTTCTATTTTTTCGCTTTATACTTGCAAAAGGTATGTTGACAGTTAATTCTGTATGCATGATTGCACATCCATATTTCAAAGTTGTTTGTGTACGTTGCAATGAACTCACAACTCAGTCAAATTTGAAACAAAATTTCATGTTGATGTGTTGCTCGATATCCATTATTAACGACAAGCTTGAAAAATACACTTGAACTCAACAGTTGTTCACAAACAACTGACAGTATCAAACAAGTTGAAACTTGTCACAAACTAGGCTCTAGGATGGACATGTCAGAACCCGCATTGAATTGTTTTGCATTGCTCTTGGATGGTGCTCTGCATCAACTTTCACCGTACTTTTTGATCACACCTCGTATGAGATTTGCACATGTATATGCTGACACATCACAGCTGAGTAAATCTTCCTTTATTAAAAATCTCATCTACATCTACATAAGACTCATTACCTTCAGATAAATGAGTTTCACAACTTTCCAATGATATATAGCTGGTTACAATTGGCCATTTGTGGTCAGATGTGCATAAAAGGCAGGAAATATATTGCATATGTGAGAGCGAATCTTTAGGTTTTTGGCCGAGTGCATGAAGATTATTCATTTGATGTACAGTAAGACTTGAAGTTTGTACTCGGTGTAGCTGTTTGTAAGTAAGACATGATCAAAAAATGAGCCAAATGTATACCAAAAGAAAATCTCCAAAAAAGTTTGCTTTAAAATGGTTTAGTGAAATTTCAAATCAAATAGTCCACACAAGAATAGAGAAAAGTTGTTACACACGTAGAATAAAAGACAAAAGAAAAAAAAATGTTTCTTCTTGTTAAACTACAATTGTTTCTATGATTAACAATGAGGTATTTCTTTATGCTTTACTTCACATTCAGTACGTTCTAAACATATAGCTCTGCACATACCCACAGCTAGGCAGGTCAGTAACTGAGAATAATCTGTAATCAGATGGACAAGAAGTAGAATATTTCATTTCAATTCAGCTTGTGGGGGTTACAAGAGCCTTCTATATACTATGCAGTAATTTATAGGCAAACATTTAACATAACTTCTATCAACTTAAAATGAGCTAAATAACTGGCGGTTGGCTCTTACACTAGGGAAACATTGTCTTCAAAAAAAAGACAAAATGTTGTTGAGGGAAATCCTAGAAAAGAGTGCTGGTGAAATATGAAAATATTTAGTCAAAATTCTGACTCAATTGAGAATGACAACATTTCCTGAAGGACTTGGTGCCATGCTTGATTTGTCAGTACCACTCAGTATAATGCTGAAGCATCCCAATGTGCAGTTTTGCAGTTCAAGCGTCATGGGTCCAGTTCCCATACCCAAATGCTGTCTGCTGCCTGGTTTTCCTATGTTAAATTTCTGACCAGTGCTCTTCCAGTTTAAACATCTAAGCTGTACCCACTTGAAGTTTCACACGAGGACTCCCAACACATTTTTATCAAATTTTACTGGCTATGTGAACTTTCACACCTTTGATCAAAACAATATGGTACCCCATCTTGCCACCATTCGCAGTTTCACTTAAGGATCCCCATCCCAAAAAAATCTACCAAATGTCACTAAATCATACTGTGCAAACTTTTACAGGGAATCATTCTCTAATTGACTGTTACTGAATCACGCCACCCCATCCTACACCACCACTTAAAGTTTCATGTGGGGAACTCCCCTCCTCCATAATTCCATCAAGTGTCACTGATCCACTCCACTGATTCTGAATATGCCAGTTTTTGACTTGACTTCCAAAAATGTGCTGTTTAGGTTGATTGGACATTTAGGTGTATGTGTGTTCCCTGTTCAGGGCTGTTTTCTGCCCTGTGCCCAGAACTTCCAGGAAAAACGTTGCCCTCCACACTAGAAGAAGCTGACATTAAAGTGTGTGTTTTGTACTTGGTTTATTCCAGATATGAAAAATCAATTTAAAAAAAAAAACAACAACAAAATTAAATAAGTAACAGTACACGAAATGTCTGTTGGGCAACTCCAACAGAAGGCAGGAGGCGATGTATGAATTTTAGCACAAAAACCCCAGTCTGTTGTACCAAATGTCAGATGTCTCTGTGTCTAGTAGTAAACAGAAATTGCTTCAAGGACTGGCTTGAAAAATAACTTTGAAAGTAAAGGTTTGGATTATATGTATATACAGTAGTTACAGATTGTTTACTTGTTGCTTCAGAGTGATATATAAAGTGAGTGCCTGTATATATTTTTTCTCTCTAAAAAATGAAAATATAACTGCAATTGCAATACTTGTTTTGAGAGGTTGTTTATATGCAAGTGACCATATGTTTCAAAAATGGGGGGGCAATTTGTGCCAAAAAGTAGAACATTGCAATATTATGGGATATGACATCTAAACTTGGTCAATTGATAGCTGACACATTGGGACCCAAAAGAAAATGGATTCCAGGGTTATACAGTACATCATAAAATATGTTGGTTATGTACTGTAAAATCCAGTTTTCAGGAGAGATATTCCTAAAACATATATTTTTTTGTTTTATTTAGTTCATGTGAAACAAAGATTTTTATTCTTGTAAGGAATTTTATAAAAGTCTACTCTTTAGTCATTTAAAGATCTTTTATCACATAAGTAGAATAATAGCCATTCATTTGAGATCTATGTAATGCAATGTATGTAATTTAGGAGCAATAATACCAAAAACCCTTTGGGGCATCTTTTCATGTGTCATTTGAAGAGATTCTAACGAGCTGCTTTAGGTAGGTAGATTGTTTTATCTACATAGGATTTTATTTGTCCTGAGAGAGAAATTTTAGTCAACAGAAGCTCAAGAAAGTTTATAAAAAACAATAATAAACACACACAAGAATTACAAAAATGAAAAAATCAGACTTTTAATCTGAGTATAAAATGAGCAGTCACAGTGAGGCACTAATAAAGGCATATTTCCGTAAGTATGAAGGGGCTCCAGTTGTGTTTCTTGATGCATTTTTCCTTTTTGCTAAATATTTTGTTGGCTGAAAGTTCTTCATGCTATTTGTGTCAGAAAGAGAATTTGCAGCA
This sequence comes from Polypterus bichir lapradei, assembly GCA_026402145.1. Lineage (NCBI taxonomy): Eukaryota > Metazoa > Chordata > Cladistia > Polypteriformes > Polypteridae > Polypterus > Polypterus bichir. The sequence continues at coordinate 155,377,607 of JANRMT010062791.1, read as the reverse complement.
TAGTCCATAATGGCTGTTCCTTTTTGTCTTAATTCTCACACCAGCTACTACCTCTAGCGGGTTGAAAGCACATCCCATAACTGAGCCTGCATTCTTAATCAACTTGTTGTTTTCGGTGCACACCACATCATCGAAAATTATGCTTTCTATCATAGTCATTTACAACATGCAAAGGGTGTCACTACCCACATTGAAGGAACATAGTCTGCAGAGAGAAAGGAGCTGATCTGACCTTTCTTTTATAGTTTGGCTATGTTACAAGACCAGACCAGCCTGTTATTAATGTTGGCCACTTATAGCAGTGCACTACCTCCACATCCTCTGCCTGGGTGTAGAAAATCTTCGGTGCGGCAAAAGACAATAGCCATTTCCTTAGTTTTTCTAATGTTAATCTACACCAAGAAACAAAGTTCCCACCTAAGTCCTCTACTCTATCTTATTCCCATTGTTTATACACTGAATTTGAACTGAATCAGTAGAGAATTTCTTAATAAAAAAAAAAAAAGTGACATCAACTGCTGTTAGATTTATAGTCTAAGAAGTACAGGGTTAAGAGAAAAGGAGACAGGACTGTTCCTTGTGCTGCTCCAGTGTTGCTCACATCCACATCAGAGACACAATCCTTGTGCCTCTCAAACAGCGGTCTGCCTGACAGTCCATTTTTCAGGTCACCATAAGCTCATCCATTTGTATATCTCTGAACTTGCTTCTTAATAGGAATGACTGGATGGTATTGGAGGCACTGGAGAAACTCACAGTTTTACCCAGATGGGAATAAGCCTTGTGGAGCAGATAGTTAATTCCACCTTCCAGGATTGTAGGTGGAAGAAAGATGGATCCGATTGTGGGGGATAGTGTTAAGGACTCAAGCCAGAAAGCACTTCTTTATGCAAAGAGTTGTGGGAATCTGAACCAAACTACTGAGCCATGTAATTGAAGCAGCAACCTTCGGATAAGATATTAGGACAGATTAGCTATTAGTTAAACAAATGAGCTTGATGGACTGAAATGTCCTTCTGTAATTATGAACCATGTGAGATGTTTACTGCAGAATAATCAAGGTACATGAGAAGGTAAACTTCATGTTGCAATACTACATTTTGAAACACGTTTAAGACCTGCTATCTTGAATGACAGTAGCTCAGATTCTGACATTGTGGTTTTATTATCTGTAAGCTTCACTTCCTTCTTTAGGTTGCCTCATACTTGCATTGCTTCTTCAGCATTTCTTCATTACTTTTTATCATGAGAGTATGTTGTTTTAGAGACCACTGTCTGCATTTTAGGATCATTATTATTATGTGTACAGTGAAATTCTTACTTGTTTATACTAATCAGCATGTAACACATTGTCACTCTCTGGCACCATGATTAGTAGAGCAATCATAGAAAACATTTAGTCCTAACTTAGCAGCATAACAAAAAACAGACAAAAATCATAAGCACTGAAATATGTTAATTATTTGCATTAAGTGTAAGGTATTAGGTACAGTATATCTTGTTAATATATACAAAATGTATCGTATTTTAATGTATGCAAAATAAATGTGTCCACGTGTGTTTGTGGTTTTCCGAAAGAAAGAAAGAAAAAATACAGAAATGTCTGTAAACCAGGAGAAGCATTAAAACGTCCAAGCAGCAGTTGAAAATAAAAAAATAATGACCTGAATGTCTGCAGTATTTTTTCTTGTATATTTGGCTAATGCCTAAGATAGTAATATTGTTTTATATACACAGAAGATTCAGAAAGTTTTCAGACCCTTTTACTTTCTGCACACTTTACTGAGTTGTTGATTTCATTTTAAATGATACATTTGCCATTTTGTCCATCAGTCTACACTCAAATACCCATAATGACGAAGTGAAATCATGTTTTCAGAAAAGTTTGCACATTTAATAAAAATCAAAAACTGGAATCTCTCATTTATTTAAGTATTCACACCCCTGAGGTGGTTGTTCCTCTAACAAGTTCTCAGATCTCAGCAGAGGACTTCTGAGGCACTTTTAGAGGGTCCATTGGGTTCTTGGTCTCCTACATAACCAAGGCCCTTCTTACCAAGTTACCCTATTTGGCCGGACTTTGGTTCCAAACTTCTTTGATTTCACAAGGAAACCCTCAAAAGTTTTAGAAATGGTTTATTCCCTTGACTTGATCTGTACCTCACAACATGTTGATCATGGAGGTCTACAGAGATTTGGACTTGGACTGCATGGCTTGGTTTTTATCCTAATGTGCAATGTAAATTATGGAATTTGTATACGCAGGGTGTGTGTCTTTCTAAACAATGTCCAAACAATTTAATCTGCCACAGGTGAACTCCAATCAAGTTAAAAAGCTGAAAGTTGGGAGGATTGTGAGGCATCAGTTTTGCAATGTAGTCATGATGTTTTTCACTGCATCATCTGAGAAATACCTCAATGCATGTAGTTGATTTTTCTGAGTTGGGAATGCCTAGAAATCACACGACACTAAATCCGGGCTATATGGAGGGTGTTCCAGTGCAGTCCCACCAATTTCAGTCAGTGCTGCCAATGCAACTGCAGCAACATACGGCAAGGCATTGTTATGGAGCAGAAACCACTTCTCGTTGTTGTATCTGTTCTTCTCTGAGATTTCTGGGTACTCAGCTGACTCACACATGACACATTTTCAATTTCTCTGTCACAGTGTGTTCATTCCATTCAAACGAGATGCCAAGTGAAGCCAAAAGTTTGGGTAAAGTGAGCCTTCTGTCTTCTTGCAAGACTTCATTAGCCTTGGCAATGGTAACATCCATAACCACTGTGGATGGCTTTCCAGATTGAGCTTCATCATTCACTACCTCATTTCTGACCTACAGCAGCATCACCGTACACTTCCCATAGCATTTCAAGAGTTTCATTACTGCTCTTCCCAAGCTTAATGCAAATTTTAATCACAGACATTTGCCCTACTGTCACAAGAACATTTTCTTCATCCACCATGACAACATGTAGGAAGTTCTTCCACTCACTGTAACAGAACACTGAAGAATGCAGTGGTCCAACTGAAGGTTCACACACGTCAATGTATGCCATTCACAAACACCTGCACAGCATTCCCATCCTCCATGAAATAGAAACAGGGACAATCTCATTACTTTTCAATCAGCCCTCATATTGCATTTCATTTGGAAAACCTAAATGCCATTCATATATTCTATGACTGTATGAAGTCTTTGTTTTTTTTTTTTTTTCTCAACCGCATGGACTAGTGAATGGATGATTGCTAGTTTTTTGTTGGAAAACTATATGACAACACATGGATTTTATTGTGCCTGATGTGGTTTTATGAAAGAAAGAAAATAAAGAGAAATGGCCATAAACCTGGAGAAGCAGCAAATGAAAATAGCAAATAATGGCCTGAATGCCTGCAGTATTTTTTATTGTATATTCTGCACATTTTACTGTGTTGTAGATTTCATTTTAAATGATAAATTTGCTATTTTGTTCATCAGTCCACACACAAATACCTATAATGACAAAGTGAAATCATGTTTTTAGAAAGGTTTGCACATTTAATAAAAATCAAAAACTGCTTATGGGTAAAGAAAACATTGGTGGTAAAATAATCCATCTTTGTTTGCTATAAAGAGTCACCTCTTGGACTACATGACATTTTTCCTCTGTGACAGTCTATCAATTGATCTCAACTCTGCAACTACTGAGTGAGGGTGCTGTTAAAAAAAAAAAAAAACTGTCAGGGTTGCTCCAGGACATTAACCAAGGTGGGAACAATTTTGTGGATAAGCTGATTAGGATTTATTTATTTATTTTTTTGTATTACTAAATATTTAATCTGCAGAAAAGCAGATTGCTTCCATGTTCACATTAACTGCTTTTTAGATTTCAGAAGGTTCAGAAGAAGGTTGTTACTCATGAAAGGACATCTATGCAGACCTTTTTAAAATTCTAAGGGTATTAAAACTTGTGTAGGCAGACAAACCACCGTGGCACCCAACTGTGGAGCTATCTGCCTGCCAGATTAGAGTAGCTCATTTTAATGTCAGCAGTTAGATTAAAGCTGAAAATATTTGGCTGACACCTTTATGCAAGGAAACGTACAACCACTGATTAAAAATTTTGTTGACTAACTGTACTGCACACCTCTCATATGTGGCTACACAGTAGTTGCACAGATCAAAGCCCTGTGACCGTGCACCAGTAGCAGGCCCAGTTTGTTTAGTCCAAAAGTTGTCACACCCAGCAATTTCACCCATGTTTTGTAATGGCTGTCATGAGTGATAGTTGTTCACGTTTGGTGAAAGAATTCCTATAGAATTTTGTGTAAGTTCAGGAAGACTGTTAAAGAAAGATAGAGACTCTTGAAACATTGTATAAAGCGTATGAAACAAATGGCATTTTCCAACCTCAAAAAAAAAGCTATCAGTGCTGCCTTGGAGATGTCAAAAAATATGGTGCTATATTTCTTTTTTTTATAGTACTGCATGAGATGTATAGATTTTGAAAGAAGGTATGTTAAAAAGAATAAGTCTAGAATTGCAAGTGTAATCTTTTCATTTCAGCAGGAATTAAACCAACAACCTTGTAGTTTAAAGTCCGGTGTCTTAGCCACTATATCACAACTGTCTGCAGAATGGAAATGTAAAACCACCCCCATTCAGTGGCATGCTAAAGTTTGGGCCCCCTGGTCTGTTACTGTGAATAGTTAAGTGAGCAGAAGAAGAACTGATCACCAAAGGCATAAAGTTAAAGGTGACACATTTCTTTTCTGCATTTTATGCAAAATTAGTATATTGTTTTTGTTTTGTACAATTGTACAATGTAAAAAGGAAAGAAGCACCATGCAAAAGTTTGGGCATCCCAGGATATCTGTGGTCTCGGATAACTTTTACAAAGTCTCACATCTTAATTAGCTTGTTAGGGTTATGGCTTGTTCATGGTCAGCATTAGGAAATCCCAGGTGATGTAGATTGCAAAACTATTTAAATTCTCTGCAATCTGCTCAACAATCAGCAGCCATGTGCTACTCTAAGCAGTTGCCTAGCACTCTGAAAAATAAAATAATTGATGCTCACAAAAGCGGGAGATGGCCACAAGAAGATAGCAAAGCATATTCCGGTAGCTGTTTCCTCAGTTTGTAACTTTACTAAGAAATGACAGTTAACAGGAATGATGGAGCTCAAGTTGAGGTCTGGAAGACCAAGAAAACTTTCTTAAAGAACTGCTCATCGGATTGCATTAAAGGTAAATAAAAACCCTTATTTGATTGTAAAAGACCTTCAGGAAGATCTAACAGACTCTGGAGTGGTGGCACACTGTTCTACTATGCAGTGACACCTGAACAAATATGACCTTCATGGTAGAGTCAGCAGAAGAAAACTTTTTCTGCACCCTAGCCACAAAATTCAGCACCTAAAGTTTGCAAATGAGCATCTAAATAAGCCTGGAAACAAGTCCTGTGGATTGATGAATTCAAAATAGAGCTTTGTAGCCACAATGTGCCGAGGTATGTTTGAAGAAGAAAGGGGTCAGAATTCCAGAAAAAGAACACATCTCTGTCTATTAAGCATGGCAGTGGATCGTTCAGGCTTTGGGCTTGCATTAGAGCCAGCGGCACAGGGAACATGTTAGCAGATTGTGGAAGCAAACATCACACCATCTGTAAAAACGTTGAAGATAAAAAGATGATGGGTCCTACAACAACATAATGAACTGAAGTACAATTCAAAGTCTACAATAGAATACCCCAAGAGGTGCAAGCTGATGGTTTTGCCATGGCCTTCACAGTCCCCCGACCTAAACATCATTGAAAATCTTTGGAGAGATCTCAGAAGAGCAATGCATGCAAGAAGGCTCAAGAATCTTGCAGAATTAGAAGCCTTTTGCAACTACAAATGGGCAAAAATACCCCAAGTAAGAACTGAAAGACTCTAAGCTGACTACAAAAGCGTTTACAAGCTGTGATACCTGCTAAAGGGGGTCTAAGTACTGACCATGTCAGGTGCCCAAACCCTTGTTTCAGTATTTTGTACCTGTAAATGATGGTAATAAAATATAATCTTGCTTAATATATTAAAGAAATGTGTCATCTTTACCTTTATGCCTTTTGGTGATCAGTTCATGTTCTGCTTAACTATTCACAGTAACAGACATTTTAAGCAGGGTGCCCAAGCTTTTTCATGCCACTGTATCACACTTCTGTCTGTTTACATTTCCTTCTGACATTCCAGTCCAGTATTGTCTTCAGTAATTTTGTTACCCTCTTCCACATCTTTGTTTGGAATTTGCAGAACTCTACAATTCTCAAGAACAGCGTATCACTGAACTCTAGATTTTAATCCGCAAAATATCTTAATTTCTTTTTTATTTGGACAAGTCCCAGCACCTTTAGCATATTCTACTGATTAAATATTTAGTTTTTCTCTGTGATCTTTTGAGCATGTGGTATACTTAAAGCCAAACTGATTGCTCTGTAATGCATGTATTCCAACATGCAGTCCACACACTTTGGACAATTCTGTCACACTCCCGTAACCTGTTAACATCTCCATCATTGTTTAATCTTAATTGAATTAATTTTACATATTTCTTCTTCTCATAAACTAACATTTGAATAGTGTAAGCTTCAAGTTTCCATCACTATGTCCCCGAAAATTACTTGTATAGCTTTTTACTAACAGATGTTCATCTGAAAGGTGAAGAGAAAGTGGTGTCAACATCTGATAAATTTAAGTAGTACATACTTACAAATATGCCTCTTTATTTTGTTATTTTATTTCTCTTCAGAGCATCCAGATCTCTAAGCCAAGGCCACCATTCTGCTCAACATGAGAAGATGTTGTGTGAGACATGGTGCATTGAGGTAAGAAATGGAATACTTCAAAAACTCTTAATGTAGAGATTACTAAAGGTAAAGGTGGGTCATGTTTCAGACTCTCAAAACCTAAATTAATTTATGGTTAACACTTTTCAAATGCACTATAGAAAGATTTGACATTTTATTAGATGGTGACATAGTGATCCGTAATGCCTGCCTCACTTCCCCAAGAATGTGGCCCATGAATCACAGCCTAACCACTGAGTGGTGTATTCCTCCTTTGTTGGAGCGAGTTTACTCTGGGTACTCAGTCTTTGTCCAGTCTTCATGAAGATGATGTTGTTAAGTGATTGTGAGCTCTATACTGACCTGATGTTTGTCCAATGTCCAATGTTGTTTCCTTCTATCTGCCGCTTGCTGCTTGTTTTTTTAGTAAATAACAAATGCATATTCTCCCTTAACGTTACCCCTGAGTTCTCTTCACACTTTTCTATTCCTGCTTTTGAACTCCGGACCTGATCCTTATATATGGGTCCTGTAATCACATAAGTGTTAGGAGTATGGTGCAAGATGGAGAGGCGTCTTGGTCCTTGCTCAGCATGGCATACACTGACCCCTGTTTCCTGAAAACCCAGCTTTGTTCATTGCTCTCTAACTCCAGACGTATAAGGGTTATTCATACTCTGAGTGAGATATTTAATGCCTCAAACTTCCAAACGCTACATTTGGTCAAATATTTATAGTTTTTCATTTCCTCCTTCACCTCCTCATCTTTTTCATTTTATCTACAATATTGGAGGACACTTGGGTTCCAATGTCTCTTTGTATATTTTATTTTTTGTATAAATTCTTATACATATTAAGCTCTCCTGTAGTCGGAAAACTAGTGTCGACTTTATATGCAATGCCATTATCAACTGAACCAATTCAAGCCTGATTATCATTTATTTTCTAACCCTCATAGGCTGTATGTATGTAAATCTATGACCCCAACTTTCATTCTAATCCCTTGAGCATACAGGGCACTTTTATTTATATTCTTTAGGATTTCACCTAAACCTTTAGTTTTTGTTTGGGGTGCTTAATTTTCTCGACCCATTGTGTGTACTAACATTAAAAAATATTAGTTATGGCAATGGCACGTCCAGCTCAGCACCAGTCACACAAGAAGTTCCTCAGGATTGTCATCAGCCCTCTGCTATTCTTCTTATTATTAATTCTTTTCATTTTTGAAACGTAGATTTTCAGAAATGCAGACTCTAATTGCATTCTGATTTCTTTGTGCTTATTACATAGCCCTTGCCTGATTGAATCCTAATCTTACAACATCTTGTTCTCTGATTGATTCCCCTCTGTGGAAGATAAACAAATAAAAACATAGCAAATATAAAAGAGTTGCTTTCCATGCCACTTGTTGTGTTGCTTGCGACTGTTAAATGCATGAGGAGTAAAGATACATGAAGCACACAGAGAGAGTTGGCTTCAAAAATGGCGAGTTCTCCACTATAAAATGCATGTTTTTCTTTTATATTGAATTCCAGCAGAAAACTAACGAGCGTCCATCCATTAGTCCATGTGGGGGAAAAAAAAACCCTCATAAAGAAACAGAACATATAAATTGCAGTTAGGTTTTATCGCTGGGTGCAGGAATGACAGATCACAAAACAGAGGAATAGTTGGGACACCAACCGGGTAGTCTGTTTAATGATGGAAGGCCCAACAAAAATATGCCCCTTGGGTTCAATAAGCAGCCCGCTTGGGCAAAATAAACAACAAAAGTTATTTAGCTCTTCACTGTGAAAATCGGGGTCAGTCACTGTAGCTCTGTCAGGCGGTTTGCTCTGTTTACAAATGACGCCTCGATCCATGCAGCTGGGCTTTTTATATCGTGCGGACTAGAAGGAGCGGGGCTAAGTGTCCTCACCAGTGGTTTCTTTCTGTTACGTGGTGAGAAGGAGAAGAAAATGTTAGCGACGGCACTCCGTCTCAACCCAGCAAGTTATAATATACCTCGATTGAGCCCATGAGGAGATTCTCCGACATGAATGCATGACAATTTCAAACATGAAATGTAATATTATAATTTATTATGATAACAAATATAATTATTATAGCAATATTATTATTATAATAATGTGCAGTGGGTTTCAGAAAGTATTCGGACCCCATCACTTCCTGCACACTTTTTTTTTTTTGTGCTGCAGATTTACCTTTAAATGTATAAGTTTAAAATTTTTCCCAATCATTTTTCACTCAACAACTCATAATGACAAAGTGAGAACATGTTTTCAGAAATATTTGCAAATTTACCTTGCCCCTAACATAACAGCAAACCTAATTTAACCTACACCTGTTAATATGTACCATATTTATACATCGGTAATTTACATTAATAGTGTCAAAGCCAGCATGTTCATGTACAATAACATTATTTTGCAGTTGACTTGAGCTTCATACCACAGGTTTCATCTGAGGCAGATTCAGCTCTTTAATGCAGTCAGTACAACTATTGTTAGAACAGTGCATTGTTTCACCAAAATGGCACTTAGCCAGTTGACAACACCTCTTGAAAAGATGCATGTGGTGGGTAAGACAGAGAAATCACATATACCACATAGGGGCACGACTCCTAGTTTTGCGTCATTGCACTGTATGGTAAGGAAAATGCATGTGAGCATGGAGAAGAGCATGTCTTGAGGGAGCATTAAGCAAGCACACCTCCTCCATTTACTCTCATTCATGTGCAGTGCTGAGAATGAAAGGGTGGCAGGGCAGTTCTTGTGCAACTACATGCCAGGCTAATTGAAACATAACAGAAGTACGTTGTATTTTTGTTACACTGGCTTGGATTAGATGGTATAAGAAGAGTATGAGAGATACTAATGTTACAGTGAGAAACAGACTAACAGTAAGAGAACCTCTCCTGCACAATATGCGAAAAAAACATGTCACTCCTCACCACACCGATTTAAATGTTTGTGTATTTTACACTGAGGTGTATGGTGAAAGAAATGCAATATACAATTTTTACAGATGATGTACTGTATCCAAAGAAATCCCCTAATGGAGTGAGCTGCTGACATGCCAAAGATGCTGTAGGATATGAACTGTTTTGTTTTACTGGGAAGTGATCCATCTGTTTCTTCGCTTTTGCTTGTACTTCACCCCCTCTTTGAATTTATTTTATTCCAGTAGGACTGAGATAATATCCTGGGACTCTTAGCTATGGTTTTGTATTCTGCTCTTCTTGTGTTTTTGTACAGTGCACATGTGTGTTCATTTTGAATTGTATGTTACTTATTGTTTTAAGACAAATTAACATTTTTTATAGTCTCTTCAAGGTGTGGCATCCTGTTTTTTATTATTGGACAAGGGGAAGCTGAGCAGAGCAGAGAGCCATGGGGCCCTATAGTCAGTAGTCTCTGTGGTGGTGGACCTGATCGAGACCTTTCTTAAACTGTACTGATCTGAAAAGTTATATTAATTTAGGATACAACTCTGCCACACCATTAAATTTTCTCTAAACCCCCCATGTCTCTCTCAAAATTATCACATTTTCACACAGCATCCTTTATAATTTTTAGTCTTTGCTCTTATTAGTCTTTCTTGCTCTTCTTTTTTTCTCAACAGGCTCATCAGCGCATCATGCAAGATATTAAAACTTTAAAATCAAGCTCCTCCAAACAGATTTTCAAGAACCTGCGTGCCATTTCTGCAGCTGTGGTTGAAAATGGTGGCACCGTGTCTCCACATCCCTTGGGCTTCTAAGGCAACAAGCAAGTGAAACAATGTGTATGTGTGCATCAAAATATGTTGGCCATGGCTGGGTGTTTTTTTTTTTTTTTCTTTTTTCCAATTTATTGCAGCCTTATAAGATATTTCCCATAAGTTTATTCAAAATTATTTTTTTCGTATACACTCCTGGTCAAAAGTTTTAGAACACAGTTTTTTTCAGTTTGTAAGGAAATGCACACAGTTTAATGTGTTAATATTTAATGAAATCAAGGCATAGAACAAATAAACAATGGCAAATAAAAAATAAGTCAAAGAATCCTTAAGTGTACAAAATTTTATTCAAAGTAGCCCCCTTTTGCTGATATAACAGCCAAACTGTGGTAACCCTTTTGATCCTGCAAAAGAACCCCAGACCATCACAATTTCCTCCTCCATGTTTGACAGTTGGTGTCACACACTGAGGAACCATCCTTTTACTAACAAGACAACATGAAAACATACCGCATGATGAACTGAAGATTTCAAATTATGATTCATCGGTCCTTAAGACTTTTTTCCAGTCTGTAGTAGTCCACAGCTGGTATTTCAAGGCAATGCTTTGTCCTTCAAGGATTGGCTTTCTTACTGCCACTTGCCCGGTCAAACATGCAGCACAAAGACTCCTCTTCACAGTAGAAACTCAGACTTGCACTGTTAAGCTGTGCCTGAAGCTGTTTTGTTGTGAGACGTCTGTGACCATGCAAGCTTGGGACCCTGAGAAACTTGTCTTCTGATTGGGTTGTGACTTTGGGTCTGCTAGATGTCTTTCTATCAGAGTTTCTTCCTGGTTCTAATCGGATCTTTTGGATTGTATAGGGCACTTTGATTTTTTTTGGTTTTTTTTTGCAATTCCTCTAAATGAAAAGCCTACACTTCTAATGGTCATCATTTCATTTGTTAATTGCCACTTTTTGCCATTATCATTGGAATTTACAACTTTCTAAGATGTATAGGGTGTAGCAACACAGTCTGTTCCAACTCAGCTTTTAGATAGTCAGGGTTTTAAGTAATCAACAGATGTCGGGACACTTGTACAAATTGTTTGCTTCAACTTAATAAGCTTAATTTACTTTACATGCTGCAGAACATCTGTAGGTTGTAACCTATTAGTGGTTCTCTGAAGAAGACCCATGTGTAATAATCTGAAATTTCCTTTTTATTTCAGGTTTTACTAACCTAAACTTTAAATTTAATCCTGTAGCAGTTTACTGCTTACCTTTCCTTCATTTTAGGTCATTCATTACATTTCAATTGATTACATTTGAAGAAAAACTGAGGGGTTCTAAAACTTTTGACCTGAAGTATACAAGCTAGCAGCTAATTGAGTCTTGAGTAAGAAATGCTATAAATAGGTAGAGTGTAGCCAGATCAGTCTAATCAGAATCTGTTTCATATCTTTAACTGTGAAATGTTTCTCATTTAAGCCACTCCACTTAAAAATTAAATTCAAAATATGTAAAGTTTACATTTAAACTTGCTTCACATTTCTATTCCTTTGTTGTAGCCAATCAGCATGTTCAACATCCAGCCACTCATTGATCAATTATCTTAACTTGCTGATCCAGAGCAGAGTCGTGGGGCAGCTTTATGCTATCTTGGCATTCATTGGTCACAAAGCAAGAGCACCACCTGGAAAGGATGCCAGCCCATCACAGGGTGAACACACACACACACAGGACAATTTAGCAATGCAAATCCTCCCCCCTAATGCCCATTGATGGCCAGCAATGCTTCTCCTGGTGTTTTGTAGATCAAATCTAAATATGGAGAATGCAAAGATTGGTGTAATAAAAAGTGAACCTTATGTACTGTAGGTGTGTGTGAGAGTGAAAAGAAAAAGCACACATGCAAGTGCACTCCTGTACCCTCAGGCTTAATAGTTGAAGACTGCTCAGCTGCTAAATATTTGCTATTAATTTTTCTCCCTATAAATTCTAATTAGAAATACCATAACACAAAAATTTCAAACCCATTTAATTCTTTTCTGGCTACTGAGAGATGGAATTCATGAGGACATCATCAAGTGCAGGACTGGCGCCAACCGTGAAGGGGACACCAATTGATCGTGGCTGCATATGCATACTCATAATGGGCTATTTACCAAGGATTTTGGGATATGTTAGAAAAAAAATATGTAGCTTTGTAGAGAAGAGTTCATTTGGAATTTAAAGAGTTCTCCCATACACACACACCTGTTCATTCCCAGCCCACATAAAGTATTTTAAGGTGAGTATTTTAAGAAGTGATAAAGCACAAAAGCATTTCACCTAGTACTGGTGAACCAAAAAAAAGTAAATACAGAGAAAAACAAATCGGCATCTTGTTAAATCTGGCTGCAATTATTTTAAACTTTTCTAACTTTTGCATTTCAAAAGGGCTGCTACCTCATACCACCAGAATCATGGCTTTCCGTCATGGATCCTTTGCCCATTGTGTGCAGATTCCCTGTACTCCCTGTGTTTTTATGTCAAATCCGAAACCCCCCTACTCCCCCAGTACTCTGGTGTCCCCTTAACATTACGAAGATACGAATGTCGGGTTAATTGGCACTTCATGCCTTGCGATTAATTGGCATTCTTTCCAGCCGTTAACCCGGTACTGTTAAGTTAGGTATGGTTTGGATAAACAAGTTCAAGGATGGATGAACTGAAATGGTTATTTCTTATTATGCAGTTTATGCATTATAAAGCCACAAATATTCAATTTCAGTAATAAGAAACGGTGCAAATTCAATTTTATAGCACACACATTGAAGTGCATATTTTATTGTAAAACTTGAACATAAATATTTTTATTTTTTTTACAGCCAAAATTGTCTCATTTCCTGTCACGTGCCCCTGACTTTGCCTTCTACGATCCAGATTTTTGCATTTTTGGAACGTAACATCTTCCAGGAATTGAAGATCTGCTCAGAGTTACAGGAACTGGAAAGAGAAATGGAAAAAAAGAGACATTTATATAACTTAACAGGTTTGAATTCCATCCAGGGCACTTGACTGCTGACCCCCTGGATTTTGTGGTTTTTTCAGCAGTTTGTTGTGTTTAATTTTCTGGAAATGCTAAAATGTGGTAGCAGTGGGGCAGGTTAATAGGTTCACCTAAATGTAGGAAATGCCATTTCAATGCAATCTTTCTAATGAAATAATTTGTATTTTCTCTAATATTGCCTGAATCTGTTTATAAAATTAAAATTACTTCACTAATTTACTTGGTGTTTGTTTATTTTCTAACTAAAGAAAAATGTGTGATTGTTTTTTTTTTTTTTTTCCACATGGCTCTGTAAGAAGAAAAATTGCAGATATGCCTGGTAGGATGGGTTAGAGTCGGGCTTCCCACAAGCCTGTATTCAAGTATGATAGTTTGGGGAAAATAATGAATAGGCATGGGAGGAAAGGACAAGGTAAGAATTCAAGACAGATAGATGCTTTATTAATCCCCAAGGGGAAATTCACATACTCCAGCAGCAGCGTACTGATAAAACCAATATTAATTAAAGAGCAATAAAAAAAGCAGTGCAAGTTAAAAAATGCAAGGTGGAGACTGCAAGGCAGGTATAACAGTCAATAATCTTGTGTAGTGTTATGTTTACCAACCGAGTGGAATTGAAGAGTTGCATAGTGTGGGGGAGGAACGATCTCCTCAGTCTGTCAGTGGAGCAGGACAGTGACAGCAGTCTGTCGCTGAAGTTGCTCCTCTGTCTGGAGATGATCCTGTTCAGTGGATGCAGTGGATTCTCCATGATTGACAGGAGCCTGCTCAGAGCCCATCGCCCTGCCACAGATGTCAAACTGTCCAGCTCCATGCCTACAACAGAACTTGCCTTCCTCACCAGTTTGTCCAGGTGTGAGGTGTCCCTCTTCTTCATGCTGCCTCTCCAGCACACCACTGCGTAGAAGAGAACACTCGCCACAACCGTCTGATAGAACATCTGCAATAAGAAGGACGCCAGCCTTCAAAGGAAGTATACTCGGCTCTGTCCTCTCTTGTACAGAGCATCAGTATTGGCAGTCCAGTCCAATTTATCATCCAGCTGCACTCCCAGGTATTTATAGGTCTGCACCCTCTGCACACAGTCACCTCTGATGATCACAGGGTCCATGAGGGGCCTGAGCCTCCTAAAATCCACCACCAGCTCCTTGGTTTTGCTGGTGTTCAGGTGTAAATGGTTTGAGTCGCACCATTTAACAAAGTCCTTGATTAGGTTCCTATATCCCTCCTCCTGCCCACTCCTGATGCAGCCCACGATGGCAGTGTCGTCGGAAAACTTTTGCACGTGGCAGGACTCCGAGTTGTATTGGAAATCCGATGTATATAGGCTGAACAGGACCGGAGAAAGTACAGTCCCCTGTGGCGCTCCTGTGTTACTGGCCACAATGTCAGACCTGCAGTTCCCGAGATGCACATACTGAGGTCTGTCTTTAAGATAGTTCATGATCCATGCCACCAGGTGTGAGTCTACTCCCATCTGAGTCAGCTTGTCTCTAAGGAGCAGAGGTTGGATGGTATTGAAGGCGCTAGAGAAATCCAGAAACATAATTCCTACAGCACCACTGCCTCTGTCCAAGTGGGAGAGGGATCGGTGTAGCATATAGATGATGGCATCCTCCGCTCCCTCCTTCTCCTGGTATGCGAACTGCAGAAGGTTAAGGGCGTGGCGGACCTGTGGCCTCAGGTAGTGAAGCAACAGCTGCTCCATGGTCTTCATCACATGTGATGTCAGTGCAACAGGTCTGAAGTCATTCAGCTCACTAGGACGTGGTACCTTTGGGACTGGGGTGATGCAAGATGTTTTCCAAAGCCTCGGGACTCTCCCCTGTTCCAGGCTCAGGTTGAAGATGCGCTGTAGAGGACTCCCCAGCTCCAACGCACAGGCCTTCAACAGTCGTGGCGATACTCCATCTGGACCTACTGCTTTGCTGGCACGAAGTCTCCTCAGCTCTCTGCTTACCTGGGCTGCTGTAATTGTAATTATCTATCTATCTAGTTTTGTTTGTGTCAACTAGCCATTTCACAATTATAAAACCACTACTATGGAACAGTCTGTTGGACTTTGTTATAAACAATAACACCTTTTGCTTCTATTCCACTCCACTGCTGTTTACTTATAGCAATTGTTTCTTCCCTGTTGACACTTTTTCAAACACTGTCATGTCTGTCCCATCCAACCAGACGTAGACACTGTGTGGAAAACTTCTAAATCCATTTTGAGATTAGCCAGGAGAGTCCAAACCTAGCAAAATCAACACTCAAACTCCATGTGGCCTGTAAAATGTCACATTCCTGCTACATTGATATTGTCAAGCTCCCATTAAATTGTCTTCTTGGTCAAGCAGGTATTACGGACAGCTGGCTGAAATTAGGGACTTTGAAATACAAATCCAACTTTGGATTTGAATATTCGTGTCCAACTGTCCTTTTTCTAAAACCACCTTTCAAAAGCAGAGTCACATGGAATTTAGAGCCTATCACAGCAAGCAGAAGACACAATACAGAAACAATCCTCTGGACGAGATGCAGCTGGATCCTGGACTTCCTGACAGTGAGACCCCAGATAGTCTGCATCAGAAACACCATCTCCAGTACCATCAAACAGAGAACTGGTGCCCCCTAAAGGTTGTGTACTCCACTCACTTCTGTTCACGCTGCTGACTCATGATTGTATGGCTGTGTGCAACTCTAACACCATCATTAAGTTTGCAGATGACAATGGTGGTGGGTCTTGGCAGCAATGGGGATGACTTAGCTTACAGAATGGAGATCCAGTGATTGGCAGACTGGTGCAAGTTTAATCTGTTTCTTAATATGGAGGAGATGGGATGATTGTTGGCTTTAGGAAGGCCATGCTCTCCACAGCCCACTGCTCATCTAGGGCTCTGCAGTGGACTTGATCACAAGCAACAGATTTCTTGGTGTTTACCTGGCAGTTGATCTTACTTGGTCAATTAACACCATCTCCATAGGCAAGAAGATGCAGCAGCATCATCTCTACTTCTTTTTGGCGACTGAGGAAGGCAAGCCTACCTCCCCACATTCTACTGGGTCACTATTGAGAGCATTTTGACCAGCTGCACCACCATTTGGTTTGGGAACTGCAGTGTCTCGGAATGTAAGGTCCTACACAATTTTTTTTCTGCTGTATGAAACATCCATTAGAACTTCACTATCCATCATTAAAGTGTTGCATCCATAAAGCCTGTTTTATTGTGGAGGACCATTCCCACAGACGATGTCCCACTTCCATCTAGAAAAAGGCACTGTAGTATCCAAACCAAGTTATGCCAAGTTCTGCTACAGCTTAAACACAGTGGCTGTCCAAAATGTGAAGTTTGTGCTGCCCCGCTGCTCTCAGTAGCTTATTTATATGCAGTATATTTGTTACACTTGTTACTACTTTTTTTTTTTTAATTGTTAGTTATTATTTATTTATTACTATCTTTCAAAGCATTATTATCTATTCAGTTACCTATTATTTATTTGTTTATAGTGTATTATATTTCTTTACCAGTCTTGCACGTGGCCTGTTTTTATGTATATTTTGCACTGTGGTCCTCAGGAACATTATTTCGTGCCAGTGTATGCTGCAATGTTGTGTATGGATGGTATGACAATAAAACCACTTGACGTAACCTGTACCCACCTGCTGGTTTATGTCTAATTCTGCTGTATGTTGCATGTGTTTTGCCATCTGCAATTATTCTTTTTCTCACTACTGCTTAGTACAATTTAAATGTCCATACAGCTCTGTTTTGCACTATGTACATGAGGACATTCTTTTTCTCTTATTATTTATTCATACATCATTATTGCCTTACTGCCTGTATATACTTTCTTCCCACCCATCCTCTCTGCAGCTGTGACAAATGACTTTCAATTTGCTTGCTCAGTGTACATAGCAATAAACAGCTAATCTAATCTAATCTAATCTAACCTAACCTAACCTAACCTAACCCCAAAAACAAACCCCCAGTTTCCTTATCACAAGGCAGTAGTACTATCACTGCACCACCAAGCTGCCAAAATGTTAGTATATTTCACTTAAACACATTGTAAAATAAATGTAAAATTAGAAGTGGACTGATGGGCATAGGTGGTCCACTATAACTTTGACATTGGGAGAGTGGTACTCATGGTGCTAAAGTATTGGGAGTCAAAATATGTGGATAGTCGTGGTATTTTGGCATTAAGGGCCAGTGGTGCACAGCTCTACCAGATGTAGTTTGAAATAAGTAATAAGCATTGCTCAATAATTTTAACTTATTACTAAAATGTTTATAACAACAACCTTTGTTTCAAGCAATTTTCTTTCCAGTTATATATTATCTGCTGGATGTAATTACTTATCTTGGAAAATACATATTTTTTTGATTTATGTGAAATTGTTTTTGTGAATGGGTGCGAGTCGGCTTCCATCTGAAGGACTGCAACAATTGGCCCTGCAGTGTTCTTTGTGCTCTTGGCTGTGGTTGTGCCTGTGCAGCCTGTTTCCAGTTTAGCAATAGGTCTTGGAGGTGTCCTGATTTAGGCTGAAAATTGAAGCCCTTTCCTTTAAGAGAAGCCATGTTGTGTGCAGTTGTCAGGGTCACGTCCACAGATTCTAGGGGCGTGGTCTCTGTGGTCATGACCTTGACTTCATCAGCAACTAGCATTAAAGCTCAACCTTCACTATAAGCCTTATCTGATCTGCAGAAAAACCCTTATTTTAATTTTTAACTTATTGTTTCTTTACTCTTTTCGTGTTGCCTGCCTGATATTTGATTTTGATTTTTGCCTGTCGTCTGGGTTTCAGTCACTTTGTTTTTTTTTTTTTTTTCTTTTGTTTGCTATTTGATTCTTCTCTCGGTTTTCTCAAGAAACTAGTTATCTGTTTTCTGGCCGAGTCCGGACAGAATGTTATTATTTGTACTAAAATGAGGACTGCCTGAGATTTTTTTTTCTTTTAATTACACATTTGCACCTACAGGTTGAGTTTTTCCCCAGCAGAGGCCATGCAGCACACACCAGTGAAGAGGTAGGAGATGTCCCGTACCATTTACTCCATCTAAGGTAGCCACAGTAATTTGGAAAAAAACAACAACAAAAGAAACGAGTTTACTATCACTAATGTATCATCCACAAGACATTATTCTGCAACTTAATTGAGAAAAATTGGGCTAAATTTGAAACACCCACCAAGAAAGTGTAATAAGAATATAAGTTTAATGTCACTGTGCTCTGTACAAAAATTACTTTATAAATTCATTCACATGTAGAGGCCAGGCCAAAGTTAGCACACAGGGGCTCTCAGCATTTAGAATTGCTGGGCCAGGCATAGGACAAGATAGACAAAGACAGCTGGAGAAATGTATAGTCAGCCTAAAGACAGGTGTATACTATTTTGTCCTGTGTTAAAAGTCAGCACAAATTCTTCTTTCCTTGTTTGCAAATGAACTATTTGCCGACGTGGGGGTCTGCACGTGGAGGAACCAGTATAAAAGGCTTAGACAGCAGCCAAATACTTTGAAGCTGATGGATGAATGGGTGATAACGTCATCTGTCCTGAAAATCCTTTCAGTGCAGCGACGAAAATGACAAACTATACACAAAGTGTTGTCACGGCTTCCTCGTCTGTTATGCCGCGTAAATCATCATTAAAGAAAGCTAAGTTATTTTCTCTTATGTGATTTCTTATCACCATATCACTATGGGAGAGGCATCGCCTTTTAATATTATATCTATATAGTTTTGGGTTACTTAAAACGGCGCAATTACAAATGAACTTATTCCAACTAGGGAGCTAGCGGCCCCCTAAAGGAACAGAAAGCCTCCATGTGCTGATGCTGATGCTCCTGTTACAAAGAAGCACAGAATCTCAGATAGGAAATAGATAGCATGTACTGTATGTAGAAAACGGATCTATACTAATAAAAGGCAAAGCCCTCACTCACTCACTCACTGACTGACTGACTGACTGACTGACTCATCACTAATTCTCCAACTTCCCGTGTAGGTAGAAGGCTGAAATTTGGCAGGCTCATTCCTTACAGCTTCCTTACAAAAGTTGGGCAGGTTTCATTTCGAAATTCTACGCGTAATGGTCATAACTGGAAGGTATTTTTCTCCATTTACTGTAATGGAGTTGAGCTTGACCGCCGTGGGGGCGGAGTTTCATGTGACATCATCACGCCGCCCACGTAATCACGTGAACTGACTGTCAACGCACTATGTAGAAAACCAGGAAGAGCTCCAAAATACGCTGAACAAAACATGCATTATATAATTGAGAAGGCAGCGAAACAATAAGAAGCGAGCGAGTGACATATTCTACCATATTCATCATTGCAGCTGCTTCGGAAACAAAGCAAGGTATAAACCTAAACTTTAAATTAAGTTAATAGACAGGCTGCCACTGGCATTTTTCATGCCCACGGGTAATGCGGGATACAAGTTTAATGAGAGGACGCAGGATATAAACGAGAGTTTTGATCACTTTGTAACTAAGTTAAAATTGCAGGTGAAGGGGTGTGCTAATGCAAATTCCGAGAGACTGTGTTTCTGGGGGATTGACAGTTAAGGCGGGTGGAGGAGCCACGTCATCATATCCCCTCCCATTTACCTCATTTCGCTCTGAGCTGAGCTCCGCGGCTAACGCCGTCTTCCGAAGCAACTTCGTCACACTGCCACCAAATACAGAGAAATCCACAAGTTAATACACACGCTGTCTCTAGACTTTCTCCACACTGAATCCTCCAGGCACTACTTACAAAAGGTTACATTGACAATCGTGTTACGTTATTTTTAAAATGTTTAATTTTCTTAGCACAAGCACAGCTGAGAAGCTGCGATGCATGTGCTCCATAACGCGTTAAAAAATAATGCATTTAATCACACTTTGCATTACAATCAAAGGGGAACTTTTGTCAATGCATGATTTCCTGGTACACCGATTACACTGATCAGCGCATCCCAATTCATTTTAGCCTCGCACCACCTTGGTTTGAGAAGAAGTATGAAAAAATATGAGGTTAACACACAAAAACAGATCACCAATTCAAGCTTTATGAATAATCGATTCGCCATCAATAATTGTTTTGGTAAAGCCATACTCAGTGTAATCCTCCTTCCATTTTATAATTTTTCCGCCACTAGCCATGATTAAATGAACGGTAAAAAAGTAAGAGCGAAGCGAGGGTGACTTATTTAGGCAGGCATATATATGACAGCAACACTCATGACAATCATGTTACGTTATTATTAAAATGTTTCCTTTTCTTTTTCATTACTTCTTTAACCCACTACTTCTCCGCTGCGAGGCGCGAGTATTTTGTATATGAATGACCTCCAAAGAGCGCGGAGACTTTTGATCATGTGAACGTGTCTGCAAAAACTGGCGTCTCCTGCCCAGCAAAAGTCGAGCAGCCGGCGCGCGCACATAGCTGTGCCGGCCTTTGAGACGCTGACTGCGCTTCTGCCTTAAAAGTGAGCACTTTTAATTTTTTTCATCCTCCCCCTGAGCTATAGCCCAGACAAGTGCAAACACGGGACCCCTTTTCTACACCGCGGCAAAATAATATTAAGGCGCTTCGCACTTTATTTTGCACGTATACGATTATGAGGTCGTCAGCTCGGATTATGAGGTCGTCAGCTCGGATTATGAAGACACGCACAGAAGTGAAGGACTGACAGTGCCATCACAGCCGATTAATGGCAGAGACGTCTCACCAGTCTGCACAAGACCCACCGCGACTGTCCCCAAAAGGCGCTCATATCGTCACCGAACACATCTCTCTATACTATATAAAAGAAAAAGGCAACTTTCCTTTCTTTACACCTTTTTTCCTTTTATCCCAAACCAAAGCCTTTCTCTCTTAACACTGCAGAGGACACAAAACTAATTTTCTTTAATTGCTGGTAAGGCACATTACCAGAGGCAGAAATTTGGACTTTCACATAGAAAATGTAATTTCTATACCACAGCCGTCGTGTAGCGCCTTTCAAAAGGGATCTACTACCGAGAGATGATCCATATACATTTTAGCTGCTGTTAGTACTACTTACCTGTTCTGTTATACCGTCTTTAAAATGTAGTTTACCCGCAACCACTCCAGTAGTGCTCGATGTACCTGTACTTCTTAAAACGTTAATGTTTTACTGTTTAATAACTTATAGACTACATTTTATTATTTTTCCCTTGCACTCAGTGATCAAAGCTATACACACACATATAGACACATACATATATATATACACATATATTTATATATACCTGTGTGTATGTTTGTATGTATGTGTATACACACACACACACACACACACACACACACACACACACACATACATACATACATACATACATACATACATACATACATACACACACACAAATTATATATATATGTGTGTGTCTGTGTATGTATGTATGTATATGTGTGTGTATATATTGTGAACTTGAACCCGGACACAGGCAGACGGACAACATAGTTTCACCCAACACACGTTTATTTATACTTTATGTACAGTGCACGAACCCCAGTGCCTCTTGCACCGATTCCCCCAATGTCCAGGCCTCACAAGTCCAATGCCTTTCTCCTGGCCGCCTCCCGTCCTCACTCCAGCTCCGTCCACTTCCACCCGACTTCCACTTCTGACTGGAGGGAGGCGGCCCCTTTTATGGGGACCCGGACGAGCTCCAGCTGCTTCCCGGCACTTGATGTTGGCCACACCCCTGTGTGGCGGAAGTGCCGGCTGCGCACCCGGAAGCCGTCCGTGCATCCCCGGTCGTCTTCCCCCCGGCACTTCCTGGTGTGGCGGAAGTGCCGGGCTCCCGGGATAATTGGGCACTGGGGCGCCGCCTGGCGGTGGCCACGGGTCCCTACAGGGCTGGGCTTCTAAGCCCCCTACCCGAGGCCTCCTGCATAGCCAGGACGGACGCCCCCGCTCGGTCTGGAGGAGGCACATGCCCTCCTCTGGTCCTCCTAGGCGTCCCGGCCGGGCTCCAGCCCCGGCCGAGGACCCCACGGGATAAACCGGCATTGGGGCGCCGCCTGGTCCCCAAGAGAACCAGGACGGACGCCCCCTCACGGTCTGGAGGAGGCACAAGCCCTCCTCACGTCCTCCTGGGCGTCCCGGCTGGGCTCCAGCCCCGGCCGGGGACCACAATATATATATGTGTATATGTAGATATGTATATAGATATGTATTTTGCTATATATATATATATATATATATATATAAACAATTACATTAACAATCATGTTACGTTATTTTTAAAATGTTTCCTTTTCTTTTTCATACCTTCTTTAACACACTACTTCTCCGCTGCAAAGCGCGGGTATTCTGCTAGTTTATTATAATTGTTGCTAGGCCTTGTGTTGACCAACAAGCAGCTGGGCATTATGCAATTTGAGTCAGGAAATCTATGTTGTCTGTGTTTTTTGTTCAAGTTATTGTCCTTTGTCCTTTTTCATGTCAAACCCTTTTGATTCTAAACTTGAGGTGTTATCGTTTCAATTTAGGCAGCTCGTAGCCAACAGATTTTCTCAAGTATCAGGTGATTGT
Source organism: Polypterus bichir lapradei (assembly GCA_026402145.1). Classification (NCBI taxonomy): domain Eukaryota; kingdom Metazoa; phylum Chordata; class Cladistia; order Polypteriformes; family Polypteridae; genus Polypterus; species Polypterus bichir. The sequence goes on along the minus strand of JANRMT010062791.1, from coordinate 155,354,500 downwards.
GAGGCTCTCATTTTAGTTAAGTTTTAAATCTCTATAGTTTTATTTTCTCAGATGGCGATGATGACAGAGGGTATCCCAATGACGTGAGGCCAGTTAAATCAGCCCAGGCACCGGCACCCTATTGTTTGGTGGATTTTTTTGTGACCTGAATCTTTCTTGAACTTGAATGTTTTGCCAGTCATTAGCAAAAGTGGAGTGTAGGTAAGGGAAGTTCATTTCTACATTAGATAAGTCTGCACACATTTTTGATTTGATTTGATACTCTTTATTAATCTCTGAGAGGAAATTGTCCTTTCACGTGACCTTTGGGATCAGCCATTGTACAGCACCCCTGAAGCAACTTTCCGGTTCATTGCTTTGCCTAAAACGGGCCTAACGGAATAGGATCCCTTCTAGCAGTAACAGGATTTGAACTGGCATCCTTCAAGATACCAACACATACTGTAGATCCTTATCATCAGAGCCACCACTCTGCCCTTACAGATGACTTCAGGTATGGCCCGTCACTCATGCCTTCTGAGCTTTTGAGGTTTGTAAGACCACCCTGAGACGAGAGGGGTGGTTGGGAGGCTGTTGCTAATGGTATTATCTCCTTCTTCTTCCACAGTACTGAGAAGACACCCAGTGGGGGCAGCTAACTTGAACCCTTCCTGGTCTGCATCCCTAAATGGAGGTGCCTCATTTCAGACTGAGCTGTGCCATGCCAGACACACTTAACTGAGGTATTCTCACAGAGCATGAACAGGAATTTTTGTTTTGTCATTCTGTGCCATCGTGTGCCTGTTTAGTGTCTTATTTGCAACAGTATTAAACGGGGAGACTCAACATTACTTTGGACTAGGTCCTTACTCTTACTTCACCACAGGCCCCTCTGACATTTTCATGCCAAAAATGCCACTGGCAGATGGTGTGCCCTTTTGTCCTGTTCTGCTAGACATCCGGTGTTACACCTTCAATTGTGTGCCATTACACTTTTTTAGGTGTTGCCCAGACAATGCTTCAATGATTGTGAATGTCTATTGTTTCAATACGTCTGTGCTTTGAGAAAAAAAAAAACAGCTTTGTGTCCCATTTGTAATACTGAAGTCTTGAGTTGATTTCTTGAAAGGTGGCCAACAATTGGCACGTTTAAAAGAATCTTGGACTGTGGCCCCTGGGAGAGAAGGCAACAATAAATCTGAATATGGTAAGAATGTTCCAGGAGCCTTTAGTTGGAAAGAGATCTAAGGAGCAAGATTTTGCATTTGACATTGTTGATTGAAGTTAAAATTGCCAGTTCATGTCTTAAACTGACGATTGCTTAAATATTTTTCAAAGCGTAACATTTTGATTTCCCTTCTTGGAACCCGACGGCTCAGTCTGCAGTTTGTTTTGCTATTAAAGACTTAAAATGGCTGTTATCTGATGTGTCTCCTGTGATATTACTCAGGTCTGCTGATCTCTTAGATAAATGTGTTTTTTTAGTCATTCAGACCTCCATACGTTTTCAGTACTTGTTTTATCCAGTTCATGGCATTTAAGCCTGTGCCAGCAGATTTGGGAGCGAGATGGGAACCAACCTGGGTGTGTGCCAGTCTATTGTTAGACTGTAGATAGAAAGAAGCTTATTTGTCTCCAGGGGGAAATTTGGCTTTTTATAGAAGCTCTTTTATATTAATAAATACATAAATAAGTTGATAATTAAATAACTAAATATACACACAAACTTTGGTCTGAACGCTCAACTATAAAGCAAGAAAATGAAAAATAAAGGCATTATACAGGCATATTACTGTTGGTAAGAAGGAACCCCCGTCACGTTTCTTGACACAAATTTCTGTTGAATAATTTGATGACTGCAAGTCTTCTGTGTGTCAGAAAGAGCATGTGCAGCTTTGTTCACAATGGCACTCAGTTTTGTTTTAATTCTTTCTTTGTTACAAACTCCAGTGGGTCCAGAGTCCTATACCTGAGTCTGCCCTTTTAATTAGCTTGTTGATTTGGTGGGCCTCTCTTGAAATGATGTTACCAGCCTAGCACACCACACTCGCCATCACAGAGTTACACAAGATGTGAAGGATGGCACTTCCCACATTAAAAGAACACAGTCTCCTAAGGAAAAACATCTGTTCTGCCCTTTCTTATATAGCTCCTTTGTGTTACTAGACCAGTCCAACTCATCATTGATGTGGACCCCCAAGTACCTGTATCAATGCACCACCACTGCATCCACTCCTTGAGTAATGACTGGACATAGAGGCTCTTTAGTGTGTCAAAAATGAATAATCACTTCCATGGTTTTGCAGATGTTAAGATGGAGACAATTCTCTTTGCACAAAGAAACATCTCCGCCTGACTCATCTCCTCTGCCTCATCCCTCTTATCAATACACCCCATAAGTGCAGAGGCATCTGAGAATTTTTGCAAGTGATATGATATGATCTGGTTTTATATTTTTAGTCTGAGGTGCACAGAGTGAAAAGAAAAGAAGACAGGCCTGTTCCTTGTGGTGCTCCAGAGTTTCTGACATCCACATCCAGAACACAGTCCTTGAGTCTGCGTGACAGATAGTCCACCATCCAGAACACCACAGGCTCAGCCACCTGCATATTTCTGAGTTTACCCCTTAAAAGGAATGGCTGGATGGTATTGAAGGCACTGGATAAATCAAACAACAGAATCCTCACAGTGCTGCCAGCTTTGCCCAAGTGAGAATGAGCCTTGTGGAGCAGACAGATAATCGCATCCTCCACTCAAAAGATCTGACAATAAAGATTGTTCAGTTTCATGGTTTAGGGAAAGGCTACAAAAAGCTACCTCAGAGGTTTAAACCGTCAGTTTTAACTGCAAGGAATGTAATCAGGAAATGGAAGGCCACAGGCACAGTTGCTGTTAAACCCTGGTCTGGCAGGCCAAGAAAAATACAGGAGCGGCATATGCGCAAGATTGTGAGAATGGTTACAGAAAACCCACAGATCACCTCCAAAGACCTGCAAGAACATCTTGCTGCAGATGGTGTATCTGTACATCATTCTACAATTCAGCGCAATTTGTACAAAGAACATCTGTATGGCAGGGTGATGAGAAAGAAGCCCTTTCTGCACTCACGCCACAAACAGAGTCGCTTGTTGTATGCAAATGCTTATTTAGACAAGCCAGATTCATTTTGGAACAAAATGCTTTGGAATGATGAGACAAAAATTGAGTTATTTGGTCATAACAAAAAGTGCTTTGCATGGCGGAAGAAGAACACCGCATTCCAAGAAAAACACCTGCTACCTACTGTCAAATTTGGTGGAGGTTCCATCATGCTGTGGGGCTGTGTGGCTAGTTCAGGGACTGGGGCCCTTGTTAAAGTCGAGGGTCGCATGAATTCATCTCAATATCAACAAATTCTTCAGGATAATGTTCAAGCATCAGTCACAAAAACACAGTTTGAAATCTACAAAGGCATTCCTGCAGAGGGAGAAGTACAATGTTCTGGAATGGCCGTCACAGTCCCCTGACTTGAATATCATCGAAAATCTATGGGATGATTTGAAGCAGGCTGTCAATGCTCGGCAGCCATCAAATTTAACTGAACTGGAGAGATTTTGTATGGAAGAACTGTCAAAAATACCTCCATCCATAATCCAAACACTCATCAAAGGCTACAGAAGGCATCTAGAGGCTGTTATATTTGGAAAAGGAGGCTCAACTAAGTATTGATGTCATATCTCTGTTGGGATGCCAAAATGTATGCACCTGTCTAATTTTGTTTTGATGCATATTGCATATTTTCTGTTAATTCAATAAACTTAATATCACTGCTGAAATACTACTGTTTCCATAAGGCATGTCATATATTAAAAGGAAGTTGCTACTTGGGCGGCACGGTGGCACAGTGGTAGCGCTGCTGCCTCGCAGTTAGGAGACCTGGGTTCGCTTCCCAGGTCCTCCCTGCGTGGAGTTTGCATGTTCTCCCTGTGTCTGCGTGGGTTTCCTTCCACAGTCCAAAGACATGCAGGTTAGGTGGATTGGCGATTCTACATTGGTCCTAGTGTGTGCTTGGTGTGTTTGTGTGTGTCCTGCGGTGGGTTGGCACCCTGCTTGGTTCCTGCCTTGTGCCCTGTGTTGGCTGGGATTGGCTCCAGCAGACCCCCATGACCCTGTGTTCGGATTCAGCGGATTGGAAAATGGATGGATGGAAGTTGCTACTTTAAAAGTTCAGCAAATGATAAATAAAAATCCAAAGAACTAAGAGGAGTTCCCAAACTTTTTCATATGACTGTAAATCCACTGTGATTCAATGTTGTGTAACAATAAACTGTGAATACTTTTATAAGCATTCTAGGTGGTGTGGCCTAAGAGCAATCACACAAAAAAAGGCACATCTGAGATGTGACCGCGGATATCCATTTTCTTGGGCCCTGTAGGTCAGCATGTACGCACGCACAGTGCTGGAATTGTTAGTTAGCAAGTCCTGGTGCACTGGGAGATTTTGTTGATCACTGGAGGGCAATGTATTAACTTGCAGGAACTGTCACTTTATGCTAAAAGATCGTATTTGGATTATGACAGAAGAATTCTTAAAATGCAGTCTAAATTTCCAGAACTGTACACTCCTGTGCATATGATAAAAAAAAAAAAAAGAGGAGCAAACAGCACCTCTGTCCAATGAAGTCGGGATCTCTAAAGTGTTTCTCCTATGAGCATAAGATATCTGTCGTAAATTTTCTTTGAATGTGCTGATTTTGTACTGCGGTATAATAATAAAATTCCAGATCTCCTCACTGCAGTTCTTTAATGTCATCCAGTGAATAAAGTCTGTGTGCTTAAAAAAAGAAAAAATAATGTAGTTTTACTTGTTAGGAGCTTGATTTAGTGATGAAGCAGATAATTAGAATGGAACAGTATCCTGCCTCAATTCACTTTTACATTTATGGACTTAGACCAATGTAACATTACATGACTTTTTGTCTTGGGGCATTTCAAATTTCCTGATCGCAGTCGCTTATCTCGTTGCTACACAATCTCAGATTACACAACTGAAAATCGCAACACGTATCACATTTACAAACTGAGTGTCAATCTTCCTGCACAGTCATGCTCGTCCCTTTATCTGACAACTAGCAGAATACCTGCGCTTCGCAGCGGAGAAGGAGTGTGTTAAAGAAGGTATGAAAAAGAAAAGGAAAAATTAAAAAAATAACGTAACCTGATTGTTAATGTAATTGTTTTGTCATTGATATGAGTGTTGTTCCCATATCTATATATATATATATATATATATATAGCAAAATAACCGCGCTTGGCAGCGGAGAAGTAGTGTGTTAAAGAAGGAAAGAGAAACAAAAGGAAACATTTTGAAAATAACGTAACATGATTGTCAATGTAATTGTTTTGTCACTGTTATGAGTGTCGCTGTGATATATATATATATATATA
>JANRMT010062791.1:155332874-155348694 GCA_026402145.1 Polypterus bichir lapradei | reverse complement strand
TAGACTTGATTAACGTGGTAAGTGTTCGGCAAGGCAGCTGAAGCGCTGGATTATGGGATCTGTAGTTTATTGTGTTACCAGCGCTTCATATCCCCGGGCCATTAATAACAATAATACAGTATATAAAATGATCTCGCGGGCCGGATATAATTACACGCCGGGCCGGATGTGGCCCGTGGGCCTTGAGTTTGACTCATATGGACTAAATAGAACTTGAAAAGAAATATTTTTTGGAACATCGAGCCCGCGTGCTATTGTGGTTTTGTTTGTGTGCTTCAGTAAGTTACCGTCCCCTCGCTCTTACTTTTTTACCGTTCATCTAATGAATACACTGAGTATGGCTTTACCAAAACAATCATTGATCGCGAATAAAGTATCCATTATTCATGAAGCTTCAATAGGTGATCTGTCTTTCTGCGTTAACCGCATGCGTTTCCATACGTCTCAAACTAAGGGGATGCGAGGTTAAAATAAATCGAGAAACGCGCGTACATACTTAGTGCATCCCCTCTCGGGAATCGAACCTCGGACGTGGGCGCTACAGGCGAATGTTTTACTATTGCACCACGGCGTGTGGTTTATCTATTTGAGCGTAGCAGTGTAATTCGGTTTTTGTTCAGCACTCTTTGGAACTGTTGCTTTTTGTCTGCGCACTGCGTCAGTTCACGTAAGCCGCTGAATATGGTTTTATATGTCACTCGCTCGCTTCTAATTGTTTCGCTGCCTTCTTAATTATATAATGCATGTTTTCTAAAGCGCGTTTTGTAGCTCTTCCTGGCTTTCTACGTAATGCGTGATTACGTGAGAGGCGTGATGATGTCATACGAAACTCCGCCCCTCAGGCTGAACTCCATTACAGTAAATGGAGAAAAATAGCTTCTAGTTATGACCATTATGCGTAGAATTTCGAAATGAAACCTGCCCAACTTTTGTAAGTAAGCTGTAAGGAATGAGCCTGCCAAATTTCAGCCTTCTACCCACACGGGAAGTTGGAGAATTAGTGATGAGTCAGTGAGTGAGTGAGTGAGGGCTTTGCCTTTTATTAGTATAGATCAATATCATGCTGCCTGGTAGAGTCGGCATTATTCAAAGGGTGAACAGTTGTGGCAAGTTGAGCCGCAGTCTCTGAATTTTTTTCATTCTGATTTATTACCCAAAATATGAGACGTCAGAAAGACGAGCTTCTCTTCTGTTTACGAAGTTCAAAACATGTATGTTCCTTATTCCTCGATATAGTCTATGTATTGAAATGCCCTATGTGTATTCACTGGTTCTCAGCTCTGTTGAGAAGAACAACTTGGCTGATTCCAAGGCTACAGGAGATGAGTTCTGAGGAAAAATTAAAAGAGCTGAGGCTTTTCAGTTTAAGCAAAAGGAGATAAAGAGGAGACCTGACTGAAGTGTTTAAAATTATGAAGGGAATTAGTCCAGTGGGTCAAGAATGTTACTTTAAAATGAAAAAAGAACACAGCTGGAAACTTATTAAGGTTAAATTTTGCACAAACATTAGGAGGTTTTTCCTTACACAGGGATCCATAGACACATGGAATGTTACCAAGTAGTGTGGTAAACTGTGGCACTTTAGGAACCTTCAAAACTCGACTTGATGTTATTTTGGAAGAATTAAGTGAATAGGACTGACAAGGTTTATTGGGCTGAATGGCCTGTTCTCAGATTGATTGTTACAATACAATACAATTTATTTTTGTATAGCCCAAAATCACACAAGGAGTGCCACAATGGGCTTTAACAGACCCTGCCTCTTGACAGCCCCCCAGCCTTGATTCTCTAAGAAAACAAGGAAAAACTCCCAAAAAACCCTTGTAGGGAAAAAATGGAAGAAACCTTGGGAAAGGCAGTTCAAAGAGAGACCCCTTTCCAGGTAGGTTGGGCGTGCAGTGGGTGTCAAAAAGAAGGAGGTCAATACGATACAATACACAGAACAGAACAAATCCTCAATACAGTATAAAAATAAAAATTTTATAAGTACGTAGCAGAATTTAACAATGGATGACATCACATAATATGATTTGGATTTGTGTAAAGTCCTGGAGACCTCAGCCATCAAGCTGCCTCCTCCATTTGGCCATTCCACAGCTGAAACAGTGCTGGGCCAACCAATCCAATGAAAGGACCCCTCTTTCCCACTATTCCTGCGATCCTCCATCAGGGATGACTTTACCATAAGCAGGCACAACAACTTGGCAGGTGGGCCATGGCACCAAGTGCCACATTTGAATACCGAGAAGAGAAACAGAATAGGTGAGGGTTAGTATCAAATTATAACTATCATGTTACTTATGTTTTAGTGCTAATGACTAACAACAGAGATGCAGTCTGTACAGTTAATCAGCAGCTCTAGTCAGGATATGCTAAACTGATAATAAAACTGTTGTTTTATTAATCCTTGGAATCCTTGGAATCATAAGCAGACCGGCATCTTGAGATCTTAATGTGCGCTCTAGTTTGTAAGTCATGATAAGTTCAGACAAGTAAGCCGGACCTTGGCCATTTAATGCTTTATATGTTAAAAGGAGGATTTTGAAATCTGTCCTAAACTTAACCAGTAGCCAGTGTAAGGATTTAAGAACTGGAGTTATGTGTTCGTATTTTCTTGTTCTTGTGATAATTCTTGCAGCAGCATTTTGGATTAACGGGAGTCTTTATAAAGAACAGTTTGAACATCCAGTGAACACCGCATTGCAGTAGTCAATCCTACTAGAAATAAATGCTTGAATTAATTTCTCAGAATCCTGTTTATTTAGAAAGTGCCTTAATTTCCTAACATTTTTAAGATGGAAGAAACATGATTTGGACAACTTTGTAATATGTGCTTTAAATGACGTGCTAGAGTCAAAGATAACTTTGAGATTTCAGGCTGATTCAGTAAAATTAATGGTGATTATAACTGAGTTAAACGATGACAGAATATTGTTGTGATCAGCGTCATTCCCTCCAACAATTAACATCTCTGTTTTATCTGTGTTTAAAGACAAGTAGTTCTCATCCATCCACTCCTTTAATTCACTAACACAACTAATTAAAGACAACATCGGAGAAAATTCATTTGATCTAAATGAAAGGTATAACTGGGTTATAACTTGTTCTCATGTTCTAATACTCTGCCCACCCCCTCCAACTAAAAAGAAAATCAAACAGGTTGGATTTTATCTTAACCTATCCCAAACTAGTTAGTCTCCGCTGTTAGGTGTGTCAAATTAGGCAATGGTCTTCATGGGAGCACATGACTGACTGCATCCAACGGGATAAGTTTATATAAATGAAGGCTGCGGCTGAAAATCACTGGAAAGGTTGATAAATTGTGATGTGGGCAGATGTTTTTATTTACAGTGACATACAAAATAACTGAGTAAACATCAGTCTTGGGGATTGTTTAGGAACAAGTGTTATGTCTGGCATACACAACTTTAAGCCAATTTGCAGCTGCCAACTGATTTTCTGAGTCATCCCAAATTTCTGCTTCATTGACCATTGTTTCACATGCAGTATGAGATGGGTAGCGATTCCCAATTGCATCCTACAGTTGAGTTGTCGAATAAAGAAGAAGAATTTCTGTCATGTTAGAAATTTCATTCAGCTGTCTTGTATTGTGAGCACTCTCACGACACAATTTTCTGATGTCACTGTAAAATTTCATTGTGCTTCAATCACAGTATCTTGTACATTTGGTATTGCCGTTATCATGCTCATATTCACATTTTTGATTTCAAAAATCAAAATATTATATAGCAACACACATACGACTGAAGAGCCAAAGACAAATGCATCTTAAGAAACCTTAACTGGAAGAACCTGAAATAAACAACAGTAAATTACATCGACTACAACTCTAATTCTCTCTCTGTAAAATTAACAGACCATATGGTCCACGCCTGAACCATCCTTGTTTCCTGTTATGCCTTTTTCTTTCCTTTGTACTTTCAGGGCACAGTATGGTAAAAGTCAGGAGTGCAGCTCTTTTCTTTGTTGATATTTTGAAGAGCCTGCAGCCATCATGTTTTTTGAATGAGTAAAACTGTCTGTTGAGGCCACGTCAAGTCACGTCAAGTCAAGTGGCTTTATTGCCATATCATCCATACACTGTATTGCAGCATACAGTGGCATGAAATAATGCCCCCCCAGGCCAGAGTGCAACATATACATAAACACAGGACAAGTGCAAGACCGGTAAAGAACTGTACTATAAACAAATAAATAATAGGTAACGTTGCATGGCTGCACTCTGGTCCTAATCTGGACTCCTGAATTTGTTTGTCATGTGGTGGGTGCGGCAATGCACTGTATTGGCGCCTGCTCCTAACTCCTCTCTCTCTGTCTCTCTCTTTCTCTCTAAGTGAGTTAATTGTAATACTTTGAAATAAATAGTAATAAATAATTATAACAAATAATCAAAAATAACAGTAGTAATAGGTGCCACAATATACTGCATTTAAATAAGCTACCAGGAGCAGATCTAAGAGCAGGGGAGCAGCGCAGAGTTCAGAGTCCAGACAGCTAAGCCAGCGTTTCTCAACCTTTAAGTATTTTCGACCCGAGTTTTCATAACAGTTTTAATCGCGCCCCCCCCTAACATTTTTTTGAAATGTAGATGCATATTTTATTATACCTACTTAACTTTTATCGACATTTATCTATTTATGTACCAACAAGGCTTTTCAAAGAAGTATCGGCCATGCTAATTGATAATGTTCTGGACAAAGTAAATTCGTCATTAGATACGGGGGTCTTCCCAGACTGTCTTAAGACTGCTGTAGTTAAACCTCTTCTTAACAAACATAATCTTGACCCCTCGGCTCTTGAAAATTTTAGACCCATCTCTAACCTGCCTTTCTTAAGCAAAGTTCTGGAGAAAGCAGTCATTATGCAGTTAAATGACCACCTCAATAAACATGCTATTCTTGATAAATTTCAGTCAGGTTTTAGAATAAATCATAGCACAGAAACTGCACTCGTTAAAGTAGTAAATGATTTGCGAGTGAACGCAGACAGAGGCCATTTATCTGTTCTCATCCTCTTAGATCTGAGTGCTGCATTTGACACTATTGATCATAATATTCTTAGAAATCGCCTTAGTCAATGGGTGGGCCTCTCTGGCAGTGTCTGAAATTGGTTTGAATCCTACCTGACAGGGAGAAAATTTTTTGTTAGTTGTGGTAATTACAACTCGAAGACACATGATATCCGATATGGTGTTCCACAAGGCTCTATCCTGGGTCCGCTGTTATTCTCAATCTACATGCTTCCATTAGGTCAGATTATCTCAGGGCACAACGTGAGCTACCACAGCTATGCTGATGACACACAGCTGTATTTATCAGTAGCACCTGATGACCCTGATTCTCTTGATTTACTAACACAATGTCTGACTTGTATCTCAGAATGGATGAATAGTAACTTTCTCAAGTTAAATAAAGAGAAAACTGAAATCTTAGTGATTGGCAATAATGGATACAATGAGGCTATTAGAAATAAACTGGATACATTAGGATTAAAAGTCAAGACGGAGGTAAAAAGCTTAGGGGTAATTGTTGACTGTAATCTGAATTTTAAATTGCATATTAATCAGATCACTAGGACAACATAAGTAAAGTTAGACCTCTTATATCACTGAAAGATGCTGAGAAATTAGTTCCCTCGTTAGTTTTCAGTCGACTAGATTACTGTAACGCACTCCTCTCAGGACTACCCAAGAAAGACATAAATCGTTTGCAACTAGTGCAGAATGCAGCTGCTAGAATCCTAACTAGGAAAAGAAAATCTGAGCACATCTCTCCAGTTCTGATGTCACTACACTGGTTACCTGTGTCATTCAGGATTGACTTTAAAATTCTGCTTATGGTTTATAAAGCCTTAAATAATCTCGCCCCTTCTTATATATCGGAGTGTCTGACACCTTATATTCCAAATCGTAACCTCAGATCCTCAAATGAGTGTCTCCTTAGAATTCCAAGAACAAAACTTAAAAGAAGTGGTGAGGCGGCCTTCTGCTGCTATGCACCTAAAATCTGGAATAGCCTGCCAATAGGAATTCACCAGGCTGATACAGTAGAGCACTTTAAAACACTGCTGAAAACATATTACTTTAACATGGCCTTTCTATAACTTCAATTTAACTTAATTTAACTTAATCCTGATACTCTGTATGTTCAATTTCCTCATATTAACTATTCAGGGTGGCTCTAAAATCCGTACTGACCCCTACTCTCTTTTCTGTTTCTTTTTCCGGTTTCTTTGTAGTGGTGGCCTGTGCCACCTCCACCTACTCAAAGCTTCATGATGCTCCAACAATGATGGATGGATTAAAAGGCAGAAGTCTACGTGACCATCATCATCAAGCCTTTCCGTGAGAACCCTAAATCCAAAGAGGACTGTTTCATTTATGTTAGGTAGAATACCCAGAGGGGACTGGGCGGTCTCATGGTCTGGAATCCCTACAGATTTTTTTTTTTTTTTTTCCTCCAGCCGTCTGGAGTTTTTATTTTGTTTTTTCTGTCCCCCCTGGCCATTGGACCTTACTCTTATTCGATGTTAATTAATGCTGATTTATTTTGTTTTCTTATTGTGTTTTTTATTTCTCTATTCTTTATTATGTAAAGCACTTTGAGCTACTGTTTGTATGAATATGTGCTATATAAATAAATGTTGTTGTTGTTGTTGTTATCTAACTCTATATTTATTGTTCTAGTATCAGAATGTAGTTTAAGTTAATTTGTTTTGGTTTCAACAGATGTTTTTTTTCATATTTTTGATTCTTGTTTTCTTTTTTTCATATCTTCGCGCCCCCCTTTTTGTTACTTCGCACCCCCCTAGGGGGGCCAGCCCCACAGGTTGAGAACCACTGAGCTAAGGGTTAGAAGTTGTTGCAGACCCTGACAGAATTGGTTTGGATGCTACAGGACCTTCTACCAGAAGGAAGTGGGATAAAGAGGCTGGGCAAGGGGTGGTCCTTCTCAGTGCTATAGGCTTTGCGTTTGCAATACTTTATAAAGATGTCTTTCATGGAGATGTGAGGGGTCCCAACATACACTTATAGTCTTTAGCCACCCACATTGTGGTGTGTCATTCGGACCAAACGTGTTTGAGCACATTTATGATTGGAGACTCTATTAAGGAGTGTGAATAGTCGCTGGACCATGATTTCTAAAAATGTTACGGTGTGTGCTCAACATTACAGGACAAGCTTAGAAAATAGACCATCCCAAGTGAAGAGCTTTGAACCACACAGAGGAACACAAGACTTATTAGTTTTATCATTGCTATCAAGAACCTATCAAAGCCATTATCAATTAGGTATTCAATTATCAATTCACAGAAAAAGATGCCCATTAAACACACCGAGGGTGTCAGCAGTTCAGATGGAGGTGGGCAGCTTGTTCCACCAGCTAGGTCCTACATATGGAAAGGTTCTGGGTTGACATTTGATGTCATGTGGAGGTGGCATCAAAAGAAGACTTTTTATTAGCAGACTTAACTGAGTAAGAAGCAGCATAGGACCTCATGAGTGCCTCCATATACCATACATTGGTGTTGATCCGTTGACTACACAGCAGACAAGCATCAAGGACATGAACTTAATGTGTGCTGAGAGAAGGAGCCAATGGAGTAACCAGAAAAGAGGAGTGACATGTGCCAGCATCAGCTGGTTGAACACAAGATGTGCCACTACATTTTGAATTTAAAGCAGTGGTTTGGTAACGCATACAGGTACCTGTGGTCCAAATGCATCAAGACCAATGCCTGGACCAGAAGTTGTGCTGCATACTCCATCTGATACAGCCAGATCTTGCATATGTCATACAGAGAGAAATCTGAATGAGCGACAGACAGTTGAAATGTGGTCAGTGAAGGATAGCTGGTCAACTCTTCCCTTGATCTGTACAGATGCTGCTCCTCCTCATGACTCCAAGAGTGCCTCTGTGGGTGTTTCACTTTCCTCCTCACTTTCTCAAGACCAGCATGGTAGGTTTGTGGCTCTAAACTGTCCCAGCATGAGTGAGTTTCACCTTATAAATGATGGTGCCTTTGGTTGACCTGGCACACCAGCTATATTTGGTTTTCTCTTGTGCCCAGTACTGCTGGGAAAAGGACAGACAACCAATAAGCCTGTATTTAGACATGCAGGTTCAGTGAATAAATAGTAAATATGGACAAAAGAAGGACTTGTGTGATGGTTAGCTGATAAGAAGACACAGTGAGGCACGATATCACAGTGAGGCACGATATGAAAGCAGAACTTGTGCTGCTTTGGATTGAGAGGAGCCAGCTGATGTGGTTTGGGCACATAGCTCAGATTTTCCATGGGTGCCCAATGAGGATAGACCCTGGGTCAGAAACAGGAAATGTATGGAGGAATTGAATCTCCTGCCTAGCCTGGGAAAGTATAGGAATTCCCCAAGAGAAGTTGCTGGACATAGGGTTGCCACCACAGTCATCTCCTAGGCCGGTGGGATGCTGTGTACCATGAAGAGTGAGTGACTAAGTCAACAGGGACACAAAGTGTTATGTATGGAATAGAAAAAGCACAGTAGGTAACTAGAAGAGGATACTAATAGGCGTCTTCAGTTGTCCGATTCACCTCATGAAACTAACAACCATTGTAAGGTTTCACAACAGCAAAGCAAGCTGCATGACGATTATTAGTGTGACTTCAGCATTTCAATATTTAGACATTAGTGTAAAAATAACCCGAAAATGTTTTGCAAGGCAATTGGCTGAAGCAAAGGAACTTCAGCTCCAGTGCTACCCCCTCAGCAGCCCCAAGTTCATCCGATTTGAGCTGACAGTTACAGAAGCAGCACTTCTGCTTTCCTGCAGTTTCATCACAATATATTAAGAAAGCTGGCAAATAAAACAACTGGCGGGGTGTTCAAAAAAAAAAAAAAAAACACTGCCTGCCATAGAGCTGAAGTGTAGTCTGACTCAAAGCGGAACTGCGTTGGTGTGGCGAAAAACGACCAGAAAAGTAAAGTCATCCCCTTCCCCTCACCCACTTGCTCTTCTCACATTTGCAAGAGGAACTTTCAAATTCAAATGAGCTCAAAAAAATTTTTATTACAATACAGTTGTGCATCTTTTTGAACATTGATATGCTTTATTTAGAAATTGGTTACCAAAAATGTAATTCAGTTGGAATCTTAGATTTGAAGAAACCTAATAAGCAATTCCACCTTATCTTCTTGCTTTTCTTCAGGACAAAGCAATTTGAATGAAACTCTTTGACTTTCAGGGAAGTTGTTGCATCAGTCAAAATGATATCTTTTAATAATCCTTGTTTCATTTTTATGATGTTGAACGAAACTCAACTACAGTTCCTATCCAGTATATAGCAGGTTTACTCATTTTTAACTTTTTTCTATTGTCTAATTTTGCTGTTCTTTATAGTCTTCTAAGATCTACATATCTATATCTTTATAGCTGTGTTCCTTAAATGTGCCTTAAAAGGTCCCCCCAAAACAACACAAGCGATTTACGGAAAACATTTATTAGTGACCCCTTAACAACACCATTAGTTGTTTTTAAACCTGAAATCCATGTACGAGAAAGGCAATTAAGAAAAATCCCAGGCAGCCCATTATTACTGGTCAATGCAATAGCAGAATTTCACAAATAATAGTAAGGGACTGTGGGGCCTGCTGAAAAAGCCTCAGTACAATTTTTACTCACCATCTGTTTCTATGAAGTTGTAAAGTTAGAGGTGCAAATAAATCCATCTATGAAAACCCCAACACAATATATAGTTTTGTAGTTACAAAGATGGAAAATGAAATGGAAAGCATGACTGCCAAAAGACTCTTGAATTGAATGAGTCGCTCATCCCGGCCAATACCCCCAGGCCGCCAGGTGGAGCCCTCCCTGCAGCATGGAGGTGCTCCGAATGCCAGCAGAGAATTATGAACAATGGAGTTTTTATCCACAGCCCTGCTGGATACCACAGGGGCCATTAGAAGGCCGGGAATTGTGTAGCACACACAGATCCTGTGCTCTCAGCAAAGAAAAACAAGACCCAAAAGCACTGGAGAGAAAAAAAGGCAGATAAGAGATTATGAAAGCAATGGAATTTGAAAGGCTCAAACAAACAATGGCGTGATATACTGTACATGCAGAGAAAGGTACACAATATGAAAGCAGTAAAATTCAAAAGTATTGTAGCGTCCCAGCCAAGATGAAGCCTTTTTTGTTTGAAGTGACTGTTGGGTCCGATATATGGGAGGGCGGAGTACAGCACGGCAGACTGATAGCGGGGTGCTGATTAATGCGGTAAGGTGGTGCGAGACCCGGGGGAGGAAAGGTTGGAGAGGATGCTAGAAAGTTGTGTTTGGGGTTACGAAGTCGGCAATTGTTTAAGCAGAACTTTTGTGACACTTTATTACGTCAGTCGCTACAGTATCAAAAAAAAAAGATAGTAAAGATCGCATTAGCGCAAACAAAAGGTAATTAGATAGATAGATAGATAGATGCTTTATTAATCCCAAGGGGAAATTCACAAATTAATTAATTAATTAATCATCAGAACCAGGTGTAACTGAAAAAATAGCAGGACAAAACAAAGTCAGAAATAAAAGGCAAAGAGTGGAAAACAAAGTCTTTTCGCCTTCTCATCATTCAATGCACAAAACGTGAATTTACACAATAATGGGCCATACGCTATGAGAGTCTGCGGTCCCACACCACTTCAAGCAACGATTCCAAAGAATAAAAACGCTTTTAAAATTGTATATCTCATTAATCAAAAACAGGGGTTGGCTAGCAAAGCGAGCAGGGGGCGGAGCCCTCTAGTGTGTGTATGTATATATATGTACTGTATATATATGTATGTACTGAATATATACTATTATGAGCAGGAGTTTCAAACATAGCAAAATGGGTTGTGACGCCTCCAGAAGATCCCCAAAATAATGTGTTCACTAACTAGTCAGGAAGAGACTCACCCCAGACCAACTTGCCTCAGTCAACTACTTTCTGACTTTGGCCTTGCTATACACAAAGTGATAAAACTGGCTTGACAATTCAAAACACAAAGAACTGTCCCAAAATATATGAAATTGACCTAGAAGATAGTGGATAACTGCAAACCCCTGGCTTATAGATAGAAGGATAACAAAGAATATTTCATAAATGAGAGATTTATTTAGAAAAATTGACCTGCAAAGATGCTCAAAAACATATGGCCTTAAAGGCATATACAAAGCAAACAAGTCCAATATATGTAATCCAAAAGCGAAATTCCAATGAGAGAGCAGCATTAACACTCAGTAAAACAGAAGAGAACAGCAGTACTGAAATGGACTCCTTACGGCCCACAATGATCCACTGGCTGGATCTCTTGTACTGGCCTCCAGATAAAGGCAGAGGGAGAGACCCACCTCCTTAAGATCCACCCACAAAACATTTTATAAAACAGAACATAATTATAAAAATATGAAAAAAATAATAATTCAAAAACAGTAATAAAACACAGGTTGACATACATAACACATACAAAGTAGAAAAGACCAAGTTTTCAAAGAAATCCACAGAAAAAAGACCAGGTTGTTGAAAATTAACAAAAGTAAAAGGGCGGGCCAAGTTATCAAGCATACAAAAACAACAAGGCAGTGTGGTAAAGAGTGCAAAACTGCAAAAGTTCAAAGTTACAAAAAAGACCCAAAAGTTATCGAAAGTTTAAATATGTTTTGACCCACACCAAACTTATAAAATAACCCAAATTCTAGATCTAAGAATGCAAAATCCTAAATAAACAATATGCCAGACTCAAAATCAAATCCAATCAAATTTTATTTGTCAAATTCAGATTACACATGCAGTACAATATGTAGTGAAATGCTTAGTTGATCAACTCCAATGACTGTGCCTTTAAGAAGAATATAAAAGGACAATAAGAGTAAAGTTGTGTTCTTCCCCATACTCTTCAATTTTCGGGCACAGAAAATTCTCCAACATGTCGCAGTATCGATTGGAATTCACAGTAACTGTGACTCCACCCTCTTCAAAAAAGTAAGGCCCAATGACGCCTATAGACGACACAGCACACCAAACGGTCACTTTTGAGCTGTGAAGGTGTCGTGCATGGAGTTCTTGAGGGTTTTCAGCAGCCGAGTAGTGAAAATTTTGTTTGTTCACTGTGCCAGAAAGGTGGAAATGGGCTTCATCTCTACTCCACAGAATGCCAGTGGGAGGCACAGCTGCGAGGATCCCATTACAGCAATCTATACGTCCTGCCCAGTCTGCTGGAGACAATTCCTGACCAATCATAATCTTGTATGGGTGTAAATGAAAGTCAGTATGCAAAATTCGCCTCACAGTTCTTTCCGAAATCCGAAGAGCTGAGGCATGTTTCCGTGCTGAACGCGTTGGAGACAGCTTAATCGAAGCCCTCACTGCAGCGATGTTTTCGGGTGTTCTCACATTTTTGGGACGTCTGGGTGGTTTTCTCTTCAGTGCAGATCCTGTTGCCCTTACTCTTTGAACCCACAGCAAAATCGTTTTTTCGGTCTGGAACACTTTCATTAGCACGTAAACCGAACCGTGTGCGAAACACCCTCTGCGTCGCAGCTACAGATTCGCCATTTTTGAAAAAAGCCTCCACTACAAAGCCTCGATGCGCACCCGACCATGGCATGGTGACGACTGAAAACTTTATTATGTACCGTACCTAATAGAATGGACCGCACCCCTCTACCTTCTTTCGGGACCCCACAGTGATTTTTCGAAATGTGGGAGTTATTTCTGCTGCACCCCCCTGTACATGACTTTATAAGTATCAGAAGTTGAATTTGAAATGTATAATAAATAACAGCCCTGCGGTGTGCTGATGCCCTGCCCAAGGTTTGTTCCTGCCTTGCACCCTGTGCTGGCTGGGATTGGCTCCAGCAGACCCCCGTGACCCTGTGTTAGGATATAGAGGGTTGGACGATGACTTACTGACTAACTGACTAATAAATAACAACAAAATGAAAAATTTAACTTACTGTAAGAGAGTTACTGATAGGTCATCATGTATTTCTAGACACTTTCCCCATTCAATATGAAGAAGGACTGTGGACAGAAGCTCCTCTTCAGTCTCTCTAAGCTGCATTTTAGCCAGCCCTGCGTTTACCTGACCGCAGCACAGAGCAGAGATCATTGTTGGGATGGCTGGTATCATTAATAATTGTCTTTACTCTGGTCACACATCACCTGTGCAGATGTTCTGGAGCACACCTGTTTATGTGTTCAGCTGATCACACCACTCTCTGCAGAACCTCGTGGTCCTGCTGCGTGTTGCTCCCAAATAAGGTGGCCAACTTACTGTTGAAGTACTTAAGTGTATTTTCTTTTTTTTTTCTTTTATATTTTATTTTATTAAAATCAAAAAACATTCCATCTATGCAAGTCAAATTTAACAAAACTGGTTTAAAACAAATCGACCCCCACACCCATGAGAAAGAGAGCTTGGTCAGCCGGAGTAGCACTTTAAGAATAATAAAAATATGTAAATTAATAAATAAATAAAAATAGATGGAATAAAAAAAGAGAGGAGAGAATCCAATTCATCAATTTAAATGCTTATTCTAAAATGTTATTTATCAGATCCTGCCAGATTTTGAAAAAGTTTTGCCCAGATCCTCTAAGTGAGAATTAGATTTTTTCCAATTTCAAATAATATATAACATTAGTTATTCACTGACTTAAAAGATGTGGGCTAGGATTCTTCCAGTTGAGCAACATAAGTTTACGTGCCAATAGTGAAGTAAAGGCAATTACAGTTTGTTTGTCCTTCTTCGCTTTAAGCCCATCTGGAAGCCCACCAAACACAGCTGTTAATGGGTTAGGAGGGATTGTGACGCCCAGGTGAAGTGTATTTTCAGTGGAAGGTGTATAAGAGTTCTTCAGTATCTGGGAGGGCCACCTGAAATCCTTGAGGTGGCGGAGGTGGCTCAGACGTTGCCATGTGTTCTTCACCAAGGTGTCGATGTACCAGACAAGGTCAGACCCTCAAGCACAAAAGATCAGTCATTGTCAAATGGAAAAACGTGAAAAGGAATTGTAAAATGGGTGCTATTGATGATGAAAATTTAACACTTCAGTTTTTGGGGTCTGTTAAAGGACAAGTGTAGTATTTTGCAAGTCAAATTTATTTCTTTACAGTCATAAGATAATTGTGTATTATGCTCTAAAGTGAAGCATATTTTATTATTTAAAAAAAAAAATAAATAAAAAATAAATAAATAACTAGCCCGCTGTTGTGTTTTATAATGGAGCCAATGGGTACCAGGGTCCCACTATAAAGGAAAGTCTAAAGACAAACTGATTGTGTCCATTATGAAGGGGTTTAGATTTAAGAAACTGTTCCTTCCACAGTTCTGAGGTGTGCTTGTGACAATGGAAGTAAAGTGGAAATAATACATTTTATCACAGATTCTTAGTACTATTTTTTTTGTTTATTGGATTAAAAGAAAATAGGCAATATACATCATAACAAAATTAGGTGCATACATTTGGGCACCCCAACAGAGATATGACATCAATACATAGTTGAGCCTCCTTTTGCAAATATAACAGGCCTCTAGACGCCTCCTATAGCCTTTGATAAGTGTCTGGATTCTGGATGGAGGTATTATTGACCATTCTTCCATACCAAATCTCTCCAGTTCAGTTAAATTTGATGGCTGCCGAGCATGGACAGCCTGCTTCTAATCATCCCATAGATTTTCGATGATATTCAAGTCAGGGGACTGTGACAGCCATTCCAAAACATTGTTCTTCTCCCTCTGCATGAACGCCTTTGTAGATTTCAAACTGTGTTTTGGGTCATTGTCTTGTTGGAATATCCAACCCCTGCGTAACCTCAACTTTGTGACTGATGCTTGAACATTATCCTGAAGAATTTGTTGATATTGGGTTGAATTCATCTGACCCTCGACTTTAACAAGGGCCCCAGTCCCTGAACTAGCCACACAGCCCCACAGCATGATGGAACCTCCACCAAATTTGACAGTAGGTAGCAGGTGTTTTTCTTGGAATGTGGTGGTGTTCTTCCGCCATGCAAAGCACTTTTTGTTATGACCAAATAACTCAATTTTTGTCTCATCAGTCTAAAGCACTTTATTCCAAAATGAATCTGACTTGTCTAAATGAGCATTAGCACACAACAAGCGACTCTGTTTGTGGCGTGAGTGCAGAAAGGGCTCCTTTCTCATCACCCTGCATTACAGATTTCCTTTGTGCAAATTGTGCTGAATTGTAGAACGATGTACAGATACACCATCTGCAGCAAGATGTTCTTGCAGGTCTTTGGAGGTGATCTGTGGCTTGTCTGTAACCATTCTCACAATCCTGCGATATGCCGCTCCTGTATTTTTCTTGGCCTGCCAGACCTGCTGGGTTTAACAGCAACTGTGCCTGTGGCCTTCCATTTCCTGATTACACTCCTTACAGTTGAAACTGACAGTTTAAACCTCTGAGATAGCTTTTTATAGCCTTCCCCTGAACCATGAAACTGAACGATCTTTGTTTTCCGATCTTTTGAGAGTTGCTTTGAGGATCCCATGCTGTCTGTCACTCTTCAGAGGAGAGTCAAAGGGAAGCACAACTTGCAATCGACCACCTTAAATACCTTTAACCACTCATGATTGGACACACCTGTCTATGAAGTTCAAGGCTTAACTAGCTCATCCAACCAATTTGGTGTTGCAAGTAATCGGTATTGAGCAGTTACATGCATTCAATCAGCAAAATTACAAGGGGAACCACATTTTTCACATTTGATTTAATTTCATGCAACTAAATACTGCTTCACTAAAAATCTTTGTTCGGAAAA
>JANRMT010062791.1:155297137-155327874 GCA_026402145.1 Polypterus bichir lapradei | reverse complement strand
TGTATATGTATATATATATATATATATATATATATATATATATATATATATATATATGTATATATATAATTGAATACACTTGACTTGGTGGTTTGGTAATTTATTGTGCTTTTGTGTATTTCCTGGAACTTAGACCACTTTTTTTTATCTCTTTACTCAATTGTGTTTTGGGACTTTGTTTGCTTTGGATTGTCTTTGTTATTTTCACTCAACTCTTGCTTTTTTTGTGTTTTAAGTGCTTCATTGTTAAAGTGTATTTTTTTGATTAATCAATCTTTTATTTTGTTTGATGTTTGATGGTACTGGGGGCATATTTTGAGACATTTTAGGACTGTTTTTTGCTAGGTTCTCTGCAAGTTCACAACAGTATGTAAAGTCAGCTATGAAAATCCCCAATAGTGTTTGCAAGCATCATTTACAATGTTTAACAGACGAATGCATAAAAATGAGTGTTTTGTCTTGGTAGAGTAATATATTCCTCTACTTTCCCCTTTTGTATTATTAATATGTAGCCTTCGTCAGAACGTCTCAGATCTCACAGACTTACCACTGTTTATAAGGTATTTTACTTTCTAACTTCTCCCCACCTTCCCTTCTACATTTATAACCTCAGGCAATTACACAGAGTAAAAGACAAGCAGGAGTTAAGTTACAATTTAAACAATGTATTATTGATGATATTCATAAAATAACAATAAGCAAAGTACATGTGAATTTGTACAACCATACAACCTGATAAATGCTGATGTGTAGTTTCAGGCGGCACACACACTTGTTAGTTACTTAAAATGTCTCTAGTTAAGTCCTCATTTGTGGTCAGATTTCTTCAGAACAGGCCGCATGCCTGTCTCAGTATGGCTGCCGAGCTGTGCTCTTCATTGTGTTGTCCTTTTCAGTTCCTGGTGTGTGAGATAGTCTTTCATCAGTTGGCAAATGCATATACAGTGATCCCTCACTATATCGCGCTTCGACTTTCGAGGTTTCACTCCATCGCAGATTTTATACGTAAGCATATCTAAATATATATCATGGATTTTCCGCTGGTTCGCAGATTTCTGCGGACAATGGGTCTTTTAATTTATGGTAGAAGCTTCACAGTTGGTTTGCCCGGTTGATTTCATACAAGGGACGCTATTGGCGGATGGCTGAGAAGCCACCCAATCAGAGCACATTTAACCTATTAAATAAAACTCCTCAATGATATACGATATGCTTCCTGCGCGGTGCTTCGCATACTTAAAAGCCCGAACAGCACGTATTGACTTTTGATTGTTTGCTTTTCTCTGTCTCTCTCTCTCTCTCTGACATTCTCTGCTCCTGACGGAGGGGGTGTGAACAGAGGGGCTGTTCGCACACTGGCCTAGAGGATATGGACGCTCCTCTAAAAAATGCTGAAAGACTACCTTCACATTGCTCTCTTCCTTGCAGCTGCTTTGTCAGGCGGTGCCTCGCATACTTAAAAGTCCAAACAGCCCTATTGATTTTTGATTGTTTGCTTTTCTCGCTCTCTCTCTCTGTCTCTGACATTCTCTGCTCCTGATGCGCACTCCTTTGAAGAGGAAAATATGTTTGCATTCTTTTAATTGTGAGACAGAACTGTCATCTCTGTCTTGTCATGGAGCACAGTTTAAAGTTTTGAAAAAGAGACAAATGTTTGTTTGCAGTGTTTTTAAGACCCTGTCTCTACAACCTCCTGTGTTTCTGTGCAAATCTGTGACTCAAGCGTGTCAATATAAAATTAAGAATATAAACGTATGGTTTTTACTTCGCGGATTTTCATCTTCATGTCTAGAGGGCTGTAATAATGATAAAAAACGTATTTAGAAGGTCGTAAACAGGTTTTCTATGCTCTAACTGCGAAAATATTCAATTTATAAATAAAGAATCCTACTTCGCGGAAATTCATTTATCGCGGTAGAGTCTGGAACTGATTAACCTCAATAAACGAGGACCGACTGTATAACATGTTTGTGAAGAAATAACTTTGACTTGAGAAATACTAAACTTATCCTTTAATACCAGAGTGGTGAAGATCTTCAACAAATTAAATGGATTATCTTACATTTTGGGAAACTTTTATAAGTTTTATTTCTTTGAGAATTAATTTTATTTCTTGTTTGGCTACTTTTATTATTGCTGCCTTGATGATGTCATGCTGTGTTGCACTTCACGTTTTGCAACCAAGAATGTCCTCACATTGCAGTGTTTAGCTCCACTTGTGTAATTTAATGATATACCCAATGCAGCCTTTCTATGAGTACAGTAAAACTCTAATTTAAAGAAATAAATGAACGACTCTTTAGAAAAAGAAGTTAAAAGAAAAAGAAAAATGTTATTTAGAATTGCTGCTTGTAAGTGCTGCAGACTACAATTTCTGGTCTGTGATTTAAAAAAAAGTTGAATTGATCATTTAATCCTTTTTTCTTCCAGATTTTCTGTGTTGTGGTGGAGTGATATTTTGTATGTAAGTAGATGAATATTTTGTATGCCTTTATCTGTAGAATTAGCATTTCACTTGTTTTAATGTTTAAAGAGCAAGGAAAACTGACAAACCATTTTTTTCTACCCCCAAAGCTTTAAGAATGCTGGTTTTATGACTTGCTGGCCACCTGTGACAGAGAGGGTGAGTTTTATTGCTTAATGGCTTGCATTTCCTTTCTTGATTATTGGTTTCCACGATGTTGAAAAGAAACAAAATTACTTGAGGTGTGAGGGCTTCTGCCTGAGCTGTTCCATTGGTGAATGGTCCAAGTAGGTGTGTGTTTCTCGAGAGCTATACAGGGAGACTCTTGTAGAGGAATGCTCTCTCTTGCAATGCTGCATCCTGAAGAAAGTAGGCCAGATGAAGACCTGAAGAAAGCAGGCTGCCTGGGGAGGCAGTGAGGATGATGAGCTCACAAGGAAGAATCGAATGCAACTATATGTTATTGCGCCACCTCAAATTACACATCTTGCATTATCAGGTTGTATGGTCTTGGTTTACAAAGCCATATTTTATTTGCTTGTATCCCACTAGTTATAATTCAGTGTATTGCCTATAGTGCATAGCTAAAAGTGTAGCTCTTTCGCCTGCCTGTATTGTTTTCACTCTATCTGATTGCCTGAGCGTATATAAAGAAGGGAAAGAGGAGGCTGAACTGAAGTAATGTATCTGACCACTGAGTGAAAAATGTATGGGATTTGAGGCATTTTGGTTAAGTCTAGAAGGTAAAGAATATTTCCTCCTTTTTCTTTTGGCTGCTCCCATTTAGGGGTCACACCAGCAGATCATCTGTCTCCATCTATCCCTGTCTTTTATATCGTTTTCTGCCACACAGACTGCCTTCATGTCCTTCCTCACCTCATCCATAAATCTTCTCTTTGGCCTTCCTCTTGCCTGGCAGTTTTATCCTCGACATTCTTTTCCCGATGTACCCCTCATCTCTCTCACAGTAAGCTACACAATTACTACACAGTAAAGAATATAAAAGGTGTGGACTATGGCCGGACATTCATCCTGGCCAATACCCCCAGGCCGCCAGAGGGAGCCATCCCTGCGACATCGAGATGCCCCGAATTCCAGCAGGGCATCGTGGACATTGGAGTTTTCCTGTACAGCCCTGCTGGATAACGTCGGGGCCACCAGGGGACGCTGCAGGGAGGCTCAGAGACCTCTATGTCACCTCTAACCCGGACGCACGTCTTAATTACAGCGACAGAAGAAATGACTTACTTCCGGGATGAAAAGAAGAATTTGGATCTGACCTGGAAGTGCTAGGAAGTTACATGGACTGCGGGTTCAGAAGCACTTCTGGGTCAAGGACTATAAAAGGACTATGGGAAATCTTAGACATCGAGCTAAGCTGGGTGGAAGGGTGGCAACGCGTCTGGGAGAGTGGAGGATTGTTTGTTTATTGATTATTGTGTATTTATATGAGTAATGTGGAGAGATGGGTAGGTGTTTTGTGCACTGTTTATTAATAAAAAGTCAGATTATTGGACTTTTACCTGGTGTCTGGCGTCTAGTCAAGGGGTTCAAGGGGACGACAGCGCCCCCTATCTGTCACAAAGGGAAAATAGGATCACCATAGGACTCTACACAACAAAACACCTATTATGTGTTTTCAACCTCTGCCGCCCAAAAACATTTTACCTGCTTTCTCCTTGGTTAAACTAAATTGGGTAACACTAGCAATGAAGAGTTCCATCATCATTGTCTTTTTCATTGATTAGACCAGTTAGCCAAGAGAACTAGCATTGATTATGGATGATGATGTTTAGGTGCATTTGTATCTAATGCATGAAGCACCTATTGCGATATCATACATCATATACAGTATGTCTGACTCAGCATGAAAGAATTAAGGCCCACCATGGACCAGTCTTGTTGAAATGTTGGCACACTAATTCTTTAAAGAAATTTGTCAATTTTAATCACGATAGCTTGAATAATTTGCACTGTACTCCGTTTTAAACTTGACAATATCCCATTGAAAAGCATTGGCAAATTTGCAAACTCTGCTGTCTTAAAACAGAGAAATGTTCCATGCGTCTTCAACTAAGGATTAGTTTACTGTTTCAGTTTCAACTTGACAGCGTTTACACCTTCTTGAATATTTTGTATACTTTTTTCTTTTTCCGATAGCTGCAGACTGCGTGTGTAGGTAGGAGGTTGCTGTCAGAGGCTGCTTGTGTGAGGAAACCTGTACATCAGCAAGTTGATTCAACTTTATGAAGTCTTCCCAGCAGCTTCAGTACAAACAGAAGAGAAGCAGAGCATCAGCATCTCACTCCTCCATACAGTGCCAGTCTAAGCCCATTTGAATGGTCCTCCACAGTGTCCATAGCAGGCAGTATGTACTATTAGAATTAGACGACAGGTGGGGAGGGTGCTGGGAGACCCCCTTGGTGTCCAGAATCGGGGCCTATTCAGCAACATAAATGATGCCCATCTTTATACCTGCCCCGGAATTTATGGAATGCATGCCCTTCACTTTCATAAATGAGAATGCAGGCAGTATCATCAGACTTCTCAACCTTTGCTTACAAAGCGTGCACCCTTTAAATTTCCTAAATGTTATTTTTGATTTGAGTGTCCTGTGCTGCTCCCAGCAAGATACCATCCTGGGTGGGTACTTATGCCACCCATACCTAAATCCTCTGCTGTTGCTAGGTGCTTTAAGTTGTAACAGGTAAGATAAATGATTTTCCTAACCATAAAAGTATAAAATGCAAGCACAGAATACAAAGGGGCATCTAGAATTGAGTGAAGTAACCTGTGGGGTGTAAGCTGGTGTACACAGAGCAAATAAATATTTACTCCACATTTACCTGACATTAAACCAACCTCACCGCTCCATTATCTGCAGTGTGTAATAATGAACTATTTCATTGACAATATAATACCTGACCAGATGGCCCGATGAAAGGATTTGCATCAAGATAAATATCTTGAAGAATATCAAAATGTTCTGGTTTTAACAGACTGCCCATCTAATAAAACATTACTCTGCTGAAACGAGCGCCATCACAGTATAATTTGAATTTATTTACAAAACTCTGAAGGACACAAAACCCTATGACCCCCATTTAATATACAAATGATAATGCGGGAAAGCTTCATTAGGAACTTGTCTTGAATTTGAACAGCACTGGGAGGACGGCTAAGAAGCAGGCAAAAACAGACAGCACTGCCATTTATTTGTTTCCATTTCAACCACTATGTGGACTCCTATGTGTTAATCTGTGAAAGTGTTTCTCAGATGATAATGAGATAAAGCAGCCATTAAATAAATAAGGATGGGCTTTATGTGGGGGCATACCTACTACACAAATGTCCCACTCAGGTACTTTTAAAATCTGGTCACCCTATAATTTATCATCAGGGTGCCACATTCACCTGATATCTGTAATGGTCAGTCATGGTAATAAAGTTTGCCCTTCACTTCTGTTATTAGTCCCATATCATGAACTTTGCTACAACCAGTCATGCGCAAACACAGAGGGAATTACACAATCTATCTATCTATCTATCTATCTATCTATCTATCTATCATATAGTGCCTTTCATATCTATCTATCTATCTATCTATTACTGTATATAGTTCCATTCATATCTATCTATCAATCTGTTATATAGTGCCTTCTATCTATCTATCTGTTATATAGTGCCTTTCATATCTATCTATCTATCATATAGTGCCTTTCATATCTATCTATCTATTATATAGTGCCTTTCATATCTATCTATTTATCTATTATATAGTGCCTTTCATATCTATTTGTCTATCTATCTATCCATCTTATACTGTCTTTCATGTTATCCTGTCTGTCTGTTTATTGATCTATCAGCCATTTAACTGTTAATAAAAGATTACGCTGGACAACACATTTTTTCAAAGGTTTTGCTTGCTGATGAATTGTTGATGGTTATGATAGATTGCTTTAAGATGAACAGAAATGTAAGTTAAGATTGGCTGTGACTCATTTGCAGGACATTGAGGAAACATTAAATGAACTTTTATTGGATTTAGTGTATTTAACCGCTTAATGATCTGTCATTGTTATTTATTTATTTACTTATTTATTGTATTTCTTAATTTATTGATTTATTTTTCTAGGTTATATTAATTGTCACTCTCTGTGAATATGGTGTGATTGTGTGTGTGAGTGAGAGTGGTTCCTGTGATGAATGACAGTCCCTTCCAGTCCTTTTTTTTTTTTTTTGTTTCTTCTGGCTCCCACAACCCTGAAATGGACTGAGAAGGTTCTAGAACCCACTTACTGAACTCAGTCCATTGAGGGCTACAGTGCCTGCTCAGCCTTCATACACACCTGACTGTTTTGCCATGCGTACATTTAGTAACTTGTTGTGTTTTGACCTGGAGATGTTTAATCAATAGAAGGAGTTCTTTACCGAGCTCCTGAACTTTGAGGTGACAGCCTTTTTCAGAGGCAGTAGTGTCTCAGAGGCTGGATCCATTTTTCAGCATGAGATTAATAGAATGGTGAGACTGGGATTAAAATTATGGCATTTCAATGGATGGTGTTTACCCTTTAGAAATGATTGCTTACGTTTATAGCATGGTGCTGCAAAAGCAAATAATATGGTCTCGGGTGCATGATAAACAATGCAAAGCCGATATCAGATACAGCCTCTTGTATCCTGCCAAACTGAAAGTGGATGTTCAAGACACGTGTTACATCTTTACCACTACGGAAGAAGCAGAAAAAGAGTTAAGAAAGCTGATCCCGACACTTTTCGGAAATACGATTGTGAGTCGCACCTTTTCATGGCATCGCAAAGAAGATATCACTGGCTGTCTTATCCGCTTGCAATTATACTGGAACTGTAATTATACATCCTTTTCCATTCTCGACCACTTTCTGTTTGTTTTAATTACAATTATACAAGTTTATATATGTATGTGTGGAAGAAATTAAATTAGTATTTTTTTTTTCTCTTCTAAAGGAGACTGTTAAACATCATGCCCTTGGTTTATTTTTATTGTTATTATTGTATTAGGGTTTACTATGCTTATCCAGGCCTATTTTTTAACACCATTCCCTGGGTTAAAAAATATCTTACTATTTCTAGTCTGTTAAAGATTATATTTTATGCTTATAATATTTAGACTGTATAGGCAATAAAAGTCTCAATTTTAATCCTCATACACCGCTGCTGGTGGGCTTGTTTTGTTTTGTACGTGTATGTCAGAGGACCAGGACTTTGTGAAGTGGGGTTCAGCCTCATGTGGGGAGACAAAATGGGGGGGCTGGGGGGAGAGAAAGAGAGCAAGCTATATCTAATCTATCCTTATAATGATAAGTACCAACGTAACAATAGGCTTCATGGCAATAACTTCTGGGAAAATTGGAAATTTAGGTCAAAGCTGTCTCACTTTCAGTTACAGTTACAAAATTACATCACAAATTCAGAATCAATGCCTCCATGATGGGATAGTTAGCTTTGTGAACTGGAATGTTAAAGGCCTGAATCACGAATTATAGAAAAAGAAAGCATTCTCTCAACCAACCGGTCTAAACGCTAAAATAGTATTTTTACAGAAGACCCATTTATTAAGCAAGGATCAGCTCCAGCTGCACAAAGAGCAGAGAAAACTAGAGGTATGATAATTCTCATCCATAGAACAGTCTCATTTGTAGTATCAGATGCAATATCTGATCCTGAAAGGGAGATATGTGATTGTCATAGATAATTTATTTAACTGTAAAGTGATGTTGATAAATGTTTATTCCCCCAATGTGGATGATAGGAAATTCATGCAAAATCTATTTGCATCCATTCCCAATGTGAACACTCATAGAAGTATAATGGCTGGGGACAGTGTTTTAAATCGACTCTTAGATAGGTCTCCTGTCACAGGGGTGATGACATCTGACACTGCAAAGACAATTACACAGTTATTAACTGACCACAACCTATCAGACCCCCGAAGATTTCTAAACCCAAACTCAAGAAAATATTCTTTCTGCTCACCAGTACATCATTGCTACTCAAGAACTGATTATTTCTTTGTAGATAACAATTTCTTGCCTATGATTAAATCTTGCAAGTACGACGCTATTGTTATTTCTGACCATGCCCCTTTGATCTTGGAGCTAAATTATTGCGCCCCACATACTCATCTTGCAGATGGCGTCTTAACCCACTTTTATTAGCAGACGAGATCTGTACAGAATTTATATCAAAACAAATCAGTTTTTTTTCTAGAGACAAATACATCCTCAGAGATCTCTGCAGGAATACTCTGGGAAACCCTGAAGGCCTTCTTAAGACGACAGATTATCTCATGTCTTTCCCACAGAAATTAATTGGAAACCAAGAAGGTACCAGAGCTAATCAGTGAAATTACCAGAGTAGATCAAGAACATGCCAGGTGTTCTAGTGAGGCTCTTCATAGGAAAAGGCAGGCTCTGCATTCAGAACTCAACCTCTTAACAACCAAAGAAACCGAACAACTCATTTTTAAATCAAGACATCATTATTATGAACATGGAGAGAAAGCTAATAGGATCTTATCTCAACAAATCCACAAGCAAGAAGTTTGTAATGCGATCTCAGCAATCACCAACACAAATGGAGACACAATCATTGACCATAAAAATGCAATGCACACATTTAAAGACTACTATAAATCCTTATATTCTACTGAGATTAAAGAAGACAATGCACAATATAATGCATTTCTGGATGCATTACAGATACCACAAATAGATACTCTCAGTGCAGAGGAATTGGATAAACCTCTGGTGCTATCAGAATAACTAGATGCTATAAAGTCACTTCAGAGTGGGAAAGCAGCAGGCCCCGATGGCTACCCTGTTGAATTTTATAAGAAATTCTCCACTCAGCAACTCCCCTCTTATTAGCAACATTTACAAATGCTAGAGACAAGCAAATTCTACCTCAAACTTTTTGCCAAGCATTAATCACCGTCTTTCCTAAACAAAATAAGGACTATAATGTGCATCATATAGACCAATTTCACTTATGAATAATGATGTTAAGATACTCTCAAAAATCATAGCTAGAAGGATGGAGAAAGTGCTGCCTTCGGTAATATCACAAGATCAAACTGGATTTATTAAAGGCAGACACTTAGCTTCCAATCTTTGACGCCTGTTTAATGTAATATATTCACCTGCAAAATCAAAAACCCTAGAGATATTATTATCATTGGATGCAGAAAAAGCATTTGATATGATTGAATAGAACTACCTTCACACTACATTGGAGAAATTAGGATTTGGCCCGAACAGTTGTGCATGAATCAAACTACTGTATACCAATCCAGAAGCTTCAGTTTGTATTAACAACATTTGTTTAGACTACTAGAACGAGGTACCAGACAAGGATACCCCTTGTCACCACTGCTATTTGCAATCGCCATCGAGCCACTGGCAGTTCACTGTAGAAATGCTTATCAGATAAAGGGGATTATCAGAGAATGACTTGAACAGAAAATTTCTCTATATGCAGATGACATGGTCCTGTATATATCAGACCCACAAAATACTGTGCCAGCAGTCTTAACAACACTTATAGAATTTCAAAAGATTTCTGGTCTTAGAATTATTTTGAATAAAAATGTGCTCTTTCCAGTGAATTCTCAAGCATACAATATCAGATTGGACACCTTCCCTTTTATTATTGCAGATCAGTTTAAATACCTAGGGGTAAACATCACAAGTAAACATAAAGCTCTTTATCAACAAAATTTCGCCATCTGCATGGAAAAAATTAAGCAAGACTTGCATAGATGGTCAACCCTTCATCTCACTTTAGCTGGAAGAATTAACGTTGTTAAGATGAATATTCTTCCTAAGCTTCTCTTTTTATTTCAAAACATTCCAATATACATCAGTAAATCATTTTTTAACAAATTAGATTCAACCATAACCTTATTTATTTGGAACTTAAAACATTCACATATCCAAAGAGCGACCCTACAAAGACTTAGCAGAAGGCGGCATAACTCTAACTAACTTTCAGTTTTATTACTGGGCAGCAAATATACAAGCTATAAAAACCTGGACATTGGCACAAATAGATGAGCATACACAAGCTTGGTTCGCAATAGAAATAAAATCCTGCAGTACTTCTTTATATTCCCTGCTTTGTGCCCCAATAAATACAAGTTATCACCAATATACTAACAACCCAATTGTGCTTCACTCACTCAGTATATGGAGCCAATGTAGGAAGCATTTTAAGATGGAGAATCTTTTATCTGTGGCACTTCTGCACAAGCACCACCTTTTTCCACCCCCTCAAAGATATGCAGTTTTTATGTATGGAAAACATCACTTAGAGATCTGTACATAGAAAACATCTTTGCATCCTACGAACAGTTACATTCCAAATTTAACTTTCCAGCAACACATTTCTTTTACTATCTTCAAATTAGAAACTTTGTTAAACAGAACCTGCCCAATTTTCCTCACCTCGCACCTTCCTCAATGCTGGAAAAAATATTGATCAGTTTCATGGACTTAGACAGCATTTCTGCAATATGTAAAACCATTTTACAGTCCCTCTCTTTCAAAGATCCAAGAAGACAGTGGGAAAAGGATCTCTTACTCAATATCTCAGAAAAGGAGTGGAAGGTATCCACTTGAGCTCCATAGCAAAGCATACAATTATTCAACTCAAAATTATATATCGAGCACATCTGTCTCGCTTGAAATTGTCCAAAATGTTTCCAGGGCAAGATCCAACCTGTAAACGCTGCAATCAAGTTCCAGCCTCATTGGGTCACATGTTCTGGGCCTGCTCCAAATTAACACCATTCTGGACCAAAATCTTTAAATGCCTATCAGACAGCCTTGGTGTCACAATCCCTCCTAACTCAATAACAGCTGTGTTTGGTGTTCTTCCAGATTGGCTTAAATTGGAGAAGGACAAACAAACTGTAATTGCCTTTACTTCACTATTGGCACGTAGACTTATCTTGCTCAACTGGAAGAATCCTAACTCTCCCCTTTTAAGTCACAGGGTACCTGATGTTATATATTATTTGAAATTGGAAAAAATTAAATTCACACTTAGAGGATCTGTGCAGAAGTTTTTCAAAAACCTGGCAGGACCTAATCAAAAACATTTTAGAATAAGCTTTTAAAGCACTGAGGAAGCAAATTCTCTCCCCTTTTTTTCTCCATCTATATTTATTCACTTCTTTACTTATTTTTACTAGCTTTAAGTTTTACTCTGCTGGCTTAGCTCTCATTCTGAAAGGTAGGGGTTGATTTTTTTTCAATCTTATTTTTGTAAAAATTGATTTATTTGTATGGAATGTTGGGTGATTTCAATAAAATAAAAAAAAAACAACTAAAAAAAAAAAAACAAAACAATGCAAATTATTGTACTTTGAGATTTATATCTTTTGGAGGTTTTGTTTAGCTCAGTTCCAGAGGTCCCATCTTAAGTCAAATTTGTTATAAATCAAAAATTCTCTCGTTCTTAGTTATCTAGTTTTGACTTTAACCTCGACTGGTCATTTTTCTTTAGCGGACTAAATACTAATCGCATCACAAACACCACTTTCAGCATTACAGGGTTCCACATTGCAGTATATAAAGATCACCAGCACTCAAGTGCACTTGTAACTTGTTCAGAAACCAATTGTTTAGACAGTTGTTGTTTGCACAGACACATTCCATAGACACATGGAATAAATTATTAAGTAGTGTGGTGAGCAGTAAGACTTTAAGGACCCTCACATCTTAACATGATGTTATTTTGGAGAACTTAGGTGGGCAGGATTGGCAAGCTTTGTTGGGTTGAATTTCCTGTTCTCGTCAATATGTTTCTGATGTTTTAATGTTACTGGAATGCTCTTATGACACAATACAAGGCAGTAAAATACTCTTTCCATTTTCCAAGCCTGCTTAATCCTGATTAAGGTTGCAATGGGCTGGAGTCTATCTCAGCCATCATAGGGCACAAGGCAGGAACAAACCTTGGACAGGGGTGCCAGTCCATCACAGGGCAAACACACACACATTCACGCACACAAACACACATTAGGGCCAATTTAGTGTTACCGATCCACATAACCTGCATGGCTTTGGACTGTGGGAGGAAACTGCAACACCTGAGTAAAGCCATGCACACAGGAAGTACATGCAAACTTCACACAGGTAGAGAGAATAATAATTCTTTACATTTATATACCACTTTCTCACTACTCAAAGTGCTTTTTATAGAGAGTGGGGAGCCACTTCAGCCATCACTAATGTGTTGAATTTACCTGGCTGATGTGACGGCAGCCATTTTTGCGCCATTGTGCTCACCACACATTAGCTACTAGGTGGTGAATGAGTGAGAGAGCGAGAGACAGGGGATGTTTAGGGGGCTATGGAGTGCAGTTTATCCAGGACATCAGGATACACCTTACTCTGTACAATGGATGCCCAGGGATCTTTTATGACCACAAAAAGTCAGGACTTCATTTTTAAGTCTCTGCCATTTTTACAATGCAGAGTGTCTCCATCACAGCACTCTGGGGCATTTGGATCCACATTCAAACCACAGGGGAAGTGCCTTCTGGTGGCCTCACCTACACCTCTTCCAGCAACCACCCAACCCTCTTCTGGATGGTCTCCCATCCAAGTACTGACCAGGCCTGAACATGCTTAGCTTAAGGTGGATGACCTCTTCTGAGGTGCATGTGGTATGGTGGCCTTCTTACTGTGAGGCAGCCGTACTACCACCTTACAGTAAAATAGTGAACAGAAAAAAGAAAACTTGCACAGCACCGTAGAATATAAAAGGCATCAATATACAGTAACAACAATACAATCATGAGCTGTGGGAAGCAAAACATGTATGGTGAAGGCACAGAAGCAGCTGTAATGGTGTAACCACTCCACCTCCATCTGTATGCTGTTCAGTATGTCTGTCTGGCTGCAGATTTTAACATCCATTGCACCTAACATGGATATTCTGCCATAAGGTCAATGACCGCACAACGTCTACCTCCATGGAGAACAGGAGGAACGCCACTTGCAACCTTTGGTAGACATCAAACCATTTTTGGATGGAATCTGTTCAATTGTTTTTTCACCTTGATCTTATTTATGTTTCTGCATCGAAAAATATATTCAAAAGAATACTTACGAACATCACAATACTGATATCAAAAATCAAAAATGAATGGTTAATACTTTATCAAGTACCATTGAACAATTTTCTAATATTATATAATACGTAAACCACAGAGTCTTCTGTCTGTTTCTTACATATTACATGAATATGTGCATTTATTTTATTTTATTGTCTGGAAGCATGAAACCGATTTTTGATTCTCTTTTACTTGTTCGATTGCCATCTTCTGTATTCTTATAACATAATCAGTTTAAATTACAATTAGATTTTCTACCCCGCTTAGTCTGGAATAGGACTGAACCTGCACATTTTAGGACTTTGGGAGGAAACCAGTGAGGCCAGAAGGAAGCCCACGCAGACATGGGGATGAGAACATGCAAACTCCACGCAGAGAGGACCTGAGCCATGAACCCTGGCCCTTTGAGAAATCAGAACAGAATGCTGCATCTCTTTACCTCATTTTGTCATTTATTAGTTCACATTTCTGGTTTGCTTCTGTGCAGTTATTTAGCTGGGAGTTTACAATTATCAACAACAACAACCACATTTATTTCTATAGCACATTTTCATACACATGATGTAGCTCAAAATGCTTTACAAGATGTCAAATAAATAGGTGCAAGAAAAGAAAAACTACTTAAATTGAGATAAGACCAAAAATGAAGAAACAGCATGCAAAAATAAGCAATGCATACCTACATAAGGTCCATAGGATACACATAAGATAAATGTATAATCTATATGTATGTGTGTGTGTGTGTGTATATATATATATATATTAAATCCAACGTCTATCTGTCTTTCCGCTTTTCACGAGACAAACTACTTAATGGATTTAGATCGGGTTTTTCTCTATAATTTTCTTGAACATACCGGTTGATTTTGTGACTTATCTCATTGCGCTAAGTATCACAGTTCACTTGCGGTGCACATTTATTTGCACGATTTCGAGAGAAACACTGTGGGCCGAGGGGATGGGGGCAGGCGGCCCCTCCTCACTCACGCGCCAGCCTCCATTCGAGTCGCTCTACCTCTAGCATTACCTGTTTGTTCAAAAGACATTATCATCTAGAGATTTTGAGAGAGAGAGAGATCACAGCTACGTGTGTTTTAGAGCAGGGGTTCTCAAACTCGGTCCTGGGGGACCCCTGTGGCTGCAGGTTTTTGTTCCAACCAGCCTGTTTTTAATTGGACTCCTGGGCTAATTAAGTGAATTGTTGTTTCCCAGATTCCCTGTTTTGGGAACAATATACAAATTAGAAAGCTAAGTTTGGTAAAAAAAATATATATATATTAAAATGTTCTAAGCAGTTATATGTATTTTTTCTTTTTAACAGTATTTTCATCTTGTTTGTCATTCTACTTTTCTAGGTGTTCTAATTGTTTAATTAATTCGTTATTTACTACTTTGTGGGGCTGACGCTAAAGTAGTTGCAGCCTTTGATGATTGAGTGTTGTTTGCTTGGGTTTCTGCTCTGATAGTTTTTAATTGTCATTATTAAGATTCAATGAAGGGAGCAAACTGCACAGAGAAAGGGCAAAATATAATAAAAACAGAGTTAAGCATTTAAATCAATAGCAAAAACAGAAATAGTTCTAAGTTTCTTATACATGTAAAAATCATGCTGCTGTGCTTTTCTGAATGTAGAATCAAAGATAAATAATACCAGCTAATTAAATGAGATCAGTGCTATCAGGTATTGTCACTGATTAGGAATCTGGTTGGAACAAAAACCTGCAGCCGCAGGGGGTCCCCAGGACCGAGTTTGAGAACCCCTGTTTTAGAGGGTAGCTGCTGAGTGCCAGAGATATCACAGCCATTTGCTCTTTTCCCCCTGCGGGGGACGCTCTCCCATCAGACCTGAACACGTACAGATACAGTGGCAACATTTCACGTCGGAGCGTACCTTCCTTCTGCTTGGCCAGAATTAGTTTCTTTATTTTTTTATTGATTTTTAAAGTGTGTCCTGTTTCACTACTATATGGGCAAAGCTGTGGGGGGCAGCTAATTAATTATATAATTAACACAAGTACAGTCCTTAAATATAGAACTGGTTTTTTTAAGTCTCTAAATGTGAGTTTGATGATACTCTAAAGTGGCCTGGACACATTTGTTGATACCGCTAGAAAAGATCCTAAATAACTGGATTTGAGTGATTTGTTTCAGACTATCTGTTTTGTTTAATTGGTATCACACAAATCTCCAATCGAGCAGTCAGTCACAGAGAGAGCAAAGAAGAGAGTTTTGTGAGGAGACCAGAAAGAAAATTATAGATGAGTATGTTAAAGTCAAAGGCTAGAAGACCATCTCCAAGCAGCTTGATGTTCCTGTGACAACAGCTACAAATATTATTAAGACATTTAAGGACAATAAGACTGTAACCAACCTTAATAGATGGGCTGAAAGATACTGTATCAAAAATGGTAGACAAAAAGCCGAGAACAACTTCCAAAGAGATATAAGCTGACCTCCAAGGTCAAGGAACATCAATGCCCGATTGCACCATCTTTCGCTTTTCAAATGACAGTGGGCTCAATGGAAGAAGACCACTGTTGAAACAAAACATAAAAATATCAGACTGGAATTTGCTAAAATGCGTATTGACAGGCCACAATGATTCTAGAAGAATGTGCCTTTGACAGATGAGATAAACCTGGAGCTTTTCGCAAGTCACATCAGCTTTATGTCTACAGATGAAAACATGAAGCTGTCAAAGAAAAGAACACCATACATACCTACTGGGAAACATGGAGGAGGCTCAGCTTTGTTTTGGGGCTGCTTTGCTGCGTCCATCTCTGGGTGCCTTGAGTCTGTGCAGGGAACAGTGAAATATTAAGACTCTCAAGACATTCTGGAGTGAAATGTACTTTTCACTGTCAGGATAATGAGCCAAAACACAGAGCTGAAAGCACCTAATAATAGTTAAGAAGAGTATTTTGAAGTGACCTTCTATGAGCCCTGATTTGAATCCATCAAACATCAATGGAAAGAAATGAAACATGCAGTCTGTAGAAGTCCCCCTTCAAACCATATACAGCTGGAGCAGCTTGCTCAGGAAGAGTGGGCAAAAAGTAGCAGAAGTCTCATTGAGAGCCCCAGGAATCGCTTGTGAGTAGTGATTGCATCTAAAGGTTGTGCAACATATTCTGTTGAATCAAAATTCTAAAGCAAAGTCTGGTTTTTGTTAAATATGAAACAAACAATGATGGGTCCAATTACTTTTGTCAGTTTAAAGCTATTTCAGAGACATTTTTTTTTAATATTTGATTGAATTTATTAAAAGCATGTAACATTCCATATAATCAAG
Source organism: Polypterus bichir lapradei (assembly GCA_026402145.1). Taxonomy (NCBI): domain Eukaryota; kingdom Metazoa; phylum Chordata; class Cladistia; order Polypteriformes; family Polypteridae; genus Polypterus; species Polypterus bichir. The sequence continues at coordinate 155,310,957 of JANRMT010062791.1, read as the reverse complement.
TCATATTTAACAAAACTAAATTTGGTTCAGCCACCACCCATGAGAAAGAGAGGAAGGCCAACAGCCAGAGTAAAACTTTGAGAGTTGTACAGAGAGAAAAGGAATCCTTGTCCCCAGTATAAATGCTTATTCTAAAATGTTATTGATTAGATCCTGCCATGTTTTTAAAAAGTTTTGAACAGATCCTCTAAGAGACAATTTGAATTTTATCCAATTTCAAATAGTACATAACATCAGTTACCCACTGACTTATAAGTGGTGGACTGGAACAAGTCTACAAGCTGATAGCGAAGTAAAGGCCATTACAGTTTGTTTGTCCTCCATCTTAAGTTCATTTGGAAGTCCACCAAACACAGCTGTTAGTGGATTAGGAGGGATTGTGACACCAAGGCTGTCTGAAAGGCATTTAAAGATTTTGGTCCAGAATGATGTTAATTTGGTGCAGGCCCAAAACATGTGACCCAGTGAGGCTGGGACTTGAATGCAACTTTCGCAGGTTAGATCTTGCCCTGAAAAAATTTTGGAGAATTTTAAATGAGATAAACATACTCGGGTAAAAGATTTTAAGTGAAATAATTGAATGCTTTGCACATATTATTCTAGAGTGAATTCTGTGCATGGCTGCCTTTTTTGAAATGTTGAGAGAGAGATCCTTTTCCCACTGTACTCTGGGATCTTTAAAAGGATCTTGAAAATGTTTTTATATGTTATAGAAATGCTGCCTGAGTCTTTAAGACTGATCAATATCTCTTCTGGAATAGAATTAGGTGGGAGGTGAAGAAAATTGGGCAGATTTCATTTAGCAAAGTTTCTAATTTGCAAATAGTGAAAAAATTGTGTTGATGGGAAGCTAAATTTGGAGGGTAATTGTTTGTAGGATGCAAAAACATTATTTATATACAGTTCTCTAAATGATTTAATCCCATACATTTTCCAAACATTAAAAACTGAGTAAGTTTGACAGAGGGTAGAAAAAGGTGTTTATCATGTAGATGTGCCACAGACAAAATATTCTCTAACTTGAAGTGCTTCCCTACATTGGGTCCAATGAAGGATAATTGGGTTGTTAGTATATTGGCGATAACTTGTATTTACTGATGTACAAAGCAAGGAATATAAAGAAGTACTGCAGGATTTCATTTTTATTGTGGACCAAGCCTGTATATGTTCATCTATTTGTGTCAATGTCCAGATTTTTATAGCTTGTATGTTTGCCGCCCAGTAATAAAATTGAAAATTAGGTAGAGCCATGCCACCTTCTGATTTAGGTTGTTGTAGAGTCACCCTTTGGATGTGTGGATATTTTGAATTCCAAGTACAGTGGAACCTCGGTTCACCACCATAATTTGTTCCAAAACTCTGGCTGTAAACCGATTTGGTTGTAAACCGAAGTAATTTCCCCCATAGGATTGTATGTAAATACAATTAATTCATTCCAGACCGTACGAACTGTATGTAAATATATTTTTTAAAAGATTTTTAAGCACAAATATAGTTAATTATGCCATAGAATGCACAGTGTAATAGTAAACTAAATGTAAAAACATTGAATAACACTGAGAAAACCTTGAACAACAGAGAAAACTAACACTGCAAGAGTTCGCGCTACAGCGCTACAAACCGCTTGCTAAAAACACTTTTTTTTTAATGAGTTTTATACACAGGGAAAAAAATGAACATTTGAAAAATCTGTAATTTAAAAAACCACCAAGAAAAGTAATATTGCAACAATACACGCTACAAACCGATCGCTATAAACAGAAGTGAAGTGGAGGTTAACATCCAATAGAAAAAAGTCTTCATTAAATAATAACGAGGTTGGAACAATGCTCGATCTGTCTCTTTAAAAACAAGCCTGATGCATTCTTTAACTGCTTTCTCAGCCTTATGTGTCCTGCCGTCTCTCTCTCTCTCTCTCTCACTCACTCGCTCGCTTGTGTGTGTGTGTGTGTGTGTGTGTCTCTCGTGCACACGCGTGTGTGTCTCTCTCGCGGGTGTGTGTGTGTGTGTCTGTGTCTCTCTCTCTCTCTTGCTGCACAGGGAATGCACAGGGAGAGGCTGAATACGTGCGGAAATCATCGGCGCACACAAACCGAAAGGGAAACTGACTTGTTCATATACCGAGTGTGTGGTTATGAACAGATGCAAAAGTTTGGCGAACTTTTTAGTCGGAAACCGATTTGTACATGATCCAAGACGTTCATAAACCAAGGTTCCACTGTATATGGGGAAACTTAGGGAGGATATTCATGTTGACAGTGTTAATTCTCCCTGCTTAAGTAAGATAGAGGGTAGACCACCTATGCACATCTTGTTTAAGTTTTTCCAAGCAGACAGCAACATTTTGTTGAAAAAGAACTTTATATTTACTTATGATGTTTACCCCTACGTATTTAAACTGATCTGCAACGACAAAGGGGAAGGTGTCCAATCTAATGTTGTGTGCTTTAGAATTCACTGGAAAAACACACTTTTGTTTAAATTAATTTTGAGTCCAGATATCTTTTGAAGTTAGGGCTGCAGCCACAGAATTTTCCCTAAATGTGCCACATTTTACAGCATTAAACAGCGCTTATGGAAAGCCAAAATCAGATACAGCTTCTTGTATCCCGCTAAATTGAGAGTGGATATTCAAGGCAAGTTCTACAATTTTATTTTTCCGGATGAAGCAGAAAAAAAGCTAAAATAATTGATCCTGACACTTTTTGAAATACAATTGTGAGTCACAACGTTTCCTGGCAAGGCAAAGAAGATTTCACCTGCAAAATAAATGGAACAACTCATTTTTTAATCACAACATCATTACTATGAACACAGAGAGAAGACTAGTAAGATCTTAACTCAACAAAACCACAAGCAGGAAGTTCACAATGCAATATCAGCAATAACCAACACAGATGGAGATAAAATCATTGACCATAAAAATATAATGCACAAATTTATAGTACTATAAGCCCTTATATTCTACTCAGTTTAAAAAATACAGGACACAATGTAATGTATTTTTGATACATTACAGATACCACAGCTAGATACTCTTAGTGCAGAGGAATTGGATAAACCTCTGTCATTATAGGAATTACTTGACGCTATAAATTGACTTCAGAGTGGGAAAGCACCAGGTCCTGATGGCTACCCTGCTGGATTTTATAAAAGAAATGTTAGCACCCCTTTTATGAGCAACCTTTATAGAAGCTACAGACAATAAAATTCTACCTCAAATTTTTCACCAGCATTAATTACCGTTTTTCCCAAGGAAAATAAGGACTTACAATGTGCATCATACGGATCAATCTCACTTCTAAATAATGATGTTAAGATACTCTTAACATAAGAAAGTGTCCCCTTCAGTAATATCATAATACCAAACTGGATTTATTAAGGCAGACACATAGCTTCCAATCTTTAATGCCGATTTAATGTAATATATTCACCCATAAAGTCTGGATGCAGAGAAAGCATTTGATATGGTTCAGTGGGACTACCTTTTCACCACATTGCATAAATTTGGGTTTGGCTCGAACATATGTGCATGGATCAAACTACTATATACCAATCTAGAAGCTTCAGTTTGTATTAACAACATTATCCCAGACTACTTCAAACTATAAAGCGGTACTCGACAAGGATGCCCCTTATCACCACTGCTATTTGCAATCGTCATTGAGTCATTGGCTTTTCACTTTCGAAATGCATCAGGGATAAAGGGGATTTTCAGAGAAGGACTTAATGATGATATGGTACTGTATATATCATACCCACAAATTGTGGGTTCTTTATTATTATAGAGGGGTGCCAACACATTTGTCCATGTCTGTAAATCTTTATTGTTCTGCTTATTTTTCAGTTCCTATGCCTTCTATCATGTAGAGTACAAGCCCTAATCCTCCTAGTAATGTGTAAAAATTAAAAAAAAAAATAATTGGTTGACTGCTTAGTACAGTGTCACTACTTTAACTGATGAATAAAGTAAAGAGTGAGTCATTCGATTTTCCTTTTCTTTGTCAGAATGTCCTATAGTGCACCACAGAAGAGGAGATCAAAGGCCTTCAAATCATAGCGGAACTGAAAACGCCTCCAACAAACGGCAGGATGCTGACTCTTTGATTTATTTCAAAGCCAAGTCCACACGATCACATAGATATACACGTTGTGAGGAGAGATTTATTTTCTGGACTGCAATTTGTCATAGACACAGTAATGAAAGCTGACAGACTTTATTCTCATCTGGACCGTTATTTCTTATATTTGAGATTTTTCATGACAACAGAATGTTGTCCCAGTATCAGACTGTTAAACCCAGCTATTCAGTGCAATCATCTCAAGAAGAACCATGGAGATCCTTGTCTGCCATGAAATTATACACCATGCTTCAAGATTCACATACATACAAGAACACAACATACATTCTCAATCCCACTTAACCCAAGTCATGGTTATGGAGGTCCAGGCATTAGGCTGGAACCTATCCTGGATGGGGTTGTGGTCAGATATAGGGCTTATTCACATGTACACACACACTCACACGTGACCAATTGTAAAGTCTCCAGTTAACTGAACACATATTTGAGGGAGCACCCCAAAATCCTTGGAATCAGTCAATAGCGTAAGAGTAGTTTTTAGTTGTTGAATGCGCCAATAGGTATCATATACCTACAGTTTGGTTAATCAGTCCACCATAATGTATCATGATCGAGTGTGTATTTCTGATGTTTATTCTACAGTTGTGCAGGTGATTAGAGCAATTTGTATTTTCTCCATGCCACCATGACGCATTTACAAGTAACAGTGATGACATTGATGGACTTGCTCATGAAGAGTTTGTTCCCCATGGACAGACTATTAATCAGTGACATTACATTGAAGTGCTGGGGTGTCTACAGGAAAGCATCAGGAAAAGACCTCCATAGAAGTGGCTCACCCAAAACCACATTTTGAACCTTGCACAAGGTAGCTGCACACACCGTGATGTCAGTCCTATATTTGCCAGATACTGTATCATTTCCTGTGTCGTCTTTTTGTTCCCAAAGTTAAAACTGAGACTGTAGCCATACCAGCTGAACTTCAGAACAGGTAGTCCACCTGAAGCTATGCATGTTTGGGCCTGGCCAGTACTTGGATGGGAGACCATCTAGGAAAAGCTGGAAGAGGTGTTGACAAGGCCATCAGTTGGGGGTGCTTATGCTGTGGTCTGTGTGTAGATCCCAATGCCCCAGTGAAGTGATGGGGACACCATGCTATAAAAATGGTATCATCGTTTGGATGAAATATAAAACTGAGGTCCTGACTCACTGTGGTCATAGAAGATCCCTGGGCACCTTTTGTTAAGAGTCAAATGCATACTGATGTCCTGGCTAAATGGCCACCATGACCTGATCATTCTGGCCCTGTAATCATCCCCTGTCTTTAATTGTCTAACTATTTCTCACCACATCACTACCTAATAGCTAATGTGTAGGGAGCCTACTGGTGGAATAATGGTTGCCGTTGCATCATCCAGGTGGATACTGCATACTGGTGGTGGTTGAAGTGACTCTCCACTCACTATATAAAGTGCTTTGGTAGTAAGAGAAGAGCTATATAAATATAATGTTATCTTAGTTTTCTTATTTTTGTAGGGAAGAATATTACTGCTGTGGAAAAAATCCAAGAATAAATGCAGGCGGCTGAGGACACATTAACAAAAGAGGAGTACAGGAAGTGTTAACAGAAATGGAAGAAGTGCTGGGCCACATGTATTGCATGTCAAGGAGAGGAACTGCTGTAAGTTTTTTAATTAAGGCATTTTTTAGCATTATGGGAATTTTTGGATCCCCTTTTATTCTGTTTGTAAATCAGGAAAGCTATAGTATCCAAAACAAGACTCATATAGACATGGGAGAACGTGCAGACTCCATGCAGACAACATACACTTGTGGGCTCTGAACCCATGAGGTGGTGGTGTTGGTCTCTGTGTCAATCAATTCATATCTACATTCATTTTAACAGTAGGAATAGAATAATCACCTTAATGAATTGAGCAAAATGGGTCAAAAATGGATGGATGGATGAATTACAATAATGGAAATAACAGTCTGAGCTAGTGAAGAAATGTGTTTTACAAATTAATTCTCCTTCATGCCTCTGTGGATTAAACACCTTTATAATTTCTCTTAGTGGTGGTTAGTTTTTCATTTAAGTTGGATCGTTATTTTGGTTTTGACTTTGTCAGACTTTTTTGTTTTCTCCTGAATTACATATTTTAATTTGATCTCATGGTTTTTACCCTCACCTTTCTCAGACTAAGTCTTGGATTTTGTTTATCATTTCCTGGTGTTGTGGTGCTCACCATAATTCTCGGGCACTTTGTAAGTCCTTAAAAGAGTGAGCCCTGCAATTTACAGGTCCTGGGCTGTTTCTTGTTTTGCTCCCTGATTTGTCAGGGTAAACCCTGACTCCTGTGACTCTGGATTGAGCCCAGTGGGTTTGAGAAGGACTGATTGACATTAGACAATGGAAGAATTATAGAAAGTCCAGAGAAGAGCGAGTTAGCTAAATCCAGGACTCGGAGTGGGAGGTATGAGCTGTGAAGAAAGACAGAAACTAAGAGGTGACGTTACTGAAGGGTTTAAAATGTATTATGGGAATTAGTACAGAATATCCAGACTGGCACATTAAATTAAATGCTTCATCATGAACACATTCATCCATTCATAACTTGTGGTCCATCTGAGAATGACAGTCATGTGAGGCTCCAAAGAGTGTCCCCAAGTTTCGTTTTCTTGAAAATTCTGTATTACTTCTTGTATACTAACACAATAAATAGAAGCCTGTCATACTCTAAAATATTCTTTGAAGTTATCAGTCCATCTCAATCTAGGTCTGACTACCTCAGGTTGCTGCTATCTTACTCATAATTTTCATTATTTCTTCATTGCGTACTTTATCTTGACGTCTCATTCCAAGCGTCTATCTGTAACATTTCTTCTCAAATGTCCTGAACTTCTTTTTGTCTTCTACCTTTGTTGTGTTTTTCTCAGAAATATATAACAAGGTTTAAAATACGCACACTTTTAAAATTCTGTTTTGTATGTTAATACTTAAATTAACCCTTTTGTATCACTTCTATGATAGATGCTATATTTTAATGTGGGAAGCATACCAAAACACTTTATGTGCAATAACTATGTGTAAATGACTATGTGACCCCTAAGTCTCATTTTATTTTCACACAAGCTGGGGTGCATTTTCTGGTCTCTAAAACAAAATATTTCTAGGCAGCTTAATAGGCATTAAATTTCACTCATTTCAAGACTTTTTAGTTCTTCTATCTGCATGTTTTTTTAGTCTTACCAAATTAAAAATTTCTTGCTGCACTGCTAGATCATTTTACTTATTTCAAGCATTATATTCTCAAAGATGTTGTTTTTTTATTCTTATTTTCTGAGATGCAGTATAAAGTATGGGTGCACTTTCCTTACTTACTGAAGATCATCTGAAGAAAAGCCTTGCAGTGTCGTTGTGAGATTGGAGACGAGTGTGCAGTCTCTTCAGAGGGGCAGGAGGTCTTGTCCTACGTCTGGCAGCAGCTGATGGTCTTTGTCCAAAGGTGACGCGCTCCAACTACACCAGCATTCAAAAGTCTGGAATCACCCAGAAATGTTCATGTTTTTGTTAGAAATTGATACTTTTTTTTATCAAGGTAGCATTAAATTGGTTTAAAGTATAGCCAAGACGTGATTAATGTTGCAAATCACTTGAAAATGACTGATTTTTAATTTATTATTCACTGAATGTCTGCAAAGTCCTAGTTTCAGAAGCCGGCTCTTTAGTGTCTTAATGTTCAGCCTCCTTAGCCCATTCCCAGTAAATCACGTGTAAGTGCAAACTGGTTATTCGAGAAACCTTTGGAATTGTCATAGCACTGCTGAAGCCTGTTATTCAGTTCAGTAAAGCAAGTACTGCCATACCTAAAGTTCAATTCTGGGTTCAAAAATGAAGAAGCTTTATCAAGAAACAGGCCGGGCTATTGTCTTTACATTTTTATTTTTGTATTTTTTTAAAGTCTATTTATTTTAAGTCTAAGTATACTGTATGTGACACAATCTCAAGAAACTGAAGATTTCATACAAAGGTGTCCACTTCTGTTTTGAGAGAGGACAGCAAACTGGATCAATTTCCTTGCTTTACTAAACCGAATAACAAATTTAAGGTCCTAACACAATTAGAAATGTTTCTCTGACAACTGATTAGTGTTTAACTTGACGGATTCTGTATTACCCAACTAGCATGTAAACGTTACTAGTTATAGATAAGCTAAAGGAGTTGACCATTGGGACACTGAGGAATTGTCTGGTGAAGATGGGACTTTACAGTCCTGTGTGAAAAATTAAATAAAATATCAGTCATTTCAATCTTAGCAATGCCTTGGCTGTATTTTTAAAACAACGTAATAGTACCTTGATAAAAAAAAAAGACAAAATTTCTGTCAAAACTGTGAAGATGTTTGGCTGATTTCATACTGTTTAATGCTAATGTAGACACACATATACACACACATACATATACTGTATATTTATATTTTTATAATGGATACCTAATGGGTAACACTTTAGTTTAGGTATGTACTATAAAAGTGTATCTTTTACTCATTTACTATGATGTAACAAGACCTTAACATACACTTTGTTTGGTCTGCATAACACTAAGTATCAGTAAAGTGTTATCTCATCTCTGCAATGTGACCGAGTAACAAAGCTTCACTTTGGAGTGGTCTGAGGTGGTTCACTGTAACACATTTCTCTTAATGTTATATATTTAGTATAAGACCTGTGAATTCTTTATATAACCAAGTCATTTTACCATCATGTCAATATACCACACTGCACAGAGATGAATAACCAACCTGCTAATGTTTTATAAGTGTTATAAAGACCAAAGGAAGCCTTTGCTAAGGTCTTGTTACATACTAGTAAATGAGTAATAGATGCATTTCTGCAGTACTTTAACAAAAAGTGTTACCATATAATGTAACTTAATAAAGCAGTCGAGCTTCTAAACCACAGAGACGTGTCGATTACTGATTCACCTCTGACTGCTCTTCATTTAGGATGGCAACAGGTCCCACCTTCTAAATGCGAAGGTACACTTTAAAATATTATTCAAAGTTTATAGTGCATTTGTTGCTCAAAATCAGACAGTTTAATACCATGTGTACATAGGTTTGGCACTGAGAAGGGGCTTTCACATTTGTACTGCTTGATGCCACTTTACACCATATGAAAATACTATATCCATGTATTTAAAAAACAGAATATCAGCAGTGCTGTAGTTTAAACATCAAAGTTAATATTGAAACATATATTCAAAGGAAATTAGTTATTCTTCTTTCCTTTCGTGGCAAAAGATGCCTGTCTGTGTGTGTGCTCATTAATACACACGAACTTGTCATATATATATATATAAATATGACAAGTTCATATGTATTAATGAGCATACACACACACATATATATATATATATATATATATATTTCATATATATATATATATATATATATATATATATATATATATGAAATCTATCTTTAGATATAGAGAGAAAGAGAGAGAGCGAGAAACATAGATTTATAAATATTATGACATTATACAGATGTGTGTATATCTATCTATCTATCTATCTATCTATCTATCTATCTATCTATCCAGTGTATGTACAGTAGGCCCTATATAAATATATGTATGTATATATACAGACACAGACATAGGTATATAGATATGAAGATATTCTACAGATGTGTGATATGTATATATATATATGTATATATATATGTGTGTTTGCATATATACAGTATATATAAATATATATGTGTGGATATAGACATAGATATATAGATATTACATCGATATGTGTATATGTATAAATAGGTGTTCCTGTATTTTATATATACATAAAGATTTATAACATATAGAGGAATGGATAGATATTAAATAGATGTGTATAGAGATAAACAGTATAAAGAGTAAATGCACACACACATGTCCATATAGCCATGCTATATGTTAAGAAGAAGTTAAGAAGAAGTCTTCTTAACAAGTGAAAAGCCTATTTTTGTATGTTAGATTTTAAATGTTTGGCCTGAGCATCAAGTGCAGCGTCCTTTAGCAGGGGCCCCTCTTGTATCCTTCTTACTCTTCTTGTCCTTTCCTAGGCCCGTTGCCCACTGGACTGCTTACTCTCTGTATCTTATCAGCCCTGTCATTCTAATGAGGCTGGTGCTTGTAAAGATAAAAAGAAATGTCCGCACAGGTCCTATTACAGCATAGTATGGAATGTTTAGATTTGTCATGAAGAAAGGTTTAGTTCTATATTTAAAAAGATTTAAGATTTCATAATCATTTTGGTCACCTTATACTGTAAATGTGTTGGTATTTATGTAATGATTTCAAAATGCCTGTGTATGAGGAGGTCTGGCATCGTGTGCACGGGGGTTTCCTGCCTTGTGTTCAGTGCTGCCAGGACTGTCCCTGCCTCCATGACCCTTAAATAAATGTGATGTGATTTCATATTATATATTCGCATATCAGGTCATTTTTCACACATACACACACATACATATACTCTCTCTCTTTCTCTCTCTCTCTCTCTCTCTATATATATATATATTCATGTAGTGCATATATACACAAAGAGTGCTATACTGTACATATTCCAGAGTAAGAACAAGAAGCTGTTTTGGAAACACCTGTATTTCATCATGTATATAATACATACGGATTCTTAACACATAACAAACGTCCACATGTGTTTTTGAAGAAAGGCTCAGTGTCCCTATTCAGTTTGACTGTCTTTATAAATAAAAGAAGGTGCTTTAGTGCTGTTTACTCAAGATAATAAAAAAGCTCCCATTCTTCTGATATGTCCCCAGCTCATACTGACAGAAATTCAGACAAATATGAACATCACCATAGTTCTTGGCAGTCATTTCCTGAGTGCAGTCCTGATTCATTCCTCTGCCATCTTTAAGTCCCGGCTCATCTGTTGGCCACTTTTGTGGTCCACTCAAGTTTCACCTGTTGGACCTTTTAGGTCTATGTCGAGCTTCATCTCTTTGCCCGGTTCATATTGCAGTTGAGCTTCACCTATTTGCCCTGTATGTCTTTATGTCCAGGTCCACTTGCCATCTCACTTTGTATTCAATTCCAGGTTGACTTGCTTGCCCCTTTATTTTCCAGTCCAGCTTCATCTGCTTGACCCTTTCCTCTCCCATTTTCCCTTTCCATTCCGGGTTGATCTCACCTACTTGGCTCCTTCACATTTTTGACTGATTTCAGATGTTTGCACCCTCTACAATCCAGGCCAGGTCCACCTGCTTTGCTCCTTCACATTTTTGACTGATCTGCCCCTTTCCATTTCAGCCCGGGTTCTGCTGCTTGGCCCACTAGTGCCCCATCAGTGCCGTTCAGACGCTGCTCCCATTCTGTGGCTGCGAGTATTCCTGCTGTCGGAAGCAGTGCTTTTTGGTGCTAGCGGTCCACTCCAGAAATGCCTTGAGGTTGTTCACCATGCAGGGGAATTTGAGGTGTAGCTGCTCACACAGCTCCTCTTTCCGCAGCCCATAAATCACAGGGCTAATACACTGAGCGAAGCTGAAGAAGGCATAGTTGATGCCTTTAAAGAGGTCCTGGTTTTTACTGCTCAGTGTGTAGATGATGAAGTTCACAAAATTGGGCAGGATATACACTGCCAGCTGTAAGCCATGCATACTGATTGTCCGTGTTCCGATCCGGTTGCGCCTGTTCAAAACCCCCAGCCTTCTCCCTTCCCGAAAAATCTGGACATAGGTGAAGAGGATGAGGAGGCTGCAGCAAGTGACCAGCAGGATCTTGGCCACCTCCCCTCCTTTCGGTTTTGCAGCCAGTTCACACTGGTAGAAGTTCCTGTTCTCCTTGAGCACCAACCACAGAGGAATGGGCAGCGCTAGAATCCAAGCGAGCAGCCCTGTAATCCACGGTTGATACCCTTGGCTAAAAGAACTGTATTTAAGAGGAAAGCAGATGGCACAGTATCGGTCCAAGGCCATGAACGTCAAAGTTAGGAGGATGCTGGAGGCACTGGTCATCAAGCCAGTGATGAGAGCCAAGCAAAAACCCTCAGGCACCAACCAGGTCAGGTAGCTCTGCAGGTAGAAGATGCTGCTCATCCCGAAATAAACCAACCCAGAGAAGAGCAGGTGGAAGATGAGCACGAAGCGGGCCTGGTTACGCAACTTCTCCACGCTCAGTATGGTGTAGTTGATGACCAAGTTGAAGAAAGCCAGGAGAACAAAGGAGCTGATGGAAGCCAACAGACGGATCCCTGTGTAGGGATGACTGGTTGTGTTGTTCCCACCGTTGGAGTCGTTCATCGTGGAGCCACTTGTGAAAGCAAGAAAAGAGCCGACTTGTCCTCCAGGGTAAGCATTGTGTCAGTGTGCTGAAGTCGTGCTTGGTGGTCTCTGGTCGAGTCTGAGGAGGTCAAAACAGAAGAAGAAGAAGAACTCTCTTTACGTTCACAAGCTGTTTGGTAAGAATGTCTCAAAATAGCATGCGGCCCCTGAGTGGAACAGAAAGCTCTCCTCTCGCCACTGATCCCTCCTCCCTTGCGTGCCCTCGATGCTCGCATTTCAAAAAACGGTTTCCGTCTGACTTCTGTCACAGGGCCAAAGTGGAGCACCTGTTGACTCAAAACGATTTCCTCCTCTGCAGTTTAAAAAAAGAAAAGAAAAGAAAAGAAAGCAAGTAAGAGAAGAGGCTGGGATTTCTGCCCAAACCCTCCACCTCTGAAATCTGTGAGAACTCATCTGTGCCGGCTGCCAAGGAGAACTCAAAGAGCTTCGGAAAAATCCCTGGAGATGCATCACACACATAAGTAACTCAAAACAGGCACAAAAATGGTGATTTCTGCAACATTTTTGAAGTCCTGCGGAACTGAAAGTTCATTAAAAAATCTTCAGCTCAGCAGATTTTTTTTTTTTTTAAATATCATTCAATGCTACACTCGCACAGCTATTTACTTTTTATAACATTCGTCTCTGCATTGCCAGCATGTATTATAACTCAGGATGCCAGTCTGTTAACAGGGCCATTTGCCAAACCTGCTACTCAGGGTCACAGAGCCCACCCCTGTACTGTATCTTCAGGAACAGGAACATCACATGACTGTCGGTCTGAGGCTGTCCATCCATTTACTGAACCTGCTTGACCAAGTGAGAAGTGCAAGGAACCCGAGGTGACCCTGGCAGTGTCAGGTGCAATGCAAGAATTGAGGCTGTATGGGGTGGAAGAGCACACTGAGACCCCCACACTAGCTTCATCAGCCACCTCCTAATGACTAGCCAGCATGCATGTTTGAAGGAAACCAGGACCTGAGGAGCCAGCAAAACTTCTTGTTCTTCAAATACTATTTTGCTTAATTATACACAGTATAACTCACGTGTAAACACACACATTCAAAGTTGGTGAAGCTTTTAGGTTCTCATCACATCTGTGACTTTTCTGTGCGCAATTCCATCCAATGTAAATTTCCAGAATCTAACTTCACCCCAAGTTGGTGTATGCATGAGTAGGACCTGTAATGAACTGCGGTCCTGTTGGTGGTCACTTCCATCCTTTGCCTGATACTGCTGGGATGGGCTCAGTCACTCACTACCCTGAACTGGACTTAATGGGTTATGTTATGAAGTGCAGACTTGTTTGAACCAGGCTGAAAAGCCGGACAGTGCAGTCCATACAATAAAAGGCAGGGAGAGAATAATGTGAAAGGCACTATATAATAAGAAGATAGATAAAAGGGTGTGAAAG
>JANRMT010062791.1:155283720-155294644 GCA_026402145.1 Polypterus bichir lapradei | reverse complement strand
GATAGATAGATAGATAGATAGATAGATGTGTATATATGAAAGGCACTGTATAATATAGGCAGATTAGTGTAAATACACCCTTAAGGCTGTATCAGTCTATTCCCCAAGTGGCTCATTATTGGTTTTCTATAGGCTTCACATCATGTTTTCTTATAATTAATCATGCATTGAATCCTTTTTTCTTCTTCCAATCAGTTTTATATGTGATTGAAGTTGTGTGAAAGGCACTGTATATATATTTTTCTGTAAAGCATCATCCATAAACTGTCAATGAACATAAAAATCAAATCAATATTAAACGTAACTGGAAAACGCCCTCTGCTGTGCCTTTTCAGCAGTCTAGGAAGTTGAAGTTTTATCCAGAGGAGAATGGCTCCCTCTAGTGTCAGTTACACACCCGACTGTGACAGGGCAGCTTCCACTCAGTTCTGGGGACCCCCTGTGGTGGCAGGTTTTTAATCTAGCCAGCTTCTGGTTTTGATTAGACTGCTAGCCTAATTATTTCTTAGTTTCTATGTTTTGGGATCAGTGTAGAAATTAGATTCCTAATTTTTTTTAAGTTGTTTTATTAGAATATAATAAGCATCTGCTTCTGTTCCATTGGAATAATGTAATGTTTTATTAGGTTGATTTTTAAGAGTTTTATCAACCTCATCACTGCGATGTCCACTCCGCTTTTCCAGGTGTTCTGGCTATTTAATCCATTCTGAGCACATTATTGTGTCTGAAGCAGATTGCAGGTGAGTTATTTAGTAGTATTGTGCACTTTACAAATAATTATATATGTCCTGTAGTTTGCCTTTTATTTATTTTGTTTAAGCTGACATCTACATCAAACAGTCTGTTTGGCCCTAACTTGACTGGACACTTGTATAATTTGAAATTGTTTAAATTTGTGAATATTACTTTTGTCACTTCAATATAGAAATGATCAGTTTGAAAAGCAGTGTTTTACTGTATTTAAGGTGATTACATACAGCTGAAGAATGTCAGAAACACCTTGGCCTTGCTTCTGTGGTGTCTTCTGCAGCTTCTTACAACATTTTATGACATCAGTGGATTATCTGCTCCTTGTGGACTGCTGATATAGACTTGGATCACTGAATGGATGGATACCTATTGCTTTGGGCGTGAGTTGTTGTAATATTTATATGAAATATATAATGTCAGTCAGTCATTGTCCAACCTGCTATATCCAAATACAGGGTCATGGGGGTCTGCTGGAGTCAATCCCAGCCAACACAGGGCGCAAGGCAGGAACAAACCACAGGCAGGGCGCCAGCTCACCGCAGGACACACACACACCAGGCACACAATAGGGACAATTTAGGATTGCCAATCCACCTAACTTGCATATGTCTTTGGACTGTAGGAGGAAACCGGAGCACCTGGGGGAAACCCACGCAGACACGAGGAGAACATGCAAATGCCATGCAGGAAGGACCTGGGAAGCAAATCCTTGTCTCCTAACTGTGAGGCAGCAGCGCTACCATTGCACCACCGTGCCGCCCAATATATAATGTATTAGTTCAAATTTTTCCCTTGTTTATTATTTATTTATTAAACACTCACAGGTTCATGACAATTAAATGATATTGAATGGCTCGTGTCAATAGAGCTCAATTAAATCATTAGTGATGTTTGCATACAATTACATATTTAACACTGAACAATGAAGATTTTACTTCCTGAACACTTGTGTGTGTATTGTCATGGAGAAAAACTCATTCACGCTTGTAAGAAAACAAGAGTTTCTGGATGAGCACTCAGAATAAGACTGTATTGCACAGAGCACAAAGCCGACTCAGTTCAGTAAAGTGGGTGCCTTTAGTCTGGTGGAACCTCGTATTTATTACACTTCTTATCAAAAGGTTTCCTTACTCTGCAATTTTTCATCATTATCTGACTCCTGTTGCCCAACTCTTCCATTCTTCTCTATTTACTTACACCACCAATATTTTCTCGTGCTTAATGGGCAGTAAAAAAATTTCTGATGGACATAATTGCTTTCTACCTGTCACCTGCCACAATTATCTTGACCCGAGAGGCATTTTTCACCATCTGGCCACCTCTTAATTACTTGTCACATTCTTAACCTTTGGTTTGTAAATGTTGGTGCTATCCCAGATTGCTTAGAGCAGGGGTGTCTAACTCCAGGCCTGAAGGGCCGCAGTGGCTGCAGGTTTTCATTCGAACCCTTTTCCTAATCATTGACCAGTTTTCACTGCTAATTAACTCATTTTCACTTCATTTTAATAGCCCTCTGAATTGATTAGTTTCTTCATGAAATGGCAGCCAAACAGAAATAAGACATGAAACGAGCCAACAGATGAGCAGCTAAACTGGGATTTCAAACTCCAACCATTTTCACTCCAACCAATCTAATAATGAGAAGCTGATTCTTGCTGTTAATTAATTAAGCCCATTATTTAATTTTGTGGTCTGTTGCTGCTCTCATTCTGCCACAGCAGACATTTCCAAAACTGTTGATTTTCTGTTTGTCAAACGTTTTGGTGACCTGAGAGATCAGCCTTACTGAGACCTTCACTTTTCTTTATTTTCAGATATTGTGTGACGGGCACAGGTGAGCTGGTCATGTGGCAGCTCATTTTGTGTCTCATTATTGTTTGGCTGCTAATTAAAAAAGAGACAACTAAGGGGCCTGAGTCAAGTTAATTAAAACTAAAGCAAAAGAAGTTAATTAGCAGCAAAAACTGGTCACTAATGAAGAAGATGGTTAGAATGAAAACCTGTAGCCACTGTGGCCCTCCAGGCCTGGAATTCGACACCTATGGCTTAGAGAATAAAAGGTACAGACATATGCCTTTAATATTTAACTCTTGCATTGCCTGAAGCCATCCGTTACAATATGGATACATATGAATATGAGTTACTTTGAATACATATGTGTATGTTTTTTTAAAATCTTTTATTGAATTTATTAAAAGCAAGTAACATTCTATGCAATCAAGTCAAACTTAATAAAACTGAATTCAATTAAACCCATTGCCATGAGAAAGAGAGGAAGGCCAACAGCCAGAGTAAAAATCTGAGAGTAGTAAAGAGGGAAAGAAGTCCTTCTCCCCAGTATAATTGTTAATTCTAAAATGTTATTGATTAGATCCTGCCAGGTTTTAAAAAAGGTTTAAACAGATCCTCTAAGTGACAATTTGATTTTTTCCAATTTTAAATAGTATATAACATCAGGTACCCACTGACTTAAAAGAGGTGAGCTAGGATTCTTCCAGTTGAGCAAGGTAAGTTACGTGCCAAAAGTAAAGTAAAGGCAATTACAGTTTGTTTGTCTTTCTCCACTTTAAGCCCATCCGTGAGCCCACCAAACACAGTTGTTAATGGGTTAGGAGGGATTGTGACACCAAGGCTGTCTGACAGGCATTTAAAAATTTTTGTCCTGAATGATGTTACTTTGGTGCACACCCAAAATGTGGCCTAGTGAGGCTGGAGCTCGATTGCAATGTTCACAGGCTTGAATATTAATTTTTTATAGTATCTTATGGATTCAGGCATTCTGATCACAAAATTCATCTTTAAATTTTCCTGTCACATACCATTTCATTGCAATCACTAATTTGTATTATTTCTTCTTATATTATAAATATGCATATGCACTACAATATCGAGAGCGAGAACAAAGCTGCTTTGGTTAACTGCCACCATTGACATTCCATTAATCCACAAGTCACATGTGCTTCCAAGATGACACTAACAAAAGTCATGACTCGGTGATTCATTTACTTTGAGGAGACATATGATGTGGCCTAAAAATAGCTGCCCTGCTTTGAGGAACGCAGCTCAGATATCTCAAGTACTGCAAATGGTAGAGCCATGCTAAAGAGTCTCATTACATTAAAAGAAACCGTCCGCTCCGTAAGTGCAGAAAAGTGTGCCACATAAACCAATTGTTGACAAAACTAAGATGTTTTTGCCTTCTCTTTATGTGAAGTTTGGAGTGATTAAACATTTTGTGAAAGCGATTAACAAGGCAGGTGAAGGACTTCGAAATTTCAGACAGATGTTTCCACAAGTAATGTGATGGTTAAGACTAAAGAAGGCATTTTTATGGGTCTAAAAATGAGACACATTGTCAAAGACAGGTGGTTTGAGATCTGCTTGTGAAGATGGAGGAAATCAAATGGAAGTCATTCAAGATCGTTGCTTAGAGTCTTCTAGGCAAGTACTGAACACCAAACTACATCCAACTGGCTGACATCTTGCTTTAGACGTACAACATCATGAAGTCCATCACATGGCTAAAGATTCTTGTTTTTCATTCACACTTGGACTACTTCCCTGCTGATCTTAATGTAATCCATGACAAACATGGTGAAAGGTTACACCTGGACATTGCCACAATGGAAAAGAGGTGCGTGGGCAAGAAGAATCCATCAGTGCTGGTGAAGTATTGTTGAAAGAAAGAAAGAAAGAAAGAAAGAAAGAAAGAAAGAAAGAAAGAACATACACACACACTCACGCCCAACCCTTGGAAATATGGCTTTTTATAGAAGCATAAATAGGTAGATAGATAAATCAAATAAAGAGTAAAAAAGCTTAAGCGTCAAAGAACTAATGCAATGTGTTGGCATCATTAAGTGGTTAAACACACTAAATCCAGTACAAGTTCATTTCATGTTTCCTCAAAGTTCTTCAAATGAGATATGGTCAATCTAGCATAATCATCAACAATTCATCAGCAAGCAAACCCTTTGAAAAAATTAGTAGCCCAGTGTAATCTTTTATTAGCATTTTAATGGCCGCTTGTAAATTATAACATAAACTAATAGTATCAAACCCTAGGAAACAGCCCTGGACACATGATTTGAAACTTTGACCGCTAAGGTGCCAGTCCAGAGCAGAACTGTAAATTAAAGACAGCTAGTGTCAGTGGTTCCACCGTATAATGGTTAGCACTGCCACCTCAAAGCTCGAGGAGTCAGATTTATGAATTTATTTACTGTAAATCAGTTGGTAAAATTATAATAATTTCATTTATTATAGATTTTTTTAGTTCTTTTTTGTGTTTACACAACTTCCTATGCAAATGTCAGAATTTATAAATTAAATCTTGATGCAAAAGCTTATATATATTTATGTCAACTCTGATCCATGTGTATGCAATATTTTGAAGAAATTGATAAATCACAACACCCTTGATCAAGAAGGGAAATGCCGCCAAACCAGCTAAATGACAGCTTGCACGCATAATAATTCATATTACTTAGCTGATGTTATAATGTGCATTCATGTGACAAACATATTAAACCTAAAAAGTGATAATTATGAGGCACAGACTCTTATTTTAATTCACTTTTAAGTGGGCCAATGCTGTGTATTTTCACAGAAGAACTTGTTTGTTTTTTTGTCAGTTTATATCAGCCACCTGTTGTCACTCCTCAGTGAACTGGCCGACAGGTAAGGAGTATCTCAGCCAACCTTCACACCATCATGCCTACTATGCTGGAAGCCATTAATCAACTGACAAGGTGCCACAGCATTTTATATATATATATATATATGTATATATACACTTATATATATCATAGCATGTTTTTACTGACAAAAACGGTCATTTTCAGCAGCTTCCGATTCTTCTAGAATAACCTGAGCACTTGACTGTTAGATAGATAGATACTTAATTAATCCCAAGGGGAAATTCACAAATTGACTGTTGTCACACACGTGCATTTAGGAGATAGTTAAAGGGCCTGGGGAACTGTAATACTGCACCTGACCAGGGGGTGGCAGAGTGTGCTGACTGTCTCTCTCAGTTTCTTGCAGACCATTCCTGGGAATCTCACTAGGTTCCAGCGCCTCTGATGATGTCACTTCCAGTGCCTCTGATGACGTCAAGTCCAGCGCCTCTGATGATGTCACTTCCAGTTCCGGACTAGATGACATCATTTCCTTCCCCAGCCCTTAAAACCGCCATCTTACCTCCAAATATTCAGTTCTGTTTTGGACTCTGTCTTGTGAATATCTCTGATGAAATATTGCAAAACTTTTGCAGCTGGGAAATAATATACGGGTGGCTGCCCCAAACCTTTATGATGTCTGAAGTCTCATTTCTATCACACAGTACACAAATTGCAATAAAGGCATTTAGCAAGTACAAAGCTGCCTTTTATTAATGCACAAGGCACATGTGATGCAAAGGTGACACTAACAAAAGTCTTCACTCAGTGATTCATTTACTTTGAGGTAAAGTAGCTTTGACAGACGTGATGGTGCTGCACGTGGTGGCTGGCTTGTAGGGAAGGTGATTTGTTGAACTCTCTGTGATTCGTTTGGCCTGTACTATTTGTTGTGACAGCAACCACATCATTACTTGTGCCAGGTGCTAGTGGCTACCCACTCAGATGCTAGCACCTTGCACCTTTCCCTTTGTTCCAAGGTCAGCTGTGGAGCACAGCCAGATGCTCTTGAATGTAGGTGGCAGGGTTTTGATGCATCATGAGGGAGGAGGAGTGCATCTCTTCTACGCAGTGGTGTGCTGGGGAGGCAGCATAAAGATGAAAGACACCTCACGCCTGGACAAACTTGTTAAGAAGGCAGGCTCTATTGTTGGAGTAAAGTTGGACAGTTTAACATCTGTGGAAGAGCAACGGGCATTAAGCAAACTCCTGTCAATCATGAAGAATCCACTGCATCCACTGAA
Organism: Polypterus bichir lapradei; assembly: GCA_026402145.1. Classification (NCBI taxonomy): domain Eukaryota; kingdom Metazoa; phylum Chordata; class Cladistia; order Polypteriformes; family Polypteridae; genus Polypterus; species Polypterus bichir. The sequence goes on along the minus strand of JANRMT010062791.1, from coordinate 155,287,971 downwards.
CAGTGTCATTTCCAGGCAGAGGAGTAGCTTCAGTGACAGACTTTTGTCACTGTCTTGCTCCACTGACAGACTGAGGAGATCGTTCCTCCCCCACACTATGCGACTCTTCAATTCCACCCGAGGGAGTAAATGCTAACATTACTCAAAGTTATTGTCTGCTTTTTTATTTTTATTTTTTCATTTTTCATTTTTATTACTATTTAATTTAATATTGTTTTTTTTGTATCAGTATACTGCTGCTGGATTATGTGAATTTCCCCTTGGGATTAATAAAGTATCTATCTATCTATCTATCTATCTATCTATCTATCTATCTATCTATCTACTCTACCAGCCAATGAAGTTCTGCAACATCTTGATTGCATATGTATGATGTTGATTAGCATGCTCCATATATGGATGTTTCAGGTTAACAACCAGGTGGGGTTCAAGGTGCTTTCACTTATGCACATTTGGAAGATGATTGTGCTTTATAAAAAATAAATTGCATAGTAATGTTTTTTCTCATTGTTCCATGAATATTTTTTTTCTTTTGCTGTATACATTTTTTATTGTTTTTTGGCAGGTTCTGTGGCTAAGAGGCTAAGGATCTGCGCTGGTATCTGGAAGGTTGGCAGTTCAGATCTCATTACTGTCAGAAAGGATGCTACTCTGTTGGACCCTTGAGCTAGGCCCTTAAGCTTGAAATTGCTTGAGGGGTGCTGTACAATGGCTGACTCTGTGCTTTGGCTCCCAAAAGTCTTGAGAAAAGACTATTTCCCCCCCAGGGATTAATAAAGTATATCTAAATAAAAAATAATATTTTCACACTCAGATCCACACAAACATTTGTAAATGAGATGCCAAGAATCTGGCCTGATCTGCATTGGTGTGAAGTTTACATGTTCTCTCAATGTCCTTGTGGATCTTCCCAGATGTGCCTCAAATATCCCAGCAGAGTGCACTGTGAGATAAATTTGCAGTGAATGAATGTGCTTCGCCATTTACTGGCACCTCACCCCGGGCTGGTTCTTACCTTGTGGGTGATATCATTCAAGAATGACTCCTAACTCACCTCAGCCTTCAAAGTGAATTAATGGATGGATACCTAGATCCAAATATTAAATTGGATTGAAAGAAATGCACAGTACAGTAATTTGTGATGTTGTTATATTTCGATTATCATATACACTTAAAGTGGGTTTTACTTGAATGAGTAACAGCTGAACAGAAAAACAAATATATGATATATATTCCACACCTTGAAATGGGAAAGACGCTATATAAATAAATATATATACTCAGCAAAAAAAGAAACGCCCCCTGACTTTCAACTGTTTTTACTTTCAGTAGACTTAATGTGTAAATATTTGTATGAACACTAAAAGAGTCAACACCATAAGACATAAACTAAAAATGTTTCACAATGTGTCCCTGAATGAAGGGAGGCTCAAAATCAAAAGTACCAGTCAGTATCTGGTGTGGCCACCAGCTGCTTGAAGTACTGTAGTGCATCTCCTCCTCATGGACTGGACCAGATTTGTCAGTTCTTGCTGTGAGATGTTACCCCACTCTTCCACCAAGGCACCTGTAAGTTCCTGAACATTTCTGGGGGGAATGGCCCTAGCCCTCACCCTGTGATCCAACAGGTCCCAGACGTGCTCAAAGGGATTGAGATCTGGGCTCTTCGCTGGCCATGGCAGAACACTGACATTGCTGTCATGCAGAAACTCACGCACTTTTTGCCACTCCTGTCTGGTCCAGCGAAGGTGGGTTTGTTCCCATAGGCGGCGTTGTTGCTGGTGATGTCTGGTAAGGACCTGCCTTACAACAGGCCTACAAGCCCTCAGTCCAGCCTCTCTCAGCCTATTGCGGACAGTCTGAGCACTGATGGAGGGATTGTGTGTTCCTGGTGTGACTCGGGCAGTTGTTGTGGCCATCCTGTACCTGTCACGCAGGTGTGATATTCGGATGTACCGATCCTGTGCAGGTGTTGTTACACATGGTCTTCCACTGCGAGGATGATCAGCTGTCCTTCCTGTCTCCCTGTAGCGCTGTCTTAGGCGTCTCACAGTGTGGACATGGCAATTTATTGCCCTAGCCACATCAGCAGTCCTCATGCCTCCCTGCAGCATGCCTAATGCACGTTCACGCAGATGAGCAGGGACCCTGGGCATCTTTCTTTGGGTGTTTTTCACAGTCGGTAGACAAGTCTCTTTAGTGTCCTGCGTTTTTAGAACTGTGACCTTAAATGCCTACTTTCTGTAAGCTGTTAAGGTCTTAACGACCATTCCACAGGTGCATGTTAATTAATTGATTATGGTTAATTGAACATGCATGGAAAACATTGTTTAAACAATTTACAATGAAGATCTGTAAAGTTATTTGGATTTTTAAAACATTATTGTTGAAATACACAGTCCTGAAAAAGGGACGTTTCTTTTTTTGCTGAGTATATATAAAAAGGTATTATTATTATTATATATGTGGTGAACTGGTGTTCAAAGAGAAAGCATTGTTAGTGCTGGCTTTTTCAAGGTCAATGTTAATCACAAATTATTTGCATTTATCCTTTAATGGAATATTCTGGTAACTTGGAGTGTATTGTTTGTTCAGAATCAGGCTTTCCTGTCAGGTGGTGGTGGTGCTCCCATGTCCAAACAGTTCCGATTTCAAATTCTGAAAAGGATTTACACACATTGTGGTGGAATTTAGTACTTTCAAAAGTCAGTATAAATGGTTGGAAATCAAGGATGGTCTTCTGACGCCTGAATAAGTAAAGATAATTTGGGTCTATACAACTGTGACCCCTTGAAGTCATCGTAAGGAGCTATAGTGTGCCCTTTCTACCTTCAGCATTTTTGAAAATCCTTATTGCTCTGTAGGATTATGTGGGGGTTGGTGGCAGGATTAGCACTCCAGGCACCTTAAAAAACCTCACACTCCTCCAGCGTGGTGCTGAGGTGTCACCCACTGCACTTGAGTCCCAGTCTAGGTGGTTCGTTGTGTGGTGAGAGCAGCAACACGCTGTCAGTGCATGCTGCCAACCTCTCCTCTCCTCCTCTGTAGGATCTGAAAAAGAAATTTGAACTTGCCCACCCAGGGACAGTCAATTTAAATGTGAGAATGGAGTGAATTAGATAATCATCAGTCTTACTTTCGACAATACTGGTAATTAACCAAATAATTTGGTAAGGCTCCTACTTTGCTTACCTTACCTTTCTCTGTTGTAGGAGGTGGTGGTCTCTGACTGTTAGACTCATATCAAGGTAGCTGAAGCACACTCGTTTTAAGGAACAGAATAATAAAATTTATTAATAAACAAGGATTATAGAAGGTTGATACTGATATATATATTGACAGTGTCACACATATGGGCTTAGGAGGCAGCCAAAGGGCACAAATGAACATGAAAGTATGAACAACGGGGGAACGGGACGGAGTATTAATGTTTTTTCTTCTCAGAAGAACAACAGCTGTAAAGTACCTCAGTTCCATGCAACCTCAATACTTCCGGCTCTCCACGATATCTCCACTTCCGGGTTCCGCTATCCAAGATGTCATGTCCGTTCTGTAATGATCTCATCAGTTCCAGTTCCACGTCAATGACTTCACTTCGGGTTTCATTTGATGATGTCACCCCGTCCACCAAAAAAGACGTCATTTCCACCTTTTCACTTCCTGCCAAGTCACTTCCATTTGCTGTTTATCCTACTTCCTCTTAGTTTCTATAAAACTCAATGCCTATGTCGAATGTGTTATTGTGCCATTTATGACCCAATTTCAAATTCTTCGAACAAGAATGAAGCCAGAAATTATACAGGACAGGACCCAGACAGACAAACATATATTATATACAGTAGGCTGGCTGTTTACTGGTATTCAGACTTTTACACTTAATCTTGGCACAGACAAATAGTTTTGTGATACCAAGTCTTTATATGGAGTTGTTACTTTGTTGTTGCTTAAGGTTCAAGTGGAGGATTCTTCTTGGAGGGCACTTCTTCTCTTTACTGCATGATCCTTGTCACTGCTGTGCTGCTGCTTCCTTAAGGTTGCCTTCTGTTGTCTTTTGCCAATTAATAGTGAAAAGGGCATCACTCATTCTGGCCCAAGAGTTTGGATGTTGCAGAATGCAGCTGCTAGAATCCTAACTAGGAAAAGAAAATCCAAGCACATCTCTCCAGTTTTGATGTCACCACACTGGTTACCTGTGTCATTCAGAATTGACTTTAAAATACTGCTTATGGTTTACAAAGCCTTAAATAATCT
>JANRMT010062791.1:155229410-155243720 GCA_026402145.1 Polypterus bichir lapradei | reverse complement strand
TAATTAATTTTCTTCTTACAGTGCTTAGTACATGTACGTACGTTTAGTGTCACTGTACACACATTTACTGTATACAATTTTTCTTCCATTGTACGTATTTATTGCTGGTGGCCTGTCTATCGTAATGGCTGTAACATATGTGATATCGGAGACACTCAATATCTTTAAAATAATATTTAGGTTTTACTGTATATAAACAGTGTGTTTATATACACAATTTCAATGAATCTTACCTAATATCTAAGAGAATACAAAGGGATTATGCTGTATAACTCTGCGGGGAATATTTATAAATAGTGCGGGAGAGTTTATAAGGGCTTAAAATATATAAAAATAACCATACAAACATATGGTTTCTACTTCGCGGATTTTCACCTATCGCGGGGGGGTCTGGAACACAACCCCCGCGATCGAGGAGGGATTACTGTATTATAAAATACATCACAGCAAGTTTTTTGGTCACACAAGCATGAATACACAGCATAGTCTTCTCTCCATCTATCCATCTGCTTCCAGCGAGTGTTGTGTTTGTTACTCTCAGCTCTGACTCACTGGAGGAAACCAGATAGCTTCTTTTTATGTTGGACTCGAGAGTACTTCTGGTGCCAGTGTTTAGCATGAAGGTAGCACTTCCGGGTCCGACAGAAGTCCCGAAAAGTAGGGAATTGCATGGGACCCAGCAGGGTTGACTCTCGGCACTACAATTCCCATCAAGCCCCACTGGGCTGCACATGACTACCCTGGTCCTGGGATGCTGCCAGGTAACAGATGGGGAATGAAAACATCCAATTTTAGGAGCTTTCCCCCACTATTTCCATATCTTGTCCCCCCTAAGGGTCTTGTACTCATGCTGGTTGGGATGCCAACTAGTTTTGGTTGGCACTTACAATATATATGTAAAATATATATTTAGTGAGATTTTAGAGATCCCAACAACCATTCAATTGTGTTGTGTGCCAACACTCTGTTAGTGCAGTTTAATGCAGACAGGGATTGCTTGTCTGCTGCCAGTGCAACTTCAAGTTTGCAGGCTCATTGATTGGTTGATGTGGGGAACATTTAAATCCAGCCATTGACATGTCATTGTGCTCACTGTTTTGGTCTTCTCGTTTATGCCGGAAGTCTGTCTGCCCTTTTAATCTGAGAAGGCAGTGAATACAGGATGACATCAACATCATTATGTGCGGGTTGAGTTTTTGTGTGTGTTGAAGAGACAACTCCTGTTTGAATAACTTAGACAACAATAAAGCTGATTTTGCCAGAAATCTGGACTCATCTCCTTCATTGTTTTGCAACTCTGTGACTCACAATATATATGACCATTGAAATAGTACCAGTCAAAAGTCTGGACACACTCAGAAATTTGTAGGTTTTTGATAGAAAATTATTCTTTTTTTATATCATGTCATGTTATTTTATAACCCGCTTAATCCAGACCAAGGTTGCGGGGGGTGGTGGAGCCAATCCCAGCTACCATAGGCTGCAAGACAGTAATAATCCCTGGACAGGGCGCCAGTCTATCATAGGGTGGACACACACAACCAAACCCACCACACACACACCTGGGCTAATTTAGCATTGCCAATTACCAAATCTACATGTCTTTGGACTGTGGGAGGAAATTAGAGCACCTGGAGGAAACCCACACAGACACGTGAAAAACAGGCAAACAGCACACAGGGCAGCGCTACTTCTGCTTCATTGTGCTGCCCTTTTTTATATAAATACCTCATAAATTTATTTAGTGACCACACCGGCACTTTATTTGAGTAGCGCTGGGTACCCCATTAATAAATACACAGCCAGTCAAAAGTTCGGACACAACTTGACATTTTCTTGTTTTTGATAGAAATCAATACCTTTTTTTATCATGTGTGGGAGAGTTTATGCTGTGAAAGGCGCTATATAGGTGCCGACCCGACACAGACTGAAAACGGAGGCACGTATAAAAATCAAGGAAAAAGGACTTTTATTTTTCTTTGTCTGTGGGCTATGTCTTCCCCGTACCCTCAGACACAACACAGTCCCGCACAAGCACACCAAAGTGAAACAAAACACAACAAAATACTCTTCCTCCACTCCTCCCAGGCGGCTTTGCTGTTGTCGTCGTCATCCTCCTCCTCCTCCCCCCCAACTCTGGCTCCACCACATGCTGCAGGTGCTCGTTGACCTACTTCTGGGTGTGGCTGCGCTCCTGCCCAGACGGCTCGTTAGCTTCCCCAGGCGGCGGCCACGGAGCCCAACAGGAATGAGCTCCGGTGTTCCAAACTTGTGGCCCCGATGCAACCCAGGGGAGCTGCCACCAAGTGTTCCGGGGGACATAGTATGAATCCCATGGCTGCTCCCCCGGATCTAGAGTCAAAAGGGCGTTCCGGCCGGGCATGGGTCCTGGCCGTCCATCACAATGCTTAATTTGTATTGTATTTATGTGGATATATGTGTCTATTCAGGGTTTGCATTCTGCTCTTTTAACTTTAAATCCCATCACTAGGAAGATATATGTTGTTGTTTAATGAAGTGGGTTAGGGTCATCTATATTAAATAGTTTCATACTAGTTATTTAGGATTTTACTAAATCTGTATCTTTATAGGTACTTATTAAGTATATCATACTTATGAAATATTTCCACAGGCAGTCATTCTGATGCCCTGTCTTTTGTTAAAGGAGTATCCTGGAGTCCAAGGACAGGCTGTTACTGATAAGACAATTAATGATCTCTGTAAACATCACAGCTGGTAAGTGTGTGTGCTATCTAAGGCTCAGCAGACATGACCTAATTCTTGTTGTTATGAACTAAGCAGTTTGACTTTGAATTATGGAATGGCAAGAGTTGGGTGGAGATTTTCAAACTGAGTTATAACTGAGTATTAACTGAATATTCAACACTTGGGACTCTAAAGTTCTGGATCAGCATTACTGCTATTAAAGACCCCCTTTTGTTAAATTAAAATATTGTGGCTTATTTTCTTCCACACAGGGTACTGTTGAATTGATTAAAAAATACCACCAAGACATTGCTAGTGTTTCTAATGGCTGTGACTGAAATTACTAACTTCCATCCATCCATTATCCAACCCACTATATACCAACTACAGGGTCATGGGGGTCTGTCGGAGCCAATCCCAGCCAACACAGGGCACAAGGCAGGAAACAAACCCCAGGCAGGGCGCCAGCCCACCGCAGGGCACACACTCACCAAGGACAATTTAGAATCGCCAATGTACATTACCTGCACGTCTTTGGACTGTGGGAGGAAACCGGAATACCCAGAGGAATCCCACGGAGACGTGGGGAGAACATGCAAACTCCATGCAGGAAGGACCCGGAAAGCGAACCCGGGTCTCTTAACTGCGAGGTAGCAGCACTACCCACTGCGCCACCGTACCGCCCAAATTACTAACTTTAAATTTGTTATTCACATAAGACTGCAAAGCCCCATTTTCAACAGTCATTCCTTCAGCATCCTAACTCCATGTACTTCTTCTTAGTTGGTCATTTTAAATGCTAATTGGTTATTAGAGAAACTTTTGTAACTTCATCAGCGCTGCTTAAACCTGTTATTAAGTTCAATTGGGTTGTACTGGCATAAAATAAATACAGTGCTTTGCCAGACTACTCATTCCTCTTATTGTTTGTCCTGTTTTGTCACATTACAACCTGAAATTAAAATGGATTTTTGGGGTGTTAGTAACATTTGATTTACACAACATGCCTACTGCATTGTGTAAGAGTTGAATTTGAACCCTGGTCCAATGTGCACCTGGAATGTTCTGAGTCTCCTATCCTTCTGAGATTATACTTAAAAGCTGATGCTGTTATTTTATTTATTCACTATGATAAATGTATTTCTTGTTACTTTCAGGTTTATTTATTTGTCATATATAGGTTAACACAGGGTCAACATAAAATGAAATGTGTATGACGAGAAAAGCAAGTCACTCAGCCTAGTTCCAATAAAGCTAAAAATAATAAAAAAAAATTACAAGTTAAAAATAGATTAGCAATATAAAATAAAATGTGTACGTTTTAAAAGAAGTTATAGAGCAATATGAGTTGAATGAGCAGCAAGCAAAAATGACAGTTATTGCAGATAATGTTTTATATACAGATGCAAATTCCATAAAGTGCAGATGCATGTTCCAGTATAACACCTTAAGAGAAAATGTTATATTTATGGCATAACCATTCTTCTATAGTACTAAGTTTCCTGTTTTTTGTACCAAGCTGGATCATAAAATTAATTAGGCCATTGTTCTTTACTTTTTGGAAAACAAGATGTACGTGGCGAAGTTCACACATCTCCTAAAATAAAAATAAGAATACACTTATGTATACTTTAAACTTACTGGGAGTGTACTTTCACAAAGAGCTTTCAATTTGTCACAGTTCCTCTGAACGGTAATCTGGCTTGTGCGGCTTATCAAACACACAAAAGCTCATCAGGTACACTTTTACCTAATAAGGTCCCTGACCAAATTACCTTTAATCACCTTAGTGTTATGCTTAACCCCGGAAAAACAGTTAAAACGTTGAATTAATTTCAATGAGAAAAATGAAAAAAACAGTAGGAAAGGTCTGTGCAGAGTCCACATCTGCACTGATTCAGGTTTAGTACATGTCCTTTATGTGACGTGTCTTGAGACAGCCATCAACGCACAGTCTGATGTCACAATCGGGACAGTAGAAGTGTGTTTCTTTGCTGACTTTTTGAATATTTTTCCTGTTGTTTGCGCATGAGAAGGTAGAATGCCAGTGCCTGATCCACACAATCACCACCACCCCTGTGTTAACGTATGTTACCACAGCATGAGCCTTAATGACTTCCTCTCTTCACCTGGCATGAACATTGATAGTCGCTACACTGTGAACAGTGCTTAGTGGGCTAATGTCTTTCTTGTCCTACTTGATCGCCACTCACGCTGAACCTGCATGTGGCTGTAGTCACCAGGTGTGTCTTGGAGGTTCGGTTGTACAGAGCCATATGCATCAGTTTCACTATCCATGTCAAAGTCTGATGATCAGTTCACTTCGTCATCACTACTGCTTGATTCAACTAATGCTTCAGTTTCAATTTGTTCTAAAACTGGCTTTACACCTCCTCATTTATATGCCATTGTATTTTGGTAGAAGGCTCCGCCCCACTCGTAAATATTGATGAGTTACCTTAGAGTGGCAAAATGCATACAGATGTTCTTGATTTTTTTGTAGCGTGATGTTAAGTTATCCACTAAGGGGTAGCAGAACACCATCCCAAGTCTGAATCGGAAATAATCATAATTTTGTAATTATGATCATAATAATCATAATTGTGTTCATGCCTGAGTAACAATCAGGGTTAATGCCAAGGAGGTGCCTCACATCACAAGACGGGTCAGCTTTCTGTTCATCCCATAATGCCTTGAATGTCACCAAAAGGAAGGAACAGGCCTTTGGCATGACGAAGATACTCATATCATGTTCCTGTGTGTACAGCCACTACAGATTAAACTGGTCCACTCTGTCTCTGCTGCAGGCAAGGCTTCAGCAGACCAGCAGGGCAAATAATGGTCCAGGATCTGGCCACCCTTAATTCACTACACGGAAATGGACTGACACTTTGGACTGGTCCATCTGCATCAATGTCTGCATCAGAGAGAGGACAGTGAAGAACAGGCTGAGGCGGCTGACCTCAAAAATAGGTGACCTTTTGGAGGCCCCCTGCTCATACCTTCTAGATATCTAATCCTAGAACAGGACAATGCTGGTCCACACTCAGCTGCTGTGGTCAGATCTGTCCTGAGGTATCTATGCTGGTGTTTTGGTTCTGCCTTGGCCTGCCTTTACTTCTGACCTTAACCCCTCAGGGTTCTGAAACAGAACATTCGCAGAAGTGATTCTTGCCTATCAGTGGCCAGCAGCTTCATCAGGATCCTCTGAAGGACCGGGGTAGCATCTGACAAGTACATATTGAGAAGGACATTGGCTGTGAGCACCAAAGGTGTTAGTCAGTGCTGGTCACACAAGATACTGCAGGGTGACCAGTGGTTCATATGCATGGTTGGCATTGCTTTGCTGGTAATTTTGTTTTCCTGTTGTGTTTTCCTAATTCATCTTTTAATCTCAAGTTTGTGGGGTGATTTCAGCAATGAAGATTGACATTACAGTCCAACAATGAATTTCATGTTTCTTTTTTTCCATCAGTGAATATACGCTGTATAGGTAAAGTATTGTGAAATTTCAACTTCATACTGTCGTCAGGTTTACAACTTTTAGGAGCCACAGAAGACACTTTCACAAGATCTGGAGTGATGTCTCTCTGTCATAAGGTGAGTCTGTGACATGACAATTGGAAATGGAAAAAGCTATAAGCAAAGTGAATTGGAGCAAAATCATTCCTGTGGATTTGTCCAAAGAGATAACAGCATATCAGGAAGATACAGTGGCTGAGAAAAAGCCTTCAGCTCTTGGAAGTTTTTACATTTTATTATTATAATTAATCAATGTTTAGTTAATGTGACATTTTTACACCAATCAACAGACAAAAGGCTCTTTAATGTGAAAACAGATCTTTACCAAGTGGTAAAAATGAATTACAAATATAAAACGCAAAATAATTGATCTTATAAGTATTCAGCCCCTTCAAGTCAGGACTTACAGACATGGACAAATTTGTTGGTAGCCCTCCACATAAAAAAAGAACCTAATATTGTCCCTGAAATAACTTGAAAGTGACAAAAGTAATTGACACCATTCATTGTTTAGTTCATATTCAACAAAAATCAGACTTTGCTTTAGAGTTTTGATCCAAAAGAATATTCCAAATAATAACACAAATAACAATGACATGGACAAAAATGATGAGACCCTTAACCTAATATTTTGTTACACAACCTTTAAATGCAGTCGCTGATAACAAGCTCTTAGTGCGACTTCTGCTCCTTTGCACAGGTTGCTTTTTCCACCCTTCCTGAGCAAGTTGCTCCAGCTGGGTCAGGTTTGAAGGGGGTCTTCTCCAAAATGTATGTTTCATTCCTTTCCATAGATGTTCGATGAATTCAAATTAGGGTTCATAGAAGGTCTCTTCACAATACTCCAATGTTTTGTTCTTAACTATTCTTGGGTGCTTTTAGCTGTGTGTTTTGGCTCATTATCCTGTTGGAAGATCCGTGACCTGTGACTGTCACAGAGCTTTCTGACACTAAGCAGTACTTTTCACTCCATAATGTCTTGATAATCTTGAGATTTCATTGTTCCCTGCACAGACTCAAGGCACCCCATGCCATATGCAGCAAAGCAGCCTCAAAACATAACCGAGGGTCCGCCATGTTTCACAGTAGGTATGGCACTCTTTTCTTTGAAAGTTTCATTTTTTGTAGTTTCTCGTATAAGAAGTATAGGGAAAGTATTGTAATTATCCAAAAATTTGACATTGAAGTTTTGATGAATCTTGACATTTTAGACCTGCCTGAGTCCGAAAATACAATTTTTGGAATTATGTGGGTGTGTAAACATGATAACTTGAGTACGCTTTGAAAGAGGTCGACTAAATTTTGCATACATATATTACACCCAAAATTGAAGTTTCTTTCAAATTTTGAGCCACTTCCGCAAACAGGAAATCGTACTTTACCTGAAGATAAATACAATAGCAAGAAACCATTAAATTATCAAAAATAACACCTTATACCAATACATATAATAATAATAATAATATGACCATTTTTTTGGTTTACCCATATGAATGACTCATCCCTATGTCTGAGTATACGAGATAATCGAAGGGAGGTCGCTCCCAATTTTTTTATCTATGGACACAGAGCTGATGTGACTTGCCAGAATTCTTCAGTTTTGCCTCATCTATCCAATGGACATTCTCCCCGAAGCATTGCGACTTGTCAATGTGCTTTTTAGCAAATTTCAGACTGGCTTTTTTATGTTTTTTTATCAACAGTGGCTTCTTCTATTGAGCCCACTGTCACTCAAAAAGTGACAGATGGTGCAATCAGAAGTGGACCTTGAACTTAGACTTCAGCCTGTATCTCTTTGGAAGTTGTCCTTGGCCTTTTGTCAGAGGTGGATTTAATGATTTGGGGGCCTGAGGAAAATTAGGAATAGGGCCTTCATAAATCCCATTTATCACACTTGTCTATACTTATTAGTTTAAAGCCGCGTTGGGCAGAATGTTTTTGGAAGTGGGAATAATTGTTAACAATGACTCATGCGCTGAGCCATATAAAATCTACTGTAAGTGTGCCTATGAACCCAGGCAAACTAGCATATGTGTTAATCTCAAACATTAACTTTAAAAATACTGCAGTTGTTTTGAATTATAAAACTTTTGAGTAAAACCCAGTAAGGGCAACACTCTAACACTAACCAGTAACAGTAATTTTATGCCATTGTTACATTATGCTTGATGAATTTGTTTTATTTTGTCTTGGTAGCGTTCTATATTACTCTACTTTCCCCTTTTGTATTCTTTATTGTGTAGCCTTTGTCAGAACGCCTCAAATCCCAGACTTAATTATAAGACAATTTATAAGGTATTGTATTTTATAACTTCTTCCCACCTTCCCTTCTACATGTATAACCAATTACATAGAGTAAAAGACAAGCAGGAGTTAAGTTACAACTTTAAATACTGTATTATTGGTAATATTCATAAAATAACTATAAGCAAAGTACAAGTGAATACTGGCGACCATACAACCTGATAAATGCTGACGTGTAGTTTCAGGCGGCACAAAGACTAGTTAGTTACTTTGAATGTCTCTAATTAAGTCCTCATTTTTAGTCAGCTTTCTTCCGAACAGGCCACCTGCTTGTCTCAATATGGCTGCCAAGATGTGCTTCTCAGTGTGGTCTTCTTTTCAGTCCATGGTGTGTGAGATGCTCCTTCATCATGATGGTGTGGGAGAGAGGGAGGGGTAAAGCAATCAAATTTATACAAAAATCTGTTCAAATGCTATGGCCAATAGGGCATCGTGGAACAGAATGGCTTCTGATTCAAAACCAAACAGCTAACTTTAGACCAACAGAATTCTGGTGCCACACGTCCCCCAGTTACTGGCTTATTTTCACACCTGCCCCCAAAAACCATTTGTTGAGTGAAGCTTACCAGCCAGATAGTTTGGCTTTCTTGTGGGGGTTGATTGAGAGAGAAGGTCCTGCAGAGAATCATTTGCCAAACTGGTTTTAGGCCTTTCTCTAAACCCTGCCATAAAATTCACTTCCTGACTCAGTCCTAAAGACTCCTGGATTAGACTTGAAAGCATATCAATGAAATAAATATTTGCCTTGTATGGCTTACAAATAAAGACATAGAAAAGATTTATCAAATTATATACATTTCACACCTCAACAATTACAAAGATGGATATCAGTTAGTATCCTTCTTTACATGCTTTTAGTAATTCCATTTATTAAAAGAGCTGCATGCAGTTAAAATTGATGTCTTGTAATGATGGAAGCCAGTAGTAAAGCCTTGGAAAAAAAAATCCCAAACAATATGCACCCTGTAGAAATCATGAAAACAAACTCTGGTAAGCTTATTTTGTTATTTTGCCCTCATGCCCAGGAGTTCAGTTACTTTCAGCTGCAAAACATTTCTCACATTGTCCACATTAACAGCAAAAGGAGATGAAAAAAATTTGAAAATTTCTCTCTTGACCCTCAGAAGTCCTGAAAGCAAAATCCTCATTCATGATGAACGATGTCAATTCCATAAGCTGCATGTCTGGTAAGTACAGGAATAATCCATTTCTATAGATCTACTTTGAACCTGTACACATTCACATTTGTGCACTTTATGCGGATTTATGCACAGAGCCACAGTGACACCCGAAGTTCTGCTTGCAAGACAATGCAAGCAGCCAGGTAAACGCATCGACATGTAACCCTCTGCAGACTTGCCCTGTTCATATGGTAAAAGCTTTAGATGGCACTGCTTGGCAACTTAACTACGCTTACACCAGCAAACTACAACATTGTTTTGTTAAGAGCGCTTCAGTCAGTCAGTCAGTCATTATCAAACCGGCTATATCCTAACACAGGGTCACAGGGGTCTGCTGGAGCCAATCCCAGCCAGCACAGGGAGCAAGGCAGGAACAAATCCCCAGGCAGGGCACCAGCCCACTGCAGGGCACACACACACACACACACCCAGCACATACTAGGGACAATTTAGGATCACCAATGCACCTAACCTGCATGTCTTTGCACTGTGGGAGGAAACCCACGCAGACACGGGGAGAACATACAAACTCCACACAGGGAGGACCCGGGAAGTGAATCCGGGTCTCCTTACTGCAAGGCAGCAGCACTACCACAGCGCCACCGTGATGCCCTAAGAGTGCTTTATGAGGTACAAAATATTAAAAGACTTCTACAAGCGGCCCCTGGGCTGTTTGCGCCTGTGGCACAGGTCATTCTTTGCCCACCCCTGATTGTATGAGGTGCTGCTTTTATTGTTACCATCAGAGGTGTATGACATGGTGCTGGATGTTCAATACTCTGACACTGGCAGTGCACTATCCAGTCGCTTTTTTTGTATACTAGGGGGCTTCACCCCCTACTCGCTTCTCTCACCAACCCCCGTAATTGGGTTTATTTATTTGGTTTGTACAATGCTATATACTGTATACCCTGCCGTTCTTTCTTATATTCTGTAAGTGCCTTGAGGATGGGAAAGGCGCTATATAAATAAAATGTATTATTTTATTACACACTTTTAAGATTTTTTTTTCTTTGATTTGTTGCTATGTCATTAGTTTCACTTTTATTTCAGAACTTCTGTAAAAACAATATTTGTAATCTTTCGAGTCCCAATATGCTGAATCGTTTAAATGAGGTCAGTGAGACGTGTTTAATGACTTTGTACCATAAGGAATTTCAGCACAGACAAAACGATCTTCATCATCAGCAGTTAATTTTTTTTGCAAAGTAACCAATAAATGCATATGAGGTAAATTCTCTGACTTAAACTTCAAAGCCTTACAATATTTACATACTTCTGACATATCACCTGTGTCCATATATTCGATCTCTATTCACCTTTTTGTTATTTCTTTGAGTAATAATTTCTCTTTCTTTGTGCTAATGCGATCTTTACTTTCTTTTTTTTGACACTGTCATTTTTTTCTGCTTTCATATTCTGCATCTTGCTCTGCATGTGTTTCACGCCTACGATTTTTTTGAGTCTTTTGAATTCAAGTTTTCATTATCTTTAACCTGCTCTGTCTTTTATTTCTTACCTTGCTTTATCCTGCTTTTTTTTCAGTGACACCTGGCCTGAGGTGATTATTTTCCCTTTTTCGAGTAATAATTTCTGTTTGTTTGCGCTACTGCGATCTTTACTTTATTTTTTTTTTACTTTCTAATTTTCCTACTTTCATATTCTTTAACTTTCTCCACATGTGTATGTCGCCCACGTTTTTTTTTTTTTTGAGCCTTTCGCATTTCACTGCTTTCATAATCTCTAACTTGCTCTTCATGTGTATAACGCCAACGTTGTGAACGTCTTTATGAAGTTCTACTTTGTCTTTTACTCTGTCTTTTAATTCTGAGCCCAGTTGGACATGCTTTGTTTCAATTCCACTTGTTACGGGCTGATAATTACTTTCCTTATTTTCTGAATTTGCACCTAGATTATTTTTTCTTTTTTGCCCTTTTTTCTCTCTAACACTTTTGAGTCTCTTTTCTCCGCGCTGCTTTCTTCTTCGCTTAGTCGTTTACGTTTCATTTATAACGTACTGTCCTTACGCACTTTATATGCGCTGAGAGCCCTGGATCTGTGTGTGCTCAAAGCCTTTACACAACTGAGTGTTTTGCTGCCTGTCATCTGTAAGTAGGGCGTGTCTTGCAAGAATCTCATGTTCTATGTCATCGCGAGACAGTCCTGGGTCAATCTCTTAGCACAAAGTCTCATGTTTAAGGTCCCTGCGAGACACTCTGTGGCCAGTCTCTTTTGTCTTGCGGGTCTTTTGAGTGTCTTCCGTGATCTTAACGTGACGATCATGTATCATCTCCTAGTCATTCCCTCCCACGGGATTTTTTTATAATAGAGAGATATATTTTGCTTTCTTCCTTGTCTTTGTTTTTCTGCCCCACTTAGGTAAGAGTGTTTCATTTTCTAGTCATATTGGTTCATAATTGACCCTGCAACACCACAAAGCCTCTTTTCATAGCCATTGTTAAGTTTACACTTTCAGTTTTCACTTTCAACAGCACAGCAGTGTGACAGTAACATGAAAATGTCCAATGTAGTCTGAACTGAATGGAGGAGCCAAAGCCATTAAAAATGACAGCTGTACCCACAAGTTTGATATGTGTAAAAAAAAAAAATCTTAGAATTGCAACAAATCTTGGGGCACTTGGCTACTATTTAATGTTAAAGTGTAGAGCAGAGGGGTAAATCAAGGAAAAATGTGTCCACCTCGAGTCATGAGGGGGTGCTGTCACTCACACAATCTCAGTTCAGAGGGACACTAACCAGAAGACGAGTGACATCACTTCCTCTCTGACTCAGGAAGCCACGCCCCTCCAGGGAGGATGCTATAAAACCACGCTAGGTAGGCATTCACTTTAGGACCCACAAATGAAGAAGACAAAGTTCTGACTCAGAAGCACTTATATCTTTTTCTTTGACCACGGCAGAAGCCATACTTTTGCACACTTAAGTGTTATTTGTTTTTAATTCCTTTCAAGTAGCTCCATTACACAGGGTTATCAGACTTGTCCCCAAACTCTTTGGGCTGACTTAAACTCCTTTATTTTACAGTGGTATAGTCTGTAGGATTTGGGGGAAATATGACAGACCCAGTGGACCACACCAAAGTCATTAGAGGTATGGATGAGCAGCTACGATAACTACAAGTTCAGGTAGCCACTCAGCATACAAACTTTATGGAAGCAGAAGCCCTTACGAATATCTGTAAAGCCTTAAGTTCCACAAGTGTCACCACATATATACACTGAATGTACTGTCCAAACACCTTTTCTCTCTCTCACACACACACACACATAAATGTAAATACATTGTTTCAATAAAAATAAAGAAATGTAAAGGGTGGTGAGATCCCAAATGGGAAAAATCCCCACTTGTTCGCAAATTTTATGTGATTGAAGTAGAAAGTCTTGAATGAAAATAGATTGAAAAGTGCTGCTCTGTCGAAGTTCCATCTTGCAGTGTGGCCGTTGGTCGAATGACGCTGTTGTGAAGCATCTGATGATGTCCTCTGTAATTGTGATTGCCCATTAGAGAGATTTACATTGCATGGTGAAGGTAGCCTAGAGGGTCGCTGGGACCGAACTACTGAACTTGGATGCCTTCTACACTTGTTGACTTCATCAGAACACAAGTGGCATTGCTAGGAACCCACCAAACACCTTGGAACCCGTCTATGTGCCCCTCTACCATATGGTGTGGGACAGTCGTGTTCACACAGTTAGATTGTAGAACAGCTTCTTCCCAAGAGCTGCAGCCTTCTTCTCCCAAGAGTATGACGACCTCTGAATGCGCTTTACACATCTTCATCATACTCCTTTCAAAGCTGTTTAATTAGCATTTTATAGTAACAATAGTGAAATAGTCCATAAAGTATTATCATTTTTTACTCTCTCCGGTTATTTCGATTTTAAAAATGTATATTTATATTTCTGTTGTATTTTGTAAATCATATTATATAATCCAGTATTATTCTGCACAGGGTCTCTTGGAAATGCATACCTCTATTTGCCAATGTGACAGAATGCTTGATCATACAATAAAAGTTACACTCTATGAGTTGTGAACAATAGGGGGCCCTCTTGATCCACCTTCAGACCAAGAAAGAATAACAAGGATCATGAAGCACACTAATGAGTAACACATTACCAGACTAATCAAAGGGAAACAACAATTGCTAAAACTTGCTAATCCCTTGATTCCCTATCTATTAGGAGAAGTAGCTGACCCAGTTCAGTGTCACACTAAATACCCCTGTCTCACCTTCAGTACCCCGACTCCACAATCCCTGGTCTTCAAGCCTCTTGCCAGTCGAGTTCATGTCTATACATAAGATCACTTTAGGACTTTAAACCCCCCTGAGGGTTACTTTTAGAGTCAGGGCCATCCTGTAATTCCACCAGGAGCACCTATCTAGAGTCCTGTCTGTCAGGTGTCTTTGCACTCCTGAAACTTCTTTTTGGCTTAAACAGCCCTGGCAGAACCTAGCTCATTTCTCACATTGTATGTTCCCTGTCCTTCTGTTATGGTGCCCTGGCATATAATAATAATAATAATAATAATAATAATAATAATAATAATAATAATAATAATAATAATAATAATA
>JANRMT010062791.1:155180969-155223770 GCA_026402145.1 Polypterus bichir lapradei | reverse complement strand
TATCTATCTATCTATCTATCTATCTATCTATCTATCTATCTATCTATCTATCTATCTATCTATCTATCTACAACAAGTGGATTTAATTTGGCTTTTTGGACACTGGTCAATAGAAAAAGTGAAAACAGACCTCTGAAAAGCGGTCTAAATTAACTGCAAATATAAAATACAAAAAAAGATTCACAGTTTTAATAGGACACTTATCACACATGAGCATCTGTGGACCACCCTCCAGGCTCATCTAAAGCAGGAACTTTCACCCTGGGTCGAGAAGGGGCACTCACTCTAACCTTCTCCTCTTTTTCTTCCTTCCGCAGCACCAATAAGAAGTTAAGTGAGGGCAATTGACTCCACCCATTCTGGTTACTCGCCTATAAAGCCCTCAGCTGCTAGAAGGAGGCATTCAGTTGTGAAAAGACTGCACTGCTGGATGGACCACCTTGTAACCTGAGGTAGAGTGTGAAAATATTTCATTTACCTACCCTGACAGCTTTGCAAATTTACTTTTGTTATTTATACTGGCACATATAGCTGCCCTTGCAGATGACCGGGTTGGTGCCCTAACATTAATCTGTGGGACTTTCATTACCTCACACACCCCTAAATCCTCACTGGTGCAGCCAAATGGTTTTAGAAAACTCAGAATTGGTTATATGGAGGTCACCTGTCTGTGGTTTCAGTTGATTGTATTCTAAATGCACCTCACTGCCTGTGGAAGTGCCAACTTCTGGTGGATTAGTATGGTGGTCTAACCTGCACAATGAAGACAAAAGAACACTCCAACTGTGAAAAGTGGATTGAAAAGTACATGTCACGGAACAGAGGCAAGAAAATATCTAAGTCACCGAATATCCAGTGTGAATGGGTGTAGTGACACTTGTGTATGTCAAGGAAGTGTTAGAGTGCCAACAGGGTCATCCTTATTAATCCTAACACAAATAATATCAAACAATCAGGCACTCGATGGCACAAAAGGCAGTTAAACAAAAGTAAATGACTTTTCTCTCTTTGTAACATTAGCAGTTCGATAAAACAGGTGTTTCTCACAAGCTTTGTTCTGTTGGCAGTTCGAGTCTGGATTGACACCCCTCTCTGGTGCCCCAGCCAGAAGGGGTGGAGTCATTTACCCTCACTGGGCATCATCTTGCCACTGTGGGTGAAAAAAAAACTGCAGTATTAGCAGCAGTGCCCCTGACACATATGCATGAGAAAGGTTTGGAGCAGGCAATGATAGCATGTTGTCGCACCCACCACACCTCCTGGATTGGGATCGGAGTGCCCCCAAACTGTAATATGGAAGACCTGCTTGCAGATTAACATCCTACCCAGGACGAAGCAATTGCAGGTTAAGGGCCTTGCTTAAGAGCCCAACAGAGTAGAGTCACTTCTGGCATTTACTGGATTTGAAGCAGACCACTTTCCTCAGAGCCACCACTCCACCCACATGCATGACACCAAGTAAATCAGTCATTAGGAGAAATGGAAAGAGTATAGCACAGCTGGAAATCTGCTATAGAGAGAAAAAAATGGTATGAACTCGTAAGAAGAACAGAAGTGAGGGAGGCCACCAAAAGACCTCAGAACTCTGAAGGAGTCATAAGCAACCAGGGCTCAGGAAAGACTGTGCAGACAACAAGTGTTGCCTGGGTGCTTCACCAGTCACCGCTTTATAGGAGAGGGGCAAAGAGAAAGCCACGTGGAAGACCCTGAAGTCAGATGGAAGAAGGTTCTGTAGTGGAATAAGACAAAAGTGGAGCTTTTTTGGCCATCCGACTAAACTCTGTGTTTGAACAACACACATTATCAAAAAACACACCATATTCTCTGTGAAGCAAGATGGGGCAATGAGAGGCTGTGAGGATATTTCTCAGCAGGAGCCCCTGGTTAGGCTTGTGAGTGTTAAATGAATGTAGAAAATGCAAGGCAATCCTTGTTGAAAAGCTGATGAAGTCTACAAGAATTTTACACCTTAGGAGAATATTTGTGTTTCAGCAAGACAAGCCATAACTTAAAAACTACAATGTTGATGTCATGGGATCTCAGTTTTGACAATATCCGCATGCCAAAAAATAGGAAAAAATGTGTGCCGCAAAAAATTGGATTTATAAACATCATTTGTAAAGGCACACACCTATGTATAGAAGATCCACAATTCACATTGCATGTCAGAAAAACTATGAACTCCAAGGGTGTCTAAGAATCTCTCTTGTGATCAAATTGTAGTGAGGCAATCAGATCAGGGCAAGGGTATAAAACCATTTCTACAATTTTGAGTTTTCCCAGGAGCACAGTGGCCTCAATAATTGTGAACATTTTTGTAACCATCAGAACTCTTCTTAGATTTTTGGCCCTCCAGCCAAATTGAGTACCCAGTGTGATAGATAGCATGTATCCGGTGGTGTCCTGACAGGATGGATTTTGATTCTTTACCCAGCTGGGAAGCCAGTGTATGGAAGCGTCTAAGGGCCACAGAAAAGAGAAAAAAAATACGGACACGGTGCTGAAAATAAAGGTCTATTTCGTGATTAAAGTCAAAATTTCACCTTTAACCTTGGTGTAAGAGCCATTTTCCTAGTTCTGTAAGATTCATAAATATCTTACTAGATGACAATGCATAAACTATGGGAGGTTCCTATAACCCCCCATAAGTACAATTGTATTGGTATATTCTTGCCATTTCTAACAGCTTTGAGTAAAGATTATTGTTCAGTTAGTTAGTGACAGCCTTGCCATGTGTAAGGTGTAGAGGCATATGGTTTTTAACCGTGCTCGTGATTGTGCTCGTGCACATGACCGTGCTTGATGGCCTAGGGGCTCTTTGAATGTGTGAAGTAACACGCAAAGAAAACTTGTTTATATAAGTGATGTACCGTACCCTTAAGACGTACAGGTGCCGGTCATAAAATTAGAATATCATGACAAAGTTGACGTATTTCAGTAATTACATTCAAAAAGTGAAACTTGTATATTAGATTCATTCATTACACACAGACTGATGTATTTCGAATGTTTATTTCTTTTAATTTTGATGATTATAACTGACAACTAATAAAAGTCCCAAATTCAGTATCTCGGAAAATTAGAATATTGTGAAAAGGTTCAATATTGAAGACACCTGGTGCCACACTCTAATCAGCTAATTAACTCAAAACACCTGCAAAAGCCTTTAAATGGTCTCTCAGTCTAGTTCGGTAGGCTACACAATCATGGGGAAGACTGCTGACTTGACAGTTGTCCAAAAGACGACCATTGACACCTTGCACAAGGAGGGCAAGACACAAAAGGTCATTGCTAAAGAGGCTGGCTGTTCACAGAGCTCTGTGTCCAAGCACATTAATAGAGAGGCGAAAGGAAGGACAAGATGTGGTAGAAAAAAGTGTGCAAGCAATAGGGATAACCACACCCTCGAGAGGATTGTGAAACAAAACCCATTCAAAACTGTGGGGGAGATTCACAAAGAGTGGACTGCAGCTGGAGTCAGTGCTTCAAGAACCACCACGCACAGACGTATGCAAGACATGGGTTTCAGCTGTCGCATTCCTTGTGTCAAGCCACTCTTGAACAAGAGACAGCATCAGAAGCGTCTCGTCTGGGCTAAAGACAAAATTGCTGCTGAGTGGTCCAAAGTTATGTTCTTTGTTGAAAGTAAATTTTGCATTTCCTTTGGAAATCAAGGTCCCAGAGTCTGGAGGAAGAGAGGAGAGGCACATAATCCACATTGCTTGAGGTCCAGTGTAAAGTTTCCACAGTCAGTGATGGTTTGGGGTGCCATGTCATCTACTGGTGTTGGTCCATTGTGTTTTCTGAGGTCCAAGGTCAATGCA
Organism: Polypterus bichir lapradei; assembly: GCA_026402145.1. Lineage (NCBI taxonomy): Eukaryota > Metazoa > Chordata > Cladistia > Polypteriformes > Polypteridae > Polypterus > Polypterus bichir. Next base: position 155,219,946 of record JANRMT010062791.1, on the reverse strand, counting down.
GCCGTCTACCAGGAAGTTTTAGAGCACTTCATGCTTCCTGCTGCTGACGAACTTTATGGAGATGCAGATTTCATTTTCCAACTGGACCTGGCACCTGGACAAAGTGCCAAAGCTACCAGTACTTGGTTTAAGGACCATGGTATCCCTGTTCTTGATTGGCCAGCAAACTCGCTTGATCTTAACTCCATAGAAAATCTACCAGACCCAACAATTCAGAAGAGCTGAAGGCCACTATCAGAGCAACATGGGCTCTCATAACACCTGAGCAGTGCCACAGACTGATCAACTCCATGCCACGCAGCATTGCTGCAGTAATCCAGGCCAAAGGAGCCCCAACTAAATATTGAGTGCTGTACATGCTCATACTTTTCATGTTCATACCTTTCATTTGGCCAACATTTCTAAAAATCCTTTTTTTGCATTGGTCTTAATTGATATTCTAATTTTCCGAGATACTGAATTTGGGACATTCATTAGTTGTCAGTTATAATCATCAAAATTAAAAGAAATAAACATATGAAATACATCAGTCTGTGTGTAATGAATGAATCTAATATACAAGTTTCACTTTTTGAATGGAATTACTGAAATAAATCAACTTTGTCATGATATTCTAATTTTATGACTGGCACCTGTTTAGAAGAAGAAATTAAGAACTTTTAAGTATAGAAATAGCTAAAGTTTCTCAAGAAAGGCTAAATTTATAGAAGAAATATTTTTCCTTTTTTGGCCCTTTATTCTATGTGTGTAACTATTTTTTCTTTTATTCTTGTGTGGATTATTTGCTTTTAACTTTTACTAAATATTTTAAAACGAACTTTTGGACTGTGAGATTTCTTTCGACATGCGTTTTATCCGTGCTTGACAACGTGTTATGCCTCGGCGGCTACACTTGGAATTTCGACTTTGATCTTTTAGTTTATGTTGTCATTAAAGAAGAATGTTGTAAACATAATCTTAAAAACAATGTTTAATTTACTAGTGTTTCTCAAACTCCATCGTAACTAAAGTAGCAGTTTAAATGCTTCATATTCTGTGTGTTCCCCGACCCGGCCAATAATCGCTACATGCTTCTTAAACAAACATCCCTTTGCACTGAGAGGAACCACAGGCAGAAATCATCACACAGAATGCATTAACTTCATGATATTATAGCTCTCTGAACATTTAGAGAGCAGGGTAGGCTGCAGGGATCTGTGGTATTTGAGGTGAAGTTCTCCAGGCTGGTGATAAGGTTGTCTTCCAGGCATTGCAAGCAATCTTTCCTTCCATTAGGAAGATGAGATGGGTGTCATCCAAACTGACTAGAAAACAGGACTTGTCATCCCTGCCTGGAAACTAGGCCCTGCAGCAACTACAGGGTGATAACACTGCTCTCAGTGCTAGGTAAGGTCCTTGCTAGAGTCATCCTCAATAGAATCCATGATCACTTGCTCACCTACCAGCCACCGCAGCAGTCTGGTTTTACACCTAAGAAGTCTACCATCGACCGCATCCTGGCACTGAGGGTTCTCATAGATCACAAATGCTAATACCGGCTGAGTTTCTTTGCAGCATTTGTCAATTTTCATAAAGTGTTTCTCTCAGTTGATTGAGCTGCCCTGTGGGACATCCTGAGACTTGGCAGGATTCCCCCAAAGTTGCTGGATGTCATGACCGGCTTGTACATTGGTACTGTGAGTGCTGTACAGAGTGGAGGCAGAACCTCTGTGTTTTTCTCAGTTGATTCTGGAGTTCATCATAGGTGTGTTTTTGCTCCTATTCTGTTCAATGCTTTGTATGGACTGGGTGTCTAGCAGGGTCGTGGGGTCCAGCAACTGTGGGGCACCTGTTGGTGAAGAAGAATGCTATGATATCCGTGGAGTCAATGAAGGTTCTGATCGGGGCTCTCGAGAAACTGAGAGGGGTGTTTGAGTGTCTGGGCTTGCGAGTGTCCTGATACAAACCAAGATCTAGGCCTTTAATCACCTCTTGGGCACAGCCATCAGCAGTTTGTCTGTCTGCAGAGAGAGTGTCGACTGTGTCGAGAGGTTTACTTACCTCGGCAATGACATTCATGTCTTTGGTGACTCTTCCTATGCAGTCAGTAGACAGATTGGGACAGCATGGGGCTCACTAGGTCGCTGGAAAGTGGTGTGTGGCACTCCCAATATCTCTGCAAAAGGACGAACGTCCAAGTGTTTACAGTCCTGATGCCTCCTGTTTTGCTATATGGTTGTGAGACATGGACGCTATCCAGGGACCTGAGACGAATACTAGATTCCTTCGGTACTAAGTCTCTTCTGAGAATCTTTAAGTACCGCTGGTTTGACTTGTTGCACATGGAGTCCTGAATAAGGTACATTACCTACATTGTGAGGGAGCATCAGTTACGACACTATGGCCATGTGGCGCAATTCCCAGATGGTGATCCAGCATGCAGGATCCTCATTGTTGAAGATCCGAGTGACTGGACCAGGTAATGGGGATGCTCACGTAACACCTGGCTGCGGCAGATACATGGTCATTTCTGAAGGGTGTGACTGGATCATATGTCTGTCTGGGGTGTTGGCAACCAGGATCCCGATCTGTGTCATCTTGTGGTGAGTGTGGCAATGTGCTGTACAAGTGAATACTCCACCACCTGACCTGTAAGTCCAATATAATTATTTAATGCAAAAGGTGCTGGGATAAACGAATTACCTGTATCAAGTGAATGTGAAAAGCCAGTACAAACCCAACAGGAATAGTTCAGAATTGAAGAGGCCAAAATGTGTGAGAAGGCCAAATATGTTTTGATACCATGTACACCATGGGTGTGTTCATGCTCATCCGGGGGAAGGATATGTGAGAGGTCTCTTTTATCGTGACTGTGTGAGAAAAGTGCTTTACAAGAACTTGTAAACTGAAGGATATTCGTAAAATTCAGGAACTTGAGTGTGAGCTCTGGGCTGCTGTCATCTTCTTCTGAGTCCAAATGAGCCTGCAAAATTACCCCGTGGACCTGGTAGAGTCCTTTTCATGTGTAAGTGCAGGTCAACGTTGGGATGTGTGATCCCATGCTGGCTGTCCTTCACACATTACAGCAGTCTGGGTGGTGAGTAAGTATTGTATTTGTAGAGGGTCCTTCCAATGTGGTGCACTGTAATAAACACAAAGTCTCCTAGATGAAAGGAGTGAGTAGGTTCAGTCAAGGCAGGTGGCAATGCAGATTGAACCTGAGAGCAAGCAGAACTGAGAGAATGTGTTAAGGCAATACAGTAAGCATGTATGCGTTCAGTCAAAAAAATGGATATCCATTTGTTTGAAAGTCAAACGAGCAGCTGAAGGTTGTAGCATAGGTCGTCCATTTAAAATGTTATGAGGAGTAATTCCCACTTTATCACACGGTGTCATTCTTATCGACATAAGTACTAAAGGTAAAGCATCAGGCCATTTCAATGCCAGTTTCTGCACACATTTTAGCAAGTTTATTTTTGATAGTGCCATTAGTTCTTTCAGCTGTTCAATTGATTCAGGATGATAAGAACAATGCAGAAGTTGCCAAATCCTTAATGCTTTACAAATGTCCTGAATGACTTTATTTACAAAGTGAGTCTCTCTGTCACTGGCCTCTGTTCATCGTATTCCAAAATGAGGTATGAAGTCTTTTAATAGCTGCTTAGCTACAGCTGTTGAATCAGCCTTCCTACAAGGGAAAGCTTCTACCCATTTAGAAAATAAATCAAGTATTACTAATATATATTCAAAATTCTGAACTTTAGGTAATTGCAAAAAATCCATTTGTAAATGGATGATATTATTTTACCAATGTTGTATAGTTGGCAGATCATACTCTGAGTACAAGTTTGGTGGGCCTGTGTGGCAAAATCAACCACCAAACCATGTTTGCTCAATAAGGGAAAGCATTCCCCTGACACATGAGATAGACCCTGAGAAATCTGAGGCAACCAGGGCTGAAGGGACTGCAGGGCTACAAGGTGGCCATCTTTGGAACACCACAGAAGCTCAGTGTCAGGTGCAAATCCGGCTGCTATCCAGACCTGCCCTTCTTTCTCACTAGCATGAATTTGCATGTTAAGTAATTGAGTGAGGTCCACTTGTGGGATTGAGAGAGGACACTGGAGTTCTGAAGGGCCGATCACTGCAGCTTGCTTGGCGTTTAAGTCAGCTAAATCACTTCCTCTACTCACTGTGTGATTGCCTTTGACTTTTTATCACAGTTAGTGCTGATGGCAACTGCAAAGCATCAAGCACATTTGAAATTAGTATGTTGTGTCTAATAGGGGAGCCAGAGGATGTTAAAAATCCATGATGCTTCCAAAGAGACCCAATATTATGGACTACCCCAAAAGCATAGAGGGAGTCAGTATAAATGTTAGCAGTTTGATTTTTACAAAGTATACAAGCCCTAGTCAAAGATAATATTTCTGCCTTATGTGATGAACTGGTATATGGAAGTTTAGCCTTTTCTATGCACTCCATTTCTGTACATACAGCATAACCTGTTTGAATATTGCCATCCACAGAACAGCTGGAGAAGCCATGTACAAAAAGCTCTAAGTCAGCATTCATCGGAGGTGTGAATCAGAGATCTGCACGAAGTGTAGCAATGTGAAAATGACTTACTCACAATCATGAGAATCCTAGTCCACTTCTCCATCAAGTGATGAAGGTTAAAGTGTAGCAGGATTTGACGGAGGACAACGCTGGACCTTTACATTAGGAGCACAGTGGAACATTGTCAGACTCACAGTTGCTTAATCTGGAAGCTGTCAAGTGCTGAGTAGCTGCTTTAGTCAAAATAGTACCAATTGTATGTGGCACTTGGAGTGTGTATGCCATAACAGTAAAGGCTGTGCAGACTCAAGAGCAAGATGTGCTGCTGCGACTGCTCTAAGACATGCCAGGAGAGCTGCAACCGCTGGATCTAAAGCCTTAGAATAACACAATCGTATGGTGCTTGAAATTATGTTTCTGAGCAAGTAAAGCCTGAGAAAATCCCTGTGCTTAGTGAACAAATAAAAGAATTGTTTTTGAAAGTTAGGAAGAACTAAGGCTGGAGCTTGAGATAGAAGTAGCTATATTTGACTTTCTTGTATCTTAATAGTCTACTGTATGGGGTCAGGAGCAGGAAGTTTACAAATGTCATTTACTCGTAGAGGCTGCACTGTTATTGCGTATTGTAAAATCCACTGCCTGCAATGCCCACATATCCCTAAAACTTGCGCATTGTTTTGTGCCATAATGGCTGAGGTATGTTTTGAATAGCAGCTCTACGCTCTGGAGGAATTGTTCATGTAGTACCATGCAGATCATGACCGAAGTGTCTGACTTTGGCTTGGCAAGATGCTTTGTGGTCTTTTTTCAGCTAGTGCTTGAACTAATTTTAAACTGTCCTCCTTACACGCTTTGAGAACCATGCAAAAAGCCATCAATATACTGTTGAATTTGTGAATTTCAGTCCATCCTGATCTTGCTTTAGACTTTGCAAAAAAAAAAGTAGGACTTTTGAAAAAACTTTGTGGAAGTACTCTCCAGTTCCCTCATATGTAAAAGCAAATAAGAAATAACTCTCTTGGTGTATTGGGACAGAAAAGACTGCACTACATAAGTGTACAACTGTATAAAAAACATTGTCTCAGGTGGTATTGACGTTAAAATAGTGGGTGGATTTTAATGCACTCATGTCCACTAGAAAGGGAACAGTTTTTCTTCATACTGTTAAAATTATTTTAAGTTCATCTGAAACATTCTGACTAATACATGTCATTACATGAGTATTAGGTACCTCAGTTGAACTCGGATTCACAAATTCCTATGCTTGACCTGTCGGATTTTGTATAGTCCAGGACACAATGTGAGGGGGTATCCAAAAATAATTGGAATCTGTACCTGGTGAACAATCTAGACTTAGTTGTGTAGCATGCTTACAGTATTCTGTGGCAGTCTGCCTAGTGGCGTTGCTCTGTATTGTTCGTACGCCATTCAATGTCAGTTTTTCTTGGTGCTTATTAACTCTTTCAGTGCTGATGTCGACTTTTGTCAAAATTCAGGGGTAGAAGATGGTAATGGGCTGTAAACTGCAACAAAACTCGCCCTTACTTTTTAGTTTGACTCTCTTTGCTTGAAGGAAAGTTATGTAGCTTTGTTGATTTGTCCTCGATTCCCTGTGCCTGCATAAGTAGTGAAGTAAAATGGCATCAGCATCTGCTGAGACTAAAGCAAATGTGCAAAGCAAAATACTCCATGGACATTTTACGTATTATCACTGAATCGCACTCTGACTCTGAGTTTGATGCAAGGCATCTGGAGATGGTGTCATAGATAGGGGGCGCTATCGCTCCCTTGAACCCCTGTCCTAGACTCCAGACACCAGGTAAAAGTCCAAATGTTGACTTTATTTACTTGCCACAGTGCACAAAGCACCCTCTTCTCCACAATACTCATAAACAATCACAAATCAATAACAATAATACTCTCCACCACTCCCAGACGCATTGCCCTCCTACCACCCAGCTCAGCTTGCCGTCTGGGAGCTCCCATAGTCCTTTTATATTCCCTGACCCGGAAGTGTTCCCAATCCCCAGTCCATGTGATCTTGTATCACTTCCGGGTCAGGTAAAAAGTCCTTTTCTTCACCCCGGAAGCACGTCATTCCCCTTGTCCATGTGACTTGGACGTACTTTCGGGGCGTAGGGTAAATAACCATTGTTCCCCCCTGCAGCATCCCCTAGCGGCCCCCAAGGCATCCAGCATGGCTGCGTATAAAAGCTGCAATGTCCATGATGCCCTACTGGTCTTCGGGGAACCTCCATACTGCAGGAAGGGCTCCACCTGGTGGTTTGGGGGTATTGGCCGGGATATCAATGGATATCGAAAAAGAAAGTGAGGTACCAGCATCAGCCCATTGTTCCCAAGCTGATTGTGGTGCTGAACACATTTGTGTAGCTGATACACTTAGAGCAGTGTTCGCCTAGGAGGACAACCACTTTTGATGACGAGAGGTACAAACCATATTGCGTTACACTGTGACTGCCACCGTCGCACACCTGCTGTGCGAAGACAGAGAGTTAGCTGGCCCACTGTGCATTCCTGCTGGCCATCAAGCCACCCCTGTGCAGCCACTGCTGCCAGAGATGCTGAACAGGCGCCAACAGCAGCCACAGCACGTAGCAACAGATGGTTTATGTTGATTTATGTGTGAAACCAGTGCATCGTGTGCTTTTCAGAAAACTGAGTTCTTTGGAAAAAAATATTCAGCTCTCAAAGAATTAAACGTGTTCTGTGATTTTTGTGACGGATGATCATAAAGAACAGCGAGTCTGTGTTAAACTTTGTTTTCTCTTAGGAAAACAGCTGCTGAAACTGTAGTGATGCTTGAAACTGCTTTTAAAGAGGAAGCTTTAAGTAAAACACAAGTCTAAGAGTGGTTTTCGCTTTTCAAACGAGGGGAAATGTCACTTGAAGGCCAATCAAGATCTGACTGACCTTCCAAAATTAGGAATGACGTAAATCTTGAAAAAGTTTTGAATGCAATTTACAGAGATCGTCGTCAGACTACTGAAGAGATTTCTGAATTGAATTGTGTGTCTTGGAGTTCTTGCCACATTCCCAACTCGCCTGATCTTTTGCTCCATGTGACTTTTTATTGTTCACGCATGTGAAAAAAAAACTCAAAGGAAAGTATTTTTGTACCATGGAGGAAGTCAAAGAAAATCGCTGCAGGCATTGGACAATGTTCCTCTTCAGTAATTCCAAAAATATTCCCACCAGTGGGAAAACCGTTGGGACAAGTGCATTCATTTACATGGTGAGTATTTTGAAGAAGACTAAAGTTTTAGTAAGTAAAAATTATTAAAACAATTTTTTTTCAGTTCTGGTTATTTTTGGGTACCCCCTCGTATTATGTGCATTTGGACCATCATTTCTAATTCTTCTCATTCCTGGATTATTTTGTTCATATCTAGGCCATTCACCTCTCCAATGACCACTCTCTCCACAGATAAAACAGACATCTCTTGGTATATGAATATTACTGTGACCCCTGCTCGGCCCCGATTATGGCTTTGATGATTAAAGAAGCCTCGGCCTCGATTACTTTGGCCCACACAAAATTGAGTCTGAGCAATTTGTAATTTATCTGACTGTTTTTGTTTCCTTTCTTTAATCTGGTTAAAAAAATGTATGGCTGCTGCTGCAGCCAGAGCCTTCCTAAAAGTGTGATAGTCAATGTACTGCTGTTTAATTGCTCTTGCAGCTTACTTTGCAAGCCATCGATGAACATATTAACAAACAAAGGCCCCACAAACCGGTTAGCATATTTCTCAAAAATCTCCTGGAACCTTTCCCAATAATCATCAGGTTCATCTTCATACTTGCAACCTTTTATTTTACATCAATCAATCTTTATAGGATTCATTTCCTTCAGCACGTCTGATTCAGTGAAACCATCATTTGAAAACAAATCCCTTAACACTGTATCATCATCTAGCCATTCACTTAATTTAGCTTTTTATTGATTCCACTAATCTCACTTTAGAATGGCCATCATTAATTCTGTCATATCTCCCATGTTGGCCTATGTGAAAGTATAACAGTTTACAAACCCTCTAAAAATGCACTTACATTGTTCTTTGGATTTCCCAGTTCCTTTATTATCTCCCAAAGTTCCGAGGGTCTCCAGGGCCAGTGTACTTCAACCATTACATTCCCAGCAGCATTTCCCACTCTCCCAGTGGAGAATTCCTAGTCTCCTTTGAAAGTGAACTCCTCTGAACACCTAAGTTCTGTTTCTCCTTCCCATCCTAAATCTTGATCTTCCATAGTGGAAGTAACTTGACTGTCTGCGACTGCTAGCTGGGCAATGGAAGGTTATGCTGGGACAGGGATGGCAGCAGCAGCCTGCTGATTTCGATTATAAGGAGGAGGTAGGATACAAGGTGCCCATTCATCATCCTCCTGGTTACATTTTGAATTGTAATTTCATTTTGAGATTGCAGGAACATTAGGGAATTGAGGGTAAAGGGATTTTGCCTGTGAAACCACCTCAGAATTTGTACTGAGGAGCCACCCCGACTGCTTATGCTCCTGTTCCCATATGTTTTATTTCATCTTTTGTTGATCTTTCTTTTGATTTACCAGTTTACTAGCCATGTCTGTCATGTAATTCACCTTTTCAAGCATATGTTCTTTCTATAGTCCAGTCCTTTTTATCTTTAGCTGTTTATTTTGTAAATTAGTCCATCTATCCAAATTAAGACTAATTTCCACTGGTCACTGTGATAATCCTTTGTGTTCTTTTTCTTATTACTGTATATTTATTAACCTTTGGCCCATCCTTCTATATAAAAGCCGTCGGGATTGTCCTTCCGTCCCGTGAGTGCTACGCAGGCGCGGAGTTTCACACACGCCCCGTCCATTTTGCAATGCACGATGGGATTTGTAGTTTCGTTTTTCCAGGTAAAAGATGATTTTCTACTCCAGACTGTGCGATATCTTCTTCTTCTTTCTTTCTTACTATATGAAAGCGGTCGGGATTGTCCTTCCGTCCCTTGAGTGGAAAGCGTAGTGGTATTCCGCTTATCACAGACTTACTGCTTGCAGCTTGCGGTACGAAGCGACATGATGTGAGCAGAGTTCTGGTGCTCCCATCGTTCCCTTGGTTTTGTGCGCGATGCGCTGGAAAAATAGACAAAATTATGTCTCTGGAAATAATTAATGTTGATGGAGTACAAATGCCTCATCGCGTAGTAAATATCAGGGGGGTTCAAAAGGGCGACCTCAATTGGGTGCGTGAAATAAAGACACGCGTAAATAAAGGCGAGCTTCAAAAGGGCGACCTCAATTGAGCGCTGCGAATAAAGGTGTTAGTAGATAATTTAGATAATAATTAGATAGATATTAATAGTAGATAATAATAAATAATAAAATATCTACGTGGCATTGCACATAATCTACAGCTTCAAGTGTAACACAACAATGAGTAAGAGCAGAAAACAACGAAATATAGACAGCTTTAGAAATAGTTCTTTAGAAGTTCATGCATTAATTAATTGGATGTTTTAATATTCTTACTTTCGCCTTTTTATACGTTCAATCATTGCCTTTATCTAATAAATTTTCTGTAATAATTTTGTTGTGTTTGCCTTTATTCGCCGCGCCCAATTGAGGTCGCCCTTTTGAAGCTCGCCTTTATTTACATGCGCCCTAATTGAAGGATACCACCATGGTTAATGGGCACTTTGATATTCTCATTCCCAACACTTACATGCCCGATGTACACATGAAGCACACACAAATTGAGGATTGTCTCGAACAACAATCTGTTCTTACAGTTGAAAGAAAGCGTGCTGCAGAACGTCAACGCAAGCAAAAGTGGCGTAAAAGTTTAACACAAGAATGTCGCAAAGAAACTCGCCGTGCTGATCGTAAAAGGAAACAAAAGTGGCGTCAAAACCTAACTCAAGAAGCTCGAGAGGAAACACGGTGTGCTGAACGTGAAAGCAAACAAAACTACAGGCGAAACCTAAGTCAAGAAGCTCGGGAGAAAACGCGTGTAAGAAATGAAAAACGTTCACAGGATCAACGCAACGAAATTAATGTTGCGAAAAGAGTTTGTAACAGGCCTGGACAAAAAATTGCTTTGGAGGACATGTCCGAAGATGACATTCTTCAACATAGTTGTGGTATTTTTAATGAAAAATGTGTACATTGTGGCGCAAAATTCTTCTCATTAGAAAAAAATACTAGTAACGAATATACTATGTGTTGTAAGAACGGAAATGTTAAACTTCAGCCTCACAGGGAATGTCATTTATTCCAAAACCTGCTGAGCAAAGCGCTCTGAGGACGTAGTTGTCCATGTAGTGGACACTCCACAACAAGGAAAACTGATAGCAGGCAGTAATAGAGTTTTCACACCAAATATAGTATTCAAGGAAGTTTTCGAAATTGTATAGAAAAAAAGTTTAAATTTAATCACAAAAATAACAGAAACTACGAGTATTAAAGTAATACCGCTCAAATGCAATATAACCAAATTAACGAGTTTGTATAAAATATCAAATTGATCTTCATATTGAATTGCCTTAAGAAGTGGTCAACTTAAAAGTCGGTCGCCTTAAAAGGCGGGCCAGCCTAGTATGTATTAATCATTTGTGCAGCAGGACTAACTTTACCAAGGCTTCCTTTGCCCTTTTGACTTAGACTTTGTTTTTGGCCCATTGCCGCTAAATGAATGCCAGTTTAGATAGGAGAACCACTCCTAAATTTATCAAGGTCACTTCTTGATTTTCATAATTAATTAATACCATTATATATACAAGGGGGGCGGCAGTGGGTAGCGCTGCTGCCTCGCAGTTAGGAGACCCAGGTTCACTTCACGGGTCCTCTCTGCGTGAAGTTTGCATGTTCTCCCCGTGTCTGCGTGGGTTTCCTCCAGGTGCTCCGGTTTCCTTCCACAGTCTAAAGACATGCAGGTTAGGTGGATTGGCGATTCTAAATTGTCCCTAGTGTGTGCTTGGTGTGTGGGTGTGTGTGTATGTGTGTTGGCGCGCCCTGTGGTGGTCTGGCGCCCTGCCCAGGGTTTGTTTCCTCCCTTGCACCCTGTGTTGGCTGGGATGGGCTCCAGCAGACCCCCGTGACCTTGTAGTTAGGATATAACAGGTTGGATGATGGATGTAGTATCGTCAAGTAATTGATGTGTGATTGGCACATCAGTGATGTTAGAAAAATATGGTGCTATAAATATGGTAACCTCTCCATGTAGCATTAACACTTTTTAGGACAAAACTTAAAATTAAAGCAGTAGTAGGCCAAGTTGTAGGTTTCCACTTTAGGTTTTTGATCTCCTTTTTGACACCCTGTGTTGGCTGAGATTGGCTCCAGCAGACCTCCGTCACCCTGTAGTTAGGATATAGCGGGTTGGATAATGGATGGATGGATATATGCAAGGGAACAGCTCTTAAAACCCTCAAGAACCCACCTTGAGCCAAATATATATTTATGCATAAAAACAGAAAACCTACCAGACCTCCTGCCACATTTAAAACAACCAGAAGTTTACCAAAGTGGTTTACATAGAGTAAAAGGTAACAGTATGAAATAAAAAAATATTAAAAAGGAAATATTATACATACAGTACATGAAAACACATGAACCAACACACAAACATAAATAGCAATATAAAATTATGCAAAATAAAAATACATACATAAGATGAACTCAGTAGTAAAAAAATAAATAGAAAGATTTAAGCACTCAAACTCACAAGCTAAAAAGCAAGTGAATAAAAGTGCTTTTTGAGCAAAAACATAAAACTATGAAGTCTGGCAGCTGACCTTATTACGAGGGGCAGACTGTTCCACAATTCAGGACCAGCCACAGCAAAAGCGCGATCGCCCGTCAGCTTCAACTGTGCGTGTGGGACAGTGAGCAATAGCTGATCTGAAGACCTCTGCTGCCTGGCTGACGAATATGGAACAATAAGATCAGCTAAGTACGGTGGAGCTGACCCACAAAGCGCTTTAGAAACAAAAACAAAAATTTTAAAATTCACCCTGTAACTAACAGGGAGACAACGAAGAGAGGCCAACACCAAGAGATGTGATCTGTTTTCTTTCTACTGGTAAAAACTCTAGCAGCTGCATTCTGCACCATTTGCAGGCGAGGCCATTTCATATGGGATAAGCCAACATACAGGGTATTACAGTCATCCAAATGAGGCATAACAAAAGCATGAATGAGCTTTTGTAGGTCATTGAGTGACAAAAACGGCTTAGCTTTATTAATCGACCTGAGGTGGAAAAAACTACTCTTTACCACAGCATTTATCTGTTTGTCAAATTTCAAATTTGAATCCAAGATCACCCTTGCAGACATGGCTTTAAGTACCGGACAAGTGGACCCAATCTGCTAAATAATGTTTTGGGTAACAGTAGGTTGACCAAATAAAATGACTTCAGTTTATGACTCATTTAACTGCAGAAAGGTAAGTGCCATCCAGTGTTTTATATCATCTAAGCAGTTAAAAAGCTTTGTCATTGACTTTATTTAAGCTGATTGCAACAGGAAGTGAATTTGGGTATCATCAGCCTAACAATGATATGGGATGTTAAAAACAGACCCATGAGGTACCCCACAGATTACTGAAGCAGTAGTAGACGTTGAACTACCTACATGTACAGAAAATGTCCTGCCTTTGTGGTAATCCGCAAACCACTTAAGAGCAATACCCCGAATAGCAGTCCACCGCTCAAGCGTGTTAATCAGAATGTCATGATCAACTGTGTCAAAAGCAGTGGTCAAATCCAATAAAATTGGCAATGAGCACATCCCCAAATCAGCTGCCAGCAGCAGATCGTTCGCCACTCTTAGCGGCGCCAATTCAGTGCTGTGAAATGTTCTGAATTCCAACAGAAATTTATCAGGAATATTGTTGTGCACTGAAAAAAGCCTGTAGCTCGGTACCCACAACTTTCTCTAAGACTTTAGCGAGAAATGGTAATTTGGAAGTGGGACGGAAGCTACTAGGAACCAAGGGACTAAGGTTTGCCTTTTTTAACAGGGACTTAATCACTGCATGCTTAAAGCACATAGGAACAGTGCCTGTCTACAACGAGCTGTTAACAATTGACAGCACTTTAGGACTAATTACATCAAACACCCCTTTTAAAGAACCAAGCAGGCATAAAAACCAGAGAACAACAAGACGACTTCATATAACTCAGAGTTCAGAGCTCTCTGATCATGGTCTACAAACAGACCTGAGTCATGCATGTGAGAAGAGGCATATTTGAAAAGGCATGGCTACCTTATTGAGTGCCGGCTGTTTCTTCTCACAATGCAGTCCCAGATCCCATGATGCTGGAAAAAAAATCACCAGAACACTCCCACTAATATTTCTATATATAATCTTCATTTGGATCTTGATCTTTGTTTGTCCGCGAATGAATTAGAAGAAGAAGCACTAGATGGCAGTAGAGAGACAGCTAAAACATAGGCATTGCATTAAGAATCTCCTCCAGGCTTATACTACTGAAGACTGTAGTATGCCAGTCACACCTCAAAACACAGACATTCAAACTAAACAAATTGTTGTGCTTTAAATTAACTAAAGAGATCTTCATTGAAATCTTGATCTTTTTTTTGTCCGCAAATTCCACGCATGCGTAGACCACCTTCCAGTTTAGTACGTTGTTGTTACTCACAGATGTCAACAATGTGCCGGAATAACGAAAGGGGTGGTGGAAAGTGTTACGCTGGTTAGCTTCTGAGGCCTGGTTAGAGAATGAGATTGCCGAAGATAAAAGGTACGTGCCTACGTAACATATGAATGAAAGAAAGACAGTGGGTAAAATGAATGACAATGTAACAGCACGTTCCGGAAATTATTATTGTTACGTTGTAGCCGGCGAGTGCTGCGTGTCTCACAGTTGTACCGTGGCTTGCTCACATGTCAGTGAAGTGATCCCTATTTATGCTTTAAAGAGCCTGGATACCTATGTGTCCCCCTTTTATAACCATTGCTCCATGTATATTGCCTTACTCTTTGGATTGCCACAAAGCAATCTGCAAGATTGGAGAAAGGCTGAGAAGACATCATGAGAGGAAACGACAGCATCGTGAAAACGAGATGGACTGTGAACGGACAGAAGCAGAAATGCTCCTACACCACCACATAATTACGATTGGGACAGTGATTCCGAGTAGGCCGTTCCTATCGAATCAATATCCAAGGGTTTTCTTTTGTAATTTTGTTTCCCTTATAAAAAAATCATAATGCTTTGCGACGAAGGGCCCAGTTCACGACTGGCAGCCGCGTTTCAACAGGGAGCCCTTCACAGACAACTTTAACACGCGCAACGTAGTTGGGCGCACATGGCTAGTAGTAGTATATTAGTGATCTCTCTACTGGCACCAAAACTGTGCAATTAAATAAGCCACAATATTTTAATTTAACAAAAGGAAGTCTTTAATAGCATTAATGCTGATCCGGAACTTTACATTAAGGTTCTGAATACTCATAGTCTGCATTTTTTACAGTTTGAAATCCATTCCCCCTTGCCATTCCATAATTTAAATAATATTAAGTTCATACCAACAAGAATTTGGTCATGTCTGAGATCATTAACTGTCTTATCAGTAAACGCCTGTCCTTGGACTCCTAGATATTCTTTTAAGAAAAACAGAAATTAAGTCACATTGCCTTTACATAACTCTAATGACCGCCTGTGGAAATATTTTATAGATATGCTTTACTTAATAGGCGGCACGGTGGTGCAGTGGGTAGCGCTGCTGCCTCGCAGTTAGGGGTTCGCTTCCTGGGTCTGCCTTGCGTGGACTTTGCATGTTATTCCCATGTCTGCGTGGGTTTACTCCCAAAGACATGCAGGTTAGGTGCATTGGCGATTCTAAATTGTCCCTAGTGCGTGCCCTGGGGTGGGCTGGCGCCCTGCCCAGGGTTTGTTCCCTGCCTTGTACTCTGCTGGGATTGGCTCCAGCAGACCCCTGTGACCCTGTAGTTAGGATATAGCGGGTTGGATAATGGAAGGATGGATTTACTTAATAAGTACCTATAAAATTATAGAGTTGGTTAAAACTAGCATGAAACTATTTAACATACATGAAACCCACTTCATTAATTATTGTTAAACAACATATATTTTCCTAGTGCTGGAATTTAAAGTTAATAGAGCAGAATACAAACCCTGAATAGACACATACAGTATATCCATATAAATATAATACAAATTGAGCATCTATTCTTCCATGTCTTTGCATGCAGCAGTTTGCAAATAACCACCATGATGTTTTCGCCCAATGAAAGAGGTCCATGACATAGCCATGGGATGTTTATTGATATGTTTAGTTCAATTTAAAGAGTACAGTGTAATATGAAATCAAATTAATTTGAAATTAAAACAAAGTAATGAAATGTCCCCTGATCTGGAACAAAGCAAACAAACTGTGAGTGTGAAAACACCTTTAAACTCCATTAAACATCTCCGGAGAGACCTGAAGATAGCATTTGAGGGATGCCTGCCATCCAGTCTAACAGAGCTGAAGAAGATCAGCCAGGAAGAATGGGATCAACTGCCTAAATCCTGATGTGCAAAGCTTGTAGAGACTTACCAAAAAGTCTTTAAGCAGTCGTAAGTTAACCGTCTGTATACTTACATGAAGGTGAGATTTCAGTTTTTAGTTTCTTTTTTTTGTTTCAATTGCAAACCTTTCTGAAAACATGTTATCAATTTGTCATTATAGGTTTTTGAGTCTGCATTGGTAGGCCAAAATAGCAGTTTATCTATTTAAAATGAAATCTGCAGAACAATAAAGTGCTGGAAATAAAAGGGGTCTGAATACTTTCTGAATGTACTGTAATTTTTTTAATGTGTGCTGTAAAAGACAGACTGGCATCAAAGATAACACCTAAGTTACATGCTGATTTGGCAAAACAGATGTTTAGACCTACTGAGTTAAAAACTGGCAGAATGTTGTTGTGGTCTTCATTGTTCTTCCAACATATAATATTTAGTTTCATAAAGAGCTGACCAGGTTTTTCAATCCTTATATATTTTTGGTAACCTATACTAATAAAAGGCAAAGCCCTCACTGACTCACTCACTCACTGACTGACTGACTGACTGACTGACTCATCACTAATTCTCCAACTTCCCGTGTAGGTAGAAAGCTGAAATTTGGCAGGCTTATTCCTTACAGATTACTTACAAAAGTTAAGCAGGTTTCATTTCGAAATTCTACACATAACGGTCATAATGGTCGATAACGGTCGTCAACGTCCGCCATGTTGAACTTTCTTATTTATGGCACCATCTTCACGAAATTTGGTAGGCGGCTTCCCTGTGCTAACCAAAACCGATGTATGTACTTATTTCGATGGTATGACGCCACTGTCGGCCGCCATATTGAACTTTCCAACGTCACTAATTTTCCAACTTCCCGTGTAGGTAGAAGGCTGACCCCATCTTCACGAAATTTGGTAGGTGGCTTCCCTGCGCTAACCAAAATCGATGTACGTACTTATTTCGGTGGTATGACGCCACTGTCGGCCGCCATATTGAATTTTCAAAACATCACTAATTCTCCAACTTCCCGTGTAGGTAGAAGGCTGAAATTTGGCAGGCTCATTCCTTACAGCTTACTTACAAAAGTTAAGCAGGTTTCATTTCGAAATTCTACGCATAATGGTCATAACGGTCAACAATGTCCGCCATGTTGAACTTTCTTATTCATGGCCCCATCTTCACGAAATTTGGTAGGCGGCTTCCCTGCACTAACCGAAACCAATGTACATACTTATTTCGGTGGTATGACGCCACTGTCAGCCGCCATATTGAACTTTCCAACGTCACTAATTCTCCAACTTCCCGTGTAGGTAGAAGGCTGAAATTTGGCAGGCTCATTCCTTACAGCTTACTTACAAAAGTTAGGCAGGTTTCATTTCGAAATTCTACGCGTAAAGGTCATAACGGTCGATAATGGTCGACAACGTCCGCCATGTTGAATTTTCTTATTTATGGCGACATCTTCACGAAATTTGGTAGGCGGATTCCCTGCGCTAACCGAAACCGATGTATGTACTTATTTCGATGGTATGATGCCACTGTCGGCCGCCATATTGAACTTTCCAACGTCACTAATTTTCACAATGTCCGCCATGTTGAACTTTCTTATTTATGGCCCCATCTTCACGAAATTTGGTAGGTGGCTTCCCTACGCTAACCAAAACCGATGTATGTACTTATTTTGGTGGTATGACGCCACTGTCGGCCGCCATATTGAATTTTCCAAACATCAAGGCTGAAATTTGGCAGGCTCATTCCTTACAGCTTACTTACAAAAGTTAAGCAGGTTTCATTTCAAAATTCTACGCGTAACGGTCATAACGGTCAACAACGTCCGCCATGTTGAACTTTCTTATTCATAGGTAGAAGGCTGAAATTTGGTACTTATTTCGGTGATATGATGCCACTGTCGGCCGCCATATTGAACTTTTCAACGGTCTTTGTTACTTATGGGCCCATCTTCAAGAAATTTGGTACGCGGGTCCCAACGCTAACTGAATCCTACTTACGTACATATATACGTCCATAGCCTGCAGCTCGGTCACCGTGTGAGGCGGCGTTGGGCCCCCCATCCCAACGCCTCCCACTTTGTTGGCTGCCTGCCTATATAAGGCCGTCTGTTGCTCCAGTCTCTACATTCCCTTCCTTGCTTTGCCACGGTATTCACGTCTCCCTGCTGATAACTACAGCCTTTTTATTTAATCCACAGCTTCTCCGCAGTTTTATTGTTCATTTATTAAGATTATAGTTATTGTATACGTATTTTAGACTTACTTTACATTGTTCAGGTACCCATTTTCTTTATCATTCCAACCGTACCCTCATTAACATGTCTATCGAGGTGATCACCATCGATCAAAGAACTGTCACTTACCAAGTGGTTTCCATGCCCGGAGATGGCACCTGCCTTTTCCATTCTCTTTGTTACATATTGCACGGCCATATCAGGCTCACTCTTGATATCCGGAGGAACATTGTGTCTTATGTATTGAATGACTGGGACAGGTTCAAGGTGTGGACTGATGATGGTACAGGAGATAATTATACTACACAGGAGCACTAGAAGAGTGAAATGCTTAAGTGTACCGAAATGGCCAAATATTTTACACCTTTGGACAACCGCCAATGCCTCTTAAACATCTTAGCTTCACAGGTGACGATTTCAGTAGTGGACACTTTGATGTTTAGAAATGTTTAAACTCTCAAAAGCTGGATGTGAATTTATCAATGAAACTGGTTGTATACTTACAACGCTTGACAGATGCCGAATGCCTCTTCAACCCAAGTCCTACAAATACTGTCGTAATTGAAACAAACCATGAAACTCAAACCAATTATGACAGCAGCAATCCAAGCTGTGAGATTTGAAACAAGATTACTGTTCACATGGTCAACTGTACGTTGCATGCTCAAGAGTAAGCTCAGCGCACAGCTACAGCTTGGTCATATTGCAACTGGAGGGCCGAACTGACAACGTGGCATACAAAGAGATCCTTAACAAATAATTATTGGTATATTTTCCCTCAGTTTAAAAAGGTTTAATTTTCTTCTTAATAAAAATTTTAAGGCAGTACTTCACCGCTGCGAAGCGCGGGTATTTTGCTAGTAAGATAATAAATCTCCCTTGCCTGTGGGACTCTGCACACTTTAGCTAGCGGCCTGCCTTTTGAATTATTATGTTCTGATTGAATAATCGTATTGTTGCATTACTAGATGAGGAGACTGTCAAAGTCTTCTGAAATGTTCCATACTGTTTAATTGTCTTTCTACTTTCCAGATGTATCGGTTCCTATCAATAATTTTTACTGCACTTCCATTACCCTCTGATTAAATAACAGAGCAGCTAATCCCATGAATGACCTTATCGAGTGCTTAAGCTCAGTTGAAATGAGATTCTGTTTGTCTGTATGTGCTCTGGGGTTAAGGATTTCAAACCTTTTCCCCAGATGCCCATGTTAGAGGGCATTGAGTGACTTTAAGTTGGCCCTGTGAATGCATCAATGTGCTCTGCAGCAGGTTCACACTCACACCTGGTTTAGGATGGACTCCTGTCTTGGGCCTGCTTGAATAAGGGCTGGTACTCTGGACTGGATTAACTGGTTTTGATAATAGATGGTTGAATGATCAGCAAACAAAGTCATTAGAGTTAACTATAATTGAAATGCATAGGTGTTACTTTCAGAGTTGCTGCTAACTTCCATTACGTTGCAGAGGTGTTACAATATATCAGATAGACAGTGATACAGCTAATTGGAGGAAGTGAATGCACTGATAGATAAAACAAACAACTGATAAATGTGAAGACTGAATGTGCAGGATTTCCTGTGTGGTTTCAACGGATAGACACTAAGAAAAATAACACAGAAACACATCAAGATGTAAACTAACTCACCCAGGCATGTGAAAGGGAAGTGAATCTCGTCCTATCCAACCCGCTATATCCTAACTGCAGGGTCACGGGGGTCTGCTGGAGCCCATCCCAGCAAACACAGGGTGCAAGGCAGGAAACAAACCCTGGGCAGGGCACCAGCTTACCGCAGGGCACACACAGGACAATTTAGGACCGCCAATTCACCTAACCTGCATGTCTTTGGACTGTGGGAGGAAACCCACGCAGACACGGAGAGAACATGCAAACTCCACGCAGGGAGGACCTGGGAAGCAAACCCGGGTCTCCTTACTGCGAGGCAGCAGCACTACCACTGCACCACCGTGCCGCCTGACAATACTCTGTGTTGCATAAAGAGTGTGAAAATAAAATAAGTTCTAAAAGTAAATCCCAAATATCCTCTAAAGACAAAGTGTAATAGGAGGCCCGTCCCCTGAACAGAGCGCCCATGTCTACCCCATACAATACAATACAATCCAACTTATTTTTTGGAAAGCGCTCTTCATTGAGTGCTGGCACAGAGTGCTGTGAACAATTCTGTTATAACATAGATTATAATAATTACTAAACATGGAATTGGTACAAATATAAATGCAGATTTATTTAAACACACAAAAAACATGGAAGAAACTGACTAGCCATAATAGAAACCAACAATACCTTTCCATTAATTAATTGCTCAACTATGGTGAGCTGACTATTGTGGAAATTAAAATTGTAAAAGATAAAGTCAAAAATAAAGTCACAGTCCTGGAGGACTCTGCCAACTGGCTAGCTGTTTGCCTGCTCCTGGGTTTTCTATAGTGGAGTCTGTGCTGGCTGTCCAATCTGATGAGAGGAACTATGTATATGATGGCTCCAACACTTCTTCATCAGAGATGACTACTTAATACAGTATACAGGAGATCAGCCTAGCAGTAGAGCAGCAGCAGCAACAAGCAAAGAAGTGCCACGTCAGGATACTGACAGGAGAACAAACAAAATAGAGGCTGGTTAGTAATGGTTTAAAAATATTATGATACTTATATTTCTCTGCAGATGACTAACAGAGATGCTGTTACTGTGGTTCCACGGATTTCCGCAAAGCACACTGGGAGATGGTGTTCGCTGCAGCCCTGTTGGGTTCCATGGATGCCGCTTGAGAGAGTTGTGGGTTCAGCAGAGCCCTTCATGGCAGGAATGCTGCCACACCCAGAAGTGCTGCTGGAAGGAGATCACTTCTGGGTGATCTATAAAAAGAGCCGGGTGCCACTACTCTAGGAGCCAGAGTCAGGAGGAATGGAGAAGAAGTTTGCCAGGAGGAGTGCAAGTGGAAGGAAGAGAAAGAAAAAGAGAAGAGAAAAACATTGCTGTGTGCTGTGGTTATTGTGCTTGGGACTTTGCTGCACAGGTAGGACATAAAGGAAAGCGTTTCTCCCAGAAAAATAAAAAAAGCGTTTGCTGATCTTGTGCCCTGTGTCAGTCTGTGTCGGGTTTGGGCAGCTGGAGTTCCCCCTGCTACACCACCCATTCCTTTCACTCACTAACATAACTAATAAATGACAACATCGGAGAAACATCATTTGGTCTAAATGAAAGGTATAGTCCTTATGACCACATCCAAAGATCACTCATGCTTGCAGTTTCAGGGTGTCATGAATAGTCAGTGTTTAAAATGTTTTACTTGTGTTTTGGGACTCAATTCTCTTAAACCTGAGTTACTTCTAAGGGGTTTTTGAATTGCAGAATCCAATAATGATATCGATGGATATTTTTCTTTTTGTTTTCTTATAATTATGAATATTTGTGCCTTTTTCTGATATAATTTTGTTTCTCTTTGCCACAGCATTTCCAAGGAAATTGCATAATGTCACCTTTACGACTGTATAAATGTCAGTATCTTGGACTGCCTGATTATCCAAGGTTGCGGACTCAGCATGTTTGTTTGTTTATTTGTAAAGTTCTCCTGTTTAAAGACTTCATGTTCTGCTTTATGAGTGGAGTTTAGAGTTTTGACTTTTTCATTTAGTGCAACTGATTTTCTGTCTTCGATCTTTGTCCCATTATTTTTGACCTTGATTTCTTCTTCTGGTCCCAATTTGGATTCCTTTACAACTTTTCTGGTTTAACGGAACACAGGGCGCCTTTTCATTGTTCTGTTGTTGTGAATTGCATTAATCTGTAACTTATTATGGAAATATTTCCATGTTTTACTGTTAATTTTTGCATTCAACTGAGGTTTTGAACAAAGGAGTTATTTTTTGTCACTAGTTGTAGTAACTGACTGTTATTTTAATTATTTAAAATTATTTTGTAGTTATTTTTAATGGATGCCTCCATTTGCTGTGTTGACATCTTTGTAATGACCCGACTGTGCCAATTTGTGATATCTTCTATGTGACAAGATAAAATGGCCTCTGTTACATCCCTTCGTTATCCATGACTGCGGATATACTAAAAACTTTGCTCACATTTTCTTTACATTCAAATTC
Organism: Polypterus bichir lapradei; assembly: GCA_026402145.1. Lineage (NCBI taxonomy): Eukaryota > Metazoa > Chordata > Cladistia > Polypteriformes > Polypteridae > Polypterus > Polypterus bichir. The sequence continues at coordinate 155,197,519 of JANRMT010062791.1, read as the reverse complement.
TCTGGTTAAAGAACTCTAGACCACATTACATTTTGGTTTCAGTTGGTTAAATTTCTTCTCAGTCTTTGCTCTCCCAGTCACTTAACCTTGTCTTCTGATCCCTTATTCCTTTATCTTGTGTTTTTCACCTGATAAAGCATGACATCTGTATTCCTCCACTCACTACTACTGCTGTCTTCAAAGCAAAACAGAGCCCAAGGTAGGAGAGGGTCAGCTGTCAAGGAGTCGCTACTGTCTTCTGAAACTCTCTCATTAGACAGGTCATTGAAATTGCAGCTAACAAAATGCATGAATGAGTCTTTAAATGCTGTCACGCAAGTGCGTTCAGGGCTTGTCAAGTGGTAATTCTACTCCAGGTCAGAGGATGGCACTGTCAATTAGTTCCTCTCCTCTTCCTCCCTCTGAAGAATGTAAGATTGACAGATGACCACCTATGATGCCACTTCTGCCTTCTAACCTCCTGGATCCGCAGCTCTACCACCTTCTTGAGGAAGTCAAACTAGAAACTTGTGTCTGCAAAGATGTTTCCGCAGTTGCTTATTTTTGTACCGTCCTCTTTTCAATTAAAAACCTCACCTCCAAACACCCTCATTTGAAGGCTGCAGTTGAGATGTCACTTGTTTCCTTTTATGCAACTATGTAGCAACCGCAGATACGGGAACGCGATTCCTATACTTCACAACCTGAGAGGGAAGTGGACGATATTTGAAGGCTAAAATAGCATTACCATATTCGGTAATTTTTGGCTCCTCTTGTCCCCTATGCACACCCTTAAGTAACTGGCAAAAATTCACACACAAAAGAAAGTGGGACTGATAAATATATTGAAATTTGCTGTTTACATTTACTTGCCCGGTGCCTGATTGCTCATTAGTGAACCCCTTCCCCAGGCGCCCTCCCCAGTGGCCAAAACCTAACCCCCGGTTTGACACAGACAATAAAAAAAAACTGTGACACAGAGAAAGCAAAAAGTAAGATTTCACATAGTCCACATATAACGAGAAAAACCCTACAATTCAGTTCCTACCGAATGGCATGAGGAAACCCAACAGTCCTCTGGCAAAACGGCTTCTCCGCTGACTATCCCGAAGAAATGCACTCATGAATCCGACTCACCAGATGGGAGCACCCGGAGAACACCAGTACCTGGCCTCTTCTCGGGGATTCGTCACCTGAATATTTCTTCAGGGTGGCCACCCAAAAATAGCATACGTGCCCTGGATGATTCTTAGAGCGTAGATAGTCACCTCCTTGCCTTCAGCCTTTTCCTTCCTTTCTTTCTCCCCTTCCTAGATCCGCCATTCACCTTAAAAAGAAAAAGTTTCCTGCCGAAACATCCTTTCCCCTCTCGGTCATTATGGAAACCTGACGCCGGCAACAAGCAACTGGAATATTTACCGGGAGGGATCCTCCCAGACTGGGACATCATCAAAAGTGCCTGAAGGGCTATTTACAGACACCCTCCTAGCCAACATTATAAAGTGACGGACAGTCCAGCAGGCCAACCCGACAGTCAAGTTATGTAGCCTTGCTACAACTATGCACATGTCAAATGCACTTAGCTTTACTGGTGTTGTCAAGAAAGGAACTGAATATCGCTGCTAAAAAAATGTTGGGGTGCCAACCCAGTCAAAAAAGCAAGGAAGCTGTCTAAAATCAGATTTCCGTGACGATATTCAAAGGAAATACTGCAAGGAAGAAACTCTATCGTACTGTAGGATCTGAAGAAGACTGAACACCTTCTTTGATCTGTGGCAGTACTAGATACCTCAGATGAGCCTGGAGAGTGGTCTACAGACATGCATGAGTGACATTGGCTACTGGTGTATTGTCTCTAGTAAAACAGACAGACAATGTTTATTTTAGTTACCTCAGGCTCAATCCACATGAAGTTCTGAACACAGTCTCCATTTTATTTGGCCACTGACTTGACACATCATCAGAAAAATGATGATGTGAAAAAAAAGGTGAATACATTAAAAAATAAGGGTGATAAGATGATGAATGGCACTAATGCTGAATATCAAAGATTAGTTTTTGCCAATTCTGATCTCCCTTTAAAAGTAAATATGGTAAAACTTAATACATATAATACTATTGAACAATGGCATCAGGGATTCTCATCTTTCTTTATTAGATTCTGGTCTACAGTTGGAAATCATTGATAAGCTCTTGCTTGCAAAGCTTAAGAACTTTCTTCAAAAAGGACCACCCTAACCCCAAGTGAAAAATGTTATTTGTGCGGGGTTAAGGGATATTATTGAGATAAAACAACCTCTCAATATATCTGTGCCTGAGCTTGAACATGTGTCAGAGAAATACTTTCCATAGGCAGACCAATATTTTATGGCTATTCCACTTTCTTATGGTCCTTTTTGGCAAGTCTAATTGAGACATGACCAAACAAATTTTATAGTAATTTTGTCACTCTTACGGATCACAATACATATAAGAGAGACATAAAAAGTAGATATTGTTTGACTCTGGAGTTGGCGTGACTTTTCATAGAGACTCATTTGCAAGCATTTGAGGAGATGAGAGACCTCTTAATGTCTCATCCTTCCTATAGCTTTTAATTAATATTAATGTATTATATCCTTCCCCTACACCTTTCCCTTATCTTACCTATCCATTTTCTTTATCTTAAAAGTCTACTTAAATGGCCCTAATCTTAAAATAAATATTAAACCTAATGTAGCTTTTTGCATTTGTGAAATACCTTGATTGTACATTTTTTTAAACTTATATTAAATGCTTATCAAAAATGATTTGTTTTAGTGCTTTTTAAAAATTGTATTTAAGATTATTTAAAATATTTTTACCCGTTTTTGCAATCTGCCTTACCACCAGCAGAAGGCAGTTTTTTTGAACCCTGTGTTGTTATATGGTTATTTTGGGTTGCACTTTTTTTATCGGATTAAGAATACAGGCTTCAATATGAATTTTAAGATTTTATTAGCAAGATACAAATAAAAATGTCTGCAGTGGGCTGGTGCCCTGCCCGGGGTTTGTTTCCTGCCCTACGCCCTTCGTTGGCTGGGATTGGCTCCAGTAAACCCCCGTGACCCTGTAGTTAGGATATAGTGGGTTGGATAATGGATGGATGGATGGGAAGTAATAATGTAAGGTATCTATTGCATCACTAGATGACATTATACCAGCATGTAACCCAACACACAGACACTGACAACACGAGTTAAAAGCACCAAGAAGTTGTTTCATTATTTTCTTCTTTTAAACAGTGCCCCCAAGCACCCAAGCCACAATAAACAGGCAATTAAATAACAAATAAATCAAAAATTATGCACTCAAATCTCTCCTCCACACCTCCCAGCAAGCTCTGTCTTACTCCTCCTGACTCCAGCTTGCTTACAGGGTCTCCAGCAGTCCTTTATATAGTTGTTGACCCGTAAGTGCTTCTGTCCTTCTGTCATGTGATTAGGGTCAGATGGAGAACTTGTAATTTCTTCAGCCCAGAAGAACTTCTGTGCTTCCATCCCTGTGACTTTGAAGTACTTCCAGGGCTTTGCAAACGTTAGGGACTCCCTGCAGCATCTTCTGGCAGCACCCATGGTACCCAGCGGGGCTGTGTTGCCGAACTCCAAGTCCCATAGTGCCCCGAAAGCATCCCGGGCACCGCTGCAGTCCAGGGAAGCTGCCATCTATCGTCCTGGGGCAGGCAGTGTCCTTGATATGTTGCCTTCCCCCATCCTTCTGTTACTGGGGCGTCCTGGCCGGGATAAACTGTTGGCCATCCCTTACACTATTTATTATATATTTATTACAGATTTATTATATTTTTATGTAAATGGTACACAGTTTAGTAGATAAAGACGATTTAGTTGCTAAATTTTTCGACGAGTGAGCCAGTGCTTGCTCTTTTGAGCATTCTCCACAAGCCTAAAACAATAAGGAGTAATTAGAAATAAATATTGAGGTCTTGTGCATTACATTGTAGCTGTTGTGGAACAAAAGGAAATAATGAAATAAATGGTTGGAGTCCTCACAGAGATGCCCATTTAATAGCAATGATGCTACTAAAGGGTAATAAAAAAAGTAATGACAAATAAGTCAAAAGAGATTGTTTCAGTGATCTGGCTTTGCACACTTCTGTGGCACTCTGGCTCCATCAGATGAGGTCTGATGAATGTGCCGACTTACCTTTGCATCATTTGTTATAAAGAGGGATCAGCAGAAGGGACATCCGGGGAGAACCAGAAGCATCGTCACAGCTTTTCAGAGGGCACCTAGTCCACTATAGTTCTAGAAAGGAAAGAGAAGTTAAAATAATGTGTCCCACCCAAAGCTGTCCCCCTGTTTATCTCATGAGCAGAGCCTCCAACACACTCCCAAAGAGCACACGTGAGTGACATTGTTAAAGGCTAACAGCAAAACAAAGCTGAGTTTATTCCCAATGGTAAAATATTGACCGTCTGCTACTGCAACAACACTCAACTGACTACCGATGCTGCAAAATTTAAACTTGGCACCTGCATACCTAACCCATCATTTACTGGTTGCAATTTTTTTAGATTACTAGATAAAAGAAGAGTTAATTACTCACAGAGCTCTGAGTAATTACCATTGATTTAATCTGGATTCATGAAGTGAATTACAGGGTGTGTAAGGGAAAAATTCCAATCCCTGGTCCACATCAAACTCCACCAATATATATAAGAAATATATTTAACAAAGATGTCTTTAGAGCACCCCATGCACCTTTTATTATAACCATGAGTGTGCTAATAGTCCTTTGTCAGACAAAGCCTTTATAATCTATGAATATAACCTGTTAATATAATAAAATTAGGTCCATATATGGTACATGTGATAGTAACTGGGACCAGACATCGTGAAAAAAGTTTGGAGCAGCCACCCATATAATTTCCCTGGCTGCAAAAGGCTTTTATAGTTAAACAGAGTTATTCCTTCGACTGAGTCCAAGATAGAACTGACTCATTGATGTTAAGATGGCGGTTTTAAAGGACCGTATGGGAAGTGATGTCATCAAAGGGGCTGGACCTGGAAGTGACGTCATCAAATGGGCCGGATCCAGAAATGGCGTCATTGAAGGGACCAGACCCGGAAGTGATATCTTCTGCACTGGAATTGATGTCATCAAAGGGTGGAACTGGAAGTGATATCTTCTGAGGCGTCAGAACCTGGCAGGATTTCTCGGGGAAGGTCTGCAGGGAACTGAGTAAGACAGTCAGTGCACCCCGTCGCCCCCTGGTTGGATGTGGTATTACTGTTACTTAAGCCCTTTAGCTTGCACGTGTGTGACATACATTAAGTTACATAAAGAGATACCTGATACTTTATTCCTAGGTCAGGGGCTACCTGGAGGAACTGCGTGCTAGAATGAACTCTTCCTTCGCAGAGCAGTTTAACAAAAGGCAATATAACTGAAAAGCTTAACAGACTAAAAATGTCATAAACAGGTTTTCTGCTAGAGGGGTCAGCCCGAACGGTACCCCTATCTACTTTCTCTTCCCGTCACTTGGCCCACCAAAAGAATCCCATTTCTTGCAGGGCTGTGTGTTTTCACATCATTTGATGCCTGGAGATTTCTGCTCTGGTTTACTGGAGTCCTAGGGGCTTTGAAGTGGCTTTTGAAACCCTTTACAGGCTGATCAATGTCAACATTTTATCTTCGGTATTTCACTCGATTTAATTGTGGGCTTATGTGGTTGGCGACTCTTTGTGTTGGCAACTTGACTCTGATAGTAAGGCACAAAATAAGCAAGGTTTATATTAAGAGGTGCAGGCTGTAATCAATCAGTTGATCTGGATTATAGATTTAAGTGGATTCTTTTATTTTGGGGACAATTACTATAAGGAATGTGGATGAATGCTAGAAAAAGGAACTATCATCCAATGAAAGAAGGACCTGACAGACGTATAATCAAATGCCACAAACCACCTAAAGGAAACAGGGGACTCTTCCACAACAGCAAATCTCCCAACTATTCTGGACTAAGAGTCCCAAAGCCCACAAGCCCCAATAAACACTTCCGAAAAATGTTGACTAGAGGGGATATCACCATCAAACCCCAACCAGTAAAAACTGTAAATGCTGAATCTTTATAAAGTAAAAAAATTATTCTCACAAAATGCTCTTCACAAGAAGCAAAGGAATTGCCTCAAAACACTAAGACAATGCAATGCAAGCAAATTCCCAAAACAGCACAGCAAAAACACAATTAACTCACCAACACAATGAACAACATGGAACTTGGAAGACTCTTTGGATTTATTAGGCAGAAGGCAGTTCCTGATTAGTAAGTGATCACCCATAAAAGTACACAGAACATAACAAAGTCAGCTTATATACTCTCACCTGCCACTTTAGTAGGTACACCTTGCTAGTACCGGGTTGGACACCCTATTGCCTTCAGACCTGCTGTAATTCTTTGTGGTTTAGAGTCAACAAGGTACTGGAAACATTTCTCAGGGTTTTTGGTCCATATAGACATGATAGCATCACACAGTTGCTACAGATTTGTCAGCTGCACATCCATGATTAAAATATCCTTTCCACCGCACCCCTAAGGTGCTCTATTGGATTGAGATCTGGTGACTGTGGAGGATATTTGAGTGCAGTGAACTCATTGTCATGTTCAAGAAACCAGTCTGAGATGATCTAAGCTGTGTGACATGGCACCTTATTCTGCTGGAATTGGCCATCAGAAGATGGGCACACTGCAGTCATAAAGAAATGGACATGGTCATCAATAATACTCAGGTAGGCTGTGACATTTTAGATGATGCTCAATTGGTACAAAAGGGCCCAATGTGTGCCAAGAAAATATCCCCCGCACCATTACATCACCACAACCAGCCTGAACCGTTGATACAAGGTACGATGGATCCATGCTTTCATGTTGTTGACGCCAAATTCTGATCCTACCGTCCCAATGTCATAGCAGAAATCGAGGCTCATCAGACTGGGCAACATTTTTCCAATCTTCTGTTATACAATTTTGATGAACCAGTGTGAATTGTAGCCACAGTTTCATGTTCTTAGCAGACAGGAATGACACCCAGTGTGGTTTCCTGCTTCTGTAGCCCATCTGCCTTAAGGTTCAATGTTTTGTGCATTCAGAGATGCTCTTCTGCATACCTCGGTTGTAAAAAATGGGTATTTGAGTTACTGTTGCCTTTCTATTAGCTCGAACCAGTCTGACCATTCTTTTGTGACCTCTGGCATCAACAAGGTATTTTTTCCCAGAGAACTGCCGCTCAATGGATATTTTCCCTTTTTCAGACCATTCTCTGTAAACCCTAGAGATCCCAGTAGATCTGCAGTTTCTGAAATACTGTCTGGTACCAACAACCATGCCACATTCAAAGTTACTTAAATCCCCTTTCTTCCCCATTCTGATGCTCAGTTTGAACTTCAGCAGGTCGTCTTGACAATGTCTGCATACCTAAATGCATTGAGTTGCTGCCATGTGATTGGCTGATTAAATATTTACGTTAACAAGAAGTTGAACAGGTGTACCTAATAAAGTGGCCGGTAAGTGTATGTTATGAACTAGGAGCTCCAAAGCCTGCAAGTCATAAAAAAAGCTACAGAAGCACTTCTAATAATGCCTAAGAGAGGGCACTGTACCATCAAACTGTGACTAGATCAACGGGCAAACATAACATCTTATAAAAATAAATCTTATAAAAATAAAAATATTTATTCTTCAGAAAAAAGGGTTACAATCAATATGAAGCTCCATGGAGCACAACAGCAAAAGTGTACTTGCTTTAAACAATAAGACAATCCATGGCAAACAAAGTCCCAAAATGGATATCAAAGAGTGGTCAAAAGACAGAGCAAAGGTTAAAAAATCCAGGTAATCACAATAAGCACAACATAAACACAAGTAAAATCTCTGCTTCCTAGTGCATGTGAAATGAACCACCAGGAACTATGGGAGACCCTCCGAATTTATAGGGCATTGTTCAGTTCCTGGCAGTGAATGGCAGGTGGACCCACCTGTTGGGGAACCACCCATAATACACACGGAACATAACTCGTGCAGCTTACACACATACACAATCAAAAACAAAGAATAATTCAAAAAGTCAACAAAATTAACAGTAACACAAATATATATCATAAATGAACAAAACAAACCTAAAAAATGTATTTAAACTCCAGTCCTTGTTGATGGGGTGAACATGGTTGAAATACGACAATATACAAAGACAAATCTAAAAATAAAGAAAGATGCACATAATCAATGTAAAAAGAATCAAAAACTAACAAAAGAGATATAAAACATGACACCAACAACTTCGCCATCAAGGACCCTGAGAGTACATCTCGTAAAAACGACTTAGGAGTCATAGTGGACTGTCACCATCTACATCCAGACAGTGGACAGAAGCGATGAAGAATGCTGAATATAAGGTTATATCAGGTGTAGAGGACAAGTCGATGGAGTTTATTCTTTAGTTACTATATATAACACACTAGTGAGGCCTCACCTGGAGTACTGTGTGCAGTTTTGGTCTCCATATTACAAACAAAGACATAGCACCACCAGAGAAAGTCCAGAGAAGAGTGATTAGGCTGATTCTGAAAGACTTGAGCTATGAGGGTTCTTTGAAGGAGCAGAGGGGTTTCTTTTTAAGCTGTGACATAATCCAAGTCTTTAGGAAATGAATTAGTACAGTAGATCCAAACTTCAACTTTAAAATACAGTAGAGTCTTCATCAAGAAAATGGTGACACATTCGAAATCTTGTTGATGTCAGATCTCACACAATGGTCAGAATGTTTTTCCTCTCACCAAATACTACAGACACATGGAAAAAATGATTAAGTAGTGTGGTGGATAGGAGGACCAGTGCTGGATTAACCATATAAGCAAAGTAAGCACATGCTTAGGGCATCAAGGGTAAAGGGGGCACTACAAAAATTTTTCATGGCCGAATTTATCACATAAATTATTAAATTAATTACATTTATAGCCATTTTCAAAATTGAATGAAAAACGAATAATGCCTCCCTGTACCTCCCTATGTCGTCACTGTTCATAGATGGCGCCTTACACAGTGCGTTCTGCATACTGGTGCCATCTACGATGGGGAATTTCCGTTTCATGGTGATTCCCTTAAACGCCATGTTATGTCAAAATATTGTGAAAATAATTAGATTCAAAGCAATATGTTTTTATATTTTAAAATAATAGTTAATAGTTGGTTAAACATTATTATCATGTAATTGTGTTTCGTGAATTATCTTTTTTTTAACTTAAAATAAATTTCTAGTGCGTAGAAAGCGTTATTTTCTGTTTTAAGCAAAAACAATAAATCGTCCCAGTTTGAGGAAAAAATATTCTGGTCAGTCTATTTAATTCTATTCTTGGATATTTTTTAATTCATTTACATTATGTAAAAGTGAAAATCGTACAGCTGATTAATATTGGATAAAATTGTTTATAACTTTTTTACTAATAAAGATTTATTAACAAAATTTTCACAAAATATTCTTCAAATCTTGTACTAAGAACATGTGTAAATAGATTTGCTGAACTGACACAAAAGCCATAAATAAATTAAATAATCAAAATGGTAAATCTACGGTTTTCATGTCAAAATGTTTTGTTTAATTTTGAATTTTCGATAATAAGATAAAATTTTATTTTCTAATTTGTTATTGTTTTAATATTTTGAATTACTAGTGTAAGGGGGCACCGAAATTACTTAGTTCTTAGGGCATCTAAGGGTCTTAATCCGGCTCTGAGGAGGACCTTCAAGTTATTTTGAAGAATCGTGGTGAGTAGGCTGGACTAGCATGTCTGTCTGACTTGGACCATGACTACATGAATGATTTGTGTAATGAACTATGTGATTTTGTCTTATTAGATACATTTGCATACCTAAAGAAGTCACCGTGTTTGTCTGCATGAAATAGCTCAGCTTCCAGCAGACCAATTTTGTTGAAATGTGCCACAGTTATTCTTCAGGGAAGTGTGATGGGAAAGTTAATTTTTCATTGAGATATTTTGGATACAGTGCACTGTACACATTTTTGAAATTTTCACATGTCCAATTGAGAAACACTTCTGAATTTTAAAACATTTTACAATTCTGTGCAGCTTCAGTTAACAGATTAGCTTACTTTTACAAATTTACCTTGAGAGAGGTTACTTCATCCTACCAGCCTACCAAAGGCTACACCCACCCTCTGTTCCTCCAGTCCATGCGTTTTAAACCACTGCCGGGGATTCTGAAAAAGAGCAAAAGAAAGTGAAAAAAGACCTGATGCTAAGTAAAAATAAAAAGCTAAAATTGCTGTTATCCATTCAGGAACTCAGGTAACTGAAACTTAATGATTAATTTGTACATTTTAATGAGTGATGGAAGAGAGAGCTACTTGGCTGCACATGCTTGAGATGTGCTTCTGTTTGCTATGATATCTTTCTGTCATTTTGACTATTGCATCACTATATGTCATAACTCCGAACTGAGTCTCAATAAGCATTGTGGTCTATGGATATACAATGTGTTAAAATGCTGTGGCTATTTTGTCATGACATGTTTGCATTTCCAACTAGACAGTAATGTTAACTTCTTATAGTTACTCATTTAGACGTGGAGTCAGTAGGTGGAAGCTGTGCAGCCTTGTCGTCATTCTGCTGGTGTCGTTAGGCAGATTTGTTGATTTGGGTGTATTGAGTACTCGGCATCTCCTGTGGCTCTTTGTTATCAGCTCTCTTAACGGCAGTCATTTTGATGGGGTTTGACAAATCGTTTAATTTGAATGCATAGTTTGCTGTTCATATTGCTATTAACATAACTGCCAGTTTTTTCAAGCTTACTTCGACTCCTACACTATGATAATAACATTGAACAACAAAGAGAATGCACCTGCAGCAACGTATCGTTCACGTTTACCATTCGTTCATTGATGTCGTCAAATGCCAATGTATAATCTGATCCTACGGAAAGGTTTTTCCCTTGCACTTATGTTTAGTGGGGGAAATTTACCAGATGTTTTTGGCTCTGGTCAGGTTCATTGTTATCAGAAGCTTACTGTTTTTTGGATCAGGTTAACGAGAGCACCTCTGATCTTTTAAGTTCAAAATCATCTCCCCTTTAGTTAGCGTTCGGTGAGTCGTCTAATTGTTCACACTCACCTTTAAGCACAATTCACTTATGGTTGTCGTCCTCATTGAAGTTAGTTAAACGTCAGAAGAAGCATATGCAAGCCTGTTAGATATGTTAACCCTAAAAGTAATAAAAAGTTGCTTATGTAGGAATGAATATAAAAGGAAAGGTAAGCATTATGAAATGAAGAAATGTGTTCTTACATTACACCAAAAACATCATCACAGTGGCATTATCTGCACATTATAATGATTCTTACACTTTAATTTATTAGCAAAGCTCTAGCCCTGCTTTCCATCCTGGTCTAAAGCAGCCAAAAATTTTATCTCAAGATTTCACCAAGAACTTTAACACTCCCCAAGGTATGTCTTTCAAAATTGTTATGTTTAAGAAATGTGAACTACATTTAACCATAGACTGTCCACAACCAACAACTAACAATGCCATTTCTACACCATTTGAGTTGGACTCTCCTGACTGTGAAAGCTACTGAACCACCACAAGTCCATTTCGGCTACATTTTTAATTGCATGATATTGTAAAGTGCTGTTAATAAACATGAATTGGAATTGAATGCAGTCTACTTACATGTATAATTGTAACTATCAATATTATTATTAAATATAATCAATTTTTAGAAAAATGTTTCATAAACTAAAATAGCCCAATTTTTGATGAAGTGAATTATAATGTTGCTGCTTATATTCACTGATTATGACGCTGTTGATGTGCTGCACTGAGTATTAATGTAAACTAAACTAAAACAAATCATCCTCTCCACAAATCCTACTATAGACTATAAATATAACAGCAGGTCATGTCACTTGTCAAAATTCTCAGATGATTCTACACATATGTGGTGCACTGATAAGAGGGATGAGACAGTACAGGAGTCAGGTGGAGAAGTTTGTTTAATGGTGCAAAAATAACTCTGCAACTTAACATCAGCAAAACCAATGAACTGGTTTTTGACTTTCAACACATTAAAGAGCCTCTATGTCCTGTCACTAATCATAGAGTGGACGTAGTGGTGGTTCATTGATACAAGTACTTGGGGATCCACATCAATGACAGGTTGGACTGGTCTCAAAAACACGGAGGAACTATATAAGAAAGGGCAGAGCAGGCTCTTCCTCCTTAGAGGACCCCGTTCCCTTAACGTGGGAAGTAACATCTTTCACATTTTCTACAATGCTGTGATGGCCAGTGCAATTTTCTACATTGTGGTGTGTTGGGCTGGTAACATCACTTCAAGAGAGGCGGATTAAGAAGTCAATCTCAGATATGGGAAATGTCTCACCCTGCAGGAGGAAGTAGAGGAATGGAGAATGAAGACAACACTGAAAAAACAATGCTGCACATCCTCTCTATGACAAACTAGCATTCAGGACTTTCAGCCAATTAATTATTCAGCAAAAGCATGTCAGGAAACACTGTGGGTGCTCCTTTATGCCAACAGCAATACACCTGCATAATGCCTCCCTAGGACTGTGAGAAGTGCAAAGTTTTTCTTTCTTTTTAATGTTCTTCCATTTTAGTCATTCTGGTGTATGTTGAGGCTATAATGTGTTTATTTATTTATTTACTTATTTTTTGAAAGAGCTTCTGTGAAATGCCAAATTTTCCTCTGTGGGCAAAAAAAGTTCTATCTATCTATCTATCTATCTATCTATCTATCTATCTATCTATCTATCTATCTATCTATCTATGAGGGACGTTCAAAAATTTTCTACACTTTTATATTTTCGTTGGAAATGGTGAAGGTGGGAGGAGTAGTAACTGGGCATTAAAAAGTTGGTACATAGCTGGGAAAATTGCATCGTAAATGAAGGTGACTATGTAGAAAAGTGATGTAATTTGTTTTTTGAAATTCTTAATAAATAGAGTTAAAAAAAGTGCAGAAACTTTTTGAATGTCCATCGTATTATATAAACACTATGTATATTTCTATCTATATGCTCCTGCCTCTGTGGTGGACTGGCACCCTGCCCAGGGTTTGTTTCCTGCATTGCGCCCTGTGTTGGCAGGGACTAGCTCCAGCAGACCCCTGTGACCCTTTAGTTAGGATATAGCGGGTTGGATAATGGATAGATGTATGGATGGATACTCCTGCCTCTCTTTTTCTGATATACAGATTCCCCTTCACATCCCGCTTTACCATTTTCTCCATCTTATGAGCCTCAGTTCATCTATATTTGCAAAAAGATCTGCCCCTTTTGTTGCATTGTTGTCACAGGAATCTCAACATCTTTATTCATGGGTAGAAGGTTTAAAACTTTAAGTTAAATTTTTTATTTTTTGTTGTTGTTGATACACTGGCAAATTTGTTGACTACCCTACAACAGAAAAGCTGTTTTTCATTGCATCGTATACAACAAAATTATTAATATTAAGATTACACAGAAAGTACAATTCCCCAAAAATGAATTAAGTCTTCTTACCCTATGGTGGTGAAATTAATAGTATGTATCAATACCATAGCTGACATAGTTTTATTTGAATATTAACTTCATCCAGTCTACTTTCATATGCAAACAATTGCCATGAAATTACCAAGACAAAATTTTAAAAATGAGTCAAGCATAATAGACCAACTAAATAGGTTATAAAATGTATTATTATTATTATTATTAATAATAATTAAATAACTCAGTGATGTTCATTACAAAATAAAAGTTACAAAAAATGAGTCATGTTTGTTTAACATAATATAATTTATCAGAACCTGAAAAATGTAATTTGTTTTACATTAAAAAATGGTGTTTTTTCAGCATAGTAAAGTACCTTAAGCAGAGTTAAATATTTTTTGATTAAAACAATTTTATTTTGTGCAGCTGATGTTCAAGTATGCAATTTTAATCTAACTTGCACTATTTCAGCCTGCAGGAATGAGAACAATGAGAACATGTGCTCGACTAGGAATGCTGACAAACCGGTGGACCACCTTACAGCAGGTTCAGTCCAGGCGGTTTTTCCAGTGTCTCCTTAGTGGAGTCTCTTCTGTTACTTTACCGAAGCCGCAGAGACCAAGAAGCAGGAGACAGCTGTAATAATTGGAATTGCCCAACAGGAGCAGATGCCCACTGCCTTACAGTAGTATTCACTGCCACCACCTTTTAAATCAGTGGTTGGATCTGGTCTGAGTCTGAACCATTTGTGCATCTTAATAATCAAATACAATAAATCTCTTTAAAATTTCCATTTTATTAATAAGAGCTGGGTTGCCTTATACTAACAAAATAATATAAAAGCTGCTCACAGATCAACAACTTAGTGAACATTTAATTCAATTCCAGCTCACTAATGAAATACATTACAATAAGAATGTCTCATGTGTTATTATTTATGAAAATCTTTGTCTTTATACTAATCGTATGCTTGGTAGCGCCAGTAAAACTAGCATTAATAGCTTTCAACATGCTTAAAAACATTGATTCTTTAATGACACTTTATTGAATTCTGTAGCCCCTTGAGGATGAATTGCTTGACAAAGAACCATTTCATTCAATATCCTTTTTGTACCATAGAGTGCACATAGCATAGAACTTCCATAGTTTATTCAAAATAACTCTGTACCCAAATATCTGTTAGGATTAGTAGATTTGTTTTTTAGATATGTATAATGCTGTAGTTTTTTCTTCAGTCTGTATTACTATTTATCACTGTTCTGAATTATGAAGAACATATTTGGGAGAGATATTTGAGAAAGTACAGGAAAGTAGGTTGAAGTGGTATGGACATGTGATGAGGAGAGACAATGAATAATGGGGCAAATGAATGATGGGAATGAAAGTACAGGGGAGGAGAAAGCAAGGGGGGTCAAACCAGATGTGGATGAATAAAATAAAAGAAGATCTGATCGAAAAGGGCCTCACTGAGGAGGCGGTGCAGGACCGAGCTATTTGGAGAAGGCTGATCAAGCACATCAACCCCACGTAGAAGTGAGAAAAGATGAAAAGGAAGGAGGAGAAAACTGAAGTAAGAAGTATTTCAATTAAAAAAAAAAGAAAAAAACTTGAGCAAAAGTAAAAAAAAAAAAAAGTATCTGTTTTCAAAAGTTCTAAGTTTAAAAGAACCAAATCTAAAAGGATATGTTCTTGGTAATGACAGCAGTCAGTGTCATGGGGATGACCTGAAATGGGATGTTAATGAGTGGGACTTACACTGTGACTCCCCTACTGGGATACCCGACAGCAGTATAGGAGACACCTCTTCTCCAGAGCAAATAATAATAAAATTCAACAATAAGAATACAAATGAGGTGAACAGCTCACAACCTCATCACTTTAATCAGTGAACAATAAAAAAACAAAAAAAAAAAACTGAAAATCAGCACACATTGGGTTTATTACACTTCACTCAAGTAAAGATGAATTTTAGAAGGGCACTTGTTACATTTAATAGTAATACAACAATTTCAGAAATAAGAGGTTTCTTTTGCTCAGTTTGACACCCAATTTTATTTTTAAATGACCCAATCCAGCTCTCATGTTAACCTTTTTGGCCCTGACATCCTATTACAAGTACATAGTTATGTAGCTGTTTTTGTAAAGCACAGGTACGTTTGCAGCCGTTGGAACCGGGCAGGCTACTATTAGTGCAGACTGGAGAGACTGGCATATTGTCCGTGAAACACGGAAGTGAAAATGGACACTTGCGGACTGTGCGCACCACTTTCAATTTTATTTTCTCAAGAAGATTGAAGTATTTGGCAGCAATTGCACAATAATAGTGATAGTTTTTTTTTGTTTTTTTCATTTTTGAGATTCCTAGACACCCCAAAGGTAGAATACCTCACAAAATAATTTTTCCCATTCTTCTTCTTCTTTCAGCTACTCCTGTTAGGGGTTGCCACAGCGGATCATCTTCTTCCATATCTTCTTGTCCGCTGCATCTTGCTCTTTTACACCTATCACCTGCATGTCCTCACTCACCACATCCATAAACCTTCTCTTAGGCCTTCCTCTTTTCTTCTTCCCTGGCAGCTCTATCCTTAGCATCCTTCTCCCAATTTACTCAGCTTCTCAGCTTCTCTCCTCTGCACAAGTCCAAAACAACGCAATTTCGCTTCTCTGACTTTGTGTCCCAACCGTCCAACCTGAGCTGACCCTCTAATGTACTCATTTCTAATCCTATCCATCCTCGTCACACCCAATGCAAATCTTAACATCTTCCACTCTGCCACCTCCAGCTCAGTCTCCTGCTTTCTGGTCAGTGCCACCGTCTCTGTAACCCATATAACATAGCTGGTCTCACTACAATCCTGTAGACCTTCCCTCTTACTCTTGCTGATACCAGTCTGTCACAAATTACTCCTGACACTCTTCTCCAACCATTCCACCCTCATTACATAAGGGTAATTACATTCATGGAATTCGTAGTCTGAATCACAATCTGATTGTATGGGTGGTTACCTACCAGGTAACGCTTGTGGTTGGT
>JANRMT010062791.1:155162046-155180569 GCA_026402145.1 Polypterus bichir lapradei | reverse complement strand
TTGTAGAGCTACCCTGAATAGTTATTATGAGGAAATTGAACATATAGAGTATCAGGATTAAGTTAAATTAAGTTAAATTGAAGTTATAGAAAGGCCATGTTAAAGTAATGTGTTTTCAGCAGTGTTTTAAAGTGCTCCACCGTATCAGCCTGACGAATTCCTATTGGCAGGCTATTCCAGATTTTAGGTGCATAGCAGCAGAAGGCCGCCTCACCACTTCTTTTAAGTTTTGTTCTTGGAATTCTAAGGAGACACTCATTTGAGGATCTGAGGTTACGATTTGGAATATAAGGTGTCAGACACTCCGATATATAAGAAGGGGCGAGATTATTTAAGGCTTTATAAACCATAAGCAGAATTTTAAAGTCAATCCTGAATGACACAGGTAACCAGTGTAGTGACATCAGAACTGGAGAAATGTGTTCGGATTTTCTTTTCCTAGTTAGGATTCTAGCAGCAGGAAAAGGCAGGTGCCATCTCCGGGCATGGAAACCACTTGGTAAGTGAGTTCTTTGATCGATGGTGATCACCTCGATAGACATGTTAATGGGGGTACGGTTGGAATGATAAAGGAAATGGGTACCTGAACAATGTAAAGTAAGTCTAAAATACCTACACAATAACTATAATCGTAATAAATGAACAATAAAACAGCGGAGAAGCCGTGGATTAAATAAAAAGGCTGTAGTTATCAGCAGGGAGACGTGAATACCGTGGCGAAGCAAGGAAGGGAATGTAGAGACTGGAGCGACAGACGGCCTTATATAGGCAGGCAGCCAACAACGTGGGAGGCGTTGGGATGGGGGACCCAACGCTGCCTCACACGGTGACCGAGCTGCAGGCTATGGACGTATATATGTACGTAAGTAGGATTCAGTTAGCGTTGGGAACCCGTGTACCAAATTTCTTGAAGATGGGCCCATAAGTAACAAAGACCGTTGAAAAGTTCAATATGACGGCCGACAGTGGCATCATATCACTGAAATAAGTACCAAATTTCAGCCTTCTACCTACACGGGAAGTTGGAGAATTAGTGACGTTGGAAAGTTCAATATGGCAGCTGACAGTGGCGTCACACCACCGAAATAAGTACGTACGTCAGTTTCGGTTAGCGCAGGGAAGCCGCCTACCAAATTTCGTTAAGATGGGGCCATGAATAAGAAAGTTCAAGATGGCGGACGCTGTTGATTGTTATGACCGTTACACGTAGAATTTCGAAATGAAACCTGCTTAACTTTTGTAAGTAAGCTGTAAGGAATGACCCTGCCAAATTTCAGCCTTCTACCTACACGGGAAGTTGGAGAATTAGTGATGTTTGGAAAATTCAATATGGTGGCCAACAGTGGCGTCATACCACCGAAATAAGTACGTACATCGGTTTTGGTTAGCGCAGGGAAGCCACCTACCAAATTTCGTGAAGATGGGGTCAGCCTTCTACCTACACGGGAAGTTGGAAAATTAGTGACGTTGGAAAGTTCAATATGGCGGCCCACAGTGGCGTCATACCATCGAAATAAGAACATACATCGGTTTCGGTTAGCGCAGGGAAGCCGCCTACCAAATTTCGTGAAGATGGTGCCATAAATAAGAAAGTTCAACATGGCGGACGTTGTCGACCGTTATGACCGTTACGTGTAGAATTTCGAAATGAAACCTGTTTAACTTTTGTAAGTGAGCTGTAAGGAATAAGCCTGCCAAATTTCAGCCTTCTATCTACACGGGAAGTTGGAGAATTAGTGATGAGTCAGTCAGTGAGTGAGTGAGTGAGTGAGTGAGTGAGTGAGTGAGGGCTTTGCCTTTTATTAGTATAGATAATCCTGAAAAAAACTGCAACACATAGTGCAGCAGGGCTATTTAATTTAGACACTTGCCTAACAGTTGACTTTATTGTAAAGAAACATCCTGAAAAAGTTACAACTGATCGCACAACAGCTATATTTAATGACACTTCCCTAACGCATTTTAGAAACATTCTGAAAAAGAGGATGAAACAGACCTCATTGGACAGGTTTTTATCGAAAACCCCTGCAGATGAAAGTGAGGAAGTTGCGGCAAAAAGGGCAAAAATCAGTGAATAACATTTAGTTATTCAGTTCAGCCTTTCTCCACCACCTCCGTCAGCATCTTCAACTCGTCTGATCTCCAAGGTAAATGCTGTACATTATACTGTACTTAATAAAACCAGTTTATTGTAGTACATTCTATTGTATTGTGTTTTTATACAGTATTCGTTATTTATAAGTACAGTTTTCTTATTTAAAAACATTTAACAAAGAAATTGCAGTGTTTTTTGGCGGTCCGGAATGAATTAATAGCATTTCAGTTCATTCAATGGGGAAAACTGATTTGAGATAAAAGCATTTTGACTTAAGAGCTCGGTCACGGAACGAA
The DNA here is from genome assembly GCA_026402145.1 of Polypterus bichir lapradei. Lineage (NCBI taxonomy): Eukaryota > Metazoa > Chordata > Cladistia > Polypteriformes > Polypteridae > Polypterus > Polypterus bichir. The sequence continues at coordinate 155,178,178 of JANRMT010062791.1, read as the reverse complement.
TTAAACTCGTATCTCAAGGTATCACTGTACTTAATTAAACTAAATAGTGAATGATGAATACACACGGGTGGCAATGAAGACAAGCTAGATGTAGATCTGCTGGTTCATTTGTCATTTGCATCTTTTGCTAATTAAGCGCAGTTAAAATAATGAAAACAACTGTTTGAGACTAAAATAAGCAATTAAGGGTTCAAAGTCTTAACAAGTGAGACCACTAAAATGAACCAGAAAAATGTCACTTGAGCAATAAGTGCTTCATCAGCAATGAATGATTTCTCATGAAGCACTTGGGTTGGAACAAAAAAGCCCCCCAGAACCAACATTGCTCAGCCCTGATTTAAAGGGTCTGAGTCTAAAATAGCAAATAAATTAAGTTAATTAGTAGCAAAAACTAGTCACTAATGGTTAGGATCGGAGTTGGCCACCCCTGATATAGATATATGACATGTAGCATTTTTATTCTTAAGAGAAAGTGTCTCCTTTTTATTTTACAGTTATCAGAGGGACATATTCTCACAGGGCTTGGCCAGAGTTTCAGGAAAAGATGCCTTAAATATAAAAATATTAGACAGTAACGGTGCACTGCACGTTATACACTTGACTTGACCATACTCCGTTGACCATATATGTGTACAATGATTTAAGATATGAAGAGGAATGGGAAGTGACGGCGAAGGTGGTAGGGATGAGAACGACTCCCATATACATGCGCCGCATTGCTGCCCTTCTGCCGAGAGTTGATTCTACATAAAATAAAATAAAAATAAAAATTGTAATAATTCCAAAACTCTTCGCTTTTAATATAAAGCTGTAGTGCAGAGTTTCAGTGTAGTATATGTGTACCAAATTTCAGGCTACAGGTTATTTGATTTTTGACCTTCCTTCGTGGGCTGACCTTTGACCTTGGAGGTCAATCATCACTCCAAAAGCAGATAGTAGACGTCACGTAGTATATGTGTACCAAATTTCAGGTCAATATGTCAAACGGTTTGCGAGATACAGGTGATTTAAAATCCTGGACAGACAAACGGACAGCCACAGTAGTGTATTATGTAAGAAGATTTATTTTACAAAAACTCACATGGAGACCTTTTCCTGTTGAATGCACTTTCAGATCCAATCAATGTATCACTTCCTTAATGAATTCAGAGCTCTGTTAATTTAACAAAAGACAATTATTTTTTTTTACTTTATGTACACAGTATACTTATCAGTTTTCAGCAATTGCTTTATGGTACCAGAATGACTAAACAGCTATATCTCTGTATCAAACAACATGACATCGTCATAACGACAGACAGACAAAGGAGCGCCACACATCTCACACGTGTGTGTGCACACACAGAGCATGGCATCCATGCACAGAGACACACACACCTGATGCAAGCATCTAAAACAGCACCCTCCCTGACTATCTCATAGTGCAGAGATACCTTTTAGTTTCATTTTCTTACTTTTTTCCAGTGTTAGTCCTTGAAAAACAGGCTATTGTTTTAGTGTACAATTCTTATAATGATGCTGACATTCTATGTAAAGCTGAGAAATTTAAAACTGAGTATTTTGTTTTGTCTGTCATTGCCGAGTTAGAGTTTCTTAACAAGAATACATTTCCTAGACCAGTCAAACCATTAACTCTCATGCTCTAGAAGATGCTTTAAGTGGCTAATATTTTTCCCGTGACCATTATCAGAATTATTATCACTGGATTCTCCAGATTTCTACAGAAGGTACTTGAATCCCCATCTTTGACCTCTACATGCTTGTACTCAGGGACTTGAACTTCAAGACGATATTTTAAAAGTGGGAACTTCCCCAGCTTAGGAGTGACTCGAGACCTCCTCTTTTTTTCTCTTCTTTTCCAGTGGAGTCATAACTTTAGGGGTTTGTGGTGAATCAGAATAAGAAGGTGACTCTGGAGGAAGAATTTTCTTTAACCTTTAATATTAGGATGTTGGATGACATCATCATCTAAACTGTCATTTTCACTCTTAGTCTTTGTCACTAGCAACTTATTCCTAAGCTCCAATTCCATAGGATAGCAATAAAAATACCTCTGCCATTCCTTTCATTAGCACTCACATAACAAGGTACAGCAAAACCTTGGCATTACTCTCCTCACTCCTCGCACATCCCACTGGGACCCCAAGTCTTTCTTTTTCAGTTAGCCAGCAAAATTTATGGCCAGGCTCACTCTAGTGTTTCAGTAATTGAGCTCGTAAGAATCCGCTGCAATGGTTCAGACAATATATAGCTTGCAGTGTCAAGATCTTACTTGTGCCCATAAAATCTTAAGTTCGCTAGATTGTAAAGACACTGCTTTTGGAACTTCAGTGTCTCCATATAAGACAGCTTAAGAAGAAGAAAAAACTTTTACCTCAACATGCTTCTTTAAATTTTAGGGGACATTTTTGAAGGCAGAGACTTCTTTAGGTGCCGTTTTCAAACATGACCACATGGGGAAAGTTCACATTTCATCTCCATGTCCCAACAGTGAGCAGGAAGAATGGGAATGAATGAGCAGTGGAAGACGTGCTCTTGTGCTTTTATTTTTGCGTAATATAAGATGGGCCACAACACTTCCAGCATCATCACACTGAGCACTGGAGCACCGCAGGGCTGTGTGCTTAGTCTACTGCTGTTCACCCTGTAGCAAGGCTACATAACTTGACAGTAGGGTTGGCATCCTGGTCTGTCTGTCACTTTATTATGTTGTCTGGAAGGGTGCTTGTAAATAGCCCTTCAGGTACCTTTGGTGACGCTTCAGTCTGGGAGGACCCCGCCCGGTAAATATTCCAGCTGCCTGTTGCCGGCGTGAGGTTGTCATAACAACCGAGAGGGGCAAGGATATTTTCGGCGGGAAATTTTTTCTATTTAAGGGAAATGGCGGATCAAAGCAGGAGGAAAAAAAAAGAATCAAGAAGGAAGGAAAAGGCTGAAGGCAAGGAGAGACTATCCACGCTTAAAGGATCATTCTGGATCTTTCATCACCCAGGGACGTCTGCTATTTGTGGGTGGCCACCCCGAAGAAATAATCCGGTGACGAATCCCCGAGAAAAGGCCAGGTTGGTGTTCTCCGGGTGCTCCCGTCTGGTGAGTCAGATATCGGAATACGCATTTCTTCGTGATAGTCCGCGGCGAAGCCATTTCCACCGGAGGACTGTTGTGTTTTTCTCCTGCCCTACGTAAAGAACTGAACTGTAGTATTTATTTTTTCTTATATTTGGATTAAGTACATTTTTCTTTTTTGGCGTTTTCGGAGAACATTATTATTATTATTATTATTATTATTATTATTATTATTATTATTATTATTTTCTTTTGTTTATTGTCTACGTCGAACCGGGGATTCGGATTTGGGCGCTGGGGAGGGCGTCTGGGAAAGGGATTCACTAATGAGCACTCAGGCACCGGGCACGTAAATGTAAATAGTAAATGTTAATATATTTTCATTCCCACTTTCCTTTGCGTGAGATTTTTGTTTTGCCAGTTATATAAGTACGTGCATAGAAGATAAGAGGGGCCGAGGACCGAATATGGTAATGCTATTTTAACCTTCTGTTATCATCCACTTCCCCTTGGGATGTGAAGTGTAGGAATCGCGTGTGTGTATCTTGCGGTTGCTACAACCCTGCTGACCCACGACTGCACAGCCACGCACAACACCAACCACATCATCAAGTTTGCGGATGATACGATGGTGCTGGGACTGATAAGCAGGGATGATGAAAGAGCATACAGAGATGAGGTGAAATGGCTGTCCGCACGGTGTGAAGACAACAATCTATCTCTCAATGTCAACAAAACAAAAGAGATAATCGTGGACTTCAGAAAATCACGTCCTTCCCACATCCCACTCAGCATCAACGGTTTAGATGTGGAGATTGTTAGGAGTACCAAGTTCCTCAGTGTGCACATAACTGAGGAACTTATGTGGAAACATAACATCTCATCACTAACCAAGAAAGCCCAACAGAGACTACACTTCCTGAGGCGGCTGAAGCGAGCAAGTCTTCCCCCTTCCATCCTCACCATGTTCTACAGAGGCACCATTGAGAGTGTCCTGACCAGCTGCATCACTGTCTGGTATGGAAACTGCAACATATCCGGCCGCAAGTGCCTGCAAAGGATAATGAAGACAGCAGAGAACATTATTGGGGTGCCTCTCCCTTCACTACAGGACATATTTTACAAACGCAGTGTCCGCAAGGCCTGCAGCATTGTGCAGGACCCCTTACACCCCTGACATGGACTTTTCACACTTCTGCCATCCAAGAGAAGATACTGCAGCATCAGAGCCAGATCTGCCAGGCTGCAGGAGAGTTTTTACCCCCAAGCTGTTAGACTCCTTAACACCAGGCTGCCCCCTGGGACCTTCCACACGGCCTCAATCACCTCTAAAAAACAGAACTTTTAAACATGAAAGCCACTGTCCTGCAAAGGTGAGTGTGCATGTAGAAAAGAACTGAAAATCTCATACTGACCTTTAAGTATTTTGACTCTCTTGATATCCTTCTGCTGTGAAACATTCTGACCTGTCATTGTTTACACATGTCCTAAACAACTATTATCATACACTGAAAATTTCTGTATTATCTATATTTATTTATTTATTTATTTATTTATTTATTTATTTATTATATTACATATCTTACACATCAATATTGCTGCCACTTCTCTGTCCTATCTTTGCACAATGTCTTGTCTTGTTTGTGTTTTAATTTTTAATTTAAAATTTTAAAATTTTAAAATTTTAATTCTATTTTTAATTTATTATTTGCACATCATGTTGTTACACTGTGGGCCCTGAGCTTCGCAATTTTGTCTATCTGTATACTTGTATATGGTTGAGATGACAATAAAGTTCACTTAGATTTTGACTTTGACTTTGACATTCTATTGGCTGTGTCTGAGCAATGCTGAACTACAAACTAAGTTGACAACACTCCTGATAGATCTGTTTTAGTACTTTATAATAGTTTAGTCTGTGTAACGAGTAATGAGGACTTGATGGAAAAAATGATGAAATGAAAAGTTTGCTATTTGACCTAAAATGTAGTAGAGTAAAAGTAAAAGGAGCTCTAAATAAAATTTCCTGTACTTAAGTAAAGTGATAAAGTAGTTGTACTTCATTGTTTTACATCACTGCTCTGATACTTTGAAACACTCAATAGATCAGACATGGAGCATGTCCTTTTCTAGGATATAAGTATCTTAAGCAGACAAATTCCATCTTGCAATGACTTCCAGTCATCCAACAAAAAAAGCCACATCACCTTGTACTTCTGACCAGCGTCACACAGAACAGCCACTTGTCATGATGCATACCTTTGACTTTACTACTACCAGGGCCGCCGATAGAAAATCCGGGCCCCGGTGCAAAGAAGGTGTGTGGGCCCTAGTGTCTCAGAACGCGGTGACTACGTGACATACTTGTTTGCCGGCTGATGACTTTTTTTCTCACTGCACCCAGAACCCCCTCTGCCTCGTCACTTCCCACCAAGCAGGGAATACCCTTGTAGACCACGTGACTTCTCTCCCAGAGTGGACTTCATGAATGTCTCTTACATCGTAAACTGTTGACCACTGCTAAGTACCCTGTGACCCACGTGCCTTTTTAATTTTGAAACTAAACAGACTTGCAAAATTTAAAAAATACAATAAAAATGAAATGAATTAAATAAATAAATGTTCAAATTATAATAAAAATTATAGAACGCGTTGGGCTTCATGGGCCTCCTTGAGCTTCATAGGCCCCCGAGCGGCATACTGGCTGCACCCCCATTTCCTCGGGCCTGACTGCTACTAATCCCACTCTTCCACTACTCCTGCACTATTCTACCACCACATAACGCTGGATGTTCAGTGCTCAAATGGCTATTTCATCATGAGGATCAGGGTTATAACATACAGTGAACCAATCTGCTACTGCACCACCCTGCAACAGACAAGTAGTGATGCTTTATTTAACAGAAGGGATGGCAGTGGCATGGCATTAGTAGAGTAAACCAGGCAAAAATAGAGGGAAATTCCATTTCTATTAATTGTTATGAATTTTTTTGAGTATATTGTAATGAACGTTGAGGCACTAAATAACCGTCCATCCCAATCTTGATGCTCCATCTTGATGAATTGATGGTCCTCTAGCACACAACTTGCCATGACTAACCAAACCTCTACTGTATGTGCTACCGAGTCTCTTACATCTTTAACAATATAACCTCCTTTTTTGCTTGTTGAGGGTAACTTCTCTCACATTTGCTGGTTTATACCTCTACTTTACCAAATTGTCTTTACCACTGCATGTTATATTTTTCATCCCTCTGAGTGTGTACTCCACTGATGTTGGCATGGCAGACGCTGTGGGTCTATGAGACAGATATGCCTAAACCATCGCAGTAGACATTTCTGGATTTCCCACTTGTCTGTATTAAGCTAATCGCAGAATCATTCCTCATGGTTTCAGTCCATATTCTATCTTGAATAGGTACTCATAGAGTCCATCTCAAGCAACACATTTGCAATACCTCAAGTAATTCTAGGTCAGTTTCCATTGCTATCCATGACTCAGTGCCATAAAGGACCAACAGTAGGACTAGTGATCAAGGGTTACACAGCTTGTTATTTATGCCGATGTCACTTTGCTTTGATTGTTGAATTCAACTATTAATGTTGGCAACGATAGCTACTTGATTTCTATTGACTGATCAAGCCAGCTTTACTTGTTCCAGCTTCACACCGTCAAGGTGTACAGTTGCTGTAGAGCCATTTGGTAGAGAAATGTGGTTCTATCTGTGTTGATGGAAAAGATGTATAAATACACAAAAACCATAATGTCCTGGAGGATATCTGAAGTTATGCGTGGGGACCTAATCCAGGTCTTCAAAGTTCAACTTACTTTCAGCGGAACTCTTTCCACTAAACAGTGAATCACACCAATAACAATTTTACAAAATGCATTTAAGAGTTGTGGAAATGTGGAACAAACTTCCAAGTCTTGGAGTTGAAAACCTGAATGGAATGAGATATTAGGACAACTGAGCTGTAGGCCAAACAGACAAGCTTGATGGACGAAATGCTCCATCTGTAGTTTGTCAAATTGTGTTATATTTACAATCAACAAATACATTAAAGCTGAGGTATTTTTAAAATCTCATTGCTTTAACTTTTTTTTTAAAAAAGTGTGATGAGAGAGCAGTCTACTGACATCTCATGCAAGTGTGGTTTTACTCTGTGGTTAGTAAGGTGGGGGCCACAACACTACTGAAGCACTGTGTGTACACACTATAATTAGGCTCATACTAAAATGTCTGCCACAAGCAAGGGATACAACACCAAAAATTAAATTTTACATCAGATAACAAATACAATGAACACATAATATTGCTAGAATTTGAAAGCTGCTTAGTGGCCATATGACCAAAGAATACAAATTGTCTCTGCATGTGCAAATGGTCCTGAAGGAAAGGAGAGAAATGTGGCTACCAGCAGTCAAAATCCCAAAGGCTCTTTCAACTCAGAGAGGCTTCCTTCATGGGTCCTTCATGTTCTACAAGAGGAGACACAGATGGTCAAGTGCTTTATGAAAGAGAATCAAGAAACCAGAGAAGGTGCTTGCTGGGACAAAAAGCTGCTTGAAGAAGGTGATGTGGCACTGATGGACTGAATTAGTAGAATTTCTTTAAAAGGGAAGCCCATATTACATGACTTGCATGTGCTTTTATTTATTGGGTAACGACAAAAGGATGGTCCTCTGTGAAAGTTGAGTGTGGTGCATATCTTGCCACCTTGATCTTTCCTCATTGTCATTTTCCTCTGACGACATCGGCCAGGGGGAGGGGATACACAAGAAAATACATTTTTTGGCACAAAGTTCTCATCTTGTGTGAGAGCAAAATCACTTAGCAGTGGAGAGGAGCAAATACAAGTTTGGAAAGAAAAAAGGAAACAACACGGTAAGTGTCAAGTTTTATATTGTTTTGGTCTTTTCTGCCCACTGCTCTCAGGCAATTCAATGCTTCCAACTGATGTACTTGTTAAGTTTATCTTTATTTATTTACTTATCAATTGATTGATTGGTTGTATTATTTGTCTTGTGAGTTTGTATCCTTGTTTTTTATGCTTCTGCTACTGTATGCTTTAAAATTCCCCCATGAGATTAATACAGTTTATCTAAACTCTAATCTAATCTAAAACCAATCTGCATTTTATATTTGTTTTAACTTTGAAGAAAGAAAGAAAGAAAGAAAGAAAGAAAGAAAGAAAGAAAGAAAGAAAGAAAGAAAGTGTTTGAGTTTTAGATGTCTTATGTTAATAACAAGCAATACAAAAACATCAAAAAAGACTAATCTCTCTGCAATGTGTAAATACGTACTGTGCCTTACTTTCATGAAAAAAGAGTTTCAATCACAATAGAAAAATGAGTTCATCATCAACAGTTTTACAAACTATCTTCTTTGTATGTATGCCATTGCTCTATAAAATTCTGCAAATTGTGGGTCATTTTATAAAACATGTAATCGAAACATCAATCTCTTTTCCAGTTGTGCCCAAAAAATTTGGAGTTACTCAGACCTCTTCTCTCCCTCTTAACCTTTTCTTCCCGGTAATATAAATAACAAGCTTAATTTGACCTATGGGGTGCCCAGGCATTGGCCAATGAGCAGATGCAACAAGGTTGCTAATAATTAACACTAGAATCATTGAAGCCTACAAAAAAACTTGTAATCTCAGCCCACCTTAAATCCCTTTGCATGCATCCTAACTTTACACCGGCTGTTAGAGAAGCTTCTTCTTTTTGGCCACGTACACCATCAGCATGGCGCTGCCAGATCTGAACACTAGCCTGGCAAATTGCTTGTGCACAGAAGTGACTTTAGCTGCGGGTGGAAGTCCAATTTTACTTATTGTGCCAAGCAGAGTTGCTTGTTCCTGCTGCTGTATGCATCTGAATGATCAAATTGGATTAATAAAGTTTATCTAATCTAATTTGTATCTGTCGAGGGCCAAAATCAGAGATTCTTTTTTTTTTTTCAAATAATCGATTGATTCCAATTTGGTTATTAAAACGTGAATAAGTAAGTGGTTTGCATCAGGTGAGTGATTCTGTAGCTGATTATAACTAAATTATTAGCTTAGAACAAATAAGTAGGCAGCCAAATAAGCAGCTATCTTTAGCCTCATGAATTTTGCCAAGTGGAAAGGAGACTGCATCTCTGATTGAGAGGCCACTTTCATTTATTTCACTAACCCTAAGACAGTTTCTTGAAACCTAGAGGAATGTGACAGCTTTTATGAGGGTGGAAAGTCCAAAACCGTACAAATGTACACAAATAATTGCATTTAAGCTCGTTTTGTTTTATGTGTAGAAATCCAGACCTCACAGGGTGATTTACCATACATAAAAACGCAGTTACATGTTCTTTTAGATAAAATATCTGTAATATTTAAATTTGTTACACATGAAAGCCCTAACTTCATCTTCACCTGGGGGCAAGATAGCATTTTGCAGACCCATACTCGTGTAAGAACATTATAATATAAGAAATTTGACAAACTATTGAAGTCCATTCAGTCCATCAAGCCTGCCCCAATATCTCATCCCGATTCTTCTTAAAGGTTGTCAAGGTTTCTGCTTTAACTGCATCTCTTGGTAATTGCTTCCAGAATCCCACAACTCTTTGCACTTCTCCTTAATTTACACTGATATGCTTGAGTATGTGATTCACGGTTAAGTTGAAAAAATGTTGCTGGACCTACTTTATCACTGCTTTTAAGGGATTTTAAATACCTGGATTAGGTCTCCACACAATCTCTTCTACTCAGGACTAAACAGATTTAATTTTCAAAGTCAATCTGTGCAGGTCATGTTTGTAGATCTTGCACTTGGTTGCTCTTCTCTGCATGGCTTCAAGTGCTGCTATGTCATTCTTGTAGCGTGGTGACCAGAACTGCACACAAACTGCACTCCAAAAGTGGTCTCATTAGTACATTATATAGTTTAAACATATCTGTTGAGTTAAATTCAACATTTTTTATGATATATCCTAACAATTTACATACCTTATGCACATTGCTAAGATGAAAATGTTGCATCAACATAAACCCCTAAATCCTTTTCAGAGGTCATTTTTTCTATGACAGTGTCTCCCATCTTGTGTTTGTAATTGATGTTCATTTTGCCCACATGCAGTATTTTACACTTTTCTACATTAAACTGCATTTTCCAGGTGCTTGCCCACTTCTGAAGATTGTCATTTTGCTGCCTCCTCAGTGTCTATCATTCCTCCAGTTTTAGTGTCATCTGTGAATTTCACAAGTTTACTAACTATACCAGAATCAATGTCATTAATATAAATCAGAAAAAGTAATGGTCCAAGGACTGACCCCTGGGGGACCCTACTGAAGACCTCACTCCATGTGGAGCATTCTCCTCTTATCTGTATTCTTTGTCTCCTGCTAGTTAACCAACTACAGATCCAGTTTTGTAGATTACTTCTGATGCCTACAGCTTTTGGTTTTAAAATGAATGCTTTGGTGTGAGATGACTGAGTCAAATGCTTATAAGACTTAATATGGAAGTCTTGGGGTAAAAATAATGCGTTCATTTCAGTTAAATTTTCTTGTACATCACAAATAAGTGCATTGATAACCTTTTCAATGCTGGTGTTTTATGTATGCTTTAATCTTTCATATTTTATTCTTGTTAAATGTAATGTTTGTGACGGGAGGCCACTGCACATGTTATTGTTGTCCAGTAACAGTAGTTAATAAAGAACTGGTGCTTAGACTTATTGTCCCATATCAACAACATCCATCTTCACACTACTGGTCTCCAGTAACTACACAATAGACCGCACTGCTGAGTGAAGATTCACAACTGGTATCTGTCCCTCTGGGGACTCCTCAGATCCTGTAAAGACCCCACTGCTCTGTGTATATTTCCAGCTTCATTTATAGCTTTCATGCAGAACACTTCTGTCGTCGAATTCTTTAAACTGAAAAGTCCGTCCTAAGGCTATGAACGTTGAAAGGTATCTATCATTAAATTATTGAGATTTTGTTAGGTTTATTAAATAGGCATTGTCAGAGAACAATGGAAAAATAACATGTTTCATCAAGTACATTTAAATGCAAATTAAGCATGAATACATTGATATACATTTCAGTTCAGGCTGTATGATAAAATAAGATAACAGGTGAACTAAGCTGAACGGTTTCAACGAGAAACACAACATTTATTCTAAAAAGAGAAAAAAAACACATTTAATAAACGTCACCTGCGGTGGGCTGGCGCTCTGCCCGGGGTTTGTTTACTGCCTTGCGCCCTGTGTTGGCTGGGATTGGCTCCAGCAGACCCCCATGACCCATGACAAACAAAAAAAATTCTCCAGTTAGGCTAGAGAATAAAACAAAATCTGCAGGGGTTCCAAGGCCAAAAGACCTAACAGCTCCTAATGGGCCTTATACCTAACATAAAGGTTCCTGAATCAGTCCTCTTTGCTTTTATGCTTCACGTGTTAGGATTTGATAAAGTTGGTCTCGTGGACAGCTGAATCACTTGCCTTCATTCCATCATCTAGGGGGCTGCATGGTACCTCGATCAGATGGTGGTGGTGCAAAGCGCTACCACAGAATAACCAGAAAAGACAGCAGAGAAAAGTAGAGATTATTAAAGACTGCAGATCGCTGAAGAATATGGTAATTCTATGCCTAAAGTGTAATAGGAATACAACTAAAATGTTGCTACAAAAAAGCCAAATTTAATTGATTTTTTTCTAGCAGTTTTTTTAAGTGTTGCACAGTATTAGCCTGAAAAATTTATTTTTGGTAAAATTTTTTCGGATTTTAAGTGCATAGCTGCAAAAGGCCACCTCACCACTTCTTTTAAGCTTGGCTCTTGGTATTATAAGCAGACATCCATTAAAAGATCTAAGGGTACAGGCATTCCAAAATATAGGATGGAGCAAGATTATTTAAGTCTTTGTAAACCATTATCAGCATTTTAAAGTCAATTGTCAATGACACAGATAACCAATTTAACAACATTAAAACTGGTGAAATGTCCTTTTTCTAAGATTCTGGCTGCTTACTGCTTTTCTGCACTGACTTTCATAGGTAGTCCTGCTAGGAATGAATTACAGTAATCTAGTTGACTAAAAACAGAAGCATGAATTAATTGTTGAGCATCTTATAAAGGAGGGATCTCAAACACCAGTCCTGAAGTTAATTAGCAGCTAATTAGCAGCTAAAACAGGTCACTAATTAAGAAAAGGGTTAGAAAGGAAACCTGCAGCCACTGTGACCCTCCAGGACTGGAGTTTGTGATCCTAGTTGTTGGCTAACTAAAAAGATTACAATATGAAAGCTTTCGAGGCAACTAAAAGGTGTCATTTTACTTGGGTTTTCTCTGCATTCATAATGGCTAACACGGTACAACACCCTAGTACTACAGATCCCTGTTGTAAAGTTATAAGAGGTCTAACTTTTGGCTATTTCCTAAGTGAAAAAATGCAGTACTAGCCATCTGGTTAATATGCGATTTAAAGTTTAAGTCATAGTCAATGATTACCCCTAAATTCTTTTCCTCCGCCTTGACTTTCAAACCTAAGGAATCAGGTTTATTTCTAATACATTTGCTATTTCCATACTTGCCAAACACTAAGACTTTTTTTCTTATTTAGTTTAAGAAAGTTTCTACTCATCCAATCGGAAATACTGCTAAGACATTGGATGAGAGAGCCAAGAGCATCAGGGTCATTGATAAGTAAAGCTGTGTGTCACCTGCATAGCTGTGGTAGCTGACCTTGTGCTTTGAGATAATCTGACCTAATGGAAGCATAGAGATTGAAAAGAGCAGCGGACCCAGAAAAGATCCTTAGATCTTAACTTTTCAGTCCGGCTTTCTCACACAGCACAGAACTGATACGGCTCTTCTCTGTGTAGTTAATGATTTTCCCCGGTCTGCAGATTTCGGTTCACTTAATATTCTCCTCTTTCTTGACTTAAGTGCAGCATTTGACACTGTTAATCATGAAATCCTCCTGTCACGTCTCTCTGCTGTAGGGATCTCTGGCTTAGCCCTTCAATGGCTCACATCAGATCTTTCTAATAGGCAACAGTTTGTTACACTCAGCCGATATAAATCCTCCACCTCACCTGTGTCACATGGTGTCCCTCAAGGTTCGGTCCTTGGGCCATTACTTTTTCTACTTTATATTCTTCCTTTGGGTCAGATTATTCGCAGGCATGGCCTTCACTTCCACTGTTATGCAGGCAATGTTCAATTATATCTTAGTACAGACTCCCCTACAGATTCACCTTCCAGCACACTCACTGACTTCATCACTGATCTTAAGCTATGGATGGAAAATAACTTTCTCATACTTAATGCCAATAAAACTGAAGTGTTACTGGTAGGCCCAAACTCCCAACTTTCTAAGGCATCCAACTTCTCTGTTTCTGTTAATGTTACACTTGTCAAACCTGCTCCTGTTGTCAGAAATCTTGGTGTTTCGTTTGATTCATCACTTAACTTTGAGCTACACATTAGGTCTCTTTCCAAAATTTCTTTCTATCATCTCCATAACATTGTCCGCCTCTGTCCATTTCTGTCCTTTAATGATGCTCAAAATCTGGCTCATTGTTTCATAATGTCTTATATTGATTACTGTAACTCCCTCTTCATCAGCCTCCCTGTGAAATCTATTCAGAAGTTACAGTACATTCAGAACTCCGCAGTCAGAGTCCTCACCCACACAAAGCATTCTGCTCACACCTCTCCTGTTCTCCCCCAGCTTCACTGGTTACCAGTTCCATCAAGGAATAAATTCAAGATTCTGCTTCTTACCTTCAAAGCCCTACATAATCTTGCCCCCCTCTACCTCACTCAGGTCCTGGCTCCTTGCACTCCTTGTCTCTCTCTCAGGTCCTCAAGAAGTAATCTTCTTCCTGCCCCATGCACCAGACTCTCCAACTTGGGAGGCAGGTCCTTTAGTGCTTTTTCCCCTCAACTCTGGAACTATCTTCCTCAGTCTCTCCGAGATTGTTCCTTTTTCTCCACCTTTAAATCTCAACTGAAAACTTTCCTTTTTTTTTACTCTGTATGTAAAGCAACATTGGGTTTGTGAAAGTCAGTCAGTCAGTCAGAACCCAACCCGCTATATCCTAACATAGGCTCACGGGGGTCTGCTGGAGCCAATCCCAGCCAGCACAGGGTGCAAGGCAGGAGCAAATCCCTGGGCAGGGCACCAGCCTACTGCAGGGTACACACACACACACACCAAGGACAATTTACTGTAGGATCGCCAATGCACCTAACCTGCATGTCTTTGGACTGTGGGAGGAAAACCAGAGCAAACCCACGCAGACACGGAGAGAACAAGCAAACTCCACGCAGGGAGGACCTGGGAAGTGAACCCAGGTCTCCTTAACATGAGGCAGTTTTATAAATGCAACTTATCCTTATTATTATTTTTACACTATATTCAATATCATGGGTCTCCTAAATTACAATCACTACAAATAACAAAGAATTTTCTACCTCTTAAGTAACACTTAAACCAATTCAAGATGGTGCCATTGAGGTCCACCCATTGTCTAAGGAGATTTACAAGAAAACTGTGGTCTATGGTGTCAAATTCTGAACTCAAGTTTAAGAGATCAAGAACAGATAGATGGCCTCTGTCCGCATTAACCTGCAAGTCATTTACTACTTTAAGCAGTGCAGTTTCTGTATTATGATTTGTTCTAAAACCCGACTAAAACTTGTCGAGAGTAGAGGGTTTATTCAAGTAAAGATTTAGCTACTTAAAATTTTACTTAACAAAGGCAGTTTAGATATTGGTCTAAAATTGTCAAAGACAGAGGAGTCTAAATTATTTTTCTTGAGCAGGGGTTTAACAATTGCAGTCTTTAGACAGTCAGGGAAGACCACCATATCTAATGATGAGCTCACTATGTCAAAGACACTATCAATCAGGACATTGGAGACTTCTTTGAAATAGCCTGTTGGTACTGGATCAAGGACACAGGTGGAGGGTTTCAGTTGAGAAATTATTCTATGTAGTTTGGGTCGATCTATTCCAGTGATAGAATTTAACTTGCTTAAAAGAGCATGCCTGGGGATCAACAAGACTAACTTTGGGGGTATGTACTATATTATTTCTAATATCATTTATTTATCATATTTATCATACAGCAAAAGCCTGACAAGTTTCACTAGTAGTTTTTAGGATTGAACGAGCTCGGTTTAGAAGGCAATCAATAGTTGAGAACAAAAATCTTGGATTACCAGCGTTATCATTTTTAAAACAGGGCTGCCTGTCAAGGTGGATGGTATTGTTATATTCAGTTATTTGTGCAATCAGTATTTCATAGTGGACTATCAGTTTAGTTTTTCTCAATTTATGCTCAACTCTCCAGAATGTTCTCTAAATCAGACACTCTTTGAGTCTTCCAAGGTTTAATAGTGCTAGAGGATTTCTTAACTGTCTTTTCACCTGTCAGCTGCAGCTCTAATCTTAGCATTTACATTTTCCACCTTACTGGTGTGGCGAGCGGCTGGGGGCGGTACCCAGCCGGGACGCCTGGAAGGACCAGGAGAGGGACTACGCTTCCTCCAGACCACGAGAGGGCAGCCGCCCTGGTTGGTATGGGGACCACGGGAACAGAGCATTAAAGCTCAACCGTGTAGGGGCCCGTGGTCACCGCCAGGTGGAGCCCAGATGCCTGAAAAGCCCTGGACGTCAGCACTTCCGCCACACCCAGTGGCACACTGTCTCTACAGATGTGTTTGTCAATACCCAAAACTCATGGGTCTTACCTGTGAGCTACAGTGACTGGACATCAAGTATCATCTAAGCTGTTAGACCTTTCCACTTTGATAATGAAGCAGCACAATTTGAAGATTAAACTAAACGTTTTGAGGGAAGTGCTTTGTTTTGCAGGTGCACTAAAATACTGAGCTGTGACATATAAACTGTATTGAGAAATGCGTATACAGGTGTAAGGACATAAAGATAGCTTCAGGAGCTGTGGCAAAGAAAGTGAGGAAATCTGTAACAATCATTACACATAATTAAAAAAATAATAAAAAATAAAGAAGCACATCTTAACACAATAATATGGTCATAAA
>JANRMT010062791.1:155139442-155153441 GCA_026402145.1 Polypterus bichir lapradei | reverse complement strand
TTCTTTCTTTCTTTCTTTCTTTCTTAATAAAATGTATCTTTTATTTATGACCATATTATTGTGTTAAGATGTGCTTCTTTATTTTTTATTATTTTTTTAATTATGTGTAATGATTGTTACAGATTTCCTCACTTTCTTTGCCACAGCTCCTGAAACTGTCTTTATGTTCTTACACCTGTATACACATTTCTCAATGCAGTTTGTATGTCACAGCCTCAGCATTTTAGTTCACCTGCAAAACAAAGCACTTCCCTCAAAACTTTTAGTTTAATCTTCAAAATGTACTACTTCATTATCAAAGTGGAAAGTTCTCACAGCTTAGATGATACTTGATGTCCAGTCACTGTAGCTCACAGGTAAGATCCATGAGTTTTGGGTATTGGCAAACACATCTGTAGAGACAGTGTGCCACTGAATTTGTACACCTTCAGAACACTGGAGGAACCTGCTCAGGCAAACATTAAACTAGGACAACAACCTGTTTTTGGAGGAGGGAGAGATGAAAGATGAATGGCGATGCTATGATCATGGATGGACTTTGACATTTAAGCTTGATGGAGCCAGACAAACCATAAAATATAACTGCAACAGTACTGCTACATATTTACAACACATTCCAAGTCAAATATCATAAACTGTTCAGATTACAAAGTTACAAGATTATCTACCTATCCACCTAGCTTGGTATCATCTGCAGACGTAACCAGCTTGTTACTTATATTCCTATCTAAATCATTTACTGTATATATATTAAAAATAACAGCAGCCCTAACACTGACCCCTGTGGAACAGTACGTTTAACATCAGCCAATTCTGAAGAGGTTCCTCACACCATCACCCTGCTTACTGTGTTTGAAAGTCAGGATAAATAATATCATATGCTCAATTTGATTATATACTGTTATTGCTTCCTCATAGGATTCCAATATGTTGGTTAAACATGACCTCCCTCTTTAAAACCCTTGCTGACTCTTCAGTAAATCTCCTGTCCTTGCCATGTGTTGCTCAATCTTTTCCTTACTTTCTTTCATTAATTTACCTGTGGTGCACATTAAGCTTACTGGCCTATGGTTCCTTGGATCTGCATGATTATCCTTTTTATATAACAGGATAATAGTTGCTATTTTCGAGTCCTTTGGAATTTCTCTGGTATGCAAGTAAATTCCTAAAAATATGTGTCAAGGATTTATATATGTACTCAGTAATCTCCTTAAGAACTCAAAGATAAATGTTTTCTGGTCTCAATGATTTGATTCATTTCAACCTATTTAATCTAAGCAGCACTTCTCTCTCTACAATGTCCAAATCACTCAATACGTCCTTAGTAGTCCATTTTACCATCAGGAACTTCAAAAAATACAAGTTTAAAGCAACTTCTTTTTCACTGTCTGCATTTTCTAATTCTCCTTTACGATTCCTAATGCACTTCACCTCCTCCTTGACTGTATGTTAACTACTAAAATACTGAATAAATCTCTTTGGATTGTCTTTCACATCTGCTACAGTATTTTCCTCTCTAACTGCCTTTTAGCTTTCCTTATCTTATATATAAATGTCTACGCATGGAAGTGTGTGAGAAGTGGAGTTGGGGTTAGGGCTCCACCTCCGCGGAAACAGAAAACTAAACGTATATGTGTGGAAGTGTGTGTGTCTCTTTGTCCAGCCTGGAAGTGCGAGGCTAATACAGCATGAATCTCAGAAAGCCAGCAAGGCAGCCCCAAGTTAACGAGTCGGAAGAAGACAGTGACTCTGTTGCCAAAGTAAAACCGTCAAGAAAAGAGAGAAACTCTTATGCAAGCGAGACGAGCACATCAGCAAAACGGTATCCCTTTTACCTTTTCTCCCGCCGCTAATATACAAGAGAGGCGAGCACGTCAGCAAAACGAAACCTCTTAGGAGAGAGTAGTTCCCTTCAATTACTTGACATCTCGACATTTCAGTTTTTACAGTTCGGGTTTACACAGCTAGTATCCTAATTTTGTATGCCTTATGATTCACATTGAAGTTATTAGTGTTATGTGTCTAAAACAGCTGTTTTTTTTTTTGCTTTGCACCTTCTTTTTCAATTCTTTATTAATCCACTGCAAAGCTTTTTTTAATTTCCTACTAATTCCATATTTAGGTATGTACCAGTCCTGCATAATAAGAAAAGCGTTTTTCAACCTGTTCTATGGCTCATCAACTGTGTCTACATTTAAAAACTTATTCCAATTGATCCCCTTTAGACTATGCTGCTTCTGTTCAAAATTTTCTCTACCAAAGTTAAAACCTAAACTTAAACTTTGATACAAAAATTTACACTTTATATGATACCAAAAATTAAACAAAGAGAAACAGATAAGTGGATTAAACGTCAATGGCATTTGCTAAGGAGTGATCTTTGTCTCTTCTCTTTCCATGCAGGTTGTTGTGGATTGTTTTGTATGCCATGCCTACAATGCCAAACTACCTCCGACTTTGGAGAGGGCTGCTGCTTGCCACTATTAGACCCCTGCATATTGTCCGGATCATCCTTGTCTCCCGTGTCCCTAGCAATGAGAGCAGCCATTAGGGAGCGATATGGCATTCAGGTGAGATGGAATGGAGTGAGATGCGGGAACAGGGCAGGTTCACAGGGTCATTAGACACACCTCAATGCATCATTAAGTTAAGTGTTCAGTATTTATACATTAATGTAAAATTTAAACTGCAAGTACACGACTTGTACGTAAATTAAAGGAGGTCATTGTTAAATTTAATCCATCGTTAAAACAGGATAAGTGTCTGGGTGTTTGACTGTGCGTCCATCCATTTTTTATTCACTGTTTATGTACAGGGTGGCACGGTGGCACAGTGGGTAGTGCTGCTGCCTCGCAGTTAGGAGACCTATAGACCACAGTATTCTTGTAAATCTCCTTAGACAATGGGTGGACCTCAATGACACCATCTTGAATTGGTTTTAGTGTTACTTAACAGGTAGAAAATTCTTTGTTAGTTGTGGTGATTGTTAACTTAGGAGATCCATGATATTGAATATGGTGTAAAAATAATAATGATAAGTTGCATTTATAGAGCGCCTTTTACAAAACTGGGCAACACGGGGGCACAGTGGTAGCGCTGCTGCCTTGCGTTAAGGAGACCTGGGTTCACTTCCCGGGTCCTCCCTGCGTGGCGTTTGCATGTTCTCCCCGTGTCTGTGTGGGTTTCCTCCCACAGTTCAAAGACATGCAGGTTGGGTGCATTGGTAATTCTAAATTGTCCCTAGTGTGTGCTTGGTGTGTGCCCGGGGTTTGTTTCCTGCCTTGTGCCCTATGTTAGCTGGATTGGCTCCAGTAGACCCCTGTGACCCTGTAGTTATGATATAGCAGGTTGGATAATGGATGGATGGATGGATGTTTATGTACAGCCCTTTGGTCAGCATTTGCTGTGTTTAAATGTGCTTTATAATTGAGATATTGATTATGGAATTTTTTTGTCATTCCAACACATGGAGCACTGCATACATTAACACTCCTTTTTACGAATCCCGTAGCAAGTGGCATTTAACAAACACATACACATAGCAGGGTGCACTGCAAACATTAACGCTGAGGCCTACTTTGATTTTTTAGATTTCAGCCCCTCTTTGATGGGGTGGCACAGCTATGGTAATGATAAGTTGTTTTTTAATGTGGTTTAAATGTTTTGCTTCTAGCAGGAAATGGCGCAGTTGTTGAGGCACCAGTTGATTCTGATAAGAGGCAGATCAATCCTTCTATTTCCTGAACTCGATTAATTTACTGTCAAAGCCAATCTGAGCAGCAGTCAGTGCAAAGCAGAATCCAACCCTGAAATGGGGTGCCAGTCCTTCATAAAAGTACAAACTAACACTCCAATCATCCATCCAGTCAGAATTTTTTGGTCACAGTGGTGGATGGGCTGAAGTCTGTCCTGGCAGCATTAGACACGACCCAGGTCACTGGAACTTTGAAAAATTTCTTTTTAAATATATTTCTATTGTAGGTATATCCCTTTGGCTATACTTGTGGTTAATCTTAGACAATGACAAATGGTTCCTAATTTTATATTGGGCAAGCTGATGACCTTGATTAAATTATTCAGATATCTGTACATTTTGTGGAATGGTATCATTCTGCTTCCATGTACCACACTCTATGTTTAGAGTCTCCCTTTTCCTGGCCTTTAACTTCTATCTTTCACCTTTGATCTGTGATACCATTTTAAGCATTTCCTGATAATGAAGGACCTCCGGTTTAATTTCATTTAGCAAGAATATCAAAGAAACGTAGGGACTATACATTCTAATGAACTGACCAGGATATATATATATTTTTTTTGCATATACTCTACTGCTTACCACAAGCAGTGTAGATATTGTAATGCTCTAGGTTCAGGAGTGAGAGGGAACTGTTCCTCAAGTGGGCACAGACTGTTAGAAGAGGCGGAGATACCTGGAGAAGTTGGCCATAAAGGCAGCTCCTGAGAGTGTGGATTGAGAGTGCAGCTAGAGAACGTACTGAAGCACTAAAAACATGTTCCCCGGCTGCTAAATTCCATTCACTTGACAGACATGACCACCATTGAGCCTTGGATATGGACCCTGGCCATCTTATAGAGTCACAGAATAGTGTGGCAGATGGGCTTCCTGTGTCCCCAGATGGGCCTAGTGAGTTCATGCAAGTAGCATGTGTGCAGCTGGTGGAAGCTGCAGAAGACCTGAGTGGCATTAAGGAGCAGCCAGAGAAGTCAGTAGCAGGTCTGGCCACTGAAGAAATGAATGGTTCTTTTCAGGACTAACTATTGCTAGCTTTTCCTAATTCCATTCCTCTATTTCTGGCACCTTTGGGTCATTACATTGGTAATAGAAGTGGGATAAGATCTGACTATCTGACAAGATGGAGAGCAGGTTTAATACTGATACTGATGGACCCCCCAACCACGCTCAAGTGGGCTCACTTCTGGTTATGCAAAACAGATCACCTCACACCTCTCGAATTTCCCAGTGGACAGCCTTTGTGTTACAGTCTAGGACAAGGGTTCTGAGGGAAGTAGCATCCTGTGTCTGGACCTGAGGAGGACATGTTCCTCAGGAGGCTGCAGACTGTTGAAAATGTAAAGTCCTGACATGTTGTAAAGCACTGCTGCCCTCCAGGACTGACTTTGCCCACCCCTGATCTGAACGTATGTGAAGTGGATTGCCCTTTAAGATGTTTACAAGACTCTGCATGCACAATAATAATATATGCTTCACATAATTGATTTTGTTTGCTTAAAAACATAAGCAAAATAAATTCTAGTGAATCCAGTAATTGTAATGTGATTGCAAAAGTTTTCATTGAAACTCTTTTTTTTTAATTTATTACTGGGAAATGTAATTAGAATACAGCAATGAGTTACCTTCAACACCGACTGGATTACAAATTAATGAGTGATTTATTAAATCTGCCGTATACAAATGACTAGACACGGCAGAATTAAAGCACAAACAAACCAGAAGTTCAATAAGTTCTGATATCATCCTGGTAATGACACATCTATTACTGGCGAGTCAAAAGCAACTGAACTTAGTTGTGTATTTACGACTCATCTACCAGTGAGATGATGAATACCGCAAAGTGACAGATACTGTGAGACTGACAATATTCTTTTTAAAGGGTAACACTTGTTTTACTCTTGAAGTGACGTGCATCTGCCTTCCATGCTCTTACCTAACTAGTGCTGCAGCACAGGTTTGTGGGAGGATGCAGAATTGGTTCACGATGTTCAATGACTTTAATCTACATGATAAAATAACATTTTTAGTTATTTACACACAGTGTCCAATTTGCCTATATCATGAAAGTTCCTGTTCTGTCTAGTGCTGGTCAGATGTACAAGGTGGCATGGCTTTTATCTGAGAAGCTTGCAGATCTGTGTATGAATGAGAAATTCCAGAGCATTTCATTAACCAGCATGGAGCACTGATCTTAATTTGAGAATGCTTTAGGTGGTCTTTATACAGTCCAACCCACTTCAGCCAATGAGAGGTTCTGCATGTCTGCCTTTTATACTTATTAATCCATTCACTATTACAATACAATACAATACAATTTATTTTTGTATAGCCCAAAATCACACAAGAAGTGCTGCAATGGGCTTTAACAGGCCCTGCCTCTTGACAGCCCCCCAGCCTTGACTCTCTAAGAATACAAGGAAAAACTCACAAAAAAAACCTTGTAGGGAAAAATGGAAGAAACCTTGGGAAAGGCAGTTCAAAGAGAAACCCCTTTCCAGGTAGGCTGGGCGTGCAGTGGGTGTCAAAAAGGTGGGGTCAATACAATACAATACACAGAACAGAACAAATCCTCAATACAGTATAAAAATAAAAATTTTAGAAGTACGGAGTAGAATTTAACAGTAGATGATATCACATAATATGACTTGGATTTGTTTAGAGTCCTGGAGACCTCATTCATCAAGCTGCCTCCCCCATTTGGCCATTCCACAGCTGAAATAGCGCTAATCCGATGAAAGGACCTCTCTTGCCCACGATTCCTGCAATCCTCCATCAGGGATGACTTTACCTTACGCAGGCAAAACAACTTGGCAGGTGGGCCGTGGCACCAAGTACCACATTTGAGTACCGAGAAGAGAAACAGAATAGGTGAGGGCTAGTAACAAATTATAATGATCATGTTACTTATGTGTTAGTGCTAATGACTAACAACAGAGATGCAGTCTGTACAGTTAATCAGCAGCTCTAGTCAGGATATGCTAAACTGAAGTAGTGAGTCTTCAGCCGGGATTTGAAAACTGAGACCGAAGGGGCATCTCTTATAGTAGCAGGCAGACCATTCCACAGTTTAGGGGCCCTGTAACTAAAAGATCGACCTCCCACTGTTATTTTATTAATTCTTGGAATCTTAAGCAGACCGGCATCTTGAGATCTTAATGTGCGCTCTGATTTGTAAGTCATGATAAGTTCAGACAAGTTATACAGTTCAGACAAGTAAGCTGGACCTTGGCCATTTAATGCTTTATTACTAACGTGAACTCTTATGCTGCAACAATGCATTTCCAAAGTCAAAATAAATCTTTTTCTGTAGCTAATTAACTGCAGTAGAAGTTTGTTTTTGTGTAAGTATTTAAGCCTTACATGTTAATACTTTGTTGAGAGCCCTTTTGCTGCAATTGCAGCCTTAATTCTTTTGGTTTAAGCTTGTCCCAGTTTTGTTCAGCAGGAATTGTTTCCTATTCTTCTTGGCAGAATTTCTAGATATCCCCTCGGTTGGTGGGATGGCACTCCTTTAGGCCATTCTTTAAATAGTGCCACAGATTGTCTGTAGGGTTAAGATCAGGGGTTTGACTTGGCCATTCCAAAACATTCACCTTTGTGATTTTGAGCCATTCCAGTGTCGCTTTGGGTCACTGTCATGTTGAAAAATGAACCTTCTCCTGACTCGTAGCTTCACAGCACACTGGAACAAGTTCTCCTGCAATGCCGTATTTGCATCCACCCATTGTCCTTTCAACTATGACAAGATTCCCAATCCAAGCACATGAAAAGCATCCTCATAGCATGATACTGGCACCACCCAGATTTCACTGTAGCTATGGAGTTTATTGAGGCATGGCCAGTGTTGGTTTTACCTCTTTGAAGTCTGACTAAAGAGTTCTATTTTGGTCTCATCTGACCATAAAACCTTCTCCCACATCTTAACTGGGTCTTTCTCATGCTTTGTATTAACGGCCCTATGTGATTTTATGTAGACCTTCTTAAGAATGACTTCTGTAATGAATACCCTCCTGTAGTGGCCTGTTTTATGGAGAGATCTTGAAATTGTGGACCCCCTGCACCTTCACTTCAGTTTCATTCAAAGAGCATTGCAGATTTCTGAGAGTGACCATTGGATTTCTAGTCGACTCTCTCTCCAGTTGATGTCTTGCTCTGATGTTTAGTTGTGAGGGACGGCCTGTTCTAGTAAGAGTCTGGGTGCTGCGATGAACCTTCTACTTTCTGATAATGGATCCAACAGTGCAAAATGGGACAATCAAACTCCAAATTTTTTTGTAGCCATTTCCTGCCTTGTGCATTTCAATGATCAGCAGAAAGCTACTTTGTCTTGATTTTTGCAGTGATTATCCAACAATGACTATGGTCCTTACAAAGGGGACTTTTATGGCCAGAGAGATATGAAGGACTCACAAGTACTACCTAATTATGTTTAATCATGACTATCACTTTTGTGTCGTTTGTGATTAATTTGTAATTTGTGTAAACCTGGAGCTTCTGAAGGAAAGAGGTTTAAAGCACTAACTTTTGACTTTTTCTTCTTCAATTAAATATCTACAGAAAATGATTTATTTTCACTCTGGAAATGTATTGTTACAGCATGAGATTTCACATTGAAAATACGGAATGGATGAATATGTGTGAAAATCTTTTTTCATAGAGAAAATGCTGACGACTTTCAAGGGGATTGCATACTTTTGCACGTCGCTGTAAGTATTCTACTCACAACGAGTCTCTAACCCTGTCTCTCTTTCCTTCACAGGGCTCCATCTGCGATGACTGCTGTGTTTTGTGCTCCTGCTTTTACTGTGCCTGGTGCCAGATGGCTCGCGAGGTTAAAATCCGCTCCAAACATGGTACCACTTATGTCGCTGTCAACCAAGTAGTTCGTTAGAGAATGAAAATGAATTCAAGAAGCATTTACAGAGATGTGTATTTCCTCAGGCAGTTCTTATATTATTATTAAAAATTTTGATTTCCTATTCTACCTTTGAATTTTACCTTAGTAAAAAGAAATACATGTAACAAGTAAATCAAAAAATGGCGGAACCAACGAATGCTGTATTCAGAAGGGTATCATGATGCCATCAGAAATGTTTTAAACTCTCAAAGTGAAATAAAAAGTTTTACATTATCATCCATCCATTCATTATACAACCCGCTATACCCTAACTACAGGGTCACGGGGGTCTGCTGGAGCCAATCCCAGCCAACACAGGGCGCAAGGCAAGAAACAAACCCCGGGCAGGGCGCCAGCCCACCGCAGGTTACATTATCATGCCCACCTTAAACACAATATGACTTTCTGTGTATTAACATGAACAGATAAGAGTGTAACATGGCATAGGAGGTCCAAACCTTTGTCTGTTTTGATTACATTGTACATTTAGGAACCTGTGTTCACTGGATATGCTAGGCCTTATGTCCCTCTTTTTTTGAGTGTCCAGTTTCATTTGTTCATCTGACATTGCAGCCCTCTTGTGGAGACCAGATGGCATTACATCTGGGCACAGATGAAGGACATTTTATCATTTTATATACTTGTTGAGGTTGGGAGCATGCACTGATAGTGTGTTGCTGCACCCACCACACAATGAACCACCTGGATTGGCACTCGAGTGCAGTGGGTGACACCTCAGCACCAGACTTAAACACTGTGAGGTTTTTTTACGGTGACTCGAGTGACAATCATGCCACCAACCCTCATATTTTCCCTGTGAGTTGGAGGACCTGCTTGTAGGGCTGGATGCAGATTAACGTCATACCCAGGATGAAACAATTGTAGGTTAAGGGCCTCGATGAAGGGTAAAGTGGAGTAGAGCCACTTTTCGTCGTTTGACAGGATTCAAACCTGCAACCTTCCTATTAGATGGAAATATCAGCAAAAATGCTTTATTACTTATTTCACAGAAACATCATTAAAATTTACTAAAAAAATGAAAGTAACACAACATTACTGTATTTTAAATTGTAAAACACAATTCAAAATAAAATGAACCACAGGTTATATACAGTATGTTGACCTGACGCTTAAATATCCTATACTCTTTGATAATAAGAGTTTGAAAAGACACAAGAAAGGCATGAGAACCCCCCCCACCCACCCCCCCCCCCCCAACTCACTGATGATTGATCTCTCAGTGAAGATGTGCTGCCTTTTTTGAGGTATCACTAAGAGTGCCACTTTCTCTTTCCAACAGCTGTCCTTGCTGGAAAGACACAAAACAAAATGTACTTTGGATGCTGGGAATTAAAAGCAGCAGGGCATTCTCCTATTCATCTAAATGGGGAACACACCATCTAGATGTTTACCTGTGACAGAAGTTATTGCAGAGCTGTATGTGCTGCCATTTACATCTGGTGACATATACTATCTTTCTTGAGGGACTGCTAAAGGCCCAGTTATACTTTACACATCTCCATAGAAGCAACGGTCCACATGATGTAAATTTTGTCAGCACTCACGTCATGCAGACATGTTCCTCAGTGACTGTATGCCCCCAGATTTTTGAATCTGCATGGTCCTGTGTGTATTGACTGCACGTGCTAGCTAACAAACCACGGACACATTTGAAAAGACACCCAACGCACGTGTGTGGAACGATTCTGCACCAGCGCACAGCCACACACACTCAATTGTGTGCAACTGCTTCTACATCTGCAGCTGTCTGCATCTGTTTAGTTTTATCCTTAAGAGTGTTGCCTCCCCCACCAGGCAGCAATCCTTCATGCGTACTTTGGACTTAGGATGCTGGGA
Source organism: Polypterus bichir lapradei (assembly GCA_026402145.1). Taxonomy (NCBI): domain Eukaryota; kingdom Metazoa; phylum Chordata; class Cladistia; order Polypteriformes; family Polypteridae; genus Polypterus; species Polypterus bichir. Next base: position 155,142,933 of record JANRMT010062791.1, on the reverse strand, counting down.
ATTACAGCTAGTTGTTGATTCAGCTTTCTGTGACTAAGGAACAGACTGAGGATGACAAAAGAGATCATTGGGACACCAGCTGGGTCATCAATTTAATATATTAAAAAAAAAAAAACAGGCATCTAGCGTGGAAGGGCCAAGGCCAACTTGGGGTGCAGTAGGTCGGGGCTAGGCCTCTTCACCAGTCTTTTTTTCAAAACTGAAGTGGCTCATCTTGGAGCCAGCAAGGTGGTCCCAAGGCACACATGCATGACATTACATTATTTGGCTGTGTGTGCTGCCAGTCACATTTAGTGACTGCAAGAGGTATGTATGCACAAAAACATAAAATGGCTGAAAATGGTGACCAAGTCCTTCACATGCAGTGTCATTCCTCACTGTTAGTGACAATAGCTAGAAATTCATCTGTCTTAAAAGTAGTTCTGTAAAAAAAACAAAGACATCAAATGAAAATTACAGCCTGATTTGATCTAATCTAATCTAATCTAATTTAATCTAATCTAGTCTAATCTAATATAATATAGTCTAATCTAATCTAATCTAATCTAGTCTAATCTAATCTAATCTAGTCTAGTCTAGTCTAATCTAATCTAGTCTAGTCTAGTCTAATCTAATCTAGTCTAGTCTAGTCTAGACTAATCTAATCTAGTCTAGTCTAATCTAATCTAGTCTAGTCTAGTCTAATCTAATCTAGTCTAGTCTAGTCTAGTCTAATCTAACTTAGTCTAGTCTAGTCTAATCTAATCTAGTCTAGTCTAGTCTAATCTAATCTAGTCTAGTCTAGTCTAGACTAATCTAATCTAGTCTAGTCTAGTTGCCCAACAGTGGTGGTAACATCGCCCAAGGATGCTGCCTCCTATTGTCTCAGGGAAGCCCATAGTCCTGCTGGTTTGTCTCTCCTTGTCCTTCAATTGTACTGGCTTCCCAGCCAGGTATTGTACCTGGGTGCAACCTGTCTGGGGTGACATTGTACCCACTTTTGTGTTGTTATCTTCTGCCTGTCTATTGGGTGAGACAGGATGATCTCCACCCTATTTCTTGTGACATCATAGGGCTGGCCTCCCATCCAGCCAAAGCACCATGCTCCATTCCAACCGGGATGCTTGCCCATGTGTACCGTCCATCACACTGGCAATTGGCACCACTCGATACTTTGTCTGGATAGGAGCTCTATGGGTGTGTGTGTATGTACGCTAATCGTAACAATGAGGTGTGGGAGATGGTGAAACCAAATAATGAAACTGGCAAGTATTATAAACCACATGACAACAGACACTGTGTTCTGCTTTTACTCATTATATTATTGTGCCCCCACTCCTGTGCTCTCTCACGTTTCTTTTTTTTGAAGCAGTCAATTCATTCCTGGAAATCACATGATTTACAAGAAAAATGTCATCAAGGCCTGAAAACTTATTTACTACTTTTTCTTATTGGTGTGTGTGTGTGGGTGTGTGGGTGTGTGTGGTGTGTGTGTGTGTGTGTGTGTTTGATAATGCCTTAGTTGCACTCCACAGGACAAATAAAGAGAGAAACAGTAAGATAAGAAAGTTTAGCACCTCCTGTTGCTTATTTAAACAGCTCTGAACAGTTACTTTCTTTTATCTACTTTCTTTGCTAAGTTAAGAAAGGCAGGCCACTCAATGCCACACATTTTTTTCCCTGACCAACAAAAGGAATGTTATTTGTACTGTTTGTTTTAAACTCTATTTACCACTTTCCAATTCTAATGTTATGACATTTTAAAACCAATGAAACATTGACTCATACTGCAAATTTAAGCTGGCTAACTAGCATGGGTATGAGGAAGTGAAAACAGGAAAACCCACACAGAAGGTGCCTCATAGACCACAACCAGGTGCAGAATGTGACCCTCGACCCTCAAACACTGCGCTGCCATGCCTCCCATACCATTTTTACAGACAATTGTATATGGTTTTCTATATTATTTTGCACTTGTAATGTTACTTGATAATAATTTTGGCAGCCCTAAGACCAACTACTCTCTCCCCGAAAAATACCCATTCACTTACACTCACTGACCAAATTAGATTCACGAAGTTTATTGTCATATGCACAGTAAAAAAAAACACAGTGGTTCAAACCATGCAATGAAATTCTTACTTTGCCAGTGTTCCTTACACCAAACGATAAATTAGATAGAAGTTAACCTAAAAGTAATAATTAGGCAGAAATCAGAAAATAATCATAAAAAAATACGAAAGATAAAGTATTCAGTGCCTTGTGCTACAGACAGGGTAACAATCAATGGAACTGATGGAAAGTGGAGGAAGCAATGATAATTGTATTATTCATGAGTCTGATGGCCTGTGGGTAGAAGCTATTTGTGAGTCTAGTTTCCTTGAATATATATTTTTATTTTTAATTATTAGGAACACCTGCTTATTCGTGTAATTACCTAATCAGCCAATTAGGTAGCAGCAGTGAAGTGCATCAAACCTTGCAGACAGAGGTCAGGAGCCTCAGTTAATGTTCACATCAAACACCAGAATGGAGAAAAATGAGATCTCAGTGATGTCAACCGTGGCATGATTGTTGGTGCAAGATGTCTGGTTTGAGGATTTCTGTAACTGCTGATCTGCTGATCACACACATCAGTCTCTACAGTTTACTCAGAATGGTACAAAAGCAAAAATCCTCCACTGGGTGGCAGTTCCTCAGACAGAAACACCCTGTTAATGAAAGAGATCAGATGAAAATGGTCAGAATGCTACGAGCTGACAGAAAGTCTATGGTAACTCAGATAACCATTCTGTGCAACTGGGATGAACAGAAAAGCATCTCAAAATATCCAACAAGTTGAACCCTGAGACGGATGGGCTACAACAACTGAAGACCACATGGGGCTCCATTCCTGCCAGCCAAGAAAAGAAAGCTGAGGCTGCACTGGACACAAGCTGTCCAAACCAAGACAGTTGAAGATGGAAAAACATAGCCTGGTTTGATGAATCTCAGGTTCTGCTGAGGCACACAGATGGTAGGCTCATGATTTACCAACAGTATAGTTCCATGAAGCCCAACTGCATTGTGTCAAAAGTCCAGGCTGGTGGTGGTGGTGGTGTAATTATTTATTGAATATATCAAAAAGAGTAAAATTCAACAAAAATGTACTGATCACTTAGATTAAATTAGATTAGATTACATTGGATAAACTTTATTAATCCCAAATGGAAATTCAGATGCATATAGCAGTAAAGGAGTAAAGGATACAGACACACAAAACAAATAATAGAGTTAATAAATAAATAAATAAATAAACATTGTACACACATTTCAAAACTTAAAAAGTACACTAGGAGGAGGTATTGAATTGCCTGATATCAGCGGACAGAAAAGAACCCCAGAGGCGCTTTTTAACGCACTGAGGTGGAATAAAAGACAGCACCTCATGGGATGGAGGGGATTTTTAGATAGATAGATAGATAGATAGATAGATAGATAGATAGATAGATAGATAGATAGATAGATAGATA
>JANRMT010062791.1:155128376-155139432 GCA_026402145.1 Polypterus bichir lapradei | reverse complement strand
ATAGATAGATAGATAGATAGATAGATAGATAGATAGATAGATAGATAATGTAGTATAGAAAAGTATAAGTTCTTAAAGTTGATGAGTCTTAGACCATGAAGGAGTTAATTAAGAAATTTTAGCATAAAAGAGTGGCCTGCCTGCTCTTTTACTTGCTTTGTTTTAAATTTCTGTGAATCAAGGACGCTGTGAACTTTGACGGAGGTGAGCTAGCGAACAGCTTGATTTTGTTTTTGGAACCAGGGATGTGTGGTCAGGGGAGGCAGGTGAGGCTCTGTCATTGTGAAAAGTAAAAAAACTCATAAAACTAATAATCATAACATAACATGTCCACTGGTCTGTTTTATAAATTTGGTTTCTATATGATTCCAAAAACTTTGATCATTTTTCTAGTCTAAATCGCTGAATTGGCGCATTTCCTGTTTAAATACAAGAGGAAAAACGCGATGAGCCTCACCTCGGACTGCACTCTCCCTCACACACGGGGTTGATGCATGCAGTTGACGTGTGCCTGTTCCTTTCTCTTTGTATGTCACCAATATAATGTTTGCAGACACGTTTATTATACACCCTGAATTTCCACAGTCTGGCTAATATTTTTAACGAATGTGTGTGACATATTTAGTCTTGTTGATCGGACATAAGACCGTAGTGAAAAGGCACAAGGTGAGGCAGATAGTACAGTGCCTTACTGAAGGTGGCGCATTTGAGCCCAACAGGTTCTTGTTGCTGCTGTTCTTCTAAGTAGAGGCTCTGATGTGGCTGGCACGTAGTGCAGGCCGGGGGGCTGGCAAGCAAAGCGAGCAGGGGGCAAAGCCCCTTAGTAATCTCTTTAAATAAATAAATACAGAAATATAGAAATAAATAAATAAGTAATATGCCTAAACTTTGGTCTGAACACACAGCAGAAGGACTAAAAAGCAGGAAAATGAAAAGGTAAAAAAAATCTGACTTGTCACTCACAGCCACGGTGAGGCATTATGCACACGTATTGTTTTTGGAATAGAGGAGCCCCCCCCCCGGTCATGTTTCCTGACACAATTCAGCTGAATGATTTGTTGGCTGAAAGTCGTCAGTGTTGTTGTGTCAGAGAGAAGATGTGCAGCATTGTTCATAATGGCACTCAGTTTTGTTTTAATTCTCTCCTTTTGCTACAAACTTTAAAACTAAACTTGCCTTTTATTAAGGTTGTTGATTGGTGGGCTTCTTCTGAAGTGATGTTACTAGTCCAGGACACCACAGCGTAGAAAATCACACTGGCCATCACAGAGTCATAGAAGATGTGAAGGATGTCACTTCCCACTTTAAAGGAACATTAAAGGAAAAAGAGCCAGCTTTGCCTTTTCTTCTATAGTTCCTCTGTGTTCTGAGACCAGTCCAACCTGTTATTGATGTGGACCCCTAAGTATCTAGCAGTGCACCACCTCTACATCCACTCCTTGAATAGTGACTGGACATAGAGGCTCTTTGATGAAGTGAAAGTCAATGAGCAGTTCCTTGGTTTTACTGATGGCATCCAATTTGCCGCCATCCTCTTTCCACAACAGCTTCCAGTGTCTCCAGAGTTGGCCCTGTGGTGGGGCAGGGTCTCCTGATAGGTTTGTTCAGACATTGTGCTTCTTATGAGCTCAGGTTGTTTCCCCAGGAGACTGTAGCGTAGAACAACATATTATTATTAATGCAGCCTATGATGGAGGAGTCATTTGAAACTTTCTGTAGGTGGTAAGTGCTGGTATTGTGCTGGATATCTGGTGTGTAGCGGGTAAACAGGAGGGAGACAGGACAGCTCCTTAATGTGCTCCAGCGTAACACACCACCATTCCTGACAGAAAGGCCCTGAGCTTTACAAACTGCTGACTATTGGTCAAGTAGTCCGTGATCCCGGAGATTTTGGGGGCATTATAATAGAACCCATATCCTGAACACCCCCAATCCCATCCTGAGTCAGGGAGCATTGAACAAACAGCATTAATAAGCATCAGACATCTAGGATTTAAAGTACTGAGCAGTGGCATTTTTACTTCTATCTTCTTTGTTGTAATAACTAGATCATTTTTGTGTTTGTAGCTTTTCTTCTTTCCTTTACTCTTTTTCATTGTTACTAGATACTTTAGCTACTTTCTTCTACTAAATAGCCACTTTGTTCCCTGCCTTGATGTTTTCAGGTGTGTTTGCATAAGTGCAAAGGCACATACTGTCCTTCAAACAAAGCTGTGTCTTTATGGGTAAACTGTAAGTCATTTTTTAAAGTTTGTATTTTGCATTTTTCCGTGAACTCCTAGCCTGCACTCACTGCAGAGCACAATACAAAAATAAAGTGAATTGAGTTTTAACATTCTGTACAATGTCAAATACTCACCTTCACAGAGGTTATTTCTACTTGTCTTATCTTCCTTTGCATGTCTAATAGCTGCTCCTGGCCACCAAACAAATTCCCATACAAATTACTGAATCTCTGGCAGAGTTATGTGCGACTCTGAACTTGGATCTTTCTGTATTAATGGTACCCTCATAGATGCAATGGGCACCAACACACCCTCCCCAAACCATGACAGATGCTCGTTTTTGGACTTGAAACTGATTACAACACAGGCAATCCTTTTCCTCTTTGGCCTGGACAACACAACAGCTGTATCTTTACCAAAACCAAGTTGAAATGTTGACTTGTTGGACCCCAAAACATGATTGTACTCTGCTACTTTATATCTCCATTGAGCATGAGCCAAAAGAAGTTAGCGGCACTTCTGGGCAGAGTTGATGTGTATCTTCTGCTCTACATAGCTAAGCCATGACCTGCATCTATGGATACAGTGGTGAATGGTGTTGACTAACAAAAATTTACCAAAGTATACCCGAGCCACATCACAATGCCCATTATAGATGCATGACAGTGTTTCAGACAATGATGTCTTGAAGGATCGGGGAAGTGGTTATCCCCTTGCCCTAATCCACACCTCACCACAATTTGATCTCAGAGATCTACAAAGAGTTCTTGGACTTTACGGCTTGTTTTCTTTTTCGTATTCTGACAAGCAACGTGACTAGTGTGACCTTATATACACAGGTTTGTGCCTTCTAAATGATGCTCAATCAATTAAATTTGCCACAGCGAAACTTCAATCAAGTTCTAGACAAATCTCACACCGAATTCAAATAAACAGGATGGACCTGAGCTGCCACAGCAAAGTGTCTGAAACTATTTTATTCCACTAGATGGCAATGTTGTGTGCTTCTTTTTGAATGGAATCCTTCTATATAAAAGCCGTCGGGATTGTCCTTCCGTCCCGTGAGTTCTACGCAGGCGCGGAGTTTCACACACGCCCCGTCCATTTTGCAATGCACGATGGCATTTGTAGTTAAAAGATGATTTTCTACTCCAGACTGTGCGATATCTTCTTCTTCTTTCTTACTATTGTGGTCCCCGGCCGGGGCTGGAGCCCGGCCGGGACGCCCAGGAGGACGTGAGGAGGGCTTGTGCCTCCTCCAGACCGCGAGGGGGCGTCCGTCCTGGTTCTGTTGGGGGCCGCGGGTGAAGGGCTTGGAAGCCCAGCCCTGTAGGGACCCGTGGCCACCGCCAGGCGGCGCCCCGATGCCGGTTTATCCCGTGTGTGGTCCCCGGCCGGGGCTGGAGCCCGGCCGGGACACCTAGGAGGACCAGAGGAGGGCGTGTGCCTCCTCCAGACCGAGCGGGGAGTCCGTCCTGGTTATGCAGGAGGCCTCGGGTAGGGGGCTTAGAAGCCCAGCCCTGTAGGGACCCGTGGCCACCGCCAGGCGGCGCCCCAGTGCCCATTTATCCCGGGAGCCCGGCACTTCCGCCACACCAGGAAGTGCTGGGGGGAAGACGACAGGGGCTACACGGATGGCTTCCGGGTGCGCAGCCGGCACTTCTGCCATACAGGGGTGTGGCAAACATTAATTGCCGGGGAGCAGCTGGAGCCCATCCGGGTTCCCATTAGAGGGGCTGCCTCCCTCCAGTCAGGAGTGGAAGTCGGGTGGAAGTGGACGGAGCTGGAGTGAGGACTGGAGGCAGCCAGGAGAAAGAGAGGCACAGGACTGTGTGGCCTGGACATTGGGGGAATCGGTGCTGGAGGCACTGGGGTTTGTGAGTGCACGTAATAATTGTAAATACTATTGTAAATAAACAGTGTGTGGTGGAGCCAACGATGTCCGTCTGTCTGTGTCCGGGGCCAAGTTCACACTATATAAAAGCGGTCGGGATTGTCCTTCCGTCCCCATCGTTTCCTTGCTTTTGTGCGCGATGTGCTGGAAAAATAGACAAAATTATGTTTCTGGAAATAATTAATGTTGATGGAGTACAAATGCCTCACCGCATAGTAAATATCAGGGGGGTTCAAAAGGGCGACCTCAATATAGAAAAAAAGTTTAAATTTCATCACAAAAATAACAGAAACTACGAGTATTAAAGTAATACCGCTCAAATGCAATATAACCAAATTAATGAGTTTGTATAAAATATCAAATTGATCTACATATTGAATTGCCTTAAGAAGTGGTCAACTTAAAAGTCGGTCGCCTTAAAAGGCAGGTCAGCCTAGTAATACAATACAATACAATTCAATTTATTTTTGTATGGCCCAAAATCTCACAAGTAAGGGTGCAATGGGCTATACAAGGCCCTGTTTTATGACAAGCCTTGACTCTCTAGAAGACAAGAAAAAACTACTGAAAAAAAAAAACCCTTGTATGGAAAAAAATGGCAGAAATCTTTGGAAAGGCAAAGGTAGGTTGGGTCAGAAAAATCTTTGGAAATGCAATTCAGAGAGAGAGAGACACTTTTCCAGGTAGGTTGGGAGTGCAGTGGGTGTCAAAAAATGGGGTAAACAAAATACAATACATAGAACAGAACACAATACCCATTAGAACATTACAACAATCTGCACAAGAACAGGCCATTCAGCCCTACAAAGCTGACCAGCTCTGCTTCTGTAATGTCCATCTTTATAATTATCCATTCCCGCCAAAATGGCCAATGGAATGTAATTTACACAAACTTCTGGTATCATAAACTAGATACGATCTCACAATAAATCATAAAGGATTATTTAGAATGAATAATAAGTAGATACTTTTCTGTCCTCACACCAACCAGGCAGGGTGCATGTGAATAATAGTAGGATAAAACTCCAAATCAACACCCCCTCCCTCATCACATAAGGCTTGAACAGTGGTATGGCTCTCCAAGATGGTGGTCTCAGCCCAAACCAGGCCACAGTTACCTAATCCACTAGAACCCCATGATTTACCACTCCCATGTGAAGAGTGTGGTACATTGAGTCTGAATGAACCCTATTAAAGACTTCAGTTATGGAAGCTGACTGAAAAAAGCTATGGTCTTAAGGTGGTTGGGGAATCTCATTGAAGCAACTCTAGGATCTGATAGTGGACACCAGTGGTGAGAGAAGCTTTCTAACTGAGGAAGGGTGGCCTTTAGAGAAATGTTGTCTGCGGGATCTCCTGACTTGTTGGAGAGGTATCAACAGTCTAAGAGGACTGCTGCAAATATGGTTGTAGAAGTAAAAGCTTGAGCATGGGTGGAATTCAGAGAAGACATGGAGAAAAACTATTAGATGTCTTTGAGGTCGTTCTGGCAGACTGTTTGACGCCACATTAAGGGAAGGCATGACTTGCCCAAACCCAAACTGTGTTAAATAAGGTTGGAGAGGTGTGGACCTCTTCCTGGGAAATTCTTGCGCAGTGGAATGAACACTTTGAGGTTCTCCTCAACCAGGTAGATATGCCCTCCTACCATTTAGATTTACATTTATTTGTTTAACAGATGCTCTTATCTAAAGCGACTTACAAAAGAGGTCAATATAATTGAGTAAAAACCAGTCTGGGAGACTGTTTGAAAACAAATGTTACAGGGCAGGTAACATAATTGTTCACCATAAATGCAGAGCTCAGAATAAAAATGCAAGAGAGTTACAGTTCTTAGAAAGCAAACACCTAACAGCTAGTAATCGTTGAACAAGAGAGTCTTCAAACACTTTTAAAACACATTGAGAGACTCAGAATTTCAAATGGAGGTGGGCATCTTGTTTCACCACCTAGAAGATACACATGAAGAGATCTGGACTGAGACTTAATACCACGCAGAGATGGCATCACCAGATGACTTTCATCAGCAGACCTGAGTGTCTGAGGAGGAGTGTAGGACCTCACAACTGTCTCCATGCATAAGGAGGGTGCATTGGACATGTCTGGAGGGGAGTGGATCCTATCAGGTCAGGTCAGGCTGGGGAGCATTCACTGGTACAGCGTGTTGCCACACTCACCAAACAATGAAACAGCTTGGGATCCTAGTTGGCAACCCCCGTGGCACACATGTGATTAAGTCCCACCCTCCGGAAAAGACCCTTTTTCAGCTGTTGCCAGGTGTTATATGGGCATCCCATTGGCCTGGTCCAGCCGCTTGGGTCTTCAGCAATGAGGATCCTGTGAGCCACATTACCATCAAGAAATCACATCACATAACCATCACTATGGTGGTCCAAGGACTGTGGTGGTAAGGCTATGGGGGTGGAAGAAATCTGACCAGACATGTTGAAAGCACTGGACATTTTTGGGATAGCATCATTCAACGGGTCTATTCAGTGTTGCATGGAAGGTGGGTAAAGCACCTTTGGAATGGCAGACTGGTGTGGTGGTCCTCATGTTTAAGAAAGGTGACCAGAGGGTTTATTTCAACAACAGAGGGATCACACTCCTCAGTCTCCCAGGCAGGGCATATTAGAACATTAGAACATTAGAATACTCTAGACGAGAACAGGCCATTCAGCCCAACAAAGCTCGCCAGTCCTATCCACTTATATCTTCCAAGAAAACATCAAATCGAGTTTTGAAAGTCCCTAATGTCTTACTGTCTACCACACTACTTAGTAGCTTATTCCAAGTGTTTATCGTTCTTTGTGTAAAGAAAAACGTCCTGATGTTTGTGTGAAATTTATCCTTAACAAGTTTCCAATTGTGCCCCCGTGTTCTTGATGAATGAACTCATTTTAAAATAAAGTCACAATCCACTGGACTAATTCCCTTCATAATTTTAAACACTTCAATCATGTCACCTCTTAATCTTCTTTTGCTTAAACTGTAAAGGCTCAGCTCTTTTAATCTTTCCTCATAATTCATCCCCTGTAGCCCTGGAATCAGCCTAGTCGCTGTTCTCTGGACCTTTTGTGTGCTAGTCATTCTCTATACTAATGCAGTAAGAGCCGTGTCTGAACACTTGGTGTTAAGTTGAATTTGCTCACTGTGAGTGTCGGACTCCATGAAGGCTGTGTCTTGTCACCACTACTGTTTGTCTTGCATATGCAAGTAGTAGACATCCTCAGGGCAATGGACAGGTAAGCAATTCCACCACCAGGATGAGACAGGGTGCTCTTGTTGACACAACATCCCATTTTTCCAAAGTTCAGAGGCACGCAGGCCAGAGAACAAGTGACCACACTTCTGACTATTAAGCCCCACCTCTTTTCAGGAACCAGCACTGGCACTGGGAGGAAGCAGTCAGCCTTGGACTTGTCAGTTACTGGGTAGGAATACTCAAGAGCTCTGCATTCTTTTGTATTCAAAAGCACCTGTGAGTGCCATTTAATTTCATATGTTTGGCTATTTACCAACTGCTGGCCCTAAACAGGGGTCTGCTGCTTCTCCAACTCTTTGTTTCACTTCTGCATTAATTATTTACAATGGACAGGATATCAAGGTGCTGGTGAGGATCTGAGGGTATCCAGTTGGTGGGACAGTGGGGTAGCATTGCTGCTTTATGTAGATGATGTTGTCCTCTTTGCCTCATCTGACTGTGACTTGGGACAAGTTAGCTATCTGTGGAACAACTTAGCTATTAGCTAAAGAGATGGGCTTATGACCATTGTGGCATGTGCTCTTGAACAATTTGCTGCAGAGTGTAAAGCAGCCAGGAAGAGGATCAGCACCTCTGAGTCAGCAGCCATGTAGAGTAGATTGCTCTCTCCATGAGAGGGGGGAACAAGGCCCTTAGTGGATGATCGAGAGGAGCCAACTGAGGTAGGTTGGACATGAAATCAAGATGCCTTCCCCCCAGGGGGTCTCCCCATTAGAGATGCTCCAGGCATTTCCCACTGGGTGGAGACCCTTTGGAAGACCCAGAGCACAATGGGGGGATTATGTTTTGGCTGGCTTGGAAACCCATAAGAATTCCCCAGCAATCCACAGAGGTAAATTTTGCTGTCCTGCTTTTCCTGCTGCCACAGTGATCCTCCTCATCAGGACTAGTGGTTAAGGAAATAAGATGAGATGAGATTACTGCTTGTTTTTGTCATGTTAAATGAAAGAGCCACACAGAACATGTCTAAAAAAAGAAAGAAAAAATGCAAATGTTTAAGCAAGTTATCAGATTAACCCATTGAATGTGACTTAGTGTATATTGTCACAGTCAGATATAATTACTGACCGTCCTTTATTGGTTTCAGTATCCTTTCAAATTACTGTTTGGGTACATGACATCAGGATGGTCCTCTTTTAGACATCCTGGTTAAGCTCCATGGACTTCTATTGTACCCCAATGAATCACATCCTGGCCTCTGGGTTTAAGGAGCCATCCTGAGAAAATGCAAGAAAGAAGAAGGCAGGCCACACTTCCATCTGAGTTGCTGGGGATGCTGTAAAGAGGATCATCAACTTTAAACTTTCATCCAACCTTTTTCTCTAATTTTTAGTGGAAGTTATAATAATTCTGCCTTCTACAAGAACAAGTACCGAGGATCAGAAGATAATGTGCCAAAGCCCAATACATGCAACCAAGACTAAAGTCAAAATAAAAAAGCCAGACTTCGTTCACACTACGGTGTTTCATTTAAAAATGCAGGCAATAGTCTCCATTTCCATAGTCTGCATTTTTAATTCCCAAAAACTGAGATTTTTGAAAATGCTCTCCAGAGCTGTATACTTCTGAAGAAGCCATTGTAGTGTCGGAATGTGGATGGTTGAAAATGTATAGTTTTGAAAAGGCAGACTTTAATTATGTTCTGATTGGATCACACTTATTATGTATGCGTTCCCTGATTCAATCTTGCTCATTACAATGTCTTGTTCCCTGATTGGTCACCCTTTATGGAAGAAACCATATTGCAACATAGCAGACGTTGAGGATTTGCTTTCCTTGGTGCTTGTTGTGTTTCTTACCTGTTTGCCTCTAATTTGCATTTTATAAAGAAAGCCTCTGGATTTTATTCCACTGCTGCTATGTCCTTTTTTTAGCCTGGAAAACAAAACTGCCCAAAGGTGCCCAACATGGAGTAGTAAGGGTAGAGGTGATGATGGAATTATTGTGTAAATTGGTGCAGTGGAAGCAAAAACATGCTGGTGAAGTGGGTGTTATGTTCTCGAGCAAAGCTTTCAGCATATGAGTCAGCCTACAGTAGATCTCCATCCTCACCTATGGGTAGTAAACAAAAGAATGTGATCATAAATACAGGTAGTAGCAATGAGCTTAATGCACAGGGCTGTTGGGCCCATTGTTTGTGACAGGGTGAGGAACCCAGCAGTACAAAAGGAGCATGGGGTTGAACCAGTGCTTCTCGGGATCAAGAGGAGTCAGTTGAAGTTGATTTCCCCTTGCCAATCTCCCTTCAGAGATTGACAAGGAATTATCTGTCAATCAAAGTATTATCTATATACTCACTGAGCAGGAATGGAAGATACTGAAGACACTGAAGATGGCGGGCTGGTCTGCAAACCAGGATATTCATCCGTCCATTATCCAACCCACTATATCCTAACTACGGGGTCACGGGGGTCTGCTGGAGCCAATCACAGTCAACACAGGGCACAAGGCAAGAAACAAAGACTGGGCCAGGTGCCAGCCCACCACAGGGCACACACCCACACACACTCCGACGCACCAAGCACACACTAGGGACAATTTAGAATCACCAATGCACCTAATCTGCATGTCTTTGGACTGTGGGAGGAAACCGGAGTACCCAGAGGAAACCATAAGTGTAAATATATTGCACAAGAAACAGGAAGGTAAGACCAGCTTTCCAAAGAACAATAACTTTATTGCTGATCCGGCAAAAAACATCTCATACTTTATTCAAAAAAGAGTTTATCTTCAGGACACAGGCACTTAGGTTAAACCTGGCAAAGATCCTGCTCTAGCTCCCTTCTTCAGTTTCAAAGAACACAGTGTCTTCCTTGTCATGCAGGTTCAGCGGTTTGGAAGCAACAGCCGGGGCAGACGCAGCCCAGGGAAGAGAGGATAGGAAAATGAGCAGTTTAGTTGGTCGGAGTTTGGTCTTTTAAAAGTTCTAAACATTGTGTGAGAAGCACGTTATGTGGTAAGCCTGCAAACCTGCAGCTGATCCTGTAGAAGGCCAGTTAAGAGTGTGCTTGTTCCTTTATTGTTTAACAGAGAGCAAAGGCGCAGCTACAAAAGTGTCAATGTGCAACTGCTGGCATTACATGGTAGGAATATGCAGTGGAGGAGCTACTGAAATGTCTTTGAACTCGAATTAGCAGCAACACCTGTCACAATATATATATATACTATATATATACAGTACAGGCCAAAAGTTTGGACACACCTCCTCATTCAATGTGTTTTCTTTATTTTCATGACTGAAGGCATCAAAACTATGAATGAACACATGTGGAGTTATGTACTTAACAAAAAAAGGTGAAATAACTGAAAACATGTTTTATATTCTAGTTTCTTCAAAATAGCCACCCTTTGCTCTGATTACTGCTTTGCACACTCTTGGCATTCTCTCGATGAGCTTCAACAGGTAGTCACCTGAAATGGTTTTCACTTCACAGGTGTGCCTTATCAGGGTTATTTAGTGGAATTTCTTGCTTTATCAATGGGGTTGGGACCAGCAGTTGTGTTGTACAGAAGTCAGGTTAGTTGGACGATCATTTATTTTTCAACAGGACAATGACCCCAAACACACCTCCAGGCTGTGTAAGGGCTATTTGACCAAGAAGGAGAGTGATGGAGTGCTGTAAATGGTCATGAAAATAAAGAAAACACATTGAATGAGGAGGTGTGTCCAAA
>JANRMT010062791.1:155096595-155127236 GCA_026402145.1 Polypterus bichir lapradei | reverse complement strand
GTACAATACAGTCATATAAAACAGTTTGGGAACCCCTGTCAGCCTGCGTAATAATTGACTCTACTTTCAACAAAAAAGATAACAGTGGTATGTCTTTCATTTCCTAGGAACATCTAAGTACTGGGGTGTTTTACGAACAAAGATTTTTAGTGAAGCAGTATTTAGTTGTATGAAATTAAATCAAATGTGAAAAACTGGCTGTGAAAAAATGTGGGTCCCCTTGTAATTTTGCTGATTTGAATGCTTGTCACTGCTCAATGCTGATTACTTGCAACACCAAATTGGATGGATTAGCTCGTTAAGCCTTGAACTTCATAGACAGGTGTGTCCAATCATGAGAAAAGGTATTTAAGGTGGTCGATTGCAAGTTGTGCTTCCCTTTGACTCTCCTCTGAAGAGTAACAGCATTGGATCCTCAAAGCAACTCTCAAAAGGTCTGAAAACAAACAGATTGTTCAGTCTCATGGTTTAGGGGAAGGCTACAAAAAGCTATCTCAGAGGTTTAAACTGTCAGTTTCAACTGTAAGGAATGGAATCAGAAAATGGAAGGCCACAGGCACAATTGCTGCTAAACCCTGGTCTGGCAGGCCAAGAAAAATACAGGAGTGGCATATGCGCAGGATTGTGAGAATGGTTACAGACAACCCACAGATCACCTTCAAAGACCTGCAAGAACATCTGCTGCAGATGGTGTATCTGTACATTGTTCTACAATTCAGCTCAATTTGCACAAAGAACATCTGTATGGCAGGGTGATGAGAATGAAGCCCTTTCTGCAGTCACGCCACGAACAGAGTCGCTTGTTGTATGCTAATGCTCATTTAGACAAGCCAGATTCATTTTGGAACAAAGTGCTTTGGACTGATGAGACAAAAATTGAGTTATCTGGTCATAACAAAAAGTGTTTTGCATGGCGGAAGAAGAACACCGCATTCCAAGAAAAACACCTGCTACCTACTGTCAAATTTGGTGGAGGTTCCATCATGCTGTGGGGCTGTGTGGCTAGTTCAGGGACTGGGGCCCTTGTTAAAGGCGAGGGTTGGATGAATTCAACCCAATTTCAACAAATTCTTCAGGATAATGTTCAAGCATCAGTCACAAACTTAAAGATACGCAGGGGTTGGATATTCCAACAAGACAATGACCCAAAACACAGTTTGAAATCTACAAAGGCATTCATGCAGAGGGAGAAGTACAATGTTCTGGAATGGCCGTCACAGTCCCCTGACTTGAATATCATCGAAAATCTATGGGATGATTAGAGGCAGGCTGTCCATGCTCGGCAGCCATCAAATTGAACTGAACTGGAGAGATTTTGTATGGAAGAATGGTCAGAAATACCTCCATCCAGAATCCAGACACTCATCAAAGGCTATAGGAGTTGTCTAGAGGCTGTTATATTTGCAAAAGGAGGCTCAACTAAGTATTGATGTCATATCTCTGTCGGGGTGCCCAAATTTATGCACCTGTCTAATTTTGTTTTGATGCATATTGCATATTTTCTGTTAATCCAATAAACTTAATGTCACTGCTGAAATATATACTTTCCATAAGGCATGTCACATATTAAAAGGAAGTTGCTATTTTGAAAGCTCAGCCAATGATAAACAAAAATCCAAGGAATTAAGAGGGGTTCCCACTTAACTTTTTCATATGACTGTATATAAATATATACTGTGTATACATATATACTACATATATTGTCACATATGTGCGCATTGGAGGCAGCTAAAGAGCCTGCAAGAGAGTAATCCCACGCCAGACCAGGGGGTGGTGGAGTATGCTGACTTATTTTCTTATTGTCCTGCAGGCTGTTCACGGGAAATTCTGCCTGGCCCTTCTGAATATGCCACTTCTGATGATGTCACTTCCGGTTCCTCCCCTTTTGATTATGTCACATCCAGGTCCCAGCTTATGGAGGAAGATCCTTCCGGATTCGGTCCCTTTGACATCATATCCTGTTTTGGCCTTTAAATCCGCCATTTTTAAAACAGTTGATCAGTTCTGTGTTGAACTCTGACTTGTGCACATCAGTGCAATATATATCATAACCCATTTTGCAGCCAGGGAGAATATACGGGTGGCTGCCCCAATCCTTTCTTTGGCTTCTTGGTCCAATTATTTTTGACAATATATATATAATAAGACGCTAGGGGTCGCTGTTGCCCCTTTCAACCCAACAGACAGACACACTTGAACACAGGGTAAAATTATCAAGGAGGTATTTAATTATTCTTCTTGTTTTTATAGTGCCCAAAAGTACCTCTGCCACCATAAACAGGCAAGTAACGATACCAATAACAATTACAATAAAGCACACCGATCTTTCCTCCACTCCTCCCAGCAAGCTCTGCCCTACTATCTCCCAGGTCATTTGCTGGGTCTCCAGCAGTCCTTTATATAGTCCTTGACCCGGAAGTACTTCTCCTCTTCCGTCCGTGTGAATTGCCAGCATTTCTGGGTCAGCTTGCTTTTTCTTCAGCCCAGAAGTACTTTGCGGCTTCTGTCCTCGTGACATAGGAGTAGTTCCGGGCTATATAGAAAGTAAAGACTCCCAAGTCTCCCTGCAGCATCTCCTGGTGGCACCCACGATACCCAGCAAGGCTGTGAAGCCGAACTCCAAATCCCATGGTGCCCTGCAGGAATCTGGGGTACTGCTATGATGCAGGGACATCGCCATCTGGCATCATGGGGGAGGCCGTGTCCCTCAGTACCTGCTTTCCCCCATCTTTCTCCTCTTTGGGCTTCCTGGCCAGGTTGAGCAGCTGGCTGTCCACCACAATATAGATATATTGCTTTGAAAGAACTTACCTGAAAGCCACAAGCATTGAAAACCAGGTGAAGATAAGAGGTGAATGTGAATGTGAATGAAAGCTATAGCAAATAGCACTCAGTCAAAGTGTGCTGTTTAATAGCTGACAATGCCTGAAATGTTTGCCACACTTGAAAATGGCAATAAACTTAAACTAAAGTGCTTTCATGAAAAACAAACAATATTAAATACAGCCGTCAAGTTCAGACATGTAATTATTTCTTTTGTGACTTAATTGCTGCTCCTGAGTGTGAGCCATAATTTCAGTGTTCTCTATTATTTCCTTCAAGTGTAACCTGTTTCTCCATTAATAAATCGAGTTCAAGACAGTAAGGGAGTGGAGCCTTTCCATTTTAGCGATGTTAGTAATATGAAAAAATAGGAATAAAATTAGGGGACCAAATAAAGCAGATAAGATTAACAATTAATCAGACTTTGCATGACATTAGATCAAGATTGATTAATATCGAAAACAATTCTTCTCACACGTTCAATACTGTAAACTAAAAGGGTATATAAATAGTGGAGATTGCACCAAAAACAGTACAAATGTACTGTAGAACAAAGTAAAATTATTAGTAATCAAAAATATAATCGTGATAGCAACTGTACCTTTAAGGTAAATCTGAAGGTGCTGATATATTGAAAGCACATAGAAAAGTAATAAACTCATGAAAAACAAAAAAGTCCAATGAATAGTAGATGACGGTGTAGATATGAGTTCAGTATCACTGTGATGTTATTATGAACCATGCGGTACAGCAGACACATAGCTAGATTAAGCACACAAGCTGACACAGAGTGCAAACAACATGACAAAAACATGGACAGGACAAAAGGAAACTGTTCAGTCAGGCTGTGGGATGCTGTAACCATGTGCTATTTTCTATGTATGTTAAGTCAGCACAAACTTGTGTCTTTGCTTGGAGACAATTGTAGTTGTATGGACTTGCATGTTCGCCTGAGGGGGACCTGGACATGGAGAAATAGTATAAAGCCTTGGGAAATTGCCTGGCACACCTTCATGCCAATGGACGGATGGATGATGTCGCCACCTGTTTCTGAGAATGCCTTCTGCACCTGCATTGACAACACCGACAGACTCCAATCCTCAGGCCCCCACTCCAGGACCAGGTTTTGTCACTGGCTTCATTCATCTTTGTACTATCTGCAGTGTAAGCCAGCATTAAACTCAAGCTAAGTGTATTCCACCCAAGTGATTATTAATTAACATTACCACCGTATCACTGGGGAGGGATATTGCCATTTCATTTCTATCTATATAGATTTAGGTTAGTACTACACTGCAATCATTAACGAACTCATTCCCAGGGAGCGTGTGCCCCCTGCTAGATACAGACGCTTACGTTTGAAGTCACACACATTTAATGTACTATAAGAGGACAAACTTGGAGGGCAGCACAGTGGTGCAGTGGGTAGTGCTGCTGTCTCGCAGTTAGGAGACCCGGGTTCGCTTCTCAGGTCCTCCCTGCGTGGAGTTTGTATGTTCTCCCCATGTCTGTGTGGGTTTCCTCTCACAGTCCAAAGGCATGCCAGTTAGGTGCATTGCCGATTCTAAATTGTCCCTAGTGTGTGTGTGTGCGACCTGCGGCGGGCTGGCACCCTGCCCGGGGTTTGTTTCCTGCCTTGCGCCCTGTGTTGGCTCCGATTGGCTCCAGCAGACCCCTGTGACCCTGTGGTTAGGATATAGCGAGTTGGATAATGGATGGATGGATAAACTTAGACACATTCATTCAAAAGATATTGAAGTGAAAATAATTGAATGATTCTTTCAGTTCTTTTCATATTGTGTTTTATGTTCTCTGTTACTTATTTTACCTTGCATCTATTTAAAAGGATAAACTCACCATTTTTAAAACTTTGGCTATTGACACCATTTAATGAATAGAGATACGCCATGAGTGCACACTCAGCATGTAGATGTACTATAGATTTAGAAAGTATTCAGACCCCCTTGACTTTCTGCACACTTATTGTGTTGTTGATTTTATTTTAAATGGATACTTTTTGGTATAATTTTTGCTCATCAGCCTACACTCAATAATCCAAAATGACAAAGCGAAAACATGTTTTCAGAAAGGTTTGCAAAAATCAAAAACTAACCTCTTTTTTTAGTTACAAGTATTCAGAGTCTTGATTCAGTACTTTAAAGAAGACTCTCTGACAGCAATTACAGCTTCAAGTCTACTTGGGTAAGTCTCTACTTACAAATAAAATTTTATAAATCAAAAACTAGACTCTCTTATTTAAACAAATGCTCAGATCCTGAGTGCAGCACTTTGTAGAAGCCCTTTGGCAGTAATTCCAGCTGCAAGTCATCTTGGGTATGTCTAGGGTTGCCATCTGTCCTCATTTTCCCAGACATATCCTCATTTTTTACGCGACATGGAATGTCTGGGAGGAATTTATAAAATTTTGCAAATGTCGTGAATTTTGGCTTCTAAAATTTGAAAATCTCCTTATCCTTATCATTGGTAAAATTTGAAAGCCATACACCAATCAGCATTTGCAGAAGTAGTGTGCACACTTTTTGTCCCAGAATCTTCACTAAACAACGCAGATATTGACGAGAATAGAAACAACATTTTGAGTTCTTGGCTTGTCCAACTTGGGCTTTTCACTTTATCTTCTGAATTTAGCTTTATCTTCTTGGCAAGCAGACAGTTCATTATAAATGTTGTTCCTTTCCTTAATTATTTGTAATCCTAATTCACCGTAACTAAGTGAATTTATTCAAAATTGAAATTACAATTTCACTTTTTCTATGGTGGATCTAATTTTCGATTCTTCTTTCAGCAGCTTGGTTAAAGAAGAAATTTCATACATCCAGGTCCAGTCTGTCGTAATTTAAGTGTAAGTACTGCTTTGTAATGTTTTCATGGACAATATTGTTATTAACACCCGTTGTTTCAAAATGGATTTAAATTGTAAATGGATGAGTCAACTATTACATTTTCAGTTAATTCAAAAAAATCACACGCTTATTCTGTAATGTAAATGCAATATCTTTTTAGCTATCAAGTAATAAATCACTTCTTCAAATAATTTAATAATATTTTCATAATTCTTTCAATTACATAAATTGAGGAATACCCATTTCGCTGAAAAGAAAGTGCAAATTCTCAGACTACTTGAACAACAAATAATCTTGTTTTATCAGGTTATACCAGATTTACCGAGGAAAACAGCTTCAGTGGAAAAATATAAAATAATGTAGATAAATGCAAATAAACTAAATTGAAAAGAGTAAAATTTTACTAGAAGTGAATTTACCATGTGTATCACTTTTTACAGGTTTATGACAGTTAAGCTATCCCAATAAGAATGGATGGAATGAAGTGTGTTAATTTAAGAGGCTTGTCGTATTCAAAATATTTAATGGGTTATTAGTTTGCCAGTGACTGTGATTGTGGCCATCATATCTTAATTATCGTGATAAACTGTTACTAAAGGTTTATATCTCGCTATTATAAAAGGAAACCCTGAGACAAGACTTTTTCAAGCTCCACGAGACAAGACTTTGGCCATGAGATTTTTTTCAAGTCATGCCCTCCTCTCAACCATATTCAACCACGCACACGGCCCTCTCACTTATCATTCAAGGGAATGGTTTTGACAACCCCACTTCCTGCTCTCTAAGCTCTTATAGATTTTTACTTTTTCCTCACTTTAAGTTCCCAATAAAAGAAGACTTATTATGTCCAAATCTTATTGAAGATTTATTTCATCCTGAAGGGTTATCTACAAAAGAAATGAGTACATGGGCAATCCTAGCGCTGAGAAACGATGAAGTCAAACAAATCAACGCAAATTTTTCAATTGGTTACATGGCAAATTGGTTAAATGGGTATCAATAGACTATACTGAAACAGTTGGTGGTGATAGCGCAGAAGATGAAAACATTGGCTTACAATATCCCGAAGAATATCTACAACCATTAACACTGTACAGTCTTCCACGGGCCAAATTACTGTTGAAAGAAGGATGTATCCAAGAAAGGTAATGTAGTACATCTGCCGTGGATAACATTAGACACCAAAGGAGATCTTGATATGCTATTCGTATTAAAACGTTAACAGTTTCCCGTTAGAATAGCTTTTACAAAGACAATTAACAAACAAATCAGAGAGACAAACATTCGAAAAAGTTGGTTTATTTATTAGAGAGAAAGAAATGAATTCACTCATGGCCAGTTATATGTTGTGTTGTCATGATGTAAGTCCAAACACAGAATCAAATTTCAATGCGATTTTGAGGAAAATCTAATTCAAAAAATTGTTTTTACTGAAGTTTTACAGTAAAAATGTAAGTTTAAAAAGTGTTTGCGTGTTAATTTCAAATCCAAACAGAAAAAAATTGTATAACGCAACGAATAACTCTAACGCAACCTGAAACATAATTTGCTTTCAAAATATTATGTTTTACTATTTTTTAATATGGTTAATTACTCACTGTAATGTAAAATAGTTAGTTCTATTATGCATGTGTAACAATTCCCACGAAAATAACAATCTGTTTAAATTATGCAATCGGCAAAACCGCAAGATGGCTAACGCATAGCACCGGCCGGAGATTGGCGAGCGAAACAAGAAGGGGGCAAAGCCCCTTAGTCATTTTTAAAAACCATAAGACAGTATAAAGGCATATTATGGAAAGGAGCCCTCCAAAGTCCTAATTTTTTGACTCAAATGTCCTCATTTCCAGAGAAAGAGAGTTGGTAGCCCTAGGTATGTAAGTATCTGCAGGCTTTGCACAACTGGATGTGAGTAGTTTATTCCATTCTCCTACCGGTTCCTCTCGAGCTCTGTTAGGTTTGATGGGAAGTCTGTAAAATGCCATCTTCAGGCCTCTGCACTGATGCTTCACCTTCTGGGCCCCACAAGAACAAACAGAGCCTTGTTCTGAAGCCACTCCAGTGTTGTCTTGGCTTTATGCTTCAGATCATTGTCATTCTGGAATGCCAGTCTGAGATCACATGGACTCTGCAGCAGATTTATTCAAGGACACTCAAAAAAATAAAGGTGTCAGAGCAGTTCTACAGAGCGATGCCATAGAAGAACCTACTTCACATTAAAAATTTCAGTTTTTTTCTACATATTAGGAAGTTTATTTAAATAACAAAGAACTATCTTCATATGCAAAGAACCCTTCCCAGAATGAAATGGTGCTTTGTCAAGCAGTAGTTCTAAGAGAAACCACAAAACCCACTAAAGAACCATGAAATGCCATTAAAGAACCCTTATTTTCAAGAGTGGACTTCACTGTATTTGGCTGCATTCATCCTTCTCTCCCTCTCCCTGCCACTAAGATGGACCACTTTTGGCATGATGTTGCCACCACCATGCAACCCTGTTGTGATGTGAGATTTTGCATATAACTTGATAAATGTTTTGTATGTCTTTATTTATAATTTAGGCAAAGCAATGTAATTTAGCGTTACTTTGGTGAGAGGGATGGTATTAGGCAGGTGATAAGCAGTGTCTTGTCTTCCCCAGACATACGGCTTGCAGTTCTGCCCAAAGAGTTTCGTTTTTTTCTCATCACACACACAAATTTTGTTCCACATGCTCATGTGCTTTAAATGCTGTTTGGCAAACTCAAAACGAGAGTTAACAAATCCACCATCCTTCTGACATGTTCTGTTCTGCCATCTCAATAGGGGACTTCAGTGACCGTAGGGTTTTTGGTCACCTACCTGAACAAGGCCCTTCTTGCCTAGTTACTTAGCTTAGAAGAATCCTAGTAGCGACAAGCTTCTTCCATTTCCCTCCGATCCTGGAGCTTTAGAAATGGTCTGATCCCCTTTCCCTGATCTATCCATTTATTATCCAACCCGCTATATCCTAACTACAGGGTCATGGGGGTCCGCTAGAGCCAATCCCAGCAAACACAGGGCACAAGGCAGGAAACAAACCCCAGGCAGGGTGCCAGCCTACCGCACGGTGCCCTGATCTGTGCCTCACCATAATTTGATCGTGGAGGTCTAAAGAGAGTTCTTTGGAATTCATGGCTTGGTTTTTGTCCGGAAATGCAGCGTGAAATATGGACCTTATATACACAGGCGTGCACCTATCTACATCAAATCGGTTTGCCACGGAAGAACTCCAATCAGGTTATCTACGCATTTCAAGGACAATTAAATCAAACAGGTGGCACCTGACCACCATTTAATGTGCCACAGCAAAGGGTCTGAATATTTATAATTTATTTTTGATACATTTGCCAACCTTTCTGAAAACATGTTTTCTTTTTGTCATTATGGGTTACTGAGTGTAGATTGATGGGCAAAAATGTCAAATGTATTCATTTAAAATTAAATTTACAACACAATAAAGTGTGCAGAAAGTGAAGGGTTTTTGAATCTGCTGTGTGTGTGTGTGTGTGTCTTTGTGTGCTTTGGTAACTTACTTTATTTGTTAACTAGCTGAAATATTCAGTGTTGCCCGGGTTTTCTGCGGTGGGCTGGTGCACTGCCTGGGATTTGTTTCCTGCCTTGCGCCCTGTGTTGGCTGGGATTGGCTCCAGCACACCCCTGTGACCCTGTAGTTATGATATAGCGGGTTGGATAATGGATGGATGGATAAAGACTCACTAATGTGCTTGTCTTGTGGTCTTGTATGTATGTTATCATCTAGTTGATGCTCGGAACTGGCCAACTCTATTCATTTGAAAAGCAATGGGGCGCAGTGCTGCACAAAAATAAGGAATGCTGGCAGTCGCCTGCTATATACTAACTGTGTAAGCCCGTGCTGTTAAAAACACAGGATCCTAGAAAGTATTTAAATCATCAGAACTACTCTGAGCATCTCTCTGCTAGAAGGATTTATGTTGGCAAAGTGCTTGCATCGTTTGTGCATTAGCAGCTAAGTGACTGTCTTTCTTCGTAGGTTTCCTTTTGCCGGTGTGCTGGCCTCACTTGCGTATCCTCGGAGCTGGAGCCCTCACACCGACTCTTCACTCTCACTTCCGGGCCGGACAGACACACACACTTCCACACGTAGAACTCTATTTAATTTCAAAAGCAACAGAAAGAATGCTGGCAGTCACCTCCAGTTCACCCTCTGGTGGTCGTTCCGAGTGTCAACTGGATGATAACATGCATACAAGACCGCAAGATCACCCCCCACCCTACCCAGAAGGGAGTGGGTCAGGGCTGATTTCACTCTACAGTATTTTTAGTCTAGTCAACCACTGAGGAACATGTGTACCAAGTTTCATGAAAATTGCTCCAGCCGTTCAGACGTGATGCTGCAACATACATACATACACACATTGACTTATATATATATATAGTTGTAGTTGTAACTTTAAAAATAACAAGAAACAAGGAGTTCTTTCTTTTCACTCTAAATACTGGGTGGCACTAAGAGAGGAGTGACAGTGACAACGTATTCAAATATGTTCTTGTCATGATTTTTTAATTACATGTGTACGTGACAGATTATAAATAGATCTAATGACGTTGTTTGTCTTTATTATAGCAAGAAAACTTTTAATATCATGTTTCAGCCCATGCATTTTTATTAGGTGACGACTGAGAGGGTGCATACTCTCACAAAAGAGGGAGGTACTGTTTCATTAGAAAACAATTTTCTGTCCACAAGAAAATCACATCATTCAACATTAATTTTCTTTATAAGCTGGGGTGTCGCCATACCTCAGTAACGACCAGTGGGTTTTTTTTGCGTATAAATTTTGGTGGATTCACAGCTGAATTTTCCTACATGTGTTCAGAATTCTCGAACGTTAACATTGACTACCTAACTGATAATGTCTGTCCCTTCAACTTTCAACTTCACAAAATCAGTCAGACAGTGTGATGATGGTGCTAGGTCTGTCTCGATTGGCATCAGATCTTTGTGATACCCTCTGACCTCACCATTACCTTGTGCCAAGGAGATTTAGACACTTAGTAGATCGAGAGCCTTACAACCACCTGCCGCTCAGGAAAATCTATTGGGTCTGAACTGAGTAAATTGAAAGTTTAGAATCAAACGTCTTCCAGGTAAAAAAGAACGATCCATAGTAAGAGATCTCTTCTTTCTACACCAGAATTCTGCATTTTTTTAACACGGGAATATCAGACTGTTGAGGTGCAATCTGTATGCTTCCTTGGTAACTCAAATTGGATGCAATCCTCCTGAGTGGTTGGTAAAAATTAAGCTGAGGCATACAGTAATATCTTGGGAATGATACATTGCTGATATTAATCTGCTTTCTTTTTGTTTTTTAAAAACTGTGGATACCTATAAGGGAGCAAATGATACTGGGATTTTTGTACCACTTCACTGGTATATGCAACATGACTTGGAAAAGATCAAACTGGAAGTGCAAGCACCTGATTAAAAACAAACAACAATAACTGGCTGTCCTCTGTAGCAGGCATCCTGGCAGGAAGTCAGGAAGATCCCTTACCCAGATGGGAGGCCTCAAACAAACAGAGAGGCATCCCTGCCGAGAGAGAGAAGCATGGCTTGATCGAACAAGACTGTCCTAAGGGATGAATGGACATCCCAGTCAAAGAAGATTCCCTACCCGGGTGGGAAGCCCCAAACAAGTGTACAGGCATCCTAACTGGACGTGTACATAATACCTTCCCTGGCCGGGAGAAATGATATGGAAGGACTGTCGCAGTGGAGTATGTAATTCCCCTAAGCATTAGATGGCAGTAACCATTCGGAAGCCAGCAGGGAATGCTGGGAAATGCAGTCCAGCAGCACAGCCCTCTGCTAGGGTCCATGGGTGCTGCAAGGGGGTGCTGCCGAGAGATGCACTCCCTAATTCATGACCTGCAAGCACTTCCATCGGGGAGTGTTCCTAGCACCGGACATACTCTCTGGTCCTCAATCAAAGAGACTATACACCCTTATCCAGGCGAGTCGGAGCTGGGAGGACATGGAGCAAAACTGAAGAAGGGTGGTGTGAAGATTTATAGAGAGAAAGAGAGAGAGAGAGAGAAATTATTGTGCTTTTATTACTTTTGGAGGCATTGTGTTGAATAAACACTCAGTATTTGAACCCAGGACTCTGTGTGTGTTCGTGTTAGGGGTTTGGGACTCACTGATGCCCTGGTTCCTATCACATCTCATATTAATTTGTAGATGATGACCTTCGAGCCTCATCACCAAACTGGAAAGTTCAGGTTGAGCACACACACACACACAAGGGCATAGAGAACACTGCAGGGCCAGTAGGCCTTGTCAGTCTGCTGGAAACAGACTGGTGGGACATGGCATAAGGACAGTTAGACAAACTGCAAGAAGAAGGACTTTTATAGATAAGGAATTACATTGAGTGTTTAAGAACATCTGACAAATGAGAGAAGACCATTCAGATCATCAGGCTTGTTTATTTAGCTAACAGCTAAACTCCAGGTGGAGTGGGAGTTAGCCTCTCTACCATAAACACCTAACTGATGGTAGAGGACGCTTCTCAACAGAGGACTTCTGAAGCTCTGTTAGAGTGACCATTGCGTTTTTGGTCATCCAACCCTGTTGTGATGTGAGATTTTGCATATAACTTGATAAATGTTTTGTATGTCTTTATTTATAATTTAGGCAAAGCAATGTAATTTAGCGTTACTTTGGTGAGAGGCATTCGTGTTTGACCCCCCCCCCTTTATGACTGAGTCTATTTGTAATTTTACGATAGGATTTGTGGGAAGTGTCCTAAACCACTTTGGCAAGTGTGTGTTTCTTTGCTAAAGTCTTTCTCTCATCCCCCACATAAAGCCAGGTTAGCTTAACATATAGTCTTGATGGGGGGTTGCAGGTGTTAAGATGTACTATTTCCCCCCATTGGTCTGAGATATGGCTGTTTGGAATTGGCTTGTCTCAGAGGCCAATGATGTAGAAGTATCTTTCTCTTGTAAACAACTGATGAACACCATCACACAATGAACTGACAAGAACAGCACAATGAAGAGCACAGCTTCAGCCATATTGAGACAGGCTTGAGGCCTGCTCTGAAGAAAGCTGAGCATCAATGATGCCTTAACTAGAAACATTTTAAGTAACAACAAGTCTGTGTGCCACCTGAGTTACACATCACCATTTTATCAGGTTGTATAGTTGCCAATATTCAAATGTACTTTGCATTTTGTTATTATTTATGAATATTATCAGTAATACATTATTTTATGTGTAACGTAACTCCTGCTTGTCTTTTTACTACATCTAATTGCCTGAGGTTATAGATATAGAAGGGAAGGTGGGGATAATTTATATACAGTGGTAAGTCTGTGAGATTAGGCATTCTAAATCTACATACAGTATTAATAATACAATAGGGAAAGTAGAGTAATATATATATTACTCTACCAAGATAAAACAATTGGCGTTGTCCGGTAGGATTTTGGGGTAACCATGTTTTGCACCCTGTTTGCAAATACTGTGTTGATGTATGTGTTTGTTTATGTATGCGAATTTTAGGGCACCCAGTGTACAAATGCGGTGGAAGTAAAACATTGTTTGGTTGCTGAATGGAATATAACCAACAAAGTGTAGAGACTTCATGTGTGTCGCGAGGGCACCCGCATGTTTGTTAGTGCTGGTGGTAGTGAGTCCCTAATTAAAGTGCTAGGGAGTGATGAAAAATGCATGCGTTATTCATACGCCATTTAAGTGGTTAAAGTGCTAGGGAGTGATGGGACATGCATTCGTCATTCATACGGTACTTATTTGTTTAGGATGTTTGTGTGTGTATGTGTATGTTTGCTTACAGGGGCAAAAGTAGGCCAACCCATAACGAATTTGGCAAATTGTATTAGAGTAAAATTGTAGACTCAGAAATGCCTAAGTTCATTTTAAAGTCAGCCATCGTCCAGTGGAGTGGCAGAGGCAAGCAGGCTAAAGCTAGGATACCTATAGTTCAGGTAGAGAAAGCAGAAGCTGAGCTGAGTGTGCCACAAAATGCAAGACGGCTGGAAGGATTAAAAGCAAGAAAACAGAGATCAGGTTTAAAGAAGACAGCTGCTGTTATAAGAGGTTTACTAGCTTGTATTACTGGTAATAAGGAAGATCATGATGAGGAAGAAAATAGCAAAGTGAATGAAAGTGAAAATGGAATGTTGTGTGAGAGTTTTGAAAGACGTAACAGTTGGTGTGGTAATTGTGAAGTGTTAGCATGTAGAACACCCACTGCTAAAGTAGAAAGCAGTGAAAACAGTGGAAAAAAGAAATGTAAACCACCTATGGTGAAAGTTGGGGCAATAGTAACCAGATCGGACTGGAACCCTAAAACATGGGTGGGTGACTTACATGAGACAGATGAGTGCTCAGATAAAGAGTGGGAATATGAGTGTGAGGAAAAGGAGAGAGATGAAAGGAAGGGAAAACAGCAAGGATGTGTTCTTTCATTATTCTCCACTGCACCACAATCTCCAGGTAATTCTGATGCCTGTCCAGTATTTAAAGAACATGCTACACTGATAGATATTTCACCACTGTTAGGAAAGGTAACCAGTGCTGCACTGAAATCTGATTTAGGACAAAGAGATCAGATAGAAAGCAGAGAAGCTGGTGAGTGTGAATGGCAATTGTTGACTAGAGGGCATGAACTGGATAATGGCATATTGATACTGAGCAAAGAAAGTGTGGAATTTAAACAAGGGACAATGGAAATTAAAGGAATGCAAGTGCCTGTGTGTGAAAGGTCTGAATGTGCTAGTGCAAGAATGGCTGAGTTGGAAAGAAAGTGCACCAGTTTAGGAGTTGGTTTGAATGAAACAGGACAAGCCAAAGAACAAAGGATGGGGGAATGGTGCAGCAGGAAGCTCAGCCAGCAAGTGAAGAATGCACAGGGGTGTGATTGTCCTAACAGCTGTGCTGGGGCCAGCAGTAATTAAAAAGCACACGCACGTAGGCTCAGTGATTCGAAACCTGACTGACCAGTTGTTTAAAAAGACAGCCTATGAATCTCCATGCAATAAAATGGAGAAAAGTAAGCTGGTCTTGTGTAAAGAAAACAGGTCAGTTTTAGGAGAGATGCTGGATCTGGCACTTGGATTCTGGAGAGGTTTTAGCCCACACTTTTAGGTAGCAGTTACCATAAAATAAAAAGGACACACAGGCAATGAAAAAAAAAATAGAAGGGTAGTGCAGGAAGACAGGAAAGGGAAAATAATTATTTCTGTTTCCATTTTCTGGCATTTTGCAATAGTGCTACTTCTATTGTAAGGTTTTATGGACTTTGGGTTGGTGCAGGTAATAAATAGTGAAGGCAATTAGCAGAGTAAAATCCATGCAGGAGATTGGGTTACCACTAGCACATTGGAGTAGTTTAGCAGTGTGGCCAAGCTGTTCCAATGAATGTTTGGAAGCAAAGTTTGGTGTTGGCACCAGGTTAACAATGAAGAAGATGAGATGGACAGAAACTGCTTTGTCACCTTCCATTTTGCAGAACTGCCAACATAGCAGAATGAAAAAAAAGAAAGAGGAAAAGACAACAAACAAAGACTAAAGACAAAGACAAAAACATGAAGAAGAACTGAAGAGACAGCAAGAAAAAGACACTTACTGGGGTTTAAGTGAGTAACAAGTCCACAAGTCATGCAATAATAGGACTAGTCACAATATCTATAGTTTAAAAGGAAAGGTTTGTTCATTACTGCAACAAGTTTATATTCCAAGGGGTGGAAACTGAACAAACCAGTTAGGAATGCCAAAAATAAGGGGATTCATTTTGGGCTCATAAAGTATACATTCTGGGTATTAATTAATTAAGTGGGATAATTAATATAAGAAAAGGTATACTAAGAAAATTGGTGAACTTTTCAGGAATGCAGGTGCAGCTGGTACATTTGCAAGTCATATAGGCTCCGATGTTTAGGTATTGTCTAATTGGGGAAAATACGGAAGCCCTGCTAAGGTTGTCAGCTGTGGTACAAGCAGAGGACCAGTGGGCTAATTCTGAACCGAAGTGTTTAGCACATTGAGTATGCATATGGTGAGCAAACAACTCATAATAGGGGTGGTCTAAAGGGGGAATGATGAGTTGCATAGCTATGATATCTCATGGTGGTGATGCCAGCCTACACTGGTAAAGGCTGATGGCATTCAAGAGTTGCACCATGGGTAGAAAAGCACAAGAGGCAACTAAATCAACCCCAAATGTGTGCAGAGGGGCCACAGATGTTGGTTTGTGAACAGTTTATGCAGTGGCACATGTGCTCTCACTTGGGTAAAAGTGGTTGTACTGGCACCTGTGGCATGCTACCTTTCAAATTTCGATAATAATTGTACAGCTGCATATGCTTAAACAGATAGTTTGGGACATGGGTCTAATTAGCAGTTAGACACAAACCAGTACAGATTAAAAATTCACACAATAGACTAAATTGTAGTGGGCTAATTTAGTGGAAGGTGTGGACTTGTCTCATTTTGATCCACCAGATCTGATGACATATGAAGACTGCAGAAAGCTAAAGAAACAGTTGAAGCAAGCCGGAGCAGATACAAGTAATCAGGAGCGCTTCCAAGTTCTTCAGATTGTCTTTGAAATAAAGAAGATATGTAATGGACAAATGGTCATGGACAACTTTTATCACTGGGAGAGCAAATACTGCCAATCAATGCACAAGTTATGCATCAGACTCTTTAAACAATTTAAAGACATTGTTTATAAAGACATTGTACAAAACATTCATCGGGGTGAAGTGTTGTGATGTGAGATTTTGCATATAACTTGATAAATGTTTTGTATGTCTTTATTTATAATTTAGGCAAAGCAATGTAATTTAGTGTTACTTTGGTGAGAGGCATTTGTGTTTGCCAACCCCCTTTATGACTGTCTCTTTGTAATTTTACGACAGGATTTGGGGATGTGTCTTAAACCAGTTTGGCGAGTGTTTCTTTGCTAAAGTCGTTCTCTCATCCCCCACATAAAGCCAGGTTAGCTTAACATATGGTCTTGGGGGAGTTGCAGGTGTTAAGATGTACTATTTCCCCCCATTGGTCTGAGATATGGCTGTTTGGAATTGGCTTGTCTCAGAGGCCTTTAAGTACCATGATGTCCTATTGGCTGTAGGGGTTGGACAGAAAACCTATAAATTTGCTTGCTCAACCACATTCTCTCTCTCTTACTAACCAACATATGATGAAAGAAGCATCTCTTGCTAACCTGTGATGATGTAGAAGTATCTTTCTCTTAATAACTGATGAAGACCATCACACCATGAACTGACAAGAACAGCACAATGAAGAGCACAGCTTCAGCCATATTGAACAGGCTTGAGGCCTGTTTTAAAGAAAGCTGAGAACCAACGATGCCTTAACTAGAGACATTTTAAGTAACTACAAGTCTGTGTGCCACCTTAGTTACACATCACCATTTTATCAGGTTGTATGGTTGCCAATATTCAAATGTACTTTGCATTTTGTTATTATTTATGAATATTATCAGTAATACATTATTTTATGTGTAACTTAACTCCTGCTTGTCTTTTTACGACATCTAATTGCCTGAGGTTATAGATATAGAAGGGAAGGTGGGGATAAGTCATATACAGTGGTAAGTCTGTGAGATTAGGCATTCTAAGGCTACATATTAATAATACAATAGGGAAAAGTAGAGCAATATATATATTACTCTACCAAGATAAAACAAACCCCATACGCCACAATTGATTAGCATGTTTGGTTACTCAGTTTGGCTGGACAGTCAAATCTCAAAAGAGTCCTGGTGGTTCCAGACTTTTTTCATTTCACAATTATTGAGGCCACTGTGCTCCTGGGAATGCTCAAAGTTTTAGGAATGGTTTTATTCCCATGATCTGATCAATGCCTCACTACAGATTTATCGTGGAGGTCTGTAGAGAGTTCCTTGGACTTCATGGCTTGGTTTGTATCCTGACATGCAGTTTGAATTTGACACACTGTTTGTAAACAGTGACTAATCAACTCAATATGCCACATGTGGACATCAATCAAGTAGACTCGACATCTCAAGGAGAAATAAAACAAACAGATTGTCCCCGACCATAACGTGGAGGGCCACAGCAAAGAGTCTGAGTACTTACTGTATATGAATGAGAGAGTTCAGTTTTGATTTTGCCAACCTTTCTAATTAAATATTAAAGTTACCCATCTCACATTTCAGTTGTAACTGTAAAGGTGGAAAAGGAAAATTTGGTTTCAGTATAGTCCCTAATGTTGATAAAGTCCCTCAGGGCCAAACGCGAGTCTCAAACGAGAATAAACATCTGTGGACATCCTGTTAAAAAAGTGTGTAGAGAATAGCAGTGAAATCCAACACTGCACACGCTACACCCACAGGGATTCTTCCTAAAACACCCATCACTAATTCCTCCAGTCTGTGCATTTTAAACCACTGCCGGGGATTCAGGGAGAGAGCAAACGATACTGAAGGAAGAGAGAAAATAAAAAAGCTAAAGTTGCTGTTATCCATTCAGGAGCTCAGTAGCACAAGGTAACAATTGCAAATTGTAATGAGTGCTGTGACAATGGAGACAGACAGACAGACACACACACACGCACGTAGACCACCGCTGCCACTGGGCTCCACACTTTCGAGAAGTGCCTCTGTCTGCTACAATATCTTTCTGCCAGTAAAACTATTGCATCGCTATATGGCATAAGAACAGCAAACAGACTTTAGATAAGCATTATGTACACTACGTGTTAAAACGCAGTGGCTGTTTTCTCATGGCATGTTTACATTTCCAGTTAGACAGTAATGCCAAATTTCTTAAGTTATTCGCATAGACGTGCCGTCACAAAGAGTGTGCTGTATAAACGTCTCCCTGATTTTACTGGTGTTGTTAGGCAGATTTGATGATTTGGGTGCTTTGAGTATTGAAATCAGCATCTCCTGTGTCTTATTATTTATCAGCTCTCTCTATGGCAGTCCTTTTGATGGAGTGTGACACACCGTTTACTTAAAATGTATATTTTGCAGTTCATATTTTCATGAATATTCTTGTCAATTTTTTCAAACTCACATTTATTCCTTCACTCTCATTATAACTCTGAACAACAGAGAGCGCACTCAGCATCTGTGAGAACATATCGTTCATATTTACTGCCTGCCCATTGATGTTGTTGAATGCCAGAGTATAATCTGATGCTACACAACAGATTTCTCCTGCATCAGGTTATGTGCTCTCTGCACATGCGACACACATTTATACACATAATGTTTTTATTTTAGGAGACTTTTTGACTGTAAACAGAAGCTTGCTGTTTGTCGGACCAGGTTCATGAAAGCACCTCTGACCTTTGCAGTTCAAAATCTCCACCCCATTTTTGAGACCGCCTTCATGAGACTTTGGATTGGTTTACAGATGTGACACTCAGTGAGCCATCTAAATGTTCCCACCCAGGTTTAAGTCAAATTCTCTCTTGGTTGTCTCCAGATGTATACGTCATACGTCTGACTTCAGTTAGACTACTAAGAGCTAAGAAGTGCCATTGCCTCATCCAGATTCTTTTTAAAGGTTTCTTCTTCAACTCCATGGCTCAGTAGTTTGTTATACTGTAGATTGAATCAATTGAAAAATGGAGAAAAATTACTTAAGAAGACAAAGCTGATAATTATATACATTGCATATATATCTTAAATTATTTTGTAGAGTATCTGGTGGACTGTGCTCCACTGTCCCTTAATGGAGAAATACTACTGGCAATGAATTCTGGTGTTCTCTTATGTGAATATTAGACATGACCCAATGGTTGTTCTGAGGTGTTGGAAATCCTCCTAGATCTTCAAAAGGAGTCACCTCGACTGAGCTAGAGAAGTCAATGTCAGGAGAAGGGTAGGAAGAAATTCACCTGGGGCCTCATGCATAACGGCGCGCATTGAACTCACACTTAAACATGGTGTACGGACAAAAGTGGAAATGTGCAAACCAAAGCAGAAAACGAGCGTAAGCAAGAGAGGGTACTAGCATGAGAATGTGTGTGGCTTTACGCCAAGTTTAGTTTTTATACATCACGATGTGAGAGTGGAAAAGGGCGTACACAACATGGTACATAAGCACGGTTTATACATGAGGCCCCTGGAGTGGAAGAATAAGAAAAGAGAGGAACAGAGAAGGAAAGTGTAGTGAAACGTACTGCACATCATTGAATTTAATGGAAGCTTACTTAAAGGAAAATAGTGAAAAAGAGTCTTGTTTGAACCTGGACCTTGCATCATTCAGTTTTTTAATGGAGTTGTGCTGTAAGATGGCCCCTAGTATAAAACAGCTAGAAACATTACCAAAAGTATTGTACAAAATCTCTTAGGCCATGCAAGAAAATAATTTTTTAAAGTTCTTTATCTGCACAGTGTTTATTTGCTAGTGCAAACATCATACAAGATTACAATGAATGGAAGTAAACATTGATACTATAAAAAGTAATCAGAATTTATTACATTTCTTAAATCGTAATAAAATCTTGTGAAACAGCTAGGCTAACACATGGTTTAATGTCCAAACCCGTCCTCAAGGCCCTCCAACCATTCCTTGCATTTGTTCAATTTCAGCTTGATGACAATTTAAAAAAATTAAAAAGTAGACAAAATCCCAAATGATGGAGAAAATCAATACTGCTACAGCAAAATGAAGTCGTCTCTTTTAATACTCTGCTCTTTACCCTGGTGCTGGACAGTGCTGACACACTGCATATTGGTTGGAGAAGCAAATTAGAAATTTCACAGTACACATCACAGTACTACTACCACTATTGTAAGGAGACCATCTACATTTTGTTAGCAAAAGTTTATTAGTGGACCCATAAATAATGTAAAACTGCCATTATTGTCACAAAGAATCACACTCATGCTAGCACAAATTCAAGAAGGAAGCCTTTCACAATAAATAGGTTGTACAACACTAATGAAGCTTGTTGAAAGCTTATGAGGTAGTTTGAGCATAGTGGTGCCTGGCATAGCCAAGCAGCAATAAGTAAGGCACAGATGACACTGAGGTTCTGGTTAATAATACAGCAAGATGCACATTAACAGAAAAAATCAAAAACAAGTTTATTTATGGTACAATCAACACACACATCAATATATCTGTTTACAGCTAATTTACATGTTTATTATAATTTGTTATACTTAAATATAAAAACGATACTAACTTGGGTAAGTTTAAGCCTATAAAAAATGAAATAAATGGTAACTTTCTTTTTGCATGTCATAATAGGGTCTTTGTATTGGCAATGGGACTGGGTTCTTGAACAATCCAGAATTATTGATGGCAAGTCACACTAAAGTAAAACACAAAAGGTGCCAGTGTGCAGGTACGAGCTTGAGTCCGATTCTTCTTCTCAAGCTGCACCAGTTACTTTATCTTGCATACCTAACTGCAGGTAAGTAGTAACCTAATACTCTTCATAGCTTAAATTTCATTTTACGTCATGTAGATCCTGATAGAGCTGGCATGGTCGCACAGATGTTGCTACTGCTACCAGGACCCAAAGCTGTATCAGTTGTCCGCTTCCTACCTGTGTAGGCTTAAGCAGGTTTGTCTTCCTTTTCAGTCTCCTGAGGTTTATTTTCTTTGGTTAATGTGTCCTTGGGTGGGTTTCTTATCTACACCTGAAGGTGCTGAGTAAGGTGCCAGCATCCTACTACATGTGAAAAAACTGAGCCCAAAAAATCAATGGATGTATAGAAGGATGGCAGAAAACTCACACAAGTAGTCATGAAAACTAAAGCTGAATGCTCTCGTCTCACTATGAAATTTAAACCTTGAGGCTTGTCAGTCAGTAGAAGCTGCCTCTCCTTGTCTTTGCCTGCTGACTCACTAATAGTGTGACTGTTCAATCTGAATCTCTCTTTTGATTATGGTGGACAAATCTTCTCTCATATTCTTAATGCATTTTAACCCTTGTGATGAAACCATTACATTAAAGCCGATTGATAACTTACGAAACAAATTATGATCAAAACTGCACTGCTAGAGCCCACCAGTGTTTGTAACAATCTCCATAACTTAGGGCTTGGAAGATCCAAGCTTGAGTCCGATCCTTCATCACAGTTTACCATAGGATGCAGGCTGCATCAGATACTTTGTCCTATATACCTAACTGTAGGTAAGTAGTTACCCAATAATCTTCACAGCTTAAATTTCATTTTACGTCATGTAGATCCTGATAGAGCTGGCATTGTGGCACAGATGTTGCTACTGCTACCAGGATCCAAAGCTGTATCAGTTGTCTGCGTCCTATCTGTGTGGGCTTAAGCAGGTTTGTCATCCTTTTCAGTGGTGTGCAGAGGTTTATTTTATTTGGTATATGTGTCCTTGGGTGGGTTCCTTTTCTACACCTGACACTGCTGGATTAGGTGTCAGCATCCTACTACAGGAGAAAAAAAATAAGATAAAAAAAGATCAATGGATATATGGAAGGATCTTAGAATGGTTACCCAAGTGATCACTTCATGAACATTAAGCTGAATGTTCTCTTCCCAATGTTAAATATGAACCCTGAGGCTTTTCAGTCAGTTGAAGCTGCCTCTTATTGTCTTCACATGCTGTCTTACTAATAGTGTGACTTTTCAAATTGAATGTCCCCTTTGATCATGATATACAAATCTTCTGTTACATATTTTAAGCATATTAACGCTTCTGATTAAACCATCACTTCAAAGCCTTTGTGATGGCAATCAATCATTTACTAAACAAATTATGAGAAGAACTGCACTGCTAAAGCCCACCAGAATTTGTAATAATCTCCATAATTTAGAACTGAGACGCTCCAGAATGTTTAGGTATGGCAGTCACATGTTTTATTTCTTTCGTCCCAAAGTGTGATCACAGGTTCGTCCCATTAGAGCTGACCTACAGTAAGTCTCCTTATGGTGTCTGCTGGGATACACTAAATGAACATGGCTGAACAACAAAAAAAAACAATGCAAACTTTACACATTTAGTAATTGCATATGAGACAGCATCCACTGTATGTTGCATCATATAATTCACAGGACTGAAACATTAGTATATGGAGTTGTAGGGGGGTGGCCTGGCTGTCTGGACCACATTGAATGTTGTGGTTTGGGCATTCACAATGGTCAGAGGCTGCTTTTGTTTCTTGAGTTCTCTAGCAATTTGGCACCAGGAGCAGAAGAAGCAGCAGCCGGCCATGAAGCAGTCATTACAGATCGTCCCCTGCCAAAGGCAAAATGGTAGACATTGAAATGCAAAGTCACCAAGAGAGTAGACAGCACACTACGAATTTGTCTAAAATACAAACAGAACTGTTAACAGGCCATTACATGCACATCTTGTCTCATTTCTTAAAAGAAGGAAATGGTAAAAGCAGAGGCATTTTGTATTAACATTTGCTAATGTAAAATAATAATGAAAAAAGAGAGACACAACACATTGAGAACCTGAAAAGAAAATCTGAAATAAATCTGCAGTTGGTAATTACAAGCATGAGCCACCTAGTCACTTTATACCTCAGTTTGAACAGGAGCTGCTCCATGTGGACAGAATGACACTATGGCATTAAACTGTAGGTTCCAATCCACCCAAATGTTCCCTTTACCTCTAAACCTAACTTGCAGGGTGTCTGGCTTTCATTTGCAATCATGTT
The DNA here is from genome assembly GCA_026402145.1 of Polypterus bichir lapradei. Classification (NCBI taxonomy): domain Eukaryota; kingdom Metazoa; phylum Chordata; class Cladistia; order Polypteriformes; family Polypteridae; genus Polypterus; species Polypterus bichir. Next base: position 155,103,860 of record JANRMT010062791.1, on the reverse strand, counting down.
GCTTGAATGTAAATACACTTTTACAATTGCAGTTGTAGTTTGGCTTTGCATGTTCACATGTGAAACTAAATTAAACTAAATAGTAGACATCCATTACTCCACTATCAATCCCGCCTAATCTAATTTTGTATAGGTATCAAAGGCCATCCCAAAAGCATTGGGCTGAAGGCACAAACTAACCCCAGATGATACGCCAAGCCATTTTAGAAAATTTGTCATGAAATTTGAACAGATCGAACTGTACAAAGCTTTTGAAATGTTAAAGTCTCCCATTGAAAGGCATTGGCAAATTTGCAAAATCGTCTTAAAATGGAGAAACATTTTGTTTTACTTCAACTATGGATTAGTTTACTGTTTCCATTTTACTTTGAGAGTGTTAAAAAAACACATTTAATAATAATAATACATTTTATGTATATAGTGCCTTTCCTATATGCTCAAGGCGCTTCACACAGTCTTAGAAAAAAAAAACAGCAGGATATATGTAACACTGGATACTCATGTTTTCCTGAATAGAACAACGAAACAGACAACAAAGCATTAAACAGAATAAAGGACAATAAACCCGAGTAAAATACTAAACTCAATACTGAAAGAAAAACCTAACAAATAACCTAATTTGTGGTATAAAAGACACACATATTATCCTGAGCACCTGGACTGAGAGGTAAACTAAAAGAAAGGGCAGAATATTAAGTAAAAAGCCTTCCTAAATAAATGAGTTTTAAGTTGTTTTTTAAAAGAATGAATGTAGTCAGCTGATCTAATTAATTTAGGGATGTCATTCCAAAGTCTGGGTGCTATGGTGCTGAAGGCCCTGTCACACATAGTGTGCAGGTTAGTGTGGGACACAACAAGATTACCAGAATCAGAGGGCCTTAGTAGGCAAACAGGAGCATAGTGATTTAGATGGTCACTAATGTAATCCAGTGCAAGGCCGTTTAAAGCTTTGTAGGTTATTAATACAATTTTATATTCAATCCTGTAAGACACATGGAGAAAGTGAAGGCGAAGCAGGATGGGTGTGATTTGCTCACTGTTGCTGGTTCGTGTAAGGACACATATATTTTATATATTGCATCCCCTGTACAAGTTATTCAAAACATGGGAGGTTTGCATGCAGAAACACAAAAACCAAAGCCACCTATCTGGAAATGAATGGAAAAGTAAAAAAAAAATTTGAAAGTGTCACTCCAAAAGCAAGAGCTGAACTAATAGCTGCAGTATAAAGTACCCCAAGGCTGCATTATCTTCACAACATTATTGTAAATAAAACATGTCATCAACTTGCTGCTTGAAGATGTTTGGACTAATTAATCATAAATGATATAAAGATAAAATGGGCTTAGAATGGCAACTGTAATTTATGTACGGTCAGAAGATCAGAGCCATGAAGTGTACAAAAATGACAAGGCTCTGCAGAGCACAAAGGACCATACATAGCAAGGACAAAGCAGAACTTAGTTTTTGCTGTGATAAAACAGTTGCCTAGTGGTATACTGTATGACAAAGAGTTGGGTTTAAAACCCGAGGATATGATTTTACTTCAGTGTATTTTGAGAAGGTAAATAAAATCTTTAAGGTAAATGTTACCTTTGATATTCCCATTCTTCAATAAATAAGTTCCTTTCTATGTTGATAGTTATTTAGATACATTTACTGTGATTTAGCTAATATCAATAGTTAGATGGAGAACTTTTTTCAGGTACTTTCTTTTTTCATACTGATTTTGAATGTATGCTAGTTTTATTCATTTTCTTTTTTGTATTTCCTTTGTTAATTTCACGTTATTATTAATATAGTATGAGTTAGCCTTAAGTTTGTTTACTTAAGTGGTGTGGCATTATTACTAAGAAGGGATTTTATTTACTGAATACTAAATATTTGTTGGGTGGTTATTAGAGTTTTTATCTTTTTTGGATTTTTACAGCTCTTGCATTTGAAACTTCTGCATATGAAGGCCATTGAACCATCAGAAGCCTATTTGTGATCTGTTGTTAACTATATGACATTGGAAATTCTTCTTTAAAAAACAGGAATTTAATGCAGTCTCCTATCACATGTAATTACATTTTATGATTGCTATTATTTTTGAAGATGACTCATTGTGAAAAAAATATTTAATAAACAAAAATATGATGACTGACTCTTTGATGAAATAACTGATGACATAACTAAAAGAATGTAAAATGCAGCAAAGTCACTGAACACATACGAATGTTAAGCCATGCATATATTTTCTAACTAGTTTTGTTCTACCAGTTCAAGATTTCTCCTTGTCCTTTTGACTTTAACTTTTCTGCCCTCATTTAAAGGTTTTTGACAATTATTGATATTGATTTCCTTGCTATGATCTTTGCCTTCTTTACAAATGAATTGGCTAAAAGTTTGAAGGTGTGATTAACCTCATCAATGAATCATCACAGATGGACATGGACAGCATACAGACTTGAGCAGATCAAATTTAATGTAAGTAAATATAAAGTATTAGATGTAGGAAGTAAAAATGTTAGGTTTAAATAGACAATGGGAGGTCTAAAAATTGAAAGTACACTTTTATGAAAAGGATTTAGGAGTCGTAGAGGGCTAGTCACTAACAACTTAAAGAGAATGTTGTGTGGAGTACTGCTCCAAGGGAGATTATGGTCAAGCTTTGTAATGCACTGGTGAGACCTCAGCTGGAATACTGTGTGCAGTTTTGGTTTCCAGGCTACTGGAAGACATAAGTGTGCTTGCAAAAGTCCAGAGAAGAGAGACTAGGCTGATTCCAGGACTACAGGTGATGAGTTATGAGGAAAGATTATAAAAGCTCAGCCTGTTCAGTTTAAGCAACATGAAATAAGTGGTGATTGAAGTGTTCAAATTTATAACATGAATTAGTACAGTGAACATTAGACCAATCTAGATGAGAACAAGCCTTTCAGCCCAACAAAGCTTGCCAGTCCTATCTACTTATTTCTTCCAAAAAAATATTGTCATGTTTTGAAAGTCTCTAAAGTCTTATTGTCTACTTGGTAGCTTATTCCAAGTGAATCGACATAGTTACTTTAAAATGAGTTTCAACCAGAACTTAAGGACACAGTTGAAAACTTGTTAAGGGTATATTTTGCACAAACTTTAGGATGTTTATCATCACACAGAGAACCACAGACACATGGAATAAGTTACCAAGTAGTGTGATAGATAGCATGTCTTTAAGGATGTTCAAAACCTGACTTGATGTTATCTTGGAGGAATAAAGTGGATTGGACAAGTGAGTATTGTTAGGCTGAATGGTCTGTTCTTGTTAAAGGTTTTCTAATGTTCTGATTACTTGACGTGTTTTTTCTAGTGGTTTTAACTTGTTCATGCTCATTACTGTATAGTTTAAGGACAAATACTATGGCCTTTAGTAACTAATACTCTCCAATAATATTATAATACATATTATTTATACAGTACTTTTTCCATACTCAAAGTGCTAAAAAGTGTTCCCTTATGATATCCTGGGACATACTGTATGACAATACCTGAATGCTGTATCTTTCCCTTATGGATACTCGCATGGCAAGAGAGACAGGAGGAATTATCACAGGTGTAAATTTAAGAAAACAGCACATCACGAGGTCGAGCAGTGGCAGACATAGGCACTGGCCAGAATCACTGGCTGTCTTGCACATGAAGCACGGCAAACACCAGGTAGCACAGCAACCTGCAAAAAAGAACAAAGGTGTGACAAAATGACAGCGATAACCATTAAATATTACAGATATTTTACCACTAAAAATAAGGAATTGTTTTGTTTTGCTGTATTTCTCCTTTCAAAGAAAGAAAGAATGGATTTTTTTTATTAAAAATGTAATGCTATTAACATTATCCACAATAGCTTGATATAAACCAGGTTTAAACATAATTTGTCTACCCACATGGAATGAAAGACTTAACGCTAGAATTACCAAAGCCTACGAAAAAACTCGTAAATCCGGCCCACCTTAAATCCCTTTGCACCTCTCCATCAGCGTCTTTTGTCTTGGAAATATGTCGATAGGCAGGAAGAAGCCTGCTATTTCATCCCCCCACTGCCGCAGAATGGGCACAAAGTTTTCTCAGCTCAAGTCTGTTTACCTGCGTGTCAGTTGCTTTGAGTTTAGAGTAAATACTATATTGTAATTGGGAACACATGCATTTCATGTGTGTTCCGTATCTACAACAATCTATGTAAACACACTGTTAAAACAGAAACGTTTTTCATGTTTTAGTAATAAATGACAAAATGTAGACGTTAAGTGTATAATGTGTGAAGCCTGAAGTCCAAATATCAAATACACACTTTCATAAAAGGTACAAGTATAACAAAAGAAATGCTCTTCTATTGAAGAATATAACTGCAGAAAAAGAACCCGCGTTAGGGTGCGACATTGACAGCGCCTTTGATACGACCGCTTTGGTGGTAAAATGGTACAAACTGCTGATTGGTAATCAAAAGTTCTCAGGTTTGACCCTGCACGACGCCGTTTTGAGAAGTGAGCTGCTCTTATTCTTACTATTTTAGAATAAAAACATACACTTGACTTGAGTCTGTAACAGCTGGAGTAAATATATGGTACATGTAAAGGTTAGCTTTGTTTTTTTTTTTTTTTTTATTCAGTTTTATTCTTCCAGTCACATTCACGCTCCCCCCATCTGACACTGCTGTTTTCACTAAAGACGTGCTATAACAGAGGTGAACTCAGATGATGACAAGGGTTCTACATTGGAGAAAGAATGCACGTTGCACGTCCGCCATGTTGAATTTTCTTATTTATGGCCCCATCTTCACAAAATTTGGTAGGCTGCTTCCCTGCGCTAACCGAAACCGATGTACGTACTTATTTCGGTGGTATGACGCCACTGTCGGCCGCCATATTGAACTTTCCAACAGTCTTTGTTACTTATGGGTCCCTCTTCAAGAAATTTGGTACGCGGGTTCCCAACGTTAACTGAATCCTACTTACGTACATATATACGTCCATAGCCTGCAGCTCGGTCGCCGTGTGAGGCGCCTTTGGGTCCCCCATCCCAACGCCTCCCATGTTGTTGGCAGCCTGCCTATATAAGGCCGTTCGTCGCTCCGGTCTCTTCATTTCCTTCCTTGCTTCGCCACGGGATTCACGTTTCCCTGCTGATAACTGCAGCCTTTTTATTTAATCCACGGCTTCTCCGCTGTTTTATTGTTCGTTTATTACGATCATAGTTATTGTGTAGGTATTTTAGACTTACTTTACATTGTTCAGGTACCCATTTCCTTTATCGTTCCAACCGTACACCCATTAACATGTCTATCGAGGTGATCACCATCGATCAAAGAACTGTCACTTACCGAGTGATTTCCACGCCAGGAGATGGCACCTGCCTTTTCCATTCTCTGTGTTACATATTGCACGGCCATATCAGGCTCACTCTTGATATCCGGAGGAACATTGTGTCTTATGTATTGAATGACTGACTGGGTCAGGTTCAAGGTGTGGACTGATTACGGTACAGGAGATAATTATACTACACAGGAGCACTATGAGTGAAATGCTTAAGCCCTTCACCTATGGTTCTGCATGTGAGTTGATGGCTGCTGCTGAATTGTTCGATTGTCGCTTTCAAGTGTACCGAAATGGCCAAATATTTTACACCTTTGGACAACTGGCAATGCCTCTTAAACATCTTAGATTCACAGGTGACGATTTCAGTAGTGGACACTTTGATGTTTATGAATGTTTAAACTCTCAAAAGCTGGATGCGAAGTTATCGATGAAACCGGTTGTATGCTTACAACGCTTGACAGATGCCGAATGTCACTTCAACACAACAAGTCCTGCAAATACTGTCGTAATTGAAACAAACTATGAAACTCAAACCGATTATGACAACAGCAATCCAAGCTGTGAGATTTGAGGCAAGATTGCTTTTTACATGGCCAACTGTACGTTGCATGCTAAAGAGTAAGCTCAGTGCACAGGTCATATTACAACCGGAGGGCCGAACTGACAACGTGGTATACAAAGAGATCCTTAACAAATAATTATTGGTATATTTTCCCTCAGTTTAAAAAGGTTTACTTTTCTTCTTAATTAAAATTTTAAGGCAGTACTTCGCCGCTGCGAAGGGCAGGTATTTTGCTAGTTTATTACTAAAACATGAAAAACGTTTCTGTTTTAACAATGTGTTTACACAGATTGTTGTAGACATGGAACACACATGAAATGCATGTGTTCCAAATAACAAAATAGTATTTACTCTATACAACTCTAAGCAACTGACACGCAGGTAAACAAACATGAGCTGAGAAAACTTTGTGCAGCGGTGGGGGATGTGATAGCAGGCTGCTTGCTGCTTATCGATACATTTACAAGACAAAAGACCCTGACAGAGAGGTGAAAAGGGATTTTAAGGTGGGCCAGATTTACGAGTTTTTTCGTAGGCTTTGGTAATTCTAGTGTTAATAGTTCACTGAGTGTTTACTGTTTGATGTGTGAAAGGGGGACCCTGAATAATCTATACTAATAAACGGCAAAGCCCTCACTCACTCACTCACTCACTCACTCACTGACTGACTCATCACTAATTCTCCAACTTCCCGTGTAGGTAAAAGGCTGAAATTTGGCAGGCTCATTCCTTACAGCTTCCTTACAAAAGTTGGGCAGGTTTCATTTCGAAATTCTACGCATAATGGTCATAACTGGAAGTTGTTTTTCTCCATTTACTGTAATGGAGTTGAGCTGGAGGGGCGGAGTTTCGTATGACATAATCACGCCTCTCACGTAATCACGCATTACGTAGAAAGCCAGGAAGAGCTACAAAACGCGCTTTAGACTTTAAACATGCATTATATAATTAAGAAGGCAGCGAAACAATTAGAAGCGAGCGACTGACATATAAAACCATATTCAGCGGCTCACGTGAACTGACGCAGTGCGCAGACAAAAAGTAACAATTCCAAAGAGTGCTGAACAAAAACCGAATTACACTGCTACGCTCAAATAGATAAACCACACGCAGTGGCGCGATAGCAAAGCATTCGCCTGTAGCGCCCACGTCCGAGGTTCGATTCCCGAGAGGGGATGCACTAGGTATGTACGCGCGCTTCTCGATTTATTTTAACCTCGCATCCCCTTAGTTTGAGACGTATGAAAACGCATGCGGTTAACGCAGAAAGACAGATCATCTATTCACCTATTGAAGATTCATGAATAATGGATATTTTATTCGCGATCAATGATTGTTTTGGTAAAGCCATACTCAGTGTATTCATTAGA
>JANRMT010062791.1:155063752-155076595 GCA_026402145.1 Polypterus bichir lapradei | reverse complement strand
ACACTGGAACAGTGTGAGGTTTTTTATACGATGGCTGGACTGACAATATATGACTGATATAGGGCCTATATCTTTAGGTTTAGCTACTGTCCTTGACATTTCTGTGTATGTGACAACTGTCCAATTTTGCTCACAGGACATCTGATGATCTCTTAATCATCTTTCACCCTGTGCTGGCTGGGATTGGCTCCAGCAGACCCCCGTGACTCTGTGTTAGGATATAGTGGGTTGGACAATGACTGACTGACTGACCTTTGAGGATGTGTTCATGAGGGAGGGATTTTACTGGTAAAGTCAGATGCTTGTTTTGAAAGCAGATCCAGATGTGTTTACCCCACTGGTCTTTGTTGCTGCAGCACTGAAGTGATTCTTTAATGCCGAGTTCTGTATATAGCAATCACCAAGTTCTCTGTACACTACAAACACGTCTACAGTGGCTGCTGGTGGTGTCCATGGTGACTGTTTCTGTTTGAATGACAATTGTAATTAGTTATGCAGCACAGACTTTTATTCACATTATACTTTTCATATCAAGTACATATCAACTATAGACTATGGATGACTAAATACTCATAGTGTTTATTTTGGAGTGTCCTCTGTGTAAGTGTGTGTGTGACATGTGTGCTGGTGACGACATCTTTACTGTGTCTCTCAGCCCCTCTGATATGCTTTAGATTGACAGGTTTGAATTTTGGGTCCAACAGAGCGAATTCATTCTGATCTGCCGCATTGGGTTAGTTATCATCGTTTGCAATGGTGAAATTTATAGTCCTCAAGTTGGAAATGAATAGAAGATGGGTAATTGGAAATATATGAGCTGCCTTCTGCAAACTAGTTATTGCGTTTTTGATGGTGATTCTAAGTGGGAATGATTGCAGAACAAATCTCTAAAGTGATCCTTCAACAGTATAATTTAGGTTATAACTATACGTATCACATCTGATCATTTTTTTTAGGTGAGACTCTAATCCTACTTGAACTCAGGTTTGCACAGTGTGCAGAATACGAAAAGCAACCATCCTTAGTCAGTCGAGCCACAGGATAGCAAGATCAGTGCTTGTGATAGATTTGACTGTGACAACGTCTTTACTGGGTGGCGAACTTGTTAATTTTGAGCTCCACAAAATATTACCAATATAAAGTATTGATATTGAAATATCTAGTTACTTGATGGAATAATAGTGTCTATTAATTTAAGGCTTTCATCTTCTTTCACAAATGTACTCACCTATTTTATGACAATATAGAGGGTTAAGCCTTTATTTTCCATCTACTTGGTTTTAAATAAGTCAGAACAAAGAAAATATGTATTTATGCTTGCATGTATGTATTTCTTTCTTTTTTTTAACACCTACACTACTGGGGCTCTGGAACACCAAACAATGGTTCAGTAAATGAGATCTCAAGAAAAGATGAGGAATAATAATAATGATAACATTTAAAAATATTTTTTTTTAATAAATGAGCTGCAGGCTCCATGAGCAAAGTGCCTTATTTGGTTTTATGAAAACTGTTGTTTGTCATATAGTACATTCAGCCTGTTGATATTAGTTACATTTTTTTAGACATCTGACACTGGATGTTTCTGACAAACACTGGTCTTTGTTGACAATCCGTAGCAGAGAAACATGAAAGGAATAAAAGTTAAACAGACGTCATTAAACTTTATTGTGTTTGTGTAACATTAACACAAATGGCCAGGAGATGTGACTAGAGACGTGAGTGTCAAATGCTTCGAAGCCTTGACACAATTTCTGCAGCAATTGCTTCATTTCAGTGCTTTGTGAGGCTTCACTCCGCCCATCACTAGAAATGACTCTACCACTCTTTGAGTGCCTGTTTCCTGCCCTGCCTATTGCCGCAGAAGGTCAAGTGAACAGCCAATACAGTTTGCACACAGAACTCATTGAGTTCACACACAAAGCTGTGACAGAGTCCGTACGTATAACCAGTATGTTTCATATACCAATATAGTACACACATAAAATTAGTATTTTATGCTTATGAAACTAGCAAGGTACAATTCTTAGGTGCAATCGATCTAGTGCATACATAAAACCAATTGACTTTATACACGAGACCAATATATTACCCACATGAAGCCAGTAGAAGACGTGAATGAAATCCATATAGTACATGTACAAAACCATTGCTAGACCAGCACACTAGTAGTATATGAATGCAAACCAACATAATTTATATGCAAGCCAGTAGCATATGATCATAAACCGATGCAGTTTTCTCAAAAACCAATAACAAATGCACTGGAATCAGTGATATACATGAGCAAATCAATATAGTTCATATGTAAACCAGTAGAATACATATACCAACCAATATAGTCCACACACAGCCTGATAACACACAGACACGAACCAATATAGCTCATTTGAATGAAACAAATACTGCCTCATGCACGTGCAAGTAGGAGGACGTTGCATGGACCAAGCAAAAGTAGCAGGGTGCACTAAACCTTCTCCTGTTGTCTCTGCAGACCAGTCGCAGGAAAACCTGTCTGACTCAACATTGAATACGTCACTTCTGATTCTGATGCCCAGGATAACGTCAGAAGAAGGTCACTTCCGGTTCCCCTACGTCACTTCTGCTTTGAGTACTTAAAACTGCCATCTTGCCAAACCCTCAGCAGTTCATGTCTGGTCTCCAACAGAGACACTTGTGTCTAAAACCAAACCCATTGCAGCCAGGGATAATATATGGGTGGCTGCCCCAAACCTTTTTAAGTGTGCTGAGTCTGATCTTTTCACAACTGTTACTCGCAAATCAATGAAGTACAGTATACATGCAAATCAATAGAAAATACTCATAAACCAATAGTGTTCACATGTAAACCAATTGATTACACACAAACATATGTGAATTATGGGCTGTGTGGCCTCTTATACACTTTAAAATATTAAGGTGCCAGAGTAGTTCTTCAGATAAATGCCATAGAGCAGAGGTTTCCAACCTTGATCCTGGGGACTCACTGTGGTTGCAGGTTTTTGTTCCAACCAGATTCACAATTGGTGATAATAATCGATAACAACTGATCTCATGTATGCGGTGGGCTGGCGCCCTGCCCAGGGTTTGTTTCCTGCCTTGTGCCCTGTGTTGGCTGGGATTGGCTCCAGAAGAATGAAAATTAGATTGAAAATACTGTTAACGACCTAAAAACAACTACATATTCCACATATAACTTCTTAGATTACATCCATCCATTTTCCAACCTGTTGAATCCGAACACAGGGTCATGGGGGTCTGTCGGAGCCAATCCCAGCCAACACAGGGCAGAAGGCAGGAACCAATCCCAGGCAGGGCACCAACCCACCGCAGGACACACACATCCACACACCAAGTACATCCATCCATCCATCCATTATCTAACCCGCTGAATCCGAACACAGGGTCACAGGGGTCTGCTGGAGCCAATCCCAGCCAACACAGGGCACAAGGCAGGAACCAATCCCGGGCAGGGTGCCAACCCACCGCAGGACACACACTTCCACACACCAAGTACACATTAGGGACAATTTAGAATCGCCAATCCACCTAACCTGCATGTCTTTAGACTGTGGGAAGAAACCGGAGTACCCGGTGGAAACCCACGCAGACACGAGGAGAACATGCAAACTCCATGCAGGGAGGACCCAGGAAACGAAGCCAGGTCTCCTAACTGCGAGGCAGCAACACTACCACTGCACCACTGTGCCGCCCTCTTACATTACATTTTAATAAAAATCTACCAAACTTAGTTGTAATTTCTACATTGACTCCAAAACACAGAAACTGAGAAATAATGACTCACTTAATTAGGCTAAGGAACCAATGAAAAACGGAAGTTGGTTGCAACAAAAACCTGCAGCCACAGTGGGTCTCCAGGATTGAGTTTGGGAACCACTGCCATACAGGAACCAATTTTGGTTCCCAAAGGACCCATTCATGTGAACGTTCCAGAAAGAACCATAGTTTATTTAGATCCATAGCCTTCACAAATAATCATGAACAGATTCTAATAGATTTGTGAAATACCACTGGGGTTGTGATTTTAAAAGAACTTTCACTGCATACAATAACACAGGCTAAGATCCAGTTTTTATAATCTGCTAGGGTCCTGTTAGGTAGCCTATGATACATTCAGATTTTCAGATTTTTTCAGTACACAAACCTTTCTAAGCACAAAGAACCAATTTCATATGTAAAGAACTCTTCACAGAAATGGTTCTTTCTTAAGTAATGATTCAACAAAGAAACCACACAAACCAGTAAAAAATCATAAAATGCTTTTAAATAACCAGTTTTTCTGAGATTGTAGTTTAGATTGGTGGATTATTTTTACAGCGGATTAAGATTGGATTAAAGTGACTTCTGAAAAAAAAAACAAATAAAATAAGTCATCTTTTCATGCTTAGCTTAATTACAGGGAAAAGAAAAAACTATTCAAAATGTAATCAAAGCATTCCTCTAATCATGTTTTTGTATCCCAGACAAACCACCTTTTATACTAAGAAACTTGACACACCTGCTTTTGATAATAATCGCACGACCCATCTCTAGAAAAGAGGGGGCTAAAAAGCGAGCCATTGTCAAAATTTAAAAATGGGCAAACAAATGCACTTATTACAGAGAACTTTGACGCAATGCTAAAAGAAAAGAAAGGTGCGACCAAGCAGATACAATTTTATGAACTGCTTATCGAATCTTATCACTCAAGTAGGCACCTGTGAGGGAATGAGTCTCCTTGTGAGCTGACAGGTTCATTAACGTGAACTTAAAGGCTGATAAGAATTTATTTGGACAGAGGCAAGCGGAATGGAAATGCAACAGCATTACCCTTTTGATTATTGTTTTATTATGCCCTTCCGAAAATAAAAAAAAAATAGCATCCCAGCACGTCAGCTCTATCAATGCCTAGTAAGAAAAATGAACAAACAGGACTGTTCACTTTGCTTATCTAATATCAGTTAATATAGCTAACTTGACACCATTCTCTTAGATGTCACATCAGGGCCATTTCTGACATATTTGGTGCCTGAAGCAAGAAAAGCTGTCTCTCTCCCCGCCACCCCCCATTTCACACCACCATACACAGACACACACACACACAATATGCTGCTAACACAGGGTTTATCACTTATTTAATTAAAAATAAATACATATAAATAGAATAATAATAATAAAATAACAATAGAACTCTTCTAATGTAAATAGTGAATGTACCAAAACATACAAAACTTATATAGAACAGCAAAATAACAAAATTTAACCACTTTACATGTAAATAACTCATTTAATAGACTCTATAAACTTTATATAGAACAAGGAAGTACAGCAAATAAATAATACTAGCCGAAGCCCGCTGTAGCAAACGGCGGTATAAGAATAGGAACAGAAAATGGTGAGAAAGGAATTCAGTATAACAAAGGCATAGGAAACCACCGTCGCAGTATAACGAAAATAGCAAGGAGTGAAACCAATGCCAATGGTCGAGAGAGTACCTTCCTGTAGCAGGCTATGGAAAACATAGACATATATAGATAGACGCTGCATTCACTGTGTTGTCCAGTCGACACGATAAGTCAGCGCGTCCGCCCTATTGCAAGTGGTAAAAGTGCCATTTAAACTAATACAGGTAGACGTGGAAACCGGGTTTTCTGATGAAAAAACAATAATGTTTTAAACAGTATCGTTTACATACAACAGATTTTGGCAAATCGTTTACATGCAATTATTTATATCCATTTATACACTAAATGCGTGCGTATCCCATGGTCTTAGAGTTGGTGGGCGGGGCTCTGTGAGTTGGCGGGCATGGCTCTTTGTTTTCTGTGCGCTCTCTGTCTTGTTTGCCCTTAGTTAGAGTTGGTGGGCGGGGCTTTGTGAGTTGCCGATCGTGGCTCTCTGTCTTGCGTGCGGTGTAAAGTCAACGTGGCTCAGAGGTGCATGTGGACTTTTGCACAGACGAAAGCAACTGAGGCTGTGTTTGGTGAATTGTTGCATGCCTCGACAGCGACGCTGGACTCGGGAGGACGGTTACAGTTGGCGTGCGTGGCTCTGTCGTGCGTATCCCATGACGTGGTAGGAGGGTTAGAGTTGGCGGGCGGGGCTCTGTTGAGCGTATCCCATAGTCTTAGAGTTGGCGGACGGGGCTCTGTCTTGCTTGCGCTCAGTGTCTTGCATGCCCTTAGTGAATTATATATATAGATTAAAAAACACTTTGTTGGTAAATGGAGAGACTTAACACTGCTAACAAAAGTCTTTTTAAAATCATTTATAACATCATACGATTATTTGGGACAACTAAAGTCTAAGCCATGAATGAGTCTTTACTCTACACATTCCTGCATCGATATCAAAGTTCCCTTGAATCTCCATACTCCAAGGTTGTGTGCAGAGTGCTCCTCTTCGCCAGTATGACGTGTACTGCTTAAGAGACCAATTGCTTGACCCAAGAATGTTTATGAAGGAATAGGGGTGACTAGGTAAAACTCTAAACCTTTAAGTTTAAATATCTGTATTGAAGATTTGAGGGTCTATGAAGCATGATTTAGGAGTGGGAGGGTGAGTATTAGGCTCTGCTAGCAGCTGATGGTCCAACTGGCTCCTGAGTGGGGAAACGGTGTTAGGGGACGTTACTAAAGTTAAGGTGAGATTCATGTTAAAGGAAGTTTTTCATGATTGACAGCTAAAAATAAATAAATAAAACATAAAATTTACAAAAAAAAAAAAAAACAAAACTCAGCATTTCACTGCTCTTTCTTCCACCTCCCTTCTCCGTTTCCTACATTCAGCCCCTGAGGGCTTTGAGTTTTTCATGATGATGTACAACAGGGGTGCCCAACTCCAGTCCTAGAGGGCAGCAGTGCCTGCAGGTTTTCATTCTAACCCTTTTCTTAATTAGTGATCTGTTTTTGCTGCTAATTAACTTCTTTTGAATTAATTTTAATTGACTTGGTTTTTAAGAAATGTTCCCCTGAATTTCTTTATCGTTCCTCTGAATTGCCTCATTTCTTTCCTTAAATGGGACCAAAACAGAAGTGAAATGCGATGTGAGTGGGCCAACAGAAGACCAACTAAGTCAGGGCCTCAAACTCCAACCAATTTCTCTCCAACCAGTTGCTTAATGAGTCTTGTCGTTAATTAAACCCGTTCTTTAATTCCATGGCTTGTTGCTGCTCTCATTGTGCAAAAGCAGACATTTCCGAAATTGTGGATTTTCTCTTTTCTAAGAGCAGATCAGCATTCCTGAGACCTTCACTTTTCTTTATTTTCAGATATTGTATGATGGACACCAGTTGTTTTGGTTCATTTTATTCCTTATTATTGTTTGGCTGCTAATTAAGGAAAAAGAAACTATTGAGGGGTCTGAGTCTTGAAGAGAAAGTAAAATAAAATGAATTCAAAAGAAGTTAATTAGCAGCAAAAACAGGTCACTAATTAAGAAAAGTGTTAAAATGAAAACCTGCAGCCACTGCGGCCCTCCAGGACTGGAGTTGGGCACCCTTGATGTACAACATACAAAGGACGAGTGTACTATAGCAGTGAGCATACATCATGCTAAGTGCTAGACAACATGATGCACAGCAAAAGTAAAAATATATCGCAGCAGGGACATTGACCAACACACCACCTGGGATTTTCACCAATACGCCACCAGGGACAATGACATTAGGAGAGGAATGGGGTGGAATGACATGTATAACACTATACCAGTTTTAATGGCAGTTCTTTTGATGGAGTATGGCTCACCGTTTACTTCAAATGTATATTTTGCAGTTCTTATTTTCATGAATATTGCTGCCAATTCTTTCAAAGTTAAATGAATTCCTACACTCTTATCATAAAGCTGAACATGAAAGAGAACACACAGCCCCTGTGAGAACATATCATTCACATTTACCATTCATCCGTTGATGCCGTTGAATGCCAGTGATGTATCTGATGTAACAGAAAGTTTTTTCCTTGCAGCAAGTTATGTTTATTTTTAAAATGTGTAATGTGCTCTCTGCACACACAACATATATTTTATATGTCTAGCAGGGTTTTTTGGAGACATTTCAACTGTAGAAGGTTCATCGTGAAACACAGTTCAAAATCTCCACCCCTACTGTGAGCGCCGCCTTCATGAGGCATTGGATTGGTTTAGAAATGTGAAGTGTCTCAATGTTCCCACTCAGTTTTAAGCAAAATTCGTGCATGGCTGTCTCCAGATGTATATATCATACGTCTGACTTCAGTGAGACTATTAAGAGCTAAGCTGTCCATTATCTCATCCACATCCTTCTTAAAGGTTGTCACGGTTTCTGCTTCAACTCAATGGTTCATTAGTTTGTTCCAGATTGGAGAAATTGGAAAATGGAGAAAAATTACTGAAGAATTTATTATTATAAATTATTACAAGGACTGTAAGGATTTCAGTAATATTTTAAATTATTTTGTACAGTATCTGGTGGGCTGTGCTCCACTATCAATTAATGCAGAAACACCACAGGTAATGAATTTTGGTGTTCTCATTTGTGAATATTAGATATACACTTCATTTTAAATTAAAAGGCATACATTGAAAGTGTAATGGAAGACATGAATCGACTACTGTACCATCCCAGCAGACATTGATGGTGTTTCCTTTCCTGGCTGGAAAGCCATTGTAGTAAATCAACAGCCTGGTGAATGGGCATTATGGGTTGAGGGACTGGTGTCTTTCCTTATTGAGAAGTCTGGATAATCAATGAGCAGCTTGGTGGATGGACATCATGAGTTGAACTAATAATGTTCCCTTGTCTGGTCAGAAGATCAGGACAATGGCTGGACTACAGGAGACAAATTCATAGGGATATATGTTCATCTCTGAAAATGGGTAGCAGTATATCTCTCATGCCACTGTCTGGACACCTGCGAGGATGTATGGGAAATGGAGTATTGAGAGGCAGCTCTTCTGGGGTCCTTCGGAGCCGCTCATGGAAGCTGTAGGAAGAAAGCCCCCTGTTATCCTAGAGTACAGTCTGACCTGGAAGTGCCTCTGACATGTTGGAAATCCTCCTGGACCTTCAAAAGAAGTCACCCTGACTCAGCTAGACAAATCAAAGTGGGGTGTAGGGTGGGACAAAACTCACCTGGAGTGGAAGTGGAAGAAAAGAAAGAAACAGAGAGGGAAAGTGTAGTGAAATATATATGTTATTTAATTTAATTGAAGCTTATTTAAAGGAAAATAATAAAATAAGAGTTTTTCTTGAACCTGTACCTTGCATCATTCACTTTTAGTATGGAGTTGGGGTATAAGATGGTCCCTAGTATACACAACAGGTAGAAAAATTACCTAAAGTATTTTGCAAATGTTTTTGGCCATGCAAGAAAATTATTTTTAAAGTTCTTTATCTGCACAGTAACGGTTTATTTGCTTCTGCAAACATCATATAACATGCAAGTAAACACTGATACAATAAGAAGTAACCAGAATTTCTTGAATTTCTGAAATCATAATGATGTCTTATGTGATAGCTAGGCTAACACATGGGCTAATGTCCAAAACACTCCTAAAAACCTCCAGCCATTCCTTGTATTTGTTCAGTCCACCAACAGTACATTCAATTCAGATTAATGAGATGGGAGTTAACCAAACAAGTTGTGCTA
Source organism: Polypterus bichir lapradei (assembly GCA_026402145.1). Lineage (NCBI taxonomy): Eukaryota > Metazoa > Chordata > Cladistia > Polypteriformes > Polypteridae > Polypterus > Polypterus bichir. The sequence goes on along the minus strand of JANRMT010062791.1, from coordinate 155,066,968 downwards.
GTGGCACAACTTAACAAAAAAATGGCTGGAATGAATAAGAACCGTAACTTATGTACCTGAATTCCTCAGAAGAGGTTGGGAAATAGCTAAGCTAAGACACGCTAATGACTTTTGAGGTATTTTCTTGCCTTGTTATCATTTTTGTGCTTTTGGAGTATTGTAGCGGAAAGAAATTGTGGCAAAACTAAAAAATCCATAGTGATCAGTGTCCAAGATTTTGGATTCTCTGAAAAGACAAAGCTATTTGTGTTATTAAAAGTGGATGTAATATATTTGAACATGTGTGTAGTACTTTGACTTCTTTTTTTGTCATATATTGAGGTTTGTTCCTCCAAGGTTTTTTTTTTAATCTCCATTTTGTGAGCTGTAGCCACAAGGGGACACCAGAGAGCCCCAAACCATAGACACAGTAAAGTACCACACGTTTGTAGAATAAAATGAAGAGTTTTTATTCTACTCACAAGGACCTTTCTAAGTCTCCTCTTTGAGGAGCTGCACAAACACAATGAGAATACGCAATACGCACACAATTCTTCCTCCTTCTCCGCCTCCACTGAGGTTTGATACGGCATTAAAGGAAGCCCACTGTCACACATGGACAAGTCAGCATCGGAAAGCAGCGGGTTTCCTTTTGTGCCGGACCCAGAAATGCTTCCAGTGATACTCTGTCTCCTCTAGGAAGCACTTCCAGGTCATACACAAAGTAGGGTGGTCTTCCCCCGAAAACGCCATATACTGATGTGACGGACCCCTACAGGGCTGCATTTCCAGACTCCATTCCCCTAGCACTCCTGCAAGTGTCCCAACTGGGTTCTCATACGAGGACCACTGCCACCTAGACCATGGGGGATGGAACCACTCCCAAGTTCCGGCTTCCGCTGGTCCATCCATTATTTATACTGGTTGGTCACAGAGTTATTCTGCCCACCCTGCCAGTCTGTCCAATGTTCCTCTCAGACCGCCCATCCAGGTAATAACCTGTGCTCCTCCCTAGCCAGGATGCCCATTCTCATAGTACAAACCTCAGATCAAACTATTTTACGTTAGATTTTTTTTTAAAAACTTTTGTTATATTTAAAATCTTTTGGTCTGCCTTTTTTAAATTTTTTTTGTCCACATACGTTGACAGACAACAGAGTTTAGTATCAATAAGGCCACAAGTCAGAAAGCAATAGCACAGAAGACTGAACTTTCAAAATGTGGGGTTCATCCTGTCATTATGCTCTGGATGTCCCTGGGTCCTGTTCACAGAGGGTATCACAGACCAGGTACCAGCTTCCCATTGTTTGATTGATTTTGTGTGACATTAAAAGTGCTTGAACTTGCATATTTCACCAGTCATTAGTAAAAAGATGGACAGACATTATCAGGTTGGTGTGGAAATTTTAATGTTAGAGAAGTCTGCACACAGAAAGGAAAATTCTGTTATGACCTCCCCAGAATTTACTTGTCAAGAACACATCTGGCCTGCAACATGACTTTCTATCTTACAATTGACTGTGGATATTCTAGAGGTTTATTTTTTCCACTGATGCTGCTGAGTGGACCTTTTGTTTTGTCCTCCTCCGCTGTCAACTGGTCAAAGTTCAACATGAAATTGATAGATAATGCTGGGCTCAATTTACAGTATGTTAATCTGTTTTGAACTTCTTTGTTCTGCTGTCTGTTTAAATACATATGTGCCATTATTCTTACTCATTATGTAGTTAGTAATTTATAAGGTTTGGATTTGTATCTACCTGTAAACTCGTCACAGGGAAGAGTGCTATACAAAAATAAACTGATTTGAATTGAATTGAAGTATAACAGAAGCTGTACAGAATCACATGGAAGGGAAAAGAAAGTAACAAGAAGAAGAGTTATGTAAAATCCTGAAAGTAACATGGAAAAATTTACAACAGGGCTACTTGGAAAAAATGATGTAACAGAGGACAAAAGTGAAATGCTTCATTTTGCATTCAAAGTGAGGCCACAGAAAATGCTTTCTTGTTTTACAAACATAAGGAGCTCTTGCTAAATTGCAAAGTGTCAATGATTATTTAATATTTATTCTAATATCTAATAGATAGATAGATAGATAGATAGATAGATAGATAGATAGATAGATAGATTATATGGTCAAATGTTTGCAGACTCCTGATCATCAAACTCTTATAAGCTTGTTGGACATCACATTCCAAAACCCATCGGAATCAATATGGAGTTAGCTGTCCCCTATGCATCCACTTCGTCCTTAATGTGTTCAGTAGGATTGAGGTCAGGGCTCTGTGCTGGCCACTTGAGTTCCTCCACATGATTTTATAGACCTGGCTTTTTGCACAGGTGCAAAGTCATGATGGAACAGACATGGGCTTTTACTAAATTGTTGCCATAAATTTGGAAGTGCTCATTTTTCTAAAATGTCTTTGTATGCTGTAGTATTAATGGGACCCTTCACTGGAACCAAAAGGCCAATCCCAAACTCTGAAAAACTGCCCCAGGTCATTATCACTACTCCACCAAACTTTACAGTAGGTGCTATGCAGTCTGGAATTCAGAGTTCTCCTGGGATCTGCCAAACCCACATTGATTGATCAGACTTCCAGGTACAGAGGTGTGATTCATCACTCCAGAGAACACATTTCCACTGCTCCATAGTCCAATCCAATGGTACTGTGCTTTGGAACACTCCATCCAACACTTGTGATCTTAGGCTTGTGTTCAGCTGCTCTGCCATGGAAGCCAACTTCACGAATCTCCCAACACACAGTTCTTGTACTTATGTTGATTCCACCATCAGTCTAGAACTCTGTTGTGAGTGATGCCACAGAGGAGAGGTGATGCTTACGTTCCTTGTGCTTCACCACTCAGTGGCCACACTCAGTATGAGGTTTGCATGGTCCACCAGATTGTGGCTGAACACTTGTTACTCTCAGACTTATTCACTTCATAGTAATTGCACTTCCAGTTGACCGGAGCAGATTTAGCAGAGCAAGAATTTCATGTAGTGTCTTGTGGCAAAGATGGCATCATATGTCAGTTCTGTGTTTAAAGCTCACTGTGCAGTAACACCCATTCTTCTGCCAATGGAGACTGCATGGCTGTGTGCTTGAGTTTATGCACCTGTTTACAATAAAACACCTGAATTCAATAATTATGTGGGGTGTCCTCTTACTTTTAGCCATAGATGGATAGATAGATAGATAGATAGATAGATAGATAGATAGATAGATAGAT
>JANRMT010062791.1:155050294-155063742 GCA_026402145.1 Polypterus bichir lapradei | reverse complement strand
GATAGATAGATAGATAGATAGATAGATAGATAGATAGATAGATAGATAGATAGAAGGGACATAATATTAGGTTGTAAAGGTTCCAAAAGAAGTACAAACAAATAACTTTTGACAACAGACAGTTAAGGCAGCATCTCCTTTCTAACTATGTAAATCCCAGCTTGATAACATCCTAAAAAATATAAACAAGAGGGGTTCCTAAATGATGGATAAATTCAATACTGCTACAGCAAAACTAACTTTTATCTTTTAATAAACTGCTCTTTATGATAGTGCTGGACAGTGTTGACGTGTTGCGTGTTGGTCGGACATGCAAGTTAGAAACTTTGCTCTGCTCTTAACATGTCACAATACTACTACCACTACTGTAATGACACCATCTTCATTTTTGGTAGCAAAAGTTTATTAGAAGACCCATAAGTAATGTAAAATTGCAATTATTGTTGTCGAGGCCCTAGGAGGCATTCTGAGCTGGCACTTGGAGCAGTGGTTCTCAACCTGTGGGGCGGGCCCCCCTAGGGGGGCACGAAGTAACAAAAAAGGGGGCGCGGAGATGTGAAAAAAGAAAACAGGAATCAAAAATATGAAAAAAACATCTGTTGAAACCAAAATAAATTAACTTAAACTACATTCTGGTAATAGAACAATAAGTATAGAGTTAGATAAATGTCGATAAACGTTAAGTAGGTATAATAAAATATGCATCTACATTTCAAAAAATGTTAGGTGGGGCGCGATTAAAACTGTTATGAAAACTCAGGTCGCAAATACTTAAAGGTTGAGAAACGCTGACTTGGAGGTACTTGGCATACTCAAGCAGTAATAGATAAGACATTGATGATGTAGAGGTTTTGTGTTAATAATACAGCAAGATGCATATTCACAGAGTTAAATAAACACAAATTTATTTATGATAATATCAACACACGCATCAATATATTTGTATACAACTAATTTACATTACATTATAATTTATTACACTGAAATATACAGTTTTACAGATTCTAAAGACTTTTAAAAATTCACTGCTGCTCATGGGCATCACAAATCCAGGGCACTTGGGTAAGTTTAAGCCTATATTAAATTAAATAAATGGTAACTTTCTTTTTGCGTGTCATAGTAGGGTCTTTGTATTAGCAATGGGACTGGGTTCTTGAAGAATCCAGAATTATTGATGGCAAGTCACACTAAAGTAAAACACAAAAGGTGCCAGTGTGCAGGTACGAGCTTGAGTCCGATTCTTCTTCTCAAGCTGCACCAGTTACTTTATCTTGCATACCTAAATGTAGGTAAGTAGTTACCTAATACTCTTCACAGTTTAAATTTCATTTTATGTCATGTAGATCCTGATAGAGCTGGCATGGTGGCACAGATGTTGCTACTGCTACCAGGACCCAAAGCTGTATCAGTTGTCTGCTTCCTACCTGTGCAGGCTTAAGCAGGTTTGTCTTCCTTTTCAGTCTCCTGAGGTTTATTTTCTTTGGTTCATGTGTCCTTGGGTGGGTTCCTTATCTACACCTGAAGGTGCTGGTTAAGGTGCCAGCATCCTACTACATGTGAAAAAACTGAACTCAAAAAAATCAATGGATGTATGGAAGGATGGGAGAAAAGTTACACAAGTAGTCATGAAAACTAAAGCTGAATGCTCTCGTCTCACTATGAAATTTGAACCCTGAGGCTTGTCAGTCAGTAGAAGCTGCCTCTCCTTGTTGTTGCCCGCTGTCTTACTAATAGTGTGACTGTTCAATCTGAATCTCTCTTTTGATCATGGTGGACAAATCTTCTCTCATATTCTTAAGGCATTTTAACCCCTGTGATTAAACCATTACATTAAAGCCGATTGATAACTTACTAAACAAATTATGATCAGAACTGCACTGCTAGAGCCCACCAGTGTCTGTAATAATCTGCATAACGTGGAAGATCCAGATTGTTTAGGAATGGCAGTCACATATTTAAATTTATTTGTCCCCAAGTGTGATTACAGGTTCATCCCATCAGAGATGACCTAAGTCACCTTATTGTGCCTGTTGGGATACACTAAATGCACATGGCTGAGCAACAAACCAAAAGCAATGCAAACTCCTTAAGTCGAGCAATTGAATATGAGATAGCATCCATCGTATAGTGCATCATATAATTGACAGGACTGAACTGTTAGTATTTGGGATTGTAGGCAGGTTGCTGGGATGGCTGGACCATATTGAATGTTGTGGTTTGGGCATTCACAATGGTCAGAGGTTGCTTCCGTTTCTTCAGTTCTCTCGCCATTTGGCACCAGCTGCAGGAGAAGCAGCAGAAGACCGTGCAGCAGTCGTCACAGATGGTCCCCTGCCAAAGGCAAAATGGTAGACATTGAAATGCAAACTCACCAAGAGAGTAGACAGAACAATACAAATTTTTATAAAATAAAAACAGAACTGTTAACGGGCCATTATGTGCACATTTTGTCTTGCTTCTGAAAGGAAGAAGTTGTAAATGCAGAGGTGTATTGCATTGATCTTTGTGAATGCAAAATTATAAAAAAAGAAAAAGAAGTTTATTACAATGAAAAAAGAGTTAAGCAAAAAGGAGATAAAAAGGTGGCATGACTGAAGTGTTTAAAATTTATGATAGGAATTGGTCCACTGGATTGAGACTGGGAACTTGTTAAGGATAAATTTTGGACAAATGTTAGCAGGTTTGCCTCGCCGTTAGGAGACCCAGGTTCGCTTCCTGGGTCCTCCATGCATGGAGTTTGCATGTTCTCCCTGTGTCTGCATGGGTTTCCTCTGGGTACTCCGGTTTCCTCACACAGTCCAAAGACATGCCGGTTAGGTGCATTGGCAATTCTAAAATTGTCCCTAGTGTGTGCTTGGTGTGTGGGTGTCTGTGTGTGTCCTGCGGTGGGCTGGCACCCTGCCTGGAGTTTGTTTCCTGCCTTGTGCCCTGTGTTGGTTGGGATTGGCTCCAGCAGACCCCTGTGACCCTGTAGTTAGGATATAGCGGGTTGGATAATGGATGGACGGATGGATGTTAGGAGGTTTTTCTTTACACAGAGAACCACAGACAAATGGAATAAGAGACCAAGTAGTGTGGTAGACTGCAGGGCTTTAGGGACCTTCAACACTTGACATGATGTGATCTTGGAGGAATTAAATGTATTGGACTTGTGACTTTTGTTGGACTGAATAGCCTTTACTTATGAAAAGTTTTGTAACGTTCTAATTACTTGAAGAGTCTTTTCCAGTGCTTTTGACCAGTTTGTGCTTAATATTGTATAGTTTAAAGACAAATGCCACAACCTTTAGTAGCTAGTACTCTCCAATAATATTAATATATATTATTTATATAGTACTTTTTCCATGCTCAAAGTGCTAAAAAGTGTTGAAATGACAAGTGCCCTTATAACATCCTTGGAAATACTGTATGACAATACCTGAATGCCATATCTTTCCCTCAAGGATGCTCGCATGGCTAGAGAGATGGGAGGAATTGTCATAGGTGTAAATCCAAGAAAGTAGCCAGTCAGCGTAGGGTCAAGCAGGGGCAGACAAACACATTGGCCAAAATCATTGGCTGTCTTGCACATGAAGCACGGCAAACACCAGGTAGCGCAGCAACCTGCAAAAAAGAAAGACAAGTGTGACAAAAAGAAAGTAAAGACCCTTTAAAATTACTAATATTTTACAACTAAAAATAAGGATTTCTTTTGTTTTGTTGCATTTCTCCTTTCAAAGAAAGAAAGAATCGACTTTTCATTAAAAAGCAATGCTATTAACATTATTCATAATAGCTTACTATTAATCAGATTTAAACAGAATGTATTTCCCTACAAGGAATGAAAAACTTGATAGTTCATTGAGTGTTTACTGTCTAAAGTGTGAAAGAGGGACCCAGTCAGGGCTGGGAGTGCAGACAATTATGTGCAGTGCTGGAAAGGGGATGACACATTAGAAGCCCTATTGGAGAAAATTCATCGTGAGTAATGCCTGTTAAATTGGGTCACCATCAATAGGGACACTACAGTATACCCCTTTGGAAAATAAAAATTTAATGGGTGGATAGTGAAGGACCACATGTAATGGATCAGAAATTACCAACGTTGATAGGAAGCAGCAGGGAGACCCCTTTTTACAAACTGTGGATCCCAACTAGAAGTTCTAATCAACAGGTTTACATGAGAATCGTCAATCATCAAGGGGCAGCAGAGAGACCAGAGGCAACTAGTGTAAGCTGTTGAAGAATTGCCTCAAGGTTTCTAGTGCTGATGATCTCCAAGGAAGTGAATATTCAGAATATTCACAGAATTAATCCCTGATGAAGGTTCAAAAATTGCTGGTGGTCAACAAGCCTTTGAGGTTTGGAGTGAGGAGGAAAAGATTTTTTCAAAAGGGGCAGAGGAAGTGGGGATCGATGTTACAGAAAAAATTATCTGATATTAGAGGAGTGTTGTCATTATATTTTAAAAGGAAAGTGAGTAGGGCTCTTGTTTCAAACACTCCTATATTTCTTATTTTTTGTTAGAAACACAACTCCCTTTGGCTACTTCTAAGCATCTTTGGGGTTATTTGGGTTTGGTGACCAATTCAGAGAACTCCACTCCCTAGCACTGACAGTAAACAGACTTCTGTAGTTGTCTGTAACAGGTTTGATAAATACAGGTAGGACCATAAGTATTTGGGCAGTATTTAACAAAAATATGCCATCATCCATTTAGAAATGGCAGTCATTTTTATACATGTTCCCTCATTTGCAGAGGATTACGAGTATTTGGACATTGTGGTGGACGGCTGGCGGTTATGCTCAGCCGGGACACCTTGAGTGACCAGTAGAGGGACCATACCTCCCCTTGGACACAAGAGGGCAGCCGCCCTGGCTTGTATGGGGGCCACGGGATCAGAGCATGGAAGCTCAACTCTATTGGAGCCCACAAGGGGGTGCCCAGAACATCATGGAGCCGTGGAATACAGCACTTCCGCCACACCCGGAAGTGCTGCCAGTGGGGATTCCAGACATGCCTAGGAAGTGCCGCAGGAAGGTCATAACGGACCACCTGCAGCACATCCGGGGCATGATAAAAGGGGCCACCTTACTCCGTTGGATGAGCTGGAGTTGGGAAGAAGGACACATAGCTTGCGAGAGAAGGAGTGAGGGAGACAAAAGAGGAAGGAAAGGTAGAGGCTGTTAAGTGCATTGTGTGGTGTACAAAGAAAAGAGAACTAAATGTGTGTGTTTTGGACATTGGTGTTGTGTCTGCTGTGTACAGGGGGGCTGCATTACCACAACATTTAACTGACAAGGTGTTTCATAGCCAGGTGGGAGAAGGTCTCTCATTATTTCATTAACTATTAAGCAGGCTGAAGGTCTGCAGTTGATTCCAAGTGAAGAATTTGCATTTGGAAGCTATCACTGTGAACTCTCAATATGGGGTTCAAAGAGCTGTCCATGCAAGTAAAAACAGCCCATAATTAGGCAGAGAAAACAAAGCAAACCAATCAGAGAAGGAATGCACAGGTGAGCACAGCAACACCAGAATGCCTGGACAACCACGGAAGACAACTGTGTTAGATGACTGCACAATTCATTCCTTGGTGAAGTTTAACCCCTTTCCCAACATTTAGCCAAACCAAGAACACTTTCTGAGGGACAGAGCTATCATTGCCAACGTCTACAATCAAGAGGACACTTCATAAAAGTAAAGACAGAGGGTTTACCACAAGGAGCAAACCACCAGTAAACCTCAAGCATAGGAAGTACAGAGTAGACTTTACCAGAAAATATTTTTTAAAAACCAGTCCAGTTTTGGAACAGTTTTTTTGGAGAAATGACCAGAATGTTGAATACAGAAGAGTTTGTAGAAGAGAAGGAATGGCTCATGATCTGTAGCATACCACATCGTCTATGAGACATGGTGGAGGTAGTGTTATCTCATGGGCATGCGTGACGGCCAATGGAAGTCGGTCACTAATGTTTATTGATGATATGACAGCTGGGAGAAGTAGCAGGATGATTTCTGAAGTGTACAGGGCTATACCATCTGCTCAGATTCAGACAAATGCTGCAAAACTGATAGAACGACACTTCTTCATAAAAATGGACAATGAGCCAAGACATACTGCAAAAGCAAATCAAGGGCTTTTCAAGGCAAAGAAGTGGAATATTCTTTAATGGCCAAGTCAATCAACTGACCTCAACCCAACTGGACATGCATTTCATTTGCTGAAGACAAAACTGATGGCAGAATGTCCAGCGACAAGCAGCACCTGAAGACAGCTGGAGTAAAGGCCTGGCAAAGCAACAGTAGGGAGGAAACCCAGCACTTGGAGATGGCCAGGGGCTCCAAACTTCAGGCAGTCATTGCCTGCAAAGGACTTTCAACCAAGTATTGTAAATAATAATTTATGATTATGTTTTGAGCCCCTGGAAATGGGGGGGGTCATGTGAAGAAACTGCTGTCTTTTCTAAATGCCTCATACAATGTTTTTGTTAAATATCTTAAATTAAAACTGTAAGTCTATACTTCATTCACCTCCTGGCTGCTTCATTTCAGATCCATTGTGGTGGTGCACGGAGGTAAGATTATGAAAATTGTATCATTGTCCAGATGCTTATGGACCTAACAGTCAATAGATAGATAGATAGATAGATAGATAGATAGATAGATAGATAGATAGATAGATAGATAGATAGATACTCACAAATGCCCAAGTCCTCACAGCAGTCACAGATTCCTGTGCTCCATTCAGGGCTTTTAATAACAGTAACTTGCTGGGTAATCACAGTTTGAGGCTGGTTAAATGTTGCCATTGTGATTTCTGATATCTAAAAATGAAAGAATAGCAAAAAAGAGAACTGTCAAAGAAGCTTGTTTCACTTATTTATACACTTCCTTTATTCTCACAGAGCATGTAGACCTATTTGACATAGAACTCCAGGTGCGCCTGAAGAAATGCCACACTCTTTCAGCACAATACCTTAGTTCAATGTCACCCTAAAACTCTTAAAAACCTAGTTCAAAAGGGAAAGGACACATATGTGGAAATAGGCTTGTCTATCTAACTCATAAATCAGCACTTGTCTTGTGTTGTATCATAACTCTCCCACCAACTCTCTCTGGCACTGCCTGCTATCTCCTGTAATTGCTAGCCAGTCTACCAAGCAAAGGAATGTATACACAATGTCACCTCTAACTACTGGAACTTATCCATCCATTAGTTGAACCTCAGATACAGCAAGAGTAGTGTGCAGTTCCTTCCACTCAAGTCAATATATCTGGTAGTCCACACTCTCAAAAATGTCTGTTCTTTAATGACATTGTTGTATGGTTCCTCACTAAGCCATTACTTGAACTGTTTATTTCTGGGAAGGGTCCTTTGGATATGAATCTGGTCCTGTGGGCTTTGAAAAGGTTCCTAATATGTGGACAAAATAAATCTGTAATGTTTAGTAGGCTTTCTAAATATAGTTTTTATATCAAGGTAACCTGAAGTTAGCCTGTGTTATTGTAAGCAACAAGAGTCCATTGAAAATCAGGAACCCACTCGGTGTTATGTATCTAAATAAATAAAGATTCTTTCCTGAAGCTTCATGTGGATGATTCTTTTTGAAACCAAAAATGGGTCTCCTTTGGTGTTGCTCCATAGAACCACACTGGCACCTTAATTCTTAAGAGCGTGTTCTGTGCTATAATTAAAGACATCTTTTCTCTTGCTCATTCTCCCTCTAAATTAAATACATGTAATCCACTATCCTACCTTTAGTAACCTTGTCTCAATTACATGGGAAATGCTGGTGGACCTTATCAAGTGGACATGTAAAATACATAAGTATGCATCTATGTAATTTATTTGTACATCTTTGGCTTTTTCCTGCAGCACCTCCCCAGAGATTGCCAACTTTTGTGAACTTAAGTTTACTGCTTATATAGCCTACTCCGCTTATATAATGAGTCAGTCCTTCTCTAACCCATTTAGTCCTGAACAGGGTCGCAGAGGGTGCTGGAGCCAATTTGAGCCAGCTTAGGGCACAAGAAAACAACAAGGCTCTGGTCATGGTGCCAGTGCATCACTGGGCAGACACACTGACTCTCACACATACACACACCCTAACCACACACTAGGGCCAATTTAGCATCACCAATCCACCTACCCTACATGTCATAGGAAACCAGAGCACCCTGTCATGTAAATACTGGGAGAACATGCAAATTCTACACTGAGGAGACCCGGGACACAAACCCCAGTCACCTTACTGCAAGAGAGCAGCGCTACCACTGTGCCACCATGCTGTCCTCTTTATATAAATAAGAAAGAGAATTATATAGAATGAGATTATAAAATTAAGATTGTTAAAGAGCATGAGAAGAAATGATTATTAATCACAACTTGCATTGTATTTTTTTTATATTTTCCTCATATAGCTCATATACCTTCACTAAATACATATAACTCTCAGTGTAGGCTCAATCATTTACTTGTCTTTGCTCATCTCTGGGTCCTAATTTTTAAACTGCACACCTTCATTACTCATACATGATCTTCAACTCATAAGTCCATTTATACAATACGATACAACACAGGTTTTGAATAGCGCACTTCACTGAATGTAGGCACAGAGCACTGTGAACAGTTCTCAGTTAAAGCACAAGCACAGGTTGTACTAATTACTAAATGCAGAACTGGGACACATATAAATGCAGGTTTGTTAAAACACACAAAGAACAAGGTAGGAACTGATAAAACTGATAATGATAAATGAATTAATTAATGAACTACAGCCAGTGGACAACAGTGGAGCCTAAGCTGGCCATCCAATTAGTCTTTCTGTGAATGCCTACATCTATTTGTTATTTTAAAATTTTTGCCGTAAGACTGTGCTAAACTCAAACCCAACAGCATCAGATGTTAAAGAGGAACCAACTACAGATGGATTACACTTACACTGGGTATTTTGCAGCCCCTATTAACGTAAGGAGAAAGACTTTGAGATATGGAAGGAAAAGCAGAGTATTTGTAAATCACCAGTCAATGGCTGGGCTCACACTTGAACTCATACCCTTGGAGCTGAGGCAGAAAAGCGTTGACTAATATGCTTCACTACAGTTGTACTTCGATGTATTTTATAACTGATCCTACTGTACCTTTAAACATTTTCAGAGTTTATCACCTCCATTGTCTTTCTTTCCAAACTGATGCCCCAGATTTCTCAAGTCTGTCTGAAAGTCAAGTATCTTTAACACACATTGCCCTTTAATTTACTATGTTATTTATGAATTTATATATTTACCAGTTTTGATACACATCTAAGACAAGTCCAAACTCACCAGTTTCCTAACTTCTAATAATTTGATGGAACCCTTTCAGTCTGGTTTCAGAGCGCAGCACAGCTATGAAACTACTCTGCTTTGTGTAGCCAAAGATTTGCTTATGGCAGCAGACTCTGGACAAGCCAGCATATTAATTCTATTAGACCTCAGTGCAGCATTTGATACAGTCAGACATGACATTCTACTGTCCAGAATGGAGAACATGCTGGGTATCTCTAGTACTGCCCTCCAGTGGTTCAAGTCCTATCTGGCTGACAGTCAAGAGTTTGTTAACCTTGGTAACAGCATGTCCAGCTCAGTGCCAGTCACACAAGAAGCTCCTCAGGGCTCTGTCCTCGGCCCTCTGCTCTTCTGTATCTGTATGCTTTCCCTTGGCCTTATCATTCACAGCTTTGAACTGGGTAATCATTTTTATGCAGATGATACTCAATTTTATTTCCATTTTAAAAGTGAAACTTCATCAGGGCTTTATCAGCTCACAACTTGCTTCAAAAAAAAAGCTGAACACCTGCAAATTGGCCCTAAAGCAGAACTGAAGAAAATGAGTCATTCTCAGTCAGTCTTGGTGATCTCATGAGACCTTCATCTAATGCAAGGAATCTTGGTGACATTTTTAATTCATCCCTCTCTTATTCCGTCAACATAAACCACCTTAAGAAACGTTCCTTTTTTCACCTCTGTAACGTATGCTGTGCTCGCTCATTCCTCTTCTTTTCTAATGCTGAGAAACTTGTCCATTATTTTATCACATTCCGCATCGATTATTGTAACTCCCTACTAGCAGGTGCAGCTTCAAAACTGTCATTTGGGAACTAATTTTATTTCAGATCCACCAACATTAGCATAGCAGTTTCCATTATTAACATGGAATAATGATAATACGTTTATGATTAAGGTTTCCTGAGTGTATAATGTTTTTTGATGCATACAATAACACAGGCTACTTTCAAGTCTTCTTGATCTGTTAATGTCTTGCTAGTTAGCCTATTAAACATTAGAGATTTCTGTTTTGTCAGCATACTACACTCTTATTAATAAAGGTGCCAAGGTGGTTCTTCACAATGGGGAAACATAAGGGGTACCATATGGTATTGCTCTGAAGAACCACTCTGGCACCTTTATTTTTAAGAGAGTTTGAGGGGACACACAGGCCATAAATCATATATGTTTGTGTGTTCCCAATAAAGCAATCCAAGTGAAGGTTCTAGGAAGAGCCTTTGATTATTTAGACCCGTCGTAGGCTTTATAAATAATCATGAATCGATGCTAACAGAGTTGTGAAATAAAAATGGGTCAAGATTTTAAAAGAGCTCTCGCTGCATAACACAGGCTAAGTTAAAGTTCAACTTTTCTTACTCTGTTAGTGTTCCGTTAGGTAGCCTACCATACATTAAAGGTTTCAGGTTTTTTCTGCATTTTAGAAACTTCTCAAAGTACAAAGAGTCAACTTCACATTCTAAGAACTTTTCATGAAATGGTTCTTTCTTTAACAATGATTCTACAAAGAACCACACAACCCAGTAAAGAGCAATATAGTGCCATTAAAAAACCATTATCGTTATAGTGTAGTTTCAATTGGTGGGTTATTTTACAGTGGTTTGAGTGATTAGTGTGGATCGCATATTTTTACGGGTTGGCTACGAGGCTGCCCCTTGTGTTGTGTTTTAAAGCTAATCCTAAAAAAACAGCTTAGTCACAGAATAAACAAAATGTGACCAAAGCATTCATCTAAAGTTTTTGTAACCCGGACAAACCACCTTTTATACAAAGAAACTTGAAACACTTGCCACACCTCTGAAGTTAACTGAGAAACTGCACAAGTGACCTGCTTCTGATAATAATCTAGAAAAGAGGGTGCTGAAAAGCAAGCCATCGTCCAAATTAAAAAAGTGGCAAACAAACACATTTATAATGTAAAATAAGAAAATACGTAAGAAAAGCGTATGACTGGTAAGAAAGAAAGTTACAGAATTAGTATTTTTTTTCCTTCAGTTTCCTTAATACATTAATCCTCTTTAATAAAACCCCTGTGTGCGTTCAGGTGTCCGTGTGTGTGTGTCTTCTGGTGAAGTACGCATGCGCGGGGCACAGTGCGATGCGCACGGTACTGTGGACACACACACACTGGAAGCTGGGCACACAGCGAATGGCGTAGCCACGGCTGCACATGATAAGCAAATAAAGAACATTATTGATGGGAAGAGTGCTGATTGGGTAGTCGCGGCCTGCACATAAACTCCGTTGCTGGGGAGACGCCACACATACTGCCCCACGCATGTTTACTAACTAACTATCTACTAACAACATGCCACCCAAAAACAAGGACACGTCAAGTAGGACAAAAGACACAGACACTCAAATCGTATATAAGTAACATCTCCTGGAAGAATGGTCAGCTCAGCAAGTAAACATCAAAAAAAGAAAGGCTGAAAGACAAAGAAAAATACGAGCAAATAGTTTGATTGAAGAAAAAGAAAATGAGCGTCAGAATATTCCCCGTGTTAATTTTAACTCCATCCTCTACTAATTTCCCCTTTACCTCTAGAAGGCGACAATTTCCAGTTACATTAGCCTTTGCCATAACAATTAATAAAGCTCAAGGGCAAACCTTAGAAAAAGTTGGCATTTACTTGCCAGAACCAGTATTCAGGCACGGTCAGTTATATGTTGCATTATCAAGAGTTCGAAGTTTTACATGTGTTGTTGTCAACGTTGTAGATGGTCCTGAACAAGGCAAGCTATTGCCAAACTCAGACAGAGTATTTACAAAAAAAGTTGTCTATAATGAAATTTTATAGAAAAATTTCATGAGGTAAAAAAAATAAAAACTTTTTCATAAATATCTTCTTCAGATATTGTGTATTACAGATTGTTACAAAGTTTTACACTAAGGCAATATTAATTATACTTACTGTATTGTCATATACGTTTCTATTTTATTTTTATTATTGTTTTAGTTTAGGCTTCTTGCAAGGTCCCTTGTCATTTAATATAGACTGTTCCTACTAATGTTTATGCACTACTGTTCTAGTGCCCGTTATTTTCAACGGACTTAATGTATAGTATAATATCTTTTACTTAAGACAGAGGAGAGGAGTCAAGTGGAGTATTTTGGGAATTGTCTGCATCTTAACATCAGCAAAACCAAAGAACTGGTTATTGACTTTTGCCACACCAAAGAACCTCATATGTCTGGTCACTTTCAAGGATTGGATGTTGAGGGAGTCCACTCGGGGGCAAACATTAATGTCAGGTTGGACTAGTCTTGGAATACAGAGGAACTATAGAAGAAGGGGGCAGAGCAGACTCTTTCTCGTTAGGAAATTTTGGAAGGGACATTCTTCACATCTGAACATCAGTTCAATTTTGTAAGATGTGCAGCACTGGGATAGTAACATCACTTCAAAAGAAGCCCACTGATCAATAAACTAATTAAAAGGGGAGGCTCAGTTATAGGACATACTCTGGACCCCCTGGAGATCATAGCAAAGGAGAAAATTAAAACATAAATGCCATGATGAACAATGCTGCACATCCTCTCTCTGACACACCAAAAATGAAGACTTTCAGCCAATGAATCATTCAGTAGAAGTGTGTCAAGAAATACAATGTGGGCTCCTTTATGCCAACAGCAAAACATCTGTATAATGCCTCACTGGCACTGGGACAGCCAAGTCAGAAGTTTTCTTCCTTTTCAGTCATTCCGGCTTCTGATCTCTTTAGCTCACCTCTTCTGTTTCCTGCCCTTAAAACTGGCTCCTCCACCATCTTGATGCAATCTATGATTGCTGTCCATTAGAGAATACATACTCAGGTTTATTTTTGGTTCAATTAAGATCTTTTAATTATACGGGGATAACTTTGGTGCCCCAAGTCTTTATCCTCATTATGTCTTGTACACTTGCTAAAGAATGTATCCATCATGACCACATAAATTGAAAGATAAGCTAGCACAAATGTATGTTTCATGTTGTTTATATGTATTTATTATTGTTGTTTATATGTATTTATTCATAGTGGGTTGGATAATGGATGGATGGATGTTTGTTTAAAAGGTTTATGTTAAAACAAATAAAGATCTATCTATCTATCTATCTATCTATCTATCTATCTATCTATCTATCTATCTATCTATAAAGAC
>JANRMT010062791.1:154976917-155013695 GCA_026402145.1 Polypterus bichir lapradei | reverse complement strand
AATAATAATAATAATAATAATAATAATAATAATAATAATAATAATAATAATAATAATAATGTTAAAGAAGGAGTTGCTTTAACTCTCCCATATTTACTTGAAGGGTGATACCGTGGTGCGGTTGTGTGTACAGATGTCTAATGCCTCCAGAGATCTCTGCTCAAATCCAGGGCCAGGCATTGTGTAGAGATTGCATGGTCTCACTGTGTTTGGGTGGAATTTCCTCCGATATCCCAAAAGACATGCAAATTAGGTTTAGTGGCCACTCCAAACTGGCTCTGAATGAATGAGTGTGGTTGTATGCATAACATTGGCTTCTGATGGACTGGCTCCATCTCCAGGGTTGCTTCCTGCCTTGTGTGGCCCTTACTGCCGAGATAAGCACCAGCTCCAAGTAAGACCAAACTGGATAAGCAGATCAGAAAATGAATAAAAGGTTAGAGACAGTGGTGTAGGTGTAGGTGTATTCTTCGTTAAGACTTGCATTTCGCAAGCTCACATAATCCAAATAAGGGTCATTAGGGCCTGGAACAAATGCGAGTGGTGTCAAGTGTAAGGTAGATGAGGCACCAATCTTTCACCCTGTATATTCTTTGAAATATCCACATTCTCTCATACTGCTCTAATTTAGAGTCAACAGTTAACCTAACTTACAAGTGGAGTTGATGGGAATGTCCTGATCACACACATATAAATTTAAACTGAAATTTATTTTTATGTTTATTTAGTGCAATTAAATTTTTACTTGGATGTTCCCTCAAAACAGTGAAAATAACACACTACCAACAAAAGACACACACATAGAAAGTACACATAGAATGAAGCATACTTTTGCACTATTTTTATTTGGGTTAGCTATACTCTAAATATATTTATACCAATCAGTCACAACATTAAAACCACTGATGAGTGAAGTGAATAATATTGATTATCTCATTAGAACGACAGTCAGAATATCTTCAAAATGGCATGTCTTTTGGACAACACCTGGTATGCAGTGTTTAGTACCCACCAAAAGTGGTCAAAGAAAGGACAAATAGTGAACAAGCGTTAGGGACATGGGTGCCCAATATTCATTGACGAATGTGAGGAGCGAAGGCTAGCCAGTCTTGTCTGATCCCACAGAACAGCTATTGTAGCACAAATTGATGAAAGACTTAATGCTGGCCATGACAGAAAGGTGTCAGAACACACAGTATATCACAGATTGCTGCATATGGAGCTGCATAGCCACAGATCAGTCGGAGTGCCCAGGCTGACCCCCATCCACCATGAAAAGCAATACAATGGACACAAGAGTGTCAAAACTGGATCATAGATCAAATGGAAGAAGACAGCCTAGTCAGTTGGGTGTGTATGCGTCTTTTACTATAGGAAGAAGGGAAACTGGAAGGTGCAGTGTAGTGCACTGGAAAATGTTCTGCAGGGAAACACCGGGTTCTGGCATTTATGTGGATTAGGTGATATTAAAAGTGGTGTCCATCAGGGGTCAGTGTTGGTGCTGCTATTGTTTTTAATATACATACTGTAAATTATCTGGAGTGGAATATTACCAGTAAGCCGGTTAACTTTGTAGATGATACCAAACTAGGTGAAATTACAGATGATGTAGAATCAGAAAAAAATGTTATAGAGGGACCTGGACAGCATTTGTGACAGATAAAATTTAGTGTAAAGTATAGAATTTAAGAAAAAAAAAATGTCACCTTTAAAAATCAAATGGTAGGTCTGAAATTTGAAGGTACACCTTTATGAGAAGGGCCTAGAAGTCATAGTAGACTATCACTATGTGCAGAAACCATCAAGAAGGCTAAACAGATGTTGGATTATATAGTGTCAGTGGTGTGGAGTACAAGGAGTTAAAGGAGGTTCTGCTTAAGTTATGTAACACACTGGTGAGGCCTTAGAGAACAGCGTAAGTTTGGGTCTCCGGGAAACAAAAAAGACATAGCAGCACTAGAGAAAGTCCATAAAGAAGAGTGACTAGGCTGATTTAGGACTAATTGGTCTGAGTTATGAGGAATAATTGAAGGAGCTGCACCTTCTCAGATGACACAAACAGAGATTAAGAGGGAACATGATTGAAGTGTTTAAAGTTATGAAAGGAATTAGTACAGTAGAAGCCACCTGTTACTTTAAAATAAATTCTGCAACAAGAACACAGGGACACAATTTAAAAGCTGTGCAAATTTCATACAAATGTTAGGAAGACAAATGGATTAAGTGACCAAGACGTGTGGTAGAGAGCAAGGGTCTCATGTACAGTATAAATGGTGCATACG
Source organism: Polypterus bichir lapradei (assembly GCA_026402145.1). NCBI lineage: Eukaryota > Metazoa > Chordata > Cladistia > Polypteriformes > Polypteridae > Polypterus > Polypterus bichir. Next base: position 155,011,413 of record JANRMT010062791.1, on the reverse strand, counting down.
CACAACAATGTTGTGCATGTCTGTTTCCACTCTAACTTCAAGATGTATAAAAACTAATCTTGCTGTAAAGCCTCACAGCGTGCATATGCACTTTTCTGCTTGGTTTTGCAAACAGGTGGCACCCAGTATCAAAAAGGTGCTACCCACACCCATGACACAGGCGTTATCAAATACACTGAAATTAATTGCATATTGTTTACAAATTTAAGGCACTTGATTGTAATTCTTCTGTATCGATAGATTTGTCCAGGCGTGAGGCGTCCCTCTTCTTTATGCTGCCTCCCCAGCACACCACCACGTAGAAGAGGGCACTCACCACAACTGTCTGATAGAACATCTGCAGCATCTTATTGCAGATGTTGAAAGACGCCAACCTTCTAAGGAAGTATAATTGGCTCTGTCCACTCTTGCACAGAGCATCAGTATTGGCAGTCCAGTCCAATTTATCATCCAGCTGCACTCCCAGGTATTTATAGGTCTGCACCCTCTGCACACAGTCGCCTCTGATGATCACAGGGTCCATGAGGGGCCTGGGCCTCCTAAAATCCACCACCAGTTCCTTGGTCTTGCTGGTGTTCAGGTGTAAGTGGTTTGAGTCGCACCATTTAACAAAGTCCTTGATTAGCTTCCTATACTCCTCCTCCTGCCCACTCCTGATGCAGCCAACGATAGCAGTGTCGTCAGCGAACCTTTGCACGTGGCAGGACTCCGAGTTTGATTGGAAGTCCGATGTATATAGGCTGAACAGGACCGGAGAAAGTACAGTCCCCTGCAGCGCTCCTGTGTTGCTGACCACAATGTCAGACCTGCAGTTCCCGAGACGCACATACTAAGGTCTGTCTGTAAGATAGTCCACGATCCATGCTACCAGTTATGAATCTACTCCTATCTCTGTCAGCTTGTCTCTAAGGAGCAGAGGTTGGATGGTGTTGAAGGCGCTAGAGAAGTCCAGAAACCTAATTCTTACAGCACCACTGCCTCTGTCCAAGTGAGATAAGGATCGGTGTAGCATATAGATGATGGCATCCTTCGCTCCCACCTTCTCCTGGTATGCGAACTGCAGTGGGTCTTGGGCGTGGCAGACCTGTGGCCTCAGGTGGTGAAGCAGCAGCCATGGCTCCATGGTCTTCATCACATGTGACATCAGAGCGACAGGCTGGAAGTCATTCAGCTCACTAGGACGTGATACCTTTGGGACTAGGGTGATGCAAGATGTTTTCCAAAGCCTCGGGACTCTCCCCTGTTCCAGGCTCAGGTTGAAGATGCACTATAGAGGACTCCCCAGCTCCAGCGCACAGGCCTTCAGCAGTCGTGGCGATACTCCATCTGGACCCGCTGCTTTGCTGGCACGAAGCCTCCTCAGGTCTCTGCTTACCTGGACTGCTGTAATTATAGGTGGGGATGTCTCTCCTATGCTGGTATCAGCAGAAGGATGGGTGGAGGGTGCAGTACTCCGAGGTGAGAGTGGGTTAGGGTGGTCAAACCTATTAAAGAAGTTGTTCATCTGGTTTGCTCTCTCCATGTCTCTCTCGATGGTGGCACACCGCTTTGAGCTGCAGCCAGTGATGATCTTCATCCCATCCCACACTTCCTTCATGCTGTTATTCTGCAACTTCTGCTCCAGCTTTCTCCTGTACTGTGCCTTCGCCACCCTGAGCTGGACTCGGAGTTCCTTCTGCACGCGCTTGAGCTCATGCTGATCACCGCCTTTAAAAGCCCTTTTCTTCTGGTTCAAATGGCCCTTGATGTCACTTGTAATCCATGGCTTGCTGTTAGCATAGCAGCATACTGTTCTTACTGGAACTACAATGTCCATACAGAAGTTGATGTAATCAGTTGTGCAGTCAACAGCCTCTTCAATATTCTCACTATGTGACCCCTGCAGGGTATCCCAGTCAGTGGTTCCAAAGCAGTCTTTTAGAGCCTGCTCTGCCTCAGGGGACCACTTCCTGAATGAGTGTGTGGTTGTAGGTAGCTCCTTCACTCTTGGTTTGTAGTGAGGCTGAAGCAGAACCAGGTTATGATCAGCTTTACCCAAGCACAGGCAGCAGGGTGGCGCTGTATGCGTCTTTAACGTTTGCATACAGTAGGTCAATAGTCCTATTTCCCCGGGTGTTACAGTCCACATACTGGGAGAAGGCAGGTAATGTTTTGTCCAGCGTCACTTGGTTAAAGTTTATTACAGATGTATTTTGTTTGTCAATTAGTTACATGGAGAAAGAAAATGGAAGGACAGGAATTGGGGGTTAGTTTGTTTGACAGACACTGCTGCAATAAATTATTCCATCCAGGGTCATGCCTGTCCCAGCAAACATCTTGCGGGAGGCAGGAACAATCTCTGGATATGGCGCTTGCTCATCGCTACTGCTGCACCACAAGACCCCACAAGTTTAATATATGCTTTAATGTGTTTCATCATTAAAATGATATTAAGTATACATCATAGTATTCTAAGATGTACAGAGAGCCGTAATATCATGAATGTAATATATTCTGTGTGGTGATCACTGCCTGTGTGCTCCAGTCAGCGTAAGAGAAAGCCCATTTAAGAAGCACGTAGTGATTAATGACTGGGTCAGGGAACACAAAGAATACATAACATTTTACTACTACTTTAGCTACAATGAGATTTAAGAAACTGTAGTAAATTAAGCATTGATTTTAAGATGAAGTTTACAGCATTGTGCTTTAATGATAAAATAAACTATGAGATTAATGTGGAAATTTCTAGATTAAAGTGAACATTTCCATTTTTTTTCTTTACTGTGTTCCTAGTACGCTTCCATATGACACTCAGACACTTGCTTTTTCATGTTGACATCTGACCACTTCTTTTTTATTTTGTGCAGTGTCAACTTTCTGAACTTGAACTTTTGAGTGCCACTGCATCAGTTTCCTTCTGTTCCTCATACTACTGCCTAAGTCACCAAATAATACATTTTCCTTGCCTCTACTTCTCCCAGTAAGACCTTCACTTCACATTTGGTAGAAAATTGTATTTTTTCCACATGCTTTTACCATTGTCTTTTAACAAAGCACCGAAGAGACTGGGCTTTTTATATTGATTTGCATATTAAAATATGCTAATTTCTGGGAGGAGTTGGGGTGAGGCTGCTCAAAAAATTAAGGGAACACTTAATCTTCACTGTCTAACACCAAGTCAATTCAGGGATATCAATCTGTCCAGTTAGGAAGTGTTACGACCTACTCTAGATCTTTTTGTTAAACTTTGCTTGTCGTCTTTAATTTGGTGCAGGTGACTTAATTGAGTCCTGCCCTAATTGCCCACCTATTGAGTTGCCCACTGTTATTAAATCACCTGGGTTGTGGGTGGGAGTGTTGGTTATAAAAAGAAGCTTGTTTGGGTTTTAGGATGGAGAGAGTGTGTAAGAGGAGAAAGATTTGGGTTTCACAGAGCAAGGTATGGAGAGTTAGGAGTAGGTGTAGAGGTTAGGTTAGGGTTTGTAGAGTTGCTTGAGGGTTAGGGTTAGATGACCTGGCTTTGGGTTTTTGTTTCTTATTGCTTGTTAAAGAAATGTAATTGTTGTAAGCTAGCCGTCTACTGTGTGTGATAAATGTGGCTAGTGTGTATCTAAGTGTGTAATCTTTGTTTAGCTAAATAGTTAAGTTAGTGTTGTCCTCCTGCCTTGTTTCTGTTTTGTGTGTAACTTTCTCCATATTTTGTGAGGTTTTTCTTTTTGGCAATAAATGAAGTCTTTTTATTTAGCTGGTTTACTTTTTTTTCTGTGTTTTATCTCCCTCTTGCTCTCACTTGTGTGTGGCCTATTTAAACACCCCTAGGCCTTTTGGTAGGCTGTAACAGACGCATAACAGATTGTGAATCAAGTTCACATGCTTTGGTGCAAATGACAGTGACAACAGGCACACTGGAGAGGCAACAGGAAAACACTCCCCCAAAAAGGGAATGGTTTTTCAGGTGGTGGCCACAGACAATTACTCTCTCCTTATCATTCCTTACTGATTCTTCTCTAGTTTGGTATTTTGCTAATGTCCTTGTCACTACTGGTAGCATCAGGTGGTACCTGTAGCTGATTCAGGTTGCACAGGTAGTCCAGCTCCTCCAGGATGGAATATTATTTTGAACTGTAGACTTTGAGCAGCAGCTCTGACTATTGAAGACTTCTTTTCACAGTAGTAACTGAGACTTGTTTTTTTTTACCTCTGTTAAGCTGTGCTTGAAGCTGTTGTGCTCTGAAGCGCCTGTCACACAAGCTGGTGACCCTCAGAAACTTGTTTTCTGATTCGGTCTACCATATCTCTTCCTATCAGAGTTTCTTCCAGTTTTCAATGACCTTTGGATTATGTAGAACACCACTGTACTCTCTGACACTTTGAGATTTTTTGCAATTACTCTAAATGTAGGGACTACACGTCTAATTATAACAATGCTCTGTTTCGTTTCATTTGTTAATTGCCATTTTCTTGCCATTATCACTGGAATATTGTCCAAGTAGTACTTCAGAGGGTGTAGTCACACAGTCTGTTCCATCTCTGCTGTAAGACAAACAGAGGGGTTTTAAGTAATCAGCAGAAGTTAGGACACCTCTGTAAATGGTTTGCTTCAACTTGCAAAACTTAATTTACTTTAATTGCTTCACCACATCTGTTGGTTATCACCTATTAGTTGTTCCCTGAAGAAGACCCTTTTGTAATATTCTGATATTTCCCTTTTTCAGTTTTTGGTAACCTAAATTTTAAAGTTAAACCTCTAGCAGTTTATTGCTTATCTTTGTACCAGTTTAGTTCATTCATTGCATTTCAACTGATTACATTTTAAGAAAAACTGAGGTGTTCTAAAACTTTTGACAAGTAGTGTACACAAATACAGTATATATATATATATATATATATATATATATATATATATATATATATATATACTAATAAAAGGCAAAGCCCTCACTCACTCACTCACTCACTCATCACTAATTCTCCAACTTCCCGTGTAGGTAGAAGGCTGACCCCATCTTCACGAAATTTGGTAAGCGGCTTCCCTGCGCTAACCGAAACTGATGTACGTACTTATTTCAGTGGTATGACGCCACTGTCAGCTGCCATATTGAACTTTCCAACATCACTAATTCTCCAACTTTCCGTGTAGGTAGAAGGCTGAAATTTGGCAGGCTCATTCCTGACAGCTTACTTACAAAAGTTAAGCAGGTTTCATTTCGAAATTCTACGCGTAACGGTCATAACGGTCGACAACGTCCGTCATGTTGAACTTTCTTATTTATGGCCCCATCTTCACGAAATTTGGTAGGCGGCTTCCCTGCGCTAACCAAAACCAATGTACGTACTTATTTCGGTGGTATGATGCCACTGTCAGCCGCCATATTGAACTTTCCAACGGTCTTTGTTACTTATGGGCCCATCTTCAAGAAATTTGGTAGGCGGGTTCCCAACGCTAACTGAATCCTACTTGCGTACATATATACGTCCATAGCCTACAGTTCGGTCACCATGTGAGGCGGCGTTGGGTCCCTCATCCCCTTGGGTCCCCCAATCACATTGTTTAGGCTGCCTGTCTATATAAGGCCGTCCGTTGCTCTGGTCTCTACATTCCCTTCCTTGCTTCGCCACGGGATTCACGTCTCCCTGCTGATAACTGCAGCCTGTTTATTTAATTCACGGCTTCTCTGCTGTTTTATTGTTCATTTATTACTATTATAGTTATTGTGTAGGTATTTTAGACTTACTTTACATTGTTCAGGTACCCATTTCCTTTATCGTTCCAACCATACCCCTATTAACATGTTTATCGAGGTGATCACCATTGATCAAAGAACTGTCACTTACCGAATGGTTTCCATTCCTGGAGATGGCACCTACCTTTTCCATTCTCTTTGTTACATATTGCACAGCCATATCAGGCTCACTCTTGATATCCGGAGGAACATTGTGTCTTATGTATTGAATAACTGAGACCGGTTCAAGGTGTGGACTGATGATGGTACAGGAGATAATTATACTACACAGGAGCACTAGAAGAGTGAAATGCTTAAGCCCTTCACCTATGGTTCTGCATGTGAGTTGATGGCTGCCGCTGAATTGTTCGGTTGTCGCTTTCAAGTGTACCGAAATGGCCAAATATTTTACACCTTTCGACAACCGCCAATGCCTCTTAAACATCTTAGATTCACAGGTGACAATTTCAGTAGAGGACACTTTGATGTTTATGAATTTTTCTACTCTCAAAAGTTGGATGCAAAGTTATCGATGAAGCCGGTTGTATGCTTACAACACTTGACAGATGCCGAATGTCACTTCAGCCCAAGTCCTGCAGATACTAACGTAATTGAAACAAACCATGAAACTGAAACCGATTATGACAGCAGCAATTCAAGCTGTGAGAAAATAGTAAAAAGGAGGCATGTCAGATGTTGTGGTACATTTTCTGATGCAGCTAGACGAAAACAACTTTGTGATGCTGTCGCTAAATACTCGCAGGCAAATCCACAAGTTAATAGACATGCTGCCGCTAAATACTCGCAGGCAATTAATACCGGGAAGGCCTGTTAAACATCTTAGATTCACGAGTACCGATTTGGGTAGTGAACACTTCAATGACTGAAACCTGTTATCTTTACAACGGTTGACAAACATGGAATGTAACTTGAACACAACACGTCCTCCAAATACAAACCTGATTGAAAGAAATAATGATAATCAAATCCTTGATGACAGCAACTCTCTGTGGTCCCCGGCCGGGACACCCAGGAGGACCAGAGGAGGGCTTGTGCCTCCTCCAGACCGTGAGGGGGCGTCCGTCCTGGTTATGTTGGGGGCCTCGGGTACAGGGCTTGGAAGCCCAGCCCTGTAGGGACCCGTGGCCCCCGCCAGGCGGCACCCCAATGCCTGCATATCCCTGGAGCCCAGCACTTCCGCCACACCAGGAAGTGCTGGGGGGAAGACGACAGGGGTGTGGCTAGGACTGATTGCCGGGGAGCAGCTGGAGCCCATCCGGGTTCCCATTTAAGGGGCCGTCTCCCTCCAGTCAGCAGTAGATGTCGGGTGGAAGTGGACAGAGCTGGAGAGAGGATGGGAGGCGGTCAAGAGAGAAAGGCACAAAGGACTGTGAGGCCTGGACAGTTGGGGGAACAGTGCCGGAGGCACTGGGACGTGCACTGAGTTAAAACTGTAAATATTGTAAATAAAAGTGTGTTGGGTGAACTATGTTGTCCATCTGCCTGTGTCCAGGGCCAAGTTCACATCTCATAACAGTGACAAAACAATTACATTGAGAATCATGTTACCTTATTTTTAAAATTTTTCCTTTTCTTTTACATAACTTCTTTAACACACTACTTCTCCGCTGTGAAGCGCGGGTATTTTGCAAGTCATAAATATAATTCATTGTCTTTTATAACCAAACTCACAATGAACTTCTCCTTTTGACAGAAGCTCATTTATCTAGTGCGTATTTCACAAATAGCCTGTAGTTATTTGTAAGCTGGTCCAAACTGACATCAGTTTATATGTTCAGGATTCAGATCCTAAGAATATCAAACAACCATGAAACGCTGTTTGTATTTGGGTACCTTGCAGTTTTACTTCTTGACTGAACATTTATGGGCAACTTTAGTATTTAAATAATCACTTAATATTTCATAACTGAAGCCTTGTGTTTCCTTAACCCAGATGCTTGTGATACTGTCCGTGTTCTTGAAGATGTGTTTGCATCCCTCTTTAGGTTTGGATATTTTTAGCATGCTGACCATTTCTCAGATTCAACATGTCCTCTGGCTCACAGGTCACCAAAGACTATTGTCATTCCTCACTTTCATTAGTTTTCAATAAGTGATGAGCCAAGCAGGCAAGTTTCAATTTCAGTGTAACTGGGTTTTGCAGGTGATTTTGCAATTGCTAATGTCGAAGCGAAATTGTCGAGGCTTTACCTGAAAAGAAGGCTATTAAGAGTCATAGGATAGGCAAACAGAGTATATAGCTTTTTTGCAATAAAACAATAACACGGACTCAACCCAATTCGGCCAAATCGAGCTGAGCCACGAACAGTTCAAAAATCACAGTTTATACAATGATTTCTTATCATCCTGACCTCGTTTGAAACAATGCCTTTGCTGTCCATTCTGACTCACTTCTGCCCCTGGCTAGCTGGCTTCCCAAGTTTTCATGGGAACCATTATCATCTTCTGACTCCCTTCTGCAGCTGGCTTCTTACATGCCTACCATGACCATCAACATTTTCTGTATTTCGTCATTGGTATCAGTCCTTGCTTTCTGGCAGGTGTTCTTATTCCTCCTTCTTTTGTCCTCGGGTAGTTTCTGTATGTCATTCACTTTCTGTTCTATCCTTCCAAGTTTCCTAATATTGGTAATTTTGCTTCAAGCTTAACTAAAAAATGCAATATAACTAATGTTTTTTATTTAACTATTTGCTTGACATATCTTATTTGCTTGACATGTCTAATGTATGTTAAATCTAATACTTCAGAAGCTGTTAATTACTTTTATGCTAATACATAGATTTTTATTTTCCATACTAACAGCAAAACTCACTGAAGAGTTTTTTGGGGGTTTAAATATTTTTTTAGAGACAAGAAACACTGCCTTCTTCACACTCTTGTGTTTACTTATATGCTTTTCTGCTGCTGCATACCGCATGTAATCCATACCATCTTAGTAAAATGTCTCTCATTTGTATCACTGTGGAGGATTGCAGTACATTTTTAAAAATGTGAAATGCTGCATAATTTCCACATGAAGACATATTAAAATGTACCCCTGTGCGTATTACTGTATCTTAGGAAAACTCAGTACACAGATTGCCGCTGCTGTCACGCCCCTGACCTCCTAAGTTATGTAGCACATGCCTTATCTTAGTTGACAGATTTTTTTTTTTGTTTGTTTCACTAGACGGCCGGGGACATTGCCCCACTGGGAGACCTGGAGAAGTAGGGGACTGGGAGAGGGGCAATTCCTACCCCAGGACACAAGATGGCAGCCCTTTGGTATTGCATGGGAACCCATGGCCACCACCAGGGGGTGCCTGGATGGTTTCAGAGCTATGGACTGCAGCACTTTTGCCACACCAGGAAGTGCTGCCAGAACAGGAACCAGGTACACTTCTGGGTGTCCATGCAGCAGTTCCGCCTCACCAGGAAGTGCTGCAGGAAGGTCATCAGGGAGCACACCCGGATGCATTATTAAAGGGGCCGCTTCACTTCATTCAGGGATCCAGAGTTGAGTGGCAGAAGACAGAGCTTGTGGGAGAGGAGTGGAGGCGGCAAAGGAAAAGAGAAGAAAAAGGAAAAGAAAGAACTGTGAGTTTGGGCTGTTTGGTGCACTGTGCTGTGTGCAGGAACTGTAAAAATAAAAGTGTGTGTTTTGGGATATTCTGACTCCATCTCTGTCTGTGTTCCAGGCTTCTTTCACAACTTTCAGGCATAAACTAATTGCCATTCTTTTGGTGTCAATGGCGCCAATTTTTCAGGAAGCAAAACACAATTTATTTTATGAAACAAAACCCTGAGTTTCAAGACAAATTAAATTTTGCACAAACTGATTCCCTAGTTCTCATTGACCATTTAAAGAAATACACTACACAGAAATGGCATTTTTATATGTTACTTACCTCATAAGTTTCGAAGTGATGACCGAGAAAAAAATTTAATCTCACACTTTCATAGAGAATAAGGATAATCAAATTTATCATATTTTGTAATACAAGCCAATGATGACCAAAGCTTAGGGAAAAAAGTACATTCTTCATGTAGCATAATCCACCTGTCAGTTATCTAGTCAACATGGAAAACCCATGCATTTTATGCAAAAGTATCCACCTTAATAAAAAGTAAGGGGACCGTATATGCAAAGTTCAAAGTTTCTACATGGTGTAATTGAAATGAAAGTCTGCAATGTGTACTTTAATCACATCTGAATTGTTTTGATTTGTAAATTTAAAACTGTGGATCTTTCGGGGGGGGATCAAGGAAAAATGTGTCTTGTTCCCAAACATTTTGGAGGGCACTGTATTATGCATCCCATAATTGATTATATGTTTTCACTATTCACTATATTGAGTTACTTGATCTTCACACAAACATTCTTCCTCTTTATAAATCAAAATGTTTGGCTGCTTTTCAACACAAATCAAATCTGACCCACTATTCATACAAATAGACCATTTGATATTCCACAACTAGGCCACTGGATGTTATCTTCAGTAGTCTGATTTCTTTGTTTGTAAATTTGAATGGTGACTCCTATGCCATCTTCATTTTAACAGATGTTTTTAGTTTGTGTTTACTTGAATTACATCTGAGAGTATGTGCTAAGTTCCGGCTTTATTTTTTTTGAAAAACTGGGTTGATACCTGATAGGACTTCTTAATCAAGATAAGGCGTTTCTACTCACTAATCACAGCATCAGAGGGTGTCAATATGTTGGATGTTGATTAGCACATGCAAGTTAGAATTTCATTATACTTTGTACACGTGACAATAATGATTCTATAACCTATTTATAAAGAAAGTGATACTATGAGACCTTCAACATGCAGCCGACAACAGAGCATACAAAGGGGGTCTAACTTTAATTGGACAAGTGACAAAACACAACATTTATTTGTATAGCACATTTTCATACACAGGATGTTGTCCAGATTGCTTTACAAAATATCAAAGAGAAGTTAGATAAGAATAAATAGATGACATATGAAAAAGAGTAAGTAAGAAAAAATTAAATCCACATTTACACAACATAAATATACAGGAAATGCCGTAGATAAAGTAAAGTCCTTATTTATAGATTTATTTTTAAGTCTTTAAAGAAAAATCCGATGTGATGGCCGAGGAGAACAAGAATAAAACTCCAAGGGCAAGATACTGGAGCAAAAAACAAAATCTGCAGGGGTTCCTAGGGGAAAATTCCAGTCAGCCTCCGCTGGGAATTCTACCTAATATAAATGTGCTTAAGTTGTTCCTTATTGTTTTTTTTTTATTTGATGCAGTTGGCCTCATAGACAGTGGGAGTCTTCACTATTATTCCAACATCACAGGCGGCTGCACGGTAGTTTGAGCAGGACTACTACGTCAGCGAACAGACACAGCCATGCTCAAACAGCCTTACACCGGGCATAGCTCTACAAGTTTGGATTCCCCCCCACACACAGTGACTCATTTGTTGTGATAATCAGTCAGAGGCAGGCATACACCGTATGAATTTACAGGCTCATGGTAGCTAAAGGCCTTCTAATAGATTAGAAGAGGTTGACATTGCATGGTGAGACCATTACACAAGACTCACAGTACCTACAGTGAAGAATGATGCGATATTTATCTCTCTGTTGTGAGAGAAAAATTTCAGGGTTACATAGCATTCATCTTAAAGAAACAGCATAAAGGGTTGATAAATGTCAGAAACCTGTTCAGGCACACCAGGAAACTAGATAAAGGTCAAGTGAACAACAAACACAAAGATGTAATACACAAAATGTATTAAAGATGATTAAGAGATCGTCAGATGTCCTGTAAGCAAAATTGGACAGTTGTTACATACACTGAAATGTCAAGGACAATAGCTAAACCTAAAGGTATAGGGAACAGGACCCAAGAGCAGCGGGTGACTCCTCAGCACCACACTGGAACAGTGTGAGGTTTTTTATACGATGGCTGGACTGACAATCCTTCCACCAACCCCCAAGTCTTCACTGTAAGTTGAAGGAGAAGAATGTGATTATCCATTATCCAACCCGCTATATCCTAACTATAGGGTCACTGGGGTCTGCTGGAGCCAATCCCAGTCAACACAGGACACAAGGCAGGAAAAAACCCCGGGGAGGGCACCAGCCCACTGCAGGGTGCACACACACACACACACCAAGCACACACCCACACAATTTAGAATCGCCAATGCACCTAACCTGCATGGCTTTGGACTGTGGGAGGAAACTGGAGTACCCGGAGGAAACCCATGTAGACACAGGGAGAACATGCAAACTCCACACAGGGAGGACCCGGGAAGTAAACCCGGTTCTCCTAACTGCGAGGCAGCAGCGCTACCCAAAGCTATAGAATTTCTTTTGTTTTTTCCAGCTGGAGCACAGGTGGACTTGCTCAGGGTCACACAGTGTCAATGGTGGGATTCAAACCCACAACCGCATGGCTTGAAGTGTAAAGCCTTAACCGCTGTACCACACTGCCTGCCTAATCTTGCATTAAGTCATTTTGGTGTAAACCAACGAGCCAACCAGAGTAAATGTATACATTGATTGACACTGTATGTAAATTGAATAGTTTATAAAATGAACATCTATCCTCTGTTTCTTTGATCATTCTGACATGCCGTAACAGACTACTGTAATGGATGCTCACTTGAAGGCATTTGGCAAGAAGTAATTAAATGACAAAACATACAGTTTTTCTCCAACCTGATTACTGACTCAAAAAGGTTTCATCAAACTTGTCCAAACTTTGAGGATACGTTTCTTTCTTTAATTAAGATGTTGATTTCTACACAGATTTACAATACAGTTTATTTTTGTATAGCCCAAAATTACACAGGAAGTGCCGCAATGGGCTTTAACAGGCCCTGCCTCTTGACAGCCCCCCAGCCTTGACTCTCTGAGAAGACAAGGAAAAACTCCCAAAAAAACCTTGTAGGGAAAAATGGAAGAAACCTCGGGAAAGGCAGTTCAAAGAGAGACCCCTTTCCAGGTAGGTTGGGTGTCAAAAGAAGGGGTTCAATACAATACAATACACAGAACAGAACAAATCCTTAATACAGCATAATAATACAAATTTTAGAAGCACGGAGCAGAATTTAACAGTAGATGATATCACATAATAAGATTTGGATATTTTTAGAGTCCTGGAGACCTCATCCATCAAGCTGCCTCCCCATTTGGCCATTGCTCGGCCAGCCAATCCGATGAAAGGACCCCTTTTTCCCATGATTCCTGTGATCCTCCATCAGGGATGACTTTACCATAGGCAGGCAAACAACTTGGCAGGTGGGCTGTGGCACCAATTGCCACATTTGAGTACCGAGAACAGAAACAGAATAGGTGAGGGTTAGTAACAAATTATAACAATCATGTTACTTATGTTTTAGTGTTAATGACCAACAACAGAGATGCAGTATGTACAGTTAATCAGCAGCTCTAGTCAGGATATGCTAAACTGAAGTAGTGAGTCTTCAGCTGGGATTTAAAGGCTGAGACCGAGGGAGCATCTCTTATAGAAGCAGGAAGACCATTCCACAATTTAGGGGCCCTGTAACTAAAAGCTCGACCTCCCACTGTTATTTTATTAATCCTTGGAATCATAAGCAGACCGGCATCTTGAGATCTTAATGTGCGCTCAGGTTTGTAAGTCATGATAAGTTCAGACAAGTAAGCCGGACCTTGGCCATTTAATGCTTTATATGTTAAAAGGAGGATTTTGAAATCTGCCCTAAACTTAACCGGGAGCCAGTGTAAGGATTTAAGAACTGGAGTTATGTGTTCATATTTTCTTGTTCTTGTAATAATTCTTGCAGCCGCATTTGGATTAACTGGAGGCTGTATAGAGAACAGTTTGAACAGCCAGTGAACACCGCATTGCAGTAGTCAGTCCTACTAGAGATAAATGCATTAATTAATTTCTCACAATCCTGTTTATTTAGAAAGCGCCTTAATTTCCTAACATTTTTAAAACATGTTTTGGACAACTTTGTAATATGTGCTTTAAATGACATGCTAGAATCAAAGATAACTCCTAGATTGCGGGCTGATTCAGTAAAATTTATTGGGATTCCAACTGAGTTAAATAATGACAAAATATTGCTGTGATCAGCGTCATTCCCTCCAACAATTAACATCTCTGTTTTATCTGTATTTAAAGACAAGTAGTTCTCATCCATCCACTCCTTTAATTCACTAACACAACTAATTAAAGACAACATCGGAGAAACTTCATTTGATTTAAATGAAAAGTATAACTGGGTGTCATCTGCATACGAGTGAAAATTAACATTATGTTTCCTAATGAGAGATCCCAGTGGAAGCATGTAAAGTGAAAACAGTAAAGGTCCCAGTACTGAGCCCTGCGGGACACCATATTGAACTTCTGTGTATAATGATGGAGTACTGTCAGCACATTTCTGTACATATTGGAATCGATTTGATAAATAACAACTAAACCAAACGAGCACAGGGCCTGTAAGCCCAACATCATTTTCTAGCCTGTGCAGTAAAATAGAATGGTCAATGGTGTCAAATGCTGCACTTAAGTCTAACAACATAATTACAGTGGAGTTTCCTTCATCAGAGGATATCAGAATGTCACTTACAACCCGTGTTAGTGCAGTTTCTGTACTATGACCAGTGCGAAAACCAGACTGGAATTTCTCAAATAAATTGTAATGCGTAAGGTGTGACTGAAGCTGACTGGCGACTACTTTTTCTAGTTATTTAGTATGTGTGGGTCTAGGTCTGACATTTTAAGTAAAGGTTTAATGACTGACACTTTTACAGTAGTGCATCAGGTACGGTGCCATGCAGTAATGAATTTCTACCACATTGTTTTTATAGTAGACTAAAATGTAGCTAAATTCACTATCATTGTTCACTTAATCAGCTTGAATCTACAGCTAGCGGACTATGTTACTTATGCTACTTTGTTAAAAGTACAAGCACACAGTGTTGTCAGGGATTTGCAACTGCTGGGAAATTTTTCTCAATGGTTCTTTGAAAACCTGTTCACGCTGTTTCTAAAAAAGATATTTTGTACAGTAACTGGTTCTCTTGTCATGATTAAAGCTACAATACAATACAATGCAATGCAATTTATTTTTGTATAGCCCAAAATCACACAAGAAGTGCCGCAATGGGCTTTAACAGGCCCTGCCTCTTGACAGGACAAGGAAAAACTCCCAAAAAGTTTCAAAAAGAGACCCCTCTCAAGGTAGGTTGGGCAGGCAGTGGGTGTCAAAAAAAAGAGGGTCAGTACAATACAATACACAGAACAGAACACAAGTAATCCTCAATACAGTGTACAAATAAAAATATTAAAAATACATAAAAATATTACAAGTACATGTCTTCACAGATTTTTGGAGCCATGCTTACAAAAGAATAAACATAGAGTCCCGATTGTTCAATCTGAACTGAAATGTAGACTCCGCTTGTACAGTATGATCTCTCACACCTTCTGAACTCATGCTGACCGTATGATTATGTTTCTCATTTTTCCAGAGGGATAAAGTCATAATATTAGAACCAAGCCCAGAAAATATGTGCACGATGGCCACCAGTGGGTAGACCAGTGTTTCCCAAACTCGGTCCTGGGGACCGCCTGTGGCTGCAGGTTTTTGTTCCAACCAGCTTCTGTTTTTAATTGGACTCCTGGGCTAATTAAGTGATGTGTTATTTTCCAACTTCTGTGTTTTGGGAACAATATAGAAATTAGAAAACTAAGTTTGGTACAAAAAAAAATGTACCAAGCAGTTATATGGGAATGTATTTTTTTTCTTTTTAACAATATTTTCGTCTTGATTTTCATTCTAGTTTTCTAGGTGTTCTAATTGTTTAATTAATCCATTAGTTACTAATTAGTGGGTCTGATGTTAAATTAGTTGCAGCCTTTGATTATTCAGTGTTGCTTGCCAGTATGTCTGCTCTGCTCATTTTTAATTGTCATTAATAAGATACATCGAAGGGGAAAAACTGCACAGAGAAAGGGCAAAATATAATGAAATCAACAAAAGAGAGTTAAGCATTTAAATCTATATATAGCAAAAAGAGAAATATTTCTAAATGTCTTATAAATGTAATAATCGTGCTGCTGTGCTTTTCTGAATGTAGAATAAAAGAAAAATAATACCAGCTAATTAAATGAGCTCAGCACTATCAGGTATTGTCACTGATTAGGAATCTGGTTGGAACAAAAACCTGCAGCCACAGTGTGCCCCCAGGACCGAGGTTGGGAAACACTGGGGTATACCATGAGCAGTGTGGGCTTGAAAAAAAACAGTTAAATACTTTCTTGCCCAAATGTGGGGGCTGCTACAAGGGGCTTCTTAGCAAAGTTCCCCTAGTGGCCCAAAATGGCTGGCAATACAAGTTTAGTAAGTCCTTAATTGACCTAGTAATGGTTTGTATCCCATAGTAACACATTTTTTTATGTTGTCGCAGAATAGCTAATGCTGTGAATTAGTATTTTCAGTGGGTTTTAGATTTTTGATTGTAGAAGTATAAATAACAATTTGACAACTTCAAAAAATATTGTTTTTTTATATTGGTTAAAGTTGCGTAATTTGTATTCAGGGTTGTAACACCACAAAAAAAAAAACAAACAAATAAATAAATAGAAAGCTGGACAAGTAAAAAATAAAAGCAAAGGCATTCTGTGTTTTGTAAGGGCTCATTTATACTTCACGCTCAGAACGCGTACGCGCCCGCATCATGGCTGCCACGCGTCCCCAGCGTTCATTTCATGCGTCCTCTGAGCAGGTCCTCAGAAATTAACGCGACGCGTGCGCGAGTTGCAGTACAAGCAAAAAGTCGGGGGGCGCAGTGTGCTAAAAGTCGGAATGTGACGTCAGAGTCTCTGTTTACTATCTACATGTGACAGCAAGCCTCTATGGAGATCCTATGGGGATCGATGTGCGTGCTTTGCTGTTTGGTGAATGGTTCGATGTGGTGAAGCAAAATGCTGACATACAGATGCATTCGTGGTGATTTTATATTCAAGCGTCGCATATTCCCGATCGTAATGACACGATGCATTTTAAAAGTCTCACATAACATCTTTGTGCCGTCTTTTTTTTTTTTTTTTTTTTTTTTTTTTGCAACTTAACAACAGCAACATAATGTATATCGCTGTATTTGAGCCACTGAGAAAAAATAAAGGACACGGTGAAAACGTGTATTTTGTGATTAAAGTGGAAATTTCGGCTTTAATCTCAAATTGCCCACTTTAACCTCGTAGTTTACTTTATCATTAAAGCAGACGGTTGTAAACGTCATCCCAGTTTTTAATCGCTTCGAGCTTCTTGGACCTGACAGCTGCGGCAAGCAGCAATATATCACCACACAGAAAAATTAAATGTATGATATTCCAACTCTCTGCACATTTAGAATCTTTAGATTTATACTTGATATCACTTTCATGATTAAATGCATTAAAGTGTGTATGTTACATTTTAAATATAATTTTGTTTAAATAATGAATACTGTTAATAATTACACACATGGGGGTGACACGGCGGCGGAGCGATAGCACTGCTGTCTCACAGGGAGTTATGTTGCTGGTATATCCTGCTTGTATTCCACACTGTGCTCCGGTTTCCTTCCAAAGATATGCAGATTTGGGGATTTGGTGCCACTAAAATGACGCTAGTGTATGCGAGTGCTTGTATTCACCTTGCGATGAGCGGAGACCTTGTCCAGGGATTGTTTCTCAGTCGTGCCCAATGCTTGCTGGAATGGACACATCCCTGGATTTATGGATTTAATCAATAAACATCCTTTTCAGAGATATTGCGCTAAGGTGTTATCGGAATTTAATAGGTGTTTTAGGTAATTCACAACAAAGAGAAGCCGAACATGTTCTCACCGTGATAATATCTCGCACTGCCACTTGGTGGATTCCTCCAGATTTACGTAAAGTACGCGCGCAAGTATAAACACTACAACGCTTGCGTAGCAGGAGCGTCCTCTGCAGCATGCGCCTAAGAATAAACAGTTTAAAGTCACATTAGTATTGTATTTTTGTATTCCTTTACTTAATAATTAATTAATTGTAAATCTTAAAAATTACACATAATTTAATTGATCAAAAAACAACTAAACACTAAAACAAAGTTTTAAGGAAAGCACCATTAAAGGGTGGCGCAGTGGTAGTGCTGCTGCCTCACAGTTAAGGAGAATGGGGTCCACATTGCAGGTTCTCCTTCCGTGGAGTTTGCTTGTTTTCTCCATGTCCATGTTGGTTTTCTCAGGGTGTTCTGGTTTTCTCCCACAGTCCAAAATCATGCAGGTTAGTTGGACTGATGCAGCTAATTTGCCTCTATGCTCTGTGTGTGAGTGTGTTTACCTTGTGATGGGCTGGTCCCATGTCCAGGTACTGTTCCTGCCTACAATCATTGCTTACTTGGACAGGCTATAAGTGCCCAGTAATCCTATCCTGGATAAACAGGTATAGAAAATGGATGGATGGACTAGTAACATATAGAGGTTTTTCAGGTTCCTGACCAAATTTTGGATCCCTGCCTGTTTGCCTACACTAAGTCAGTGTTTTGAGTCCAATGTTGCCTCGATACACAAATCCCAATTGTGCCAATGTTGGCTGCCCATATAGGGCCAATATGTTTGCCCACACTGGGCCAACATTGCCCCAATGTCAGTTTGTTTGCTGGAGCATACAATATATTAAAGAACAAGCTGAAATCTGCCTAAAATTGTTGCTCAGACCACAGTGACTCTTGAAGACAATTTATGCCCAATTCAATCTGTGGATCCTTTCTTTATCAGTATTTTATGGCCTTTTTTTGTCTATTTAACTACATTTGTATATCCTTTGGAGAGCATGTACTGATACAGCATGTTGCCTCACTCACCACACAATGAACCGCCTCAGGATCCCAAATTAGGATGTGAAGCGCAGCAATGCAACAGGTGACACCTCAGTACCACACTAGTTCAAGTGGAACAGTGTGAGGTTTGTACAGTGGCTGGAGTGCCAATCCTGCCACCAACCCCCAAGATTTCCCTGTAATTTGGGAGACCTAATTGGAAGGGCTAGATGCAGGTTAACATCATACTCAGGATGGAGAAATTGCTGGTTAAGGGCCTTGCTCAAGGGCCGAATGAAATAAAATCACTTTTGGCATTTATGGGATTTGAACTGGCAAACCTCCGATTGCCGGCACAGATCCCTAGACTCAGCCACCAATCCTTTGAAACTGTAGAAGATCCTGACAGGAGCAAAAGTAGGCAAGTTCTGGGGAAGGGCTGGACTGGAGGACTGAGTTATGGCTAAACGAGATTGGTCACTGAATTAAGAAAACACCTTATATCCCAGCATCCCATTAGTCTATGAGGTGTGACAAGAAACTAAAGGACTGTCTTTCTGCCTATGTACATCATTCCATCCCATCCAGAGGGCATGCAGAAAAAGAATGACTGCTGAAGCTAAAAGCTGTCAAGGACAACATTCTCTTTTGACACTGCTTTCAATCTTCCAAAAGCTTTCTGAAACTATTTACAACAAGACTGTGTTATCTTCTTATATTTTCTTCTACTGATATTACTTAATTTCAATAAATACCACATTGAGCGACGTCAGAAAAGAAAAAAAGACATGTTTGACCAAATGCTGCCCTAGGATATTCATCCTTGACATCACTGATTCCTTTCAGTAAGCTTTTTTTAAGACTATTTATCCAAACTTTACTATCGATCTTATTTTCTATTACTTATTATTGTTCTTTAATAAATATTAACTTGTTTTCATCTATCTATGTTTTGTCTTAATGTCTTAAGGTAGATTTCTTTGAGCACCTGGTGCAGCCGGAGATTTGCCATTACCCCTGTGCTGCAAGGTTTATTAGGGCTGAGGGTGAGAGCTCCACCCGAAAGTAGGGAACAGTAGATAAAGTAAGGCATTCTTGGCTGATAAATGGCCTATAGTCAAGGATGCTGAGCCTTTGCATGTTTGAATATTTTTTTGAAGACCAAAAGTAATATTTAGGTCTGAGATATATTTAAAATATCGTATGTTGTTTGTGCCGATAATAAGTATGTCTCATGAAGTGCTAAGACAGTGACAAGTTGTGTTATTCATAAAGCACTTGTGTGGTTTAAAGTGCTAGAAATTAACCAGCTGTGTTTGTGTCATTCATAGGGCACTGTTGTGGTTAAAGTCTGTGTGTATGCGTATACCTATGTATGTGTGTGTTATCATTTAGGGTGTGGGAGTAGACCAATCCAGTAATGAACTTGACAAGTGTAAGGGGTAAACAGACGATAACACAAAATCCCTCATGAAGAGTGCCTAAGTGGATTGGGTCTGTGTGTGTTAAGCCTAGCACATGACAGTAAACTAATCCAATTAAAAACTTGGTTAGTTCCTCATACGTTTCGAGGAGTGACATCATGACCTTTGATGACTTTCTTGAAATTTTGTTCTGACTTGAAAAACCAGTCTGGAACTTGCAACATGAACTAAAATCGTATAATATATGTCCTAAAGGAACACGTGAGTCATGTACACGGGGTTTTAAAAAACAATAGCCGTATATCCTAGTTAATCCAAAATAAAAGATGTCTGAAATAATACACCAGAAATGTGCCTTTATCTTGGCAGTTACCTGTAAAATGAAGTTAGGGGCGGCCATAACCAGGAAGTGTTTGCTTAAAAACTTTAAACTCCAATCTACATTAACAAGGAAGTAAGTCATTTCTGTATACAACCTCCAAACACGTTACTGAATTTCAAAACACAGCATGCATTTTTTTTGTGGGTTATTTTCAATCGTCTTTAAATTCTAAATGACTTCTTAAACACAGTCCACATCAACAGTTTGTAGAATGGCTTTGATCAAATGAATTTTCTCATCCTAACAAAATAGTTATTTTTTTTAACTTTGTTTTTTAGACACAAGCATACCATCCATTTGAAATAGTAGGAAGAGTTACTAAAACTTTAATGATATGTTAATGCTTTGTGTTAGTAAAACAAAAATAGGACAAGGTATTGTTGTTCTTTCCATAGTGATTTTTAAAAGAATTTTTCAGAAACCTTATCTGAGCTGTAACAGTACATTTTCTCTTTCCAGTGGGTTAAATACTGTATAATTATAGCCAACCAGTTTCTTTAAAGATGAAAAGAATAAACGTAAATAAAGAATCAATTATCTGATGGCTTTTTAGAATTTCAACAGGCAGCAATTTCTTTATTGATGTAGTCTCAATACTGTTGTACTTTTATTATCAGGCTGTAAAGTACAATAAACCTATGAACATAAAAAGCCAATTCCTGAGCAAATAGGAGGCTGTAGTATCTGATGTGGAAGCCACTCATTCTATGGTTGTGAGGGATAGAAAGGGAGAGATGTAGACAAGTGGAAACAATGCCAAATCCTTTTGAATCCAGTTATAAATTAGTGATTAAAATGCAAATAACTTCACCCTTAATACTGATATTTTGTTGTGTGAGCTTCTTTACCTATTAGGGTACAAGGGCATGTGTGGAGCATTCATCTTTACTTTCTAGCTGATCTTTATTGAATTGAATGGAACTTTATTGTCAGGCAACCTAGTTGTGAAGAATTTGTTTTGGTGTTACAGCTGAAAATGTAACAATAGTAAAATATAACCTATAGCACAATATGCAATAAATCACCACAACATTATTTACAGCACTAATAAATGATAATATAACAAAAACATTGCAATCTACTATATAATAAAATGCTCTGGTCTGTGTATCAGGTCGCTCCAAGCAATCTGATAGGTCAGTTTTGCTTTATTTGTGATTGGTCATTGGACAGGAGATTAAAGAAAGCACCTTAAAATGGCAAAAGCTGAGAGGCAGGCATTACGGGAATACACTTGAAAGAGGGAGTAAGGGACCTGAAGGTATATGTAGGGCAGGAGGTATAAAATATTTTTGAATTTCTACTGTAATTGCTACATGTAATACAGCCAGTAAACACATAAAAAATATAAGACACATAAAATTGTTATATATATAGATCGGTACTCAGACAACGGATGCTATGTATGTAATTACTCCGATATCCAAGCTGTCAAATAAACGAACAACACGTGGTGGTGTAGCGTAAAAGGGCTTTGTCTCTGACGCTGACACCCGAGGTTCGATCTGCAGTGGAGTGTGTACACCTGATGAGCCCAAATAAGGGCGAAACACATGTCGCATACTATTTGCATTATTTGACAGTAAACTATGTTTACCCCCAGCGATAGGTGAAAATCCGCGAAGTAGAAACCATATGTTTGTATAACCTCTCCCACACTGTTTATAAATATTTCCCGCACAGTTATACAGCATAAACCCTTTGTATTCTCTTAGATATTAGGTAAGATTCATTGAAATTATGTATGTAAACACACTTTTTATATACGGTAAAACCTAAATATTATTTTAAAGATATCGAGCGTCTCCAATATCACATATGTTACAGACATTATGATAGACAGGCCACCAGCAATAAATACGTACAATGCAAGAAAAATTGTATACAATAAATGTGTGTACAGTTACACTAAACGTATGTATATGTACTAAGTACATAGAAAATTAGTTATGGGTACTCACCAACAATGACACGATGACTTGTCCGATAACGATGAGTTTAGTTTTACTACACAACAAAGGAGAGTGTTACAGCCCTTCTAAAGGAGCCTCTTCAGGCGACTGTGTAGCACCGCCGTTGTTCTTCTTCCGGCAGTCTTCAATCCAAATCCCTAAAGCAGATTCCATCCAGACTACTGCCTTATTACATCCACTTTCAACTCGTTTTGCACCCTGGTTAAAAGGACACTGCGGCCGTAGATTTTATACTCCTTTCCTACTTTTTGAATAAAAACAATCATAGCCTCATCGATGCCGTAATGGCGTCCTACAGCGGTGTAGCTTTTCCTTTCCTTCAACATATCCAAAACTTTTACCTTTTCGGCAATCGTTAACATCTTCCGTTGGCGCTTGGGCCCCTAAAGCAGTAGCAGGAGCAGATCGTTTTGGAGCCATAATAAAGGGTTTGACTATGCACAAAGATGAACACAAAGAGCATAATAGTTAACTCTTTACATAGCAAAACACGTTGATGCTGAATGAGCGAGACGAGACTTCCTGGTTAACGCCATGGAATCGAATACGGCGCTCCGTCGCTGAGCCAATCAGGACACAGGAACTTAACTGTGTGCTCTACTTGGTTAGCTTCTCAGCCATCCGCCAATAGCGTCCGTCCCTTATATGAAATCAACTGGGCAAACCAACTGAGGAAGCATGTACCGGAAGTAAAAAGACCCATTGTCCGCAGAACCCGCGAAGCAGTGAAAAATCTGCGTTATATATTTAGATATGCTTACATATAAAATCCGCGATAGAGTGAAGCTGTGGAAGTCGAAGCGCGATATAGCGAGGGTTTACTGTAAGTCGACTGTCTTTTATTGCATTGCAAAGTACTATCATTCCTAAAGTTCAACTCCCGTATCACAAATGGCAAAAAAAGAAACAATTCTTTTCCAGAAGCACCTCAGTCCATTGCTGTTTCTGTGAAGTGAAGGTTATTCCATGTAACAGTGAAAAGATGACTGCAAGATGCCGGCCTTAGAGGAAGAATTTAAAGAAAAAGCAATATGTGAAACTGATAGATAAATGAGATGACTTATGGGGCTTCCTGGAAGTTCAAAGTATTGTTTGTTATTGTAAAATCGCAGATTCTGAGATAAAATAAAAGGATCAAGAGATGAAAGAGAATTGTAATGGTTCAGGTAGAACTCCCCGCCTCCCCCAGTTTGGGTACAAATGCCGTTTTAATATTTATTTTGTCTATTTAGTTTCTTCATGTCAATGGATAATTTGTTATGTTCCTTGTGTTTTCAGGGTGGTTCCCTAAGAGGCGGAGCCTCCTGCCTGTCACTGCAAGGTGCTGCCCTGAGCCCTATAAAGGCAGAGGGTATCTCACAGTGGGCAGCACGGTGGCACAGTGGGTAGCATTGCTCCTCCCTGCGTGGAGTTTGCATGTTCTCCCCGTGTCTGCATGGGTTTCCTCCCACAGTCCAAAGAAATGCAGGTTAGGTGCATTGGCAGTTCTAAATGGTTTATAGTGCGGCGGTTCTCAACCTTTGGAACGCGCCCTGAATTAACAAATGAGGTGGCACGAAAATGTGAAAAAAAAGAAAACAAGAATCAAAAATATGAAAAATACATCTATTGAAACCAAAACAAATTAACTTAAACTACATTCTGATACTAGAAAAATAAATATAGAGTTAGATAAATGTCGATAAAAGTTAAGTAGGTATAATAAAACTTATAGCAGTGTATCAGCAGCAAAAAATATACGAATACATTTTTTTAGGGTTTCAAAAAAACGTTAGGGGGCTCGATTAAAACTGTTATGAAAACTCGGGTCGCAAATACTTAAAGGTTGAGAAACGCTGCCCTAGTGTGTGCTTGGTGTGTGTGTGCCCTGTGGTGGGCTGGCGCCCTGCTCGGGGTTTGTTTTCTGCCATGTGCCAGGCTCCAGCAGACCCCCGTGACCTTGTAGTTAGGATATAGTGGGTTGGATAATGAATGGATGGATGGATAGTATCTCACAGTACATTGATATTCATTTTGAATGCACTTTGGAGTTTGGTGAGTGTCGTGATAAGAGGTCCATAGTGAAGCGCCATTTTAAATAAATTTTCAAGTCCTGGAGCATGCAGGCGCAGAACAGCTCTGGGTGTGCACATGCTGACACTTGCTTTGGGGTTGAATGAGGTACTTGGCTGCCTCATTCACACCTCAGAGCGGGCAAAGGACCACACCTGCACCCAATCAGGCCGTATAAAGGGAGCCTACATGCAAAGATGGGAGAAAAAATAAATGATCGAGAAGATTAGAAACAGGAAAGAGAAGAAAATGACGGGGGCTATAGGAGAAGAGAGAGGTGGGATGGTGAAAAGTGGCAGGTGGTCTCGATTGTGCCCCGAGGTAGCGAGCAGCAGACTTGTGCTCAAGTGTGGAGCTGAAGTACAGGGACGCTCCTTAGTGCAACTGCAGAGAGGAGTAGGACTGTCTCCTGGGTAGACGTCGATGGACTGGTAACAGGAGACGGGCATGGGGTTCAGAGGAAGACTGAAAAACAGACTGGCAGCAGGACCCTGAGCACGTGTTTAATGGCAGACTGCACTTGTCATTGGGCATCTCCTCATGCTGCAAAGTCTTAATGAGATAAGCTGAGGAGACACAAGATTTATACAGAGAGTCAGTGGGGATCGAGTTTGTTTTCTAAGAAAAAACCTGCCTGTGATTTTAACCTTGTTTTCAGTCGATCTGGAATAATGTTAACCTCAAATTTGTTTGGCACCTGATTTTATGGATTATATAGTTAAAGAAGATGTGCTTTTTTACACTGCACTTAATACGTTTTAATAAAAGCACTGAACATTTTTGCATCAACCCCTGGCTGAGTGTAGGTCCTCATTTGCTCATCTCAGGTCATGACTATCAACAGATCCGGGTTCAAGAAGCTCATGGAAGCAACCCGAGAGTGTGGAGCACTCATCACAAGTGTTTCTTTGTGATTTGTCCTGTGGTTTTGTGATTGATTATATATTTTTTGACCTTTTTGCTTTGTTCTCTGGATTTTGTAATGGGACTTTGTTTACCTTGGATTGCCTTTGCCTTACCTTTTCAGCAATTTCCTTTTGCTTTTTATGCACCACTGAACTTCTTGTCAGTACAAAGCACTTTTTTTGTGAAGAATAAATCTTTTTATTTGTGAAGACTTTGTGTTTGCCCTTATTACAAGCCAAGTTTCATTGTCCCTCTCCAGTGGGCATTTCTGGAGTTATTTCATGACTTTGTGTTCTTCTTTTCAAGGCTTGCACAATTTTGGTGCTTCTGAAGCATGACAGGGAATAATCCAGTCAGAAACTGGCAGAAGTCAAATATTAGGATATCAGAAGAATCAAATGTCCTGTATCAAAATGAAGTTCTGTGTGTTTTATGTTTTTGTTTATTCTGAGCAATTGTTTTTTAATGTCTTTATGTTATTTTTATTCATATTATATGTGATTATGTATGGTGAACTGTCTCTTTAAATGGGAGTATGTTCCCTGTTCTTTGTGGGTGGAACCCCAAGAAGCGGAGTCACCTGTCAGTCTCCATTAAGGCACTGTCCTCAGACCTATAAAGGCTGTGGAGACAGGCAGATGCACGGGAATTATTGTGAGTTCTCCCGGAGTGTGAGTATTACTGTTCATGGTTGGATTTTCTGGATTTTTGATTATTTTGCTCTCTCTTTGTATTCCGATTACTTGATTGTGTTTTTTATAACAACAACAACAACATTTATTTATATAGCACATTTTCATACAAATAATGTAGCTCAAAGTGCTTTACATGATGAAGAAAAGAGAAATAAAAGACAAAATAAGAATTAGAATAAGACAACACTAATTAACATACAGTAGAATAAGAGTAAGGTCCGATGGCCAGGGAGGACAGAAAAAACAAAACAAAAAAAAAAACTCCAGACGGCTGGAGAGAAAAAATAAAATCTGCAGGGGTTTCAGGCCACGAGACCGCCCAGTTCCCTCTGGGCATTCTACCTAACATAAATGAAACAGTCCTCTTTGTATTTAGGGTTCTCTTGGAAGGGCTTGATGATGATGGTCATGTAGACTTCTGGCTTTTAATCCATCAATGTAGGACATCACGGTGCTTTGATTAGGTGGTGGTGACGCAGGCCGCCACCACAGAAAACCGGGAAAAGAAACAGAAGAGAGAGTAGGGGTTAGTATGGATTTTAGAGCCACCATGAATAGTTATTATAATGAATTGAATATATAGAGTATCAGGATTAAATAAAGGTGAAGTTATCAGAAAGCCATGTTAAAGTAATGTGTTTTCGGCAGTTGTTTAAAGTGCTCCACCGTATTAGCCTGGCAAATTCCTATTGGCAGGCTATTCCAGATTTTAGGTGCATTGCAGCAGAAGGCCGCCTCACCACTACTTTTAAGTTTTGCTCTTGGAATTCTAAGGAGACACTCATTTGAGGATCTAAGGTTACGATTGGGAATATATGGTGTCAGACACTCCGATATATAAGATGGAGCGAGATTATTTAAGGCTTTGTAAACCATAAGCATTATTTTAAAGTCAGTTCTGAATGACACAGGGAGCCAGTGTAGTGACAAGTTCACTTTCAGTTTTAGGACTTGTTCACTGTGGATTGCCCTTAAGGCAACTCCTTCAGTGCCTCTGTTTGCTTTGTGGTGCTTCTGTCAAATCTTCTTTATATAAAGATTCTTTTTTTTAGCTCATCTTTGAACCAGCCAAGGTATATGACTACCTTCCACTGCTGGAGCTTTTGACATATTTAAGGATATTTTGGGGCTAACGTCCCTTTCAGGCCTGCAAAGCCTGAGGCTGGCTATTTGAGTGGGAATTCAGGTCATTGATGCAAGGCATTTTTCATGCAGGCAAAAGAGGCCTGGCCTTGCCTTTTTTAGACATCATTGAGGCCTCACACCTTTCTTGGTTTTGTGGAGGCTCGAGTTCATAGTGCTAAATCAATTTACCCACATACAAACACCAAAAATCAAAGTGAAACAATATGCAAGAAATTTGAAAGATAACTTTTTTTTGGTGGTCGGATTCTAGAGTCACCCTTTTCTCCATTTCATGGGCTTTACTAAGCAAGCTTGAACAGATTGCCCCATGTTATAGCCCTCATTTGTTTACATTCCCTTTTATATCTTGTGGTAAGTTCAGCCCGGACACAAACAAGCAGACACAGAATGTTCCAAAATACACACAGTTTAATTCTAAAGTCCAGAACACAACACATTGCCCATGCACCAAACACCCTTTTCCAGTTCGGCTCTCTCCCTTACGGACTTCTCCTGCCGCCTCTCCACCTTCCAACTCCAGCTCTCTTACTCGAGGGAGGCGACCTCTTTCATAGCCACCCAGATGTGCTCCAGGTGCTCTGTGACGGTCTTCTGGAGGCACTCCGGGTGTCCCTGGAATTCCTTTTTGCAGCACTTTTGCGTGTGGTGGAAGTGCTGTCATCCAGGGCTCTACAATCCTCTGGGTGCCCCCCTGTGGTGGCCACAGGCCCCAAAAGGGTTGAGCTACCATGCTCTGTTCCTGGAGGTGCTGGCGGAAGGAATACGGGGGACACCTGGAGAGCTTCCGGGTGCTCATGAGGCACTTCTGCCACACCAGGAAGTGCTGCAGGAAGCTCATCAAAGGGCACCTGGAGCATGTCCGGGTGGAAATAAAAGGAGCCGGAGTCGGGAGGAAGAGGACGAAGCTCGGAGGAGAGGAGCGGTGAGAAAAGGAAGGTGCATTGGAAGGTCAGGACTCTAAGGGTGGTTGGTGCAGGGGCACTGTGTGCTGTGCAGGACTTTATGGACACTTTTAATTGCAAATAAATGTATGTGTTTGGACTATCGGTGTCTGCCTGTCTGTTTCCGGGGCTGGTTTTCCACATTAGTTTATCTACCTGTTCTGTAATTATGCCCCAAAAAAGAACTAGCTTACCTAGGTTTCCTGCCAGTTTAAGCATTGTAAAATTAGATATAATTGTGAGACAATAAAATGATTTTCAACCTATATGCTGGATAGTACTCTCTGTTACAATAACTAACACCAAAACAATATTTTAGTTTAGAATCCAGAAACTTGCACACTGGTGATGGTGTGCCATTGTCTTAACTCTCCAACTCTTCTCCATTTACCACCTGGTAGCAATAGGGTGATATTACCAACAACAAAAGAGCTAAAAAACACAAAACGATGGGAAATGCAAAAAGAAATATGATGATCATCAAAACAATGATAAAATATTACAATGCAGATAAAACCAAAATATAATTACAGAATCCATCCAGTCATTATCCAACCCGCTATATCCTAAGTACAGGGTCACGGGGGTCTGCTGGAGCCAATCCCAGACAACACAGGGCACAAGGCAGGAAACAAACCCTGGACAGGGCGCCAAACCACCACAGGACACACACACACATACACACCAAGCACACACTAGGGACAATTTAGAATCGCCAATGCACCTAACCTGCATGTCTTTGGACTGTGGGAGGAAACCAGAGTGCCCGAAGAAAACTCATACAGAGTCTGGCAAGCATAGAAAGTCAGCCGACGGTGGACCTACCTGTCGACCAGTCGCACACGCCGGCTGCTTCCTGTGGAGCCGCTCCTCTGGCCCGATCGGTCCTTCCGCGGTTCGGGATTGACATTCCTTGGTCCCGCCTCCATCCAGTCATTGGCGGGCACACGACATACCGTCCAATCCCTTGCCTGTCTCGGGGAGGGAGTTCTGGTCCGCAGCCATCTTGTCTCCTCTCCTCCCAGTGGGGTGGCGTGCCTCCGGACAGCCTCGCAGCTGCTGTGGTCTCACGAGCTGCAGCGACTCCACCTCTGCAGCTTCTCCTGCTGTCGCCGCGCTGCCAGAGCCCCACAGACCGGCACGCATCTGCCACCGATGCAGATCCGGGAAGTCCCTGCCTGCAATGCACAAAACACACCCGGAGGGCCGGCAGCCGGCGAGCAGGGAACTCACCTGCCGGGTCCTGTCTGTCCGAGAAAACGTCCTCGACGTAGCCTCTCTAGACGCAATGCCGTCCTGGGTGCCTCCAGCGACGGCGCGCTTGTAGGAGCTCGCTGCACTCCTGCCACGCCCGTTGTTTTCCCGCACAAGGGGGAAACGGCCCTTCTAAGGACCGGTGGCGGTCCGTGGGGCGAGTTTCTCTTGCGGGGTTGTGTGCGTGCCGCTCCTGCAGCACGTGTATGGGCTTCCCTGCTGTGCCGGGCTGTCCACAAAATTATTTATGACAGGTCCCTGCCTTGCAACAGGCAGAGCGTCCCATCTGGGATTCCATTGTGGAAGATGGCCCGGACACAGACAGGCGGACAGTGATGATTCACCCAACACACTTTTATGCATATTTTCTATTTACAAATAAAGTGCCACACACACCCCAGTACTTCCCCAAAGTCCAGGCCATTCCAATGCCTCTCTTTCTTCAGGCCGCATCCATTACTCTCCTCCCGAGCTCCGTCTATATTCCTCCCGACTCAAGCCCATGAATGGAGGGAGGCGGCCCCTTTTATAATCACTCGGACATGCTCCAGGTGCCTCCCGATAATCTTCCGCCGGCACTCCCCAGTGTGGCAGAAGCACCGGCTGCACACCCGGAAGCACTCTGTGTTTATTCATGGTCTTCTTCCCCCCAGCACTTCCGGGTGTGGCGGAAGTGCTGAGGGCCAGGGCTCCTCAGGCATTGGGGTGACCCCTGGCAGTGACCATGGGCCCCTATAGGGTTGAGTTTCCAAGCTCCGTTCCCGTGGTCCCCGAAGCCACCAGGGTGGTTGCCGCCTCGTGGTCTGTAGGAGGCACAAGCCCTCCTCCGGTCCTCCTGGGCGTCCCGGCTGGGTACCACCCCCAGTCACTCACCAGAGTGCACGTGTGTCTCTGTTCATGCATGTGTCTGGGGCTGATTTTTCCACACTGTCCCCAAAACACAAAACACAAGATTGAGTCTCAGTACTTTAGCAAAACCAGCTTTATTCAGCTTGAAACAGGAACAGCACGGTTATTTATTGTAGTGGGATCTGCCACTAACTATACACAGACACAGCAATCAGGCAGGATCATGGCCAGGTTCATGGCCAAGTAATCCTGTTCCCTGCATTTATAATGTTCCTTGCATGACCCATAGATGACAGGTACTTATAGTGTGACCACGGTCAGCTCAGATTTGCTTTTGCTGCAAGCTGCTGCAGCGATGGGAGCCTGCGGTTGCCCTTCCAACAGATAAGCTGTCTTCCAGAGACGCTGTGATCGTGCTTCAGGACGCTGTTCAGCATGTCGTCCCATTGGGGGGAGTCTCAAAAGAATTTAGAAACCTTACAATATACTGTATTATACAATTTGCTCTTTCTGCCCCCCCTACTGCCAATTTAGTGAAGACTTTATTATTTAAAATTTGTTATTGCATGGGTTGGTAGGGCTTATTTGTGTGTTCTGCCCGCTATTATATTCACAGTGCAAGGTGTCTATGTCCATCTTCTCCTCCATGAGTCTTTTATTTTGTTACACTTTCAAGATGCACCTGTCCTTGTGTTTAGTTCTGAATTCACTGGGCCATGGACTGTGACGGGCGGAAGACATTGCTTGTAGTAATTTTTGTTGATTTCTATCCCTGTGACCCTTTTCTTCCTCCGAACTTATGGGGTGTGTTAGAGATGTCTGGCTGCTGTTTCAGCTTGTTTCTTTTGATTCTGTTTGTCTGTTTGTTATTACTATGGCTAGGGATGAAATGATTCATGCAAAACTCAGCAAAGCTTGGAGTTTTGCAAAACAAATAACATTTTGCAACTAGTGAATTTATTCATAGCATTGACACAAGTAGGAAGATGTTTAGTTCCTGTCTGGGTGTGATCTTCTGAATCTCACATATTCGGTGCATTCTCTTATTTAAGAATTGCTAGAGCCGGCCTGGTGCTCCCTGTCCAACTTAGAAACAAAGTATAGCTTCAAGGTCCTGCTCCATTTTGTGGCATTCTTTCTTGTCTTAAATCTCAATTACTGATAAGCAAGATGATTTGTGTAAAAGCGAATTTGCAGGGAAATGTCGTGTTTTGCCATGCAAAGTAATTTGAGAAACAAATAGCATTTCACAACCAGTGAAATGTGTGCCATTGACACAGAAATAAAGATGTTTAGTTCCAGTCTGGAGGCATGTTTCGTGCATTAGTTCTGCATGCGCATACCTGGCTGTTTATTGTTTAAATAAAAAGCAGAGCACGACTGAAAAAAAAAAAATGTCAAACACAGTAGTTTCCTCTCAGTATTTAACCCTCAGAGTAAATACAGTGATTATCACTCTCTTATTATAACTAAATAAAGAGTTTCAGAACATTGTCCTTAATTTATTCATTGCTAGCTTGCTAACTGCAATCTGTTAGTCATAAACTGGTTAAAGAAGAACAAACCAGTTTTTTTCACTCCTATTTAGCTTTAGATGATCATTGAGATGTCAGCTGTATTGATAGTAGACACAAAGGCCTCATCGGTGACAGGGTACTGAGGGGCAGGCACCCTGCTAGTGTTAGAGTAAAGTGACTGGTCAAAGCCCTTCTCTCACACCCCGGTTATGTCTCACCCTTACAGCACATCAATGTCAGACCACGCATACACACACATACAAACAGACACACACACACACACCTGCTGTGGTCACAAATGTCCTGTGAATTGAATGCTATTGTTTTGTCTTGGTAGAGTAATATCTTGCCCTACTTTCCCCTTTTGTATTATTAAGATGTAGCCTCTGTCAGAACGCCTCACAGACTTACCACTGTTTATAAGGTATTATAGTATAAAACTTCTCCCCACCTTCCCTTCTATATCTATAACCTCAGGCAATTAGGTATAGTAAAAGACAAGCAGGAGTTAAATTACAATTTAAACAATGTATTATTGATAATATTCATAAATAATAACAATATGCAAAGTACATTTGAATATTGGCAACCATACAACCTGATTAAATGGTGATGTGTAGTTTCAGGCGGCACACAGACTTGTTAGTTACTTAAAATGTCTTTGGTTCAATTGTGGTCAGCTCGCCGTTTGCCTGTTCAATATGGCTGCTGAGCTGTGCTCTTCATTGTGTTGTTCTTAGTAAGAGAGAGAGAGTGAGGTTAAGCAAGCAGATTTATAGATGTTCTGTCCAATCCCTAGAGCCAATAGAACGTTGTGGTACTTAAAGGCTTCTGATATGAGCCAGTTCCAAACAGCCATACCAGACCAATGGGGGAATAAAACATCTTAACACCTGCCAGCCCCCAAAACCATATGTTAAGGTAAAGCTTGGCAGTTAGGCAACCTGGCTTTGTGTGGGGGATGAGAGACTCTAGCAGAGAAGCATTTGTTTCAAGCACTTCCCCCAACTCTGTCATAAAATTCACTTTTCTGACTTAGTTTTGCCTAAATTACAAATTAAGACATACAAAATATTTATCAACTTATATGCAAAATCTCATATCACAAAAGCTATCATCCACATACTGTTTTATCCAGCTGTCACTCCTAACCTTAACCCTATAGCACACATTTGGGAAAGTCTGGTTCTCTAAATCTGGAGACATGAGCCTCTCTCTACCTGCAAAGGGTCAGCAACTTCATCAGACCTTTCTTCCAAAAAAGGGACCCAGTGTACATTCACAGGGTCATTGGCTTTTGTGGCAGTGGTGTCAAGCAATCTGGCTGTAAGAGGCAGTTACACAAAACATTGACAGACTGCAGAATGACTGGCATTCACTTTCACAGCTGGCATCGCTTAACTGTTCTTTTTATTATGGAATTGTTTAGGTTTCTGCTAATCTCATTTGCTTAACTCTTTTAGGGAGGATGTCAACTTTTGTCGACACCAGGAGTTGAGGACGGATGTCAACTAAAGTCAACATTCAGGTACAGAGGGCAATGAAATCTATAAACATTGATAAATTGGACCATTATGTAATAGGTAGACCCTCTTTGTTTGGAGGACTCTTAGACTTGTTGACTTGACTTCAAATCCCTGCATCTGCATGAGTAGTGTAGAGTAAACAACGTCTAGAATGGCAGCAACATCAGGCAAGAGAGCGAAGCGAATGTGCAAAGCAAAATACTTTGCGTATATATATATATATATATATATATATTTTTTTTTTTTTGCATTTTATTGCTGAATCGGACTCTGATTTATTGAACTCTGATTTTGATGCAAACGATATGGAAATCGAAAATGAAAGACAGGTATCAGCAGACTGGCTCCTTTTTTAGAGTGTTTTTAAAAAATATTCAGGCCTGGGACAAAAGGAAAAAATAAATAAATAGCCCTAAAACAGTTAATGTTATTTTATTAATGAATATTGATATTTCATCCCAACAATGAGTGTCGTGTTTCTTATTTCCATCTCTCTCTCTCTCTGTATATATATATATCTAAACTAATAAACGGCAAAGCCCTCACTCACTCACTCACTCACTCACTCACTCACTCACTCACTCACTCACTCACTCACTCATCACTAATTCTCCAACTTCCCGTGTAAGTAGAAGGCTGAAATTTGGCAGGCTCATTCCTTACAGCTTCCTTACAAAAGTTGGGCAGGTTTCATTTCGAAATTCTATGCGTAATGGTCATAACTGGAAGTTGTTTTTCTCCATTTACTGTAATGGAGTTCAGCTGGAGGGGCGGAGTTTCGTATGACATAATCACGCCTCTCACGTAATCACGCATTACGTAGAAAGCCAGGAAGAGCTACAAAACGCGCTTTAGAAAACATGCATTATATAATTAAGAAGGCAGCGAAACAATTAGAAGCGAGCGACTGACATATAAAACCATATTCAGCGGCTCACGTGATGGGATGCACTAAGTATGTACGCGCGCTTCTCGATTTATTTTAACCTCGCATCCCCTTAGTTTGAGACGTATGAAAACGCATGCGGTTAACGCAGAAAGACAGATCACCTATTCACCTATTGAAGCTTCATGAATAATGGATACTTTATTCGCGATCAATGATTGTTTTGGTAAAGCCATACTCAGTGTATTCATTAGATGAACGGTAAAAAAGTAAGAGCGAGGGGACGGTAACTTACTGAAGCACACAAGCAAAACCACAATAGCACGCGGGCTCGATGTACTGACTTGCGCGATCACATTCCAAAAAATATTTCTTTTCAAGTTCTATTTAGTCCATATGAGTCAAACTCAA
>JANRMT010062791.1:154957349-154975729 GCA_026402145.1 Polypterus bichir lapradei | reverse complement strand
AGAGAGAGAGAGAGAGAGAGAGAGATGACAACAACACTCATATCAATGACAAAACAATTACATTAACAATCATGTTACGTTATTTTTAAAATATTTCCTTTTCTTTTTCATAACTTCTTTAACACACTACTTCTCCGCTGCGAAGCGCGGGTGTTCTGCTATTTATATATACCTGTGTGTATGTTTGTATGTATGTGTATACACACACACACACACACACACGCACACACACACACACACACATACATACATACATACATACACACACACAAATTATATATATGTGTGTGTCTGTGTATGTATGTATGTATATGTGTGTGTATATATGATGTAGATAGGTATGCATATATATATATGTAGATATGTATATAGATATGTATTTTGCTATATATATATAAATATATATATATATATATATACACACACACAACAATTACATTAACAATCATGTTACGTTATTTTTAAAATTTTTCCTTTTCTTTTTCATACCTTCTTTAACACACTACTTCTCCGCTGCGAAGCGCGGGTATTCTGCTAGTATATATATATATATATATAGTGGTGGGCGGCTGGGTGCTATACCCAGCTGGGACAACTAGAAGGACCAGGAGAGGGATTATACCTCCCCTGGGCCACGAGAAGACAGCCGCCATGGTTGCTAAGGGGGTCACGGTAAACCAAGCTGGGAAGCTCAATCCTATAAGGGCCCATGGCCACCGCCAGGGGGCGCCGGATGGATCCTAGAGCCCTGGAAGGCCAGCACTTCCTGATGTGGCAGAAGGAATTCCAGGGGCACCTGGAGTGCTTCCAGGTGCTCATGCGCCACTTCCGCCACACCAGGATGTGTCGGCGGAGGTTCATTAAGGGGCACCTGGAGCATATCTGGGTGAGCATAAAAGGGGCGCCTTCCAACAGTCGGAGAGCGAGAATCGGGAGGAAGAGGACAAGGCTTCGGAGTGGGAAGAGAAGGTGGCCCGAAGAGGACCATTGAGAGGCCCAAGACAAGGGTGTTTGGTGCTGGAGCACTGTGTGCTGTGCGGGACTTTGACAACTTGTAAATAGAACTGTAAATAAACCGTGTGTTGTGGACTTAAGAATGGTGTCTGTCTATCTGTGGTCAGGCAGGCTCTCAAAATACATATGCAGTATATATTATTAAACACACGTGCTTGTCTACTTGTAATTCCACCTTAAGCCAAGGGTTGGTACTTTCTCATAATCCTTCTCCAGAAACTAGCATATCACTGACTCATGACATCAATTCTGGTTCTGGAGCTAATGGACCCGCCCCATAAATGGCATTGCTGCCATCGTTCTCCAGGCTGATCAGAAACTCGCATCTGGAGAGACATTTCTTACATGACACGTTAATTTGTGTTTATTATTTTGACACAATTCCCAGAGGGTGCCCACAACCCTTATTTATGTCTCTGTGTATTGTTTACAATATATCCTTATATTATTGCACTTGTGTCCGTCCGTGCTAGATATAAACTACAGTTGCCACAACTACTATATCCCTCCACAACAATAGCAAGGAATCCGTGCTCCTGGCAGAGTCTTAGGCTTATCTTCAAGCCTTCAATTCTTCAATGTGACCAATTATCAACTGTGGTGTTTGACTATTTGGTATTTGGTGCTTTGATCAGGTGGTGGTGGCGCAGATCATCACCACAGATAAATCCAGAAAAAGAATATCAGAGAAAGTATAGGTAAGTACAGATTTTGGAGCCATGAACAAAAATAATAATTAAAAGCATATACAGAATTATCAGGATTACACTAAAATGAAGCTCTGAGAAAGCCATATTAAAATACTGGGTTTTTAGCAGTTTTTTAAAGTGCTCCACTGTATTAGCCTGGAGAATTTCTGTCGGTAAGCTATTCCAGATTTTAGGTGCATAACAGCAGAAGTCCGCTTCACCACTTCTTTTAAGTTTAGCTCTTGGAATTCTAAGCAGACACTCATTTGGAGATCTACGGGTATGATTTGGAGTGTAAGGTGTGAGACATTCTGAAATATAGGATGGAGCAGATTATTTAAGGCTTTGTAAACCATAAGCAGTATATTAAAGTCAATTCTAACTGACACGAGTAACAAATGTAGTGACATCAGAACTGGAGAGATGTGCTCGGATTTTCTTTTTCTAGTTAGGATTCTGGCAGCTGCATTCTGCACTCATTGCAATCGATTTAAACCAAAATAAAGCAAACAAGAAAAAATGCAAAAGGATATACTGAAAAAAAGCAATCCAAGGCAACCAAGTCCAAAATAAAATACAATACTCAAAAACCAGAAACTAGAAGCAAAAGAAACAAAGTATCAGAAGTACTAGGGTGTTCTACCATGTTAGCCATTATGAATGTAGTGAGAAGTCAAGCATAATTACACATTTTATTGGATAACTAAAAATATTACAATATGCAAGCTTTTTGAGGTAACTCAGGCCCCTTGTTCAGTCAAGATTGATTGATTATATTGATTGATTCATTGATTACATCTTGCCCGAAGAAGGGGCCTGATTTGCCTCAAAAGTTTGCATATTGTAATCTTTTTAGTTATCCAATAAAATGTGTAATTATGCTTGACATCTCACTACAAAATATCAGAAAATTCCAACAAACACAGAGAAAATGCTCGGCAATCAATCAATATAAAGGCTGAGGGTGGTCCGAACAGCAGTGACCTCAGGGTGGCGCTGTCTCCTTGGGGTTACACACTCAAAGCACAACGACTATAAATATACTGGGAAGCATAATACATAAATGCTAAACAATAAAGAAACACAGTAATATTAACATAAAATCCTGACAAAAATCTTCACAAACAACAATGAAAAGGAAAATAAACACAATGAATGAATAAAAGAGAACACCACCATAGGCCAGCACTAAAATCACCCTTTCCAGCCATTAAATGTGAGACACACATACAGATTTTTTAACTATTTAACCATTTCATTTCATTACATTCGCTATGCACAAAATCAATGTTTTAACATGTATTTACATTACGAAGCACAAGTCCAGGTGATAATTGAAGGTCAAGTGTTGGAAGGCAAGATTGCACCTCCATTCACCTGTGTATTTGCTGTTGTATACCCAAAGAATTAAACATTTCAATTTTTTTTTTATTTCCTAGTGACTGATTCATGGCTGTTTTTGTTTTAATTTGTATTGTGAGAGAAATGAATAACACAGTGTAGTGTTTGTTGCTGATCCTTCACAGCTTTGGAGATGTGAGTTAAGTTCCTGTCATTTTCTCTGTGAAGTTTACAAGTTCACTAGATGTTATTCCAACATCTTTAAACAAAGTGGGTCATGTTGACTGGTGAATCTAAAAAATTGTAGTAATTAGTCACTCCCCTAATAGGTTATATTTTTTCATTTTCAAGCCAGGCCCTATCTTGACCCTATACAGGTTGAAGGCTGCCGATGATGGCTAAGGCTGGCTGCCTGGGGTGAGACAATATCTCGGTAGATTAGGGAAAGTCCGGGCCTGGTTAATTAGCCATCTTCATTGAAGTTTATTTTGTTAGAGGAAGACTCACAAAAACAATGGTTTTGGCTGCTTTGACCCTCACTAGTTTGATTATTCTTTGGATGATCTGATGCCCCAGATAAAACTTCTAACATATGAGCTCAGATTGTGGAAACACATGAACATGCCATAGATGTGAATCCAGACTGTTCTTTTCTTGATTATGATATCTTGTTATTCACAATTGTTTAAATGCCCTATGATGTCCAAGGTTTGTTCCCTGCCTTGTGCCCCATGCTAACTGGGATAGGCTCCATCAGACCCCTGTGACCCTGTTCAGGACAAAGTGTGTTTAACAATTGTCATTTTCTACTCATAGTCTAAGTCCAATAAAAATCTAATTTCATGAAAGCCTGGGATATAGTCACCATAAAACAGTTTAAACACTCCTATTTTGTACGTATTATTTCTTAAAGAAAATTCGCCTTAATAAAAGGTCAAGTGTTTGTGTGTCTGTCTGCATGTATGTGTGTCTGACTCCAGTTGCTATGTCTCTGTCATTCCAATAGATGGCACATCACAAACATTAAAAATGATTTTATGAATTCCATATCAAATGGCACATAACAGAGACATATGTATTGCATTTGTCATTCCAACAGATGGTGTGTCACAAACATTTGTATGCATTTTATATTTGGAATGATTCTGTTATATGTATATTGTACTGTATATATATATATATATTGGAATGATAAATCCAATGCATTTTATTACTACACATATTTGTAATGAGGCATCTGTTGGAATGCATTTTATTACTACATTGCAATGCAAAATACATTTCAGTAGATGGTGAACTGTAAACATTAATGCTGTGGATTATGTTGATTACTTAGACATCAACCCGTCTTACACAGGTAGCACAGCTAGTTTACAATTATGACACAGTAACGGAAAAGTGTAAAATCTGTGCAACCTTTATGTACTTTGACCCAATCCATAACAGCTCTACTCACTAGTCCTGGCACTGGGAAATGGCAATGTGTTCGATATTGATTAGCACAAGCAGGTAAACATTGCACTGTATCATGTGCACATAACAATAATGATCTTCCACCTTAATAAAAGAATAAGTGACTATGTGTCTGTGTATCTGTGTGTCTGTCTCTGTCATTCCCATAGATGGTGTATTACAAACAATTGTAGTAACTGTAGCAATAAAATGCATTTCATTTATCATTGCAATTGATGGCATATCACAAACATTAACTCTGCTTTTACAAATCCCATACCAAAGTCATATAGCAGAGACATATGCATTGTATGATGCATTACAAATGTTAATGCTGAGGCCTACATTGTTTACTTAGATTTCAACCAGTCTTAGACAGGCAGCACAGCTAGTCCACCTTATTAAAAGGACAAGTGCTTTTGTGCATCTGTGTATACAGTATGTCTGTACATCTGCATGCTTGGTCTCTTTTATCCTACAGATGGAGCACATCACAAATATCAGCACAGCTTTTATGAATCCCGTACCAAATGGCATATAACAGAGACATAGTAACCGGCCCGACACACTGCACTGCAAATGTTAATGCTGAGATACATCCAGCAGAGAATAACTGCCAAACAGAAGGAAATCAGCTAATCCATCTTAATCAAATGGTAGTGTTTGTGTGTGTATCTCTGTCTATCTGTCTGTCAATCCCATTGCTGTATCTCTCTTATATGCCATTTGGTATGGGATATATAAAAACAGTGCAAATGTAGGTGATGTGCCATCTGTTGGAATGAAAAATGCAATTCAATTTATTCCTTCACACATTTGCGATACACAATCTTTTGCAAACGCAATGCATTTTATTAGTTCACACAATACAAAATACATTCCAATACAGGTAGACCAGGGGTCCTCAATCCCAGTCCTGGAGAGCCGCAGTGGCTGCAGGTTTTTGTTCTGACCTGGTTGCTTAATTAGAAAGCAATTCTTGCCAATAAAGCACTAACAAGCTATGAAATTAAAATAACTCTGCTATGTCAGGTCATTCTCATATCCTAGATTTTCTTTCCCTTTCTATCATGCAAATGATTTGAAGGCTAAAATGCACGAGTAATTCTCAGTCCTTCACTTTTTTCTCTTCATTTTTCTTCCAAGTATTTAATTAAACCCAATAGTGCAGATAAATACACACAGGTGTAAATGTAAATAAGTTAAATGGAGAAATGCTGCTCTCTCTTGTCATTTGAATGTTATTGATAATAAGGAGCAATTAAAATAGCTGTTTAAGACAAAATTAAGCAATAAGGGCTCAAAATCACTAAAGTGAAGCAGAAGTGTTACTTTAGCAATAAGTGCTTTTTATTAAGCAACTGGGTTGGAGTAAAAACCTGCAGCCACTGCAGCTCTCCAGGACCGTGATTGAGGACCCCTGAGGTAGACGGTGCACTGCAAACGTTAACACTAAGGTCTACGTTGATGACTTAATTTTCATTTGAAATACAGTAGAAAAAGTGTTGTAATTTCTACATGGTGTGGTCGAAATGTATGCATATTCCCTTACATCAAAGTCTGCAGTGTCCACTTTAGATAGATAGATAGATAGATAGATAGATAGATAGATAGATACTTTATTAATCCCAAGGGGAAATTCACATAATCCAGCATAATAATTATAATTCACATAATTCATATAATTCATAATTCATAATTCACATCTGAATTGTTTAATTTGTTATTTTAAACTGTGGAGCAGAGGGCTAAATCAAGGAAAAATGTGTCTCTGTCCCAAACATTATTATATATATATATATATTGTTATTTATTTGGATATCACCTGATTTTAAGGATTATTGATTTATTTTTTAAGAAGCACTTCACTATTTTGCACCTTTTCAATTTTAATAAAAGCACTTAAGTATTTTACATTAAACATTGCTGATTGTGTCTGTGTGACCAAATTTGCTTGGCTCATCTTCGGAAATGTTATCGACCGTTCTGGGTTCAAGCTGCCAGGGACCTTTTAGCCAACTGGGACTGTCACAATGGGTGTGGATGGTGACAGAGAGGAAGGCTTTTTAGTGCTAAGTTTAGTGCTGAAGTGAGCAAGTTGACCAGCTACCTTCCTGGAAAGATACTAAGATTTGTGATGAGCAAAACAGGGAAGTTTCCATTCGCTTACCACTATAATTACTAGATAGATTGTGTACAACAGGCAAAAATAGCAACCACTTGATAACAGTATTAGCTATAATGAATGAAAGCATTAATTAATCAACAGAAATAACTGCGATTGACATTTTAAACTTAACGATTTACAGTGCATACCAATTTATAAATTTTATGTCCATTTGAGGTTAAAAAGAAAAAAAAAAATCCCTTTCTCCCCAGCGGGGAATCGAACTCTGGTCTTTGTGGCACAACAGAACTGCTGCACTCTGAGTCAGCAAATCTTAATGCTACACCACAGAAACTGTTGCAGAATTCTTAAACCTTTTGTGAAAGTGTTTATTTGATCTTTGGCCTTCAGGCTTCACACATTCTATAGTTTATGCCTATATTTTGTAACATTTATTACTAAAATATGAAAAAGTTTCTGTTTTAACAATGTGTTTACTCAGATTACTGTAGAAACAGAACACACATTAAATGCATGTGTTCCAAATAACACATTATTTTCACTCTAAAACTCCACTTCACTCCCAGATAATCAATCAAGACATTAGCTGGAAGAAGTTCCTGCACGTTCTAAGTCAGTGGGGGGATGGAATAGCTGGCTGCTTGCAGCTTGTCTTTATCGGCACATTTAGAGGACAAAAGATGCTGGCGGAGAGGTGCGAACGGATTTAAGAAGCGATTAAAGGTGGGACGGATTTTTGAGTTTTTTCATAGGCTCTTGCAATTCTAGTGTTACGGTTTCTCAAAATTGACACTAAAGTTCGTTTTGCTGGCGATTCCGTTATTGTTGAATATGAAACTCACTAAAAGAGTTTTTGGAGTAAAACATAAAATCTTTCTCCTTAAAGCCTCATCTGCATTTTCCACTGCTGGCTAATGCAAGTGATTGCCTGCACATTACTCACATCAGTGAAATCATTTCTATTTATGCATTTCATTGACATCACCACAGAAGTGTAGTTCATTTTTTAAAAATTTGCATACTGTCTATTTCCAGCACAGCAAAAGGCACCCGAGTTCACAGAGTGCTGAAACACCGCCTGACTGTCAGAAGCAGATTTTATCACTGACATCTATAAATGTAATGGCCTCACCCAGAGAGACACGTCAAGGGAGGACAGATTTTTTTGTTTAATAAATATTTAAATTCCACTACATAATGGGACATTCAACCCATTAGTGGTTAGAGAAAAAAAGAAAAATTACACAAGAACTATGAATAGTAAGGAGTGGCTCGTGACTCTGGGCTTAGGAATGCAAAACGATGAGCTGCTACTTTTTTCCTTGATGACGCTAACTTTTGTGCGAATGACAAAAGAAAAAATGTAATGCCTCAGAAGGGGCACATCTTTTTTTAAATGGTGTGCAGATGACTTTACAAAGGTAAAAAGTGAAGTGTGAATGAGTCTTTAGGGAGTAATATTCCTTGTTTACTACCCCAAAAAAACATTTTTAGTAAGTTTCACATTTCACAATTACAAAATCATTAGCAAAACTAATTTAGGCATCCATTTCTCAAAACTGTATGTAAATAAAGACTTGGGTGTTTCACTCATCAATAGTGGTTACTTTATTCTCTCTTGTAGTTTCAGGTAATTACATGTGTACATTAAACTCCACAAAGGCCAAGACCATGCTGAGATTTGAATAAAGAAGTGTAACATAGCTGTACTAACTAATTTTACTCTTTCGGTAGAAACAGAGCTTGAAGTGAGCTTGTACCACCCATATTCAAACTCCCTACCCACCCTTTTCAATGGCCTGTTAGTGGATCTGGTAATGTACGCACCAAGAGGGACAAAACCACACTTCAGTCATTTCATCTAATGTCACTATATCGTGGCAGCAGAAACTCCAAGAGGGATCCCACCCGTTCCTTACTTAAATGCATGTTGATGTGCAAATCTACAAGTCTCCACTACCGCTCTATGTGTAGTGCATCGCGCCACTTGAAACACCAAGAGAACTGAGAATTCTGGCACTCCAGGCTCTGGACAGATAGATAGATAGCCCAATTAGAGCCAAAACAAGCATGAGGTCATATGAACACCATGAGCAGGTGTAGAGAACAAAGTCTGCAAGTCTGTCACCTCAGTGCCTTCTCAAAGAACCAGCAAGACAAGACTTCTCTTTATTAGCAGAAGGCACATCAGCAAAACCTTCACTTCAGACTATGAATGGGATATGGCAACACAGTTAGGATGCTCTTTGACTTTTTGAGAGCCTTTACCACCATTGTGCCTTATCAACTTGGAAAAAAGTTCTCGGCTTTGGATTTTGATACCCCCACAATCTTCTGGATCATGGACTACCTTACCAACATACAGCGGTTTGTCAGACTGAGGGAGACTGTGTGTCAGAAATGGTGGTGAAGAACCTCAGGGAACTGTCCTGTCTCCCTTCCTGTTTACCCTCAACACATAGACTTCTTGTATTATACCAGTGCATGCCATCTACAGAAATTTTCAGATGACTCGTCCATCATAGGCTGCATTAACCATGAAGATGAGTGATGCAGGGACAACAACCTGCAACTCAACATCAGCAAGACAAAAGAGCTGGTGGTGGACTTCCAGTGTGCCAAGGAGCCTCTGAGACCAGTCAAGGGAGGACGTGGAAGTGGCACAGAGCTACATGTACTTTGGGGGGTGGGCTGGGGTCCACATAAACAACACACTGGACTGGTCTGACAACACAGTGGTGCTGTACAAGAAGGGTCAGAGCAGACAGGAGTTACTAAGGAGACTCAGGTGTTTTGATGTGTGCAGCAAGCTGCTGGAAATGTTCTACCAGTCCTCAGTAGCCAGTGTGGTGTTCAACGAAAAGAAGCACAAGCCTGAACAAAAGGCTACTCCATCACAGGGAGGACTCTGGTCACACTGGAAACTGTTGTTGAAAATTGGATGGTGGCAAAAATAGGATGGCATCATGAAAAAGTCACACCATCCCCTCCAGGTGGCGCT
Organism: Polypterus bichir lapradei; assembly: GCA_026402145.1. Taxonomy (NCBI): domain Eukaryota; kingdom Metazoa; phylum Chordata; class Cladistia; order Polypteriformes; family Polypteridae; genus Polypterus; species Polypterus bichir. The sequence continues at coordinate 154,966,104 of JANRMT010062791.1, read as the reverse complement.
TTCTTAGAGCACTTTCAGCCACAGTCTCATTCCACCATGGCGTGCTAAGAAGCGCTTCTGGGGGTCTTTTCTGTCCACTGCTATCACGCAATTCAGTGCTTTGTCCCGATGTACTCTTTAAATTAATTTTGAAATATCTGCACAATATACATTTATTTTTTGATTGATTGATTGGATGTGTGCTTTGTCCTGTGAGTTTGTATCCATGTTTTTTGTTTCTGTGCACAATGTGGTCATTCAGAGACACTAATTATTCAAATAAAGGCAAATGAACTTCCTTGATTACACAACATGGTGTGTTTGAGTAGGGCACAGCAGGTCAAATTGAAAACTACAGAGAATTAAATCTTGAGTGGTGGAGGGAGAGGCAGCTTCTGTATGCCTCAGGGTCAACTCCTAATCAGTCAGAATAATAGCGGGCCTCACAGATTACAGTTGTGATGTCACGAAGGAAATATGAGAGAACATTACTATATGCATGTGAATTTCCCTATTGGATTTATAAAGGTGATCTAATCTAATCTAATTTAATTGAATCTAATTTCCACTTACCAATAAGATATCACCATGAAGAAAATGGTTCGGCCCACACTTCCTAATCACCCTGGAAGTGCACAGGAAAGAGTTTTATAATCGTAACTAGACCAACTGACTTCCCAGTGTCCATCGCCTGTAATGTTCTCTCATATTTCCTTCGTGACATCACAACTGTAATCTGTGAGGCCCGCTATTATTCTGACTGATTATGAGTTGACCCTGAGGCATACAGAAGCTGCCTCTGCCTCCACCACTCAAGATTTAATTCTCTGTAGTTTTCAATTAGACCTGCTGTGCCCTACTCAAACACACCATGTTGTGTAATCAAGGAGGTTCATTTGCCTTTATTTGAATAATTAGTGTCTCTGAATGACCACATTGTGCACAGAATACAAAAAAAAAGTGCATTGACATTGTGAGTGCAAACAGCAATGCAAATAGCAATCCATAGGCGCAGATCTAAATTTAGCTGCAGATAGTCATGTCTTGGAAAAATGAAAAACAGAAAGCCAGGGAGGGGTCTGCACCTGCTTATGTAAACTTGTGCTGTAGTGCACTCTTAAGTGAGAACAAAACACGTTTCCAGGGTAAATATTTAGAAACGACAATGCTTATCATTCTGGAGAACTTTAAACAGAAAGCCTCTACCTTATTTGCTTTAAACGTGAAATTCAAATCTTTGACTCACGTCAGCTGCGGTGGGCTGGCGCCCTGCCCGGGGTTTGTTTCCTGCCTTGCTCCCTGTGTGGGCTGGGATTGGTTCCAGCAGACCCCCATGACCCTGTAGGTAGGATATAGCAGGCTGGATAATGGATGGATGTTAAAGGAGATAAAAACTTAAGTGTTCAGTTATTTTGTGTTTTATATTTCTAACCAGTAACGGCGCACTGCACGAATACACTTGATTTGAGCATTCATCGCTTTCATCCTCTTTCTCTATATGTTTAGCATTCATTTGCTCAGAGGTTGATGTGTTTGCTGCTTCCTTAACCGCTCTTCTTTTCTCCACCCTAGCGGCCCGCTTCTTCTCTAATTTCGTCTGCATCTTTTCGCGTTAAAACTGATTAAGTCAGTGTTTGTGTTGAAATTAGTACGTTTTCCTTCATTTTTCACCTACGCTGGCACTTAAGTCTTCAATCTGCCTCAAGAATGATTTAAGATATGAAGAGATAGGGGAAGTGACGGTGAAGGTGGTAGGGATGAGAACGGCGCCCGTACGCATGCGCTGCATGGCCGGCCTGCTACCTACTGCCAAGAATTGATTCTATGATAAAATAAAATAAAAATAAAAAGAGGAATAACCTTGGAGGTCAATCATCACCCCGAAAGCAGATAGTAGACGCCACGTAGTATATGTGTACCAAATATCAGGTCAATCGGTCAAACGGTTTGCAAGATACAGATGATTTGAAATCCTGGGCAGACAAACAAACAGCCACAGTAGCGTATTATATAAAGATTAGAGATCTGTTTCTACTGTTAGATTTCAAGAAAAACGGTCAACTCCTGAATGTCAGCAAGACAAAGGAACTGATTGTGGAGTCTTGGAATAAAGAGCAGACACACTGCCACTCTCTCAGCATTAACAGCACTTGGGTGGCTTGGGGAGAACAATTTCAAATACCTCTTTTTTACATTACAGAGAAACTTGGCCTGGTCCAAGGATGTCAAGACCTTGGTGAAAGGAGGTGAAGGAGGCACAGCAACATCTTTACCCCTTCGGACACCTCAGGGATTTCAGGATGCCCTCACAGATACTAAAGAACCTCTACACATCCACCATCGCAAAGTATTCTGACAGGAAGTATCACCACCTGGTCTAGGAACAGAAAGCAGGAGGACCACAAGGTGCTGCAGAGAGTGGTGGGGTCAGCTGAATGCATCACAGGGTGTGCACTCCCTAACTTCCAGGACATCTACACCAAGCAATGTTGAATCAGGGCAAAGACAATCATCAGTGACACCAGCCATGCCAACAGCAGCCTCTTTCTGTACTGTGGTCTCTCCTCAGTTTAGTGAGACTGAGGAGGAGCTTCTGTCCGGAGTCCATCTGCATCTGGAATAAGGAAAGTGTCCAGAAATACATGATGCCGTATTCTTAACTCTCTAACATTGGTATTTAAAGTTTTAAGCTATACATTTAGTTACCATTTATTATTTATCACTTATTTATAATTCTATGAATAATTTTTGACATTTATAAAGTCATGTATTATTGTTATTCTCCCTTTATATTATTTATTGTCATTGTCCCTTTATATTCTTCTTAATGGTGTAGTCTTCTATATAGTCTGTATAGTCTTCTATATAGTCTTCTTAACGGTATACAGTTGAGCAAGTAACCATTTCTCTGCATATTATACCGTTGTATAATTTGTAGGTGACAAATGAAATTTAGTTTAATTTGATTAGAAAGAGTCTTTTTATGTTGTTCAATGTCATAAAAGTCAAATTAAATCCACTGCAATTCAATGTTGTATAACAGTAAAATGTGACAACTTCCAAACGATGAATACTTTTCATAGGCACTGTTGTTCAAGATTCTTTAAATATGATTTTAAGGAACAGATTTGTGATTATATTAATGTCAATATAACATTCTCAGACTTGCATAATGCAATTCAGGGGTGTCAATTTCAAATGCTAGGTGAGATACAGCCCTGGACAAGGGTGCAAGTCCATCAGAGGGTCGGCTGACACACACTCACACAGATAAGGCACCAGCATTCAACCTAACCTGTATTTTTTGAGAGGTGTGGGAGTAAAACCCACAAAAACCCGGGGAAAACATTCAGACTCCACACGGATAATAACTGAGTGACGGATTTGAACCTAGGATGCTGGAGCCGTGAAATGGAAGAGTAATAACATTTTGTGAATGCTATAAGATTTGTCCTTCTCTTCATCAAGTTGTGAGTGAGGAAGTTTATTTCTTTTCCTAAATTTTTAAAAACCCTGTAACCTCGGGTAAAAGGTTAGGACATCCTTGCTTACCAGGTTCTCTTGGTTTGAAGCTCTCTTCATATTTTTTGTCTATTATTTGGCTAAAGGTTAGTCTGATAGTTCCTGGTGGCCCTGAACCCCCAAATCTTCAGTTGCCTTAAAAGGCCTAAGATTCTCAGTCAGCCATCACTTCCAGACCATTTGCTTCCACCTTTAGACCAGGAGGGATGGTAAGATCATGCCACCCTGCTTACTCTTGCACTCTCTCTACTTCTTCTTTTCTTACCACCTGCTTGATCACATGCCCTCTAGTGTTCTACAGAAATATTGCATTTTTCCACTCAGGTTGCCTTTTTTAGTCATTTATGGTGGCATAAGATCATAGAACATAAGAAATTTGACAAATGAGTTGAGACCATTTACTCCATAAAGCTCATTTATTTAGAACATTTCAAAAATTAATTTAAATGAGAACAAGCCATTAAACCCAACAAAGCTCACCAGTCCTATCCACTTAATTTGTGGGAATGAGTGGAATTCGAGGTATGAAGACATCTTCATTATTGCACAGACAGTCAGAAGAGCTGTAAAACTTAAATAATGAAACAACACCTTTGACGTTGACCACACTGCGGCATGCACACCCTGAAAAGCCTGCTCCCTTGAAACACCAGCTATACAACTCCCAATAGAGATGTAATACTATAAATAGTAGCGGATATATAAGATACAGAACTTAACAACTTAACCTCATCTCTTTCCTTTAAAAAAAAATAAACTGCAAAACATGCATTAACCTCAACCTCAAAATAACATCAAGTCTTGTTTAGCTAATAGCTAAGCTGTCCCAGTATCTCCTCCAGGCACTTCTTTAAAGTTGTCAAAGTTTCTGCTTCATCTCCATGACTGGGTAGTTTGACCACACAACACTTACAGAAAAGAAGGGGTTCTTGGCTTCAGTCCTTAATGCTCTTACCCAGACTTTTCACTGGTTTTTGCGATGAAGTTGAAAGAATTCTGTTGGATCTACTTCATCAATGTCTTTGAAAACTATGAAGGCCAGGATGAGGTCCCCGTACAGTCTTCTCTTCTCGAGACTAAACAGGTTTAATTCTCTGAGTCTGTCACAGTAGGACATGTCCTTAAGTCCTAGGATGCTCCCCTGCACAGCTTCAGGTGCTGCTATGTCTACACTTCTGCTTGTTGCTGTTAATGTTTCAAACAGAGTTGCCTAAGTGCTTAAATATGTGTTTCTTTTTTCTGTTGTTTATATTTATAATTTGTCTAGCAGTTTTTACTATTAAATAATTTTTGTTAATATTGTTATGTTTATTTATGACTAGCAGCAGCACCCGGGGTTGACCAGGTAAGTAATTATCCAACTTCTTTAAACGGTCTTTCTTATAGTGTAACCTCCAACAGACAAATATCAATGAGTCACTTTTCAAAAGCAACAGATTTATTGCACAAAATAGTTATGCATTGCAGACATTTTTTGAATATATTCTTTATCTTATAACAGAAATTTATGAAAGAGCCTTAGGGTGGACAAAGTTATTTGTTCTTCCTCCTTTTGTACAAATTAAGACATTGTTTGGATTTCCCATGTGACATAAAATTTTGTCTATATGAAGAAAAATGGATTCTCCAGATTGATTCCTGCAACTTTTATGGATCAACCTTGGGCCTTTTTGATTATCATTTCAAAAACCAGAATAACAGGGAAAGTGAAGCTGTTTAAAATCAAAAAGTAAATGTGTGGGAATGAGTGGAATTCGAGGTATGAAGACATCTTCATTATTGCACAGACAGTCAGAACAGCTGTAAAACTTAAATAATGAAACAACACCTTTGACGTTGACCACACTGCGGCATGCACACCCTGAAAAGCCTGCTCCCTTGAAACACCAGCTATACAACTCCCAATAGAGATGTAATACTATAAATAGTAGCGGATACATAAGATACAGAACTTAACAACTTAACCTCATCTCTTTCCTTTAAAAAAAAATAAACTGCAAAACATGCATTAACCTCAACTTATATGTACAGTGGAACTAATAATACCCATCCATCCACCAACCCGTTATATCCTAACTACAGGGTCACAGGAGCCAACACAGGAAACAAACCCTGGGCAGGGCACCAGCCCACCACAGGGCGCACACACCCACCCCAAGCACAATTTACTTTCGTCAATGCACCTAACCTACATGTCTTTGGACTGTGGGAGGAAACCCACACAGACACGGGAAGAACATGCAATCTCCATGCAGGGAGGACCCAGGAAGTGAACCCGGGTCTCCTAACTGTGAGGCAGCAGTTCTACCCACTGTGCCACCCCTAATAATACCCAAACTGCAAAAAATTAAAAGTGGTTATACTGGTCACTTAACCTTCAATAAGTGCTTCTAAAAGTACAAAAGGTGATGTCCCCTTTTTTTGTCAGCGAGCTTCTCATTTGTAGGTGACCACAAAACACATTGGACTTTTTAATCTTGAATAAGTTCTGTTATCCCACATAAATCCAGACAAAGTCTTTTCTCTGTTACTGGCTTGGTGGATTAAATTGCCTCTACTAAAGAGTAGTTGTCTGTAACCCAAATGACCTGAAAAGTATTTTTTTCTTGACTGACCAAATGTAAGCTCTGAAAAAAGTGTAGAAAGGAACACTGCACTATTGATGCTATCAGACATTGCTAGGGTTTCTCCTGCCACAGTACTACGTAGTACTTTTTTGATCCTTTTTGACTGCCAAGAAAGGGGTGAGAACCCTCCTTTGTCTTCTGTCAAGATAATGAAGCGTCCTCCTTGTGTGCCACCATCAGGAAGATTCCCAAGTGAGGCGTCACTGAAAACAACTGATCTCAGTGACACTTCTCTTCCTAAGTACTGAAACTTCAAAACCACTTTCGGGTCACATCAGGTCAGGTTAGGAAGCATGCACTGGTACAGTGTATTGCCACACCCACCACACGACAAAACAGCTCGGGATCCTCTACCAGGCAGACATGTGGTCCAGTCCCACCCTTTGGAAATGACCCTCTATCTGCCAAGGGTTACGTGGGCGTCCCCTTAGCCTTGTCCAGCTGCTTGGGTCCTTAATAATGAGTAGTACCGTAACTGACGCTCCCTTGCAATGCAGGTAATGTGCCTCATTCGGGACTCCATGAGCAACAGCTCATTCGACACAAAGTCAAACCAGCGGTAACCAAGGATTCTCCGAACAGACACAGTAACAAAGGAGTCCAGGTCACTGGATAGCGTCCATGTCTCGCAACCATATAGCAAGACAGGAAGCACCAGGACTCTAAAGACTTGGACCTTTGTCCTTTTGCAGAGATATCGGGAGCACAACACACCCCTTTCCAGTGACCTCATGACCCCGCAATCCATCTACTAACTTCATAGGAAGAGTCACCTGAGTCACCAGAGACATGGATATTGCTGCCGAGGTAAGTAAACCTCTCAATGCGGTCAACACTCTTTCCACAGACAGACACGCTGCTGATGGCTGTGCCCAAGAGGTCATTAAAGGCCTGGATCTTGGTTTTTCTCCAGGACACTCACAAGCCCAGACACTCTGACCTCTTGCTCAGTCCCTCAAGAGACCCTGATCAGAGTCTCCATTGACTCCATGAAGATCATAGCATCATCGGCAAAGTCAAGACCAGTGAATCTTTCTTCAGCAACAGACACGCATCTGTGTCTACCACTTTCACAGAATTAATTAAATTAAATGACCTTGTGGGCCTCAGGGATTGTTTGTACAGTGGCATGCTTTGTGCTGGATGCTAAGGCGTAGGCATCAAACATTACATCAGGTCTGCTCAGATTGTTAGAATCTCTTTCCACAATGATCATCAATTTTTCCTTTATCTAAGACATTTTCACAGTAGTGGCCTGAGCTGGATAATTCAAGAGTCACTGGCTGATTAAGCATCACTGCTTTGTCATTTCCCATGTCTAAAGTGTTCCTGCTCTGTTTAAGGATGTTTTACTTAACAACAATGGGATGTCAGCTGGAACCACTGCTGTTTCAATACTACATCATATCTGTACAATCTTTGTAGGAAATTTCACTCGTTCAGTGGAATATGTATTTTTGCCATTTCCAAATTTGAAAACTCTGTTTGAGTTCAGCTGGTTTTTTATTTTATTCTATTTAAGCTGACTAATGTAGTTGTCTATCCTGCGGTGGGTTGGCGCCCTGCCTAGGATTGGTTACTACCTTCTGCCCTGTGCTGGCTGGGATTGGCTCCAGTGGACCCCCGTGACCCTGTGTTAGGATATAGCGGGTTGGAGAAAGACTGACTGACTGTAGCTGTCTAACCTATGCAGGATCAATTACAGCCAATCCCAAAGACCAAAAAAGAATGTGTCTGTCTGAGTTTGATTCCTCTGTAAACAACATAATGTTGCATTCTTCTCATTCCTCTGTTTTTTCATTTTCCTCAATTATTTTAAACTGTTCATTTTTATTTGGGCAGTGTTTGGCCCAAATAGTGCTAGGTGCTCTGACAAATAATGCATTTTGATCGCCTACCATATATGTTTAACGGATGGCAATGGTGACCTCTTCTGGCTACTTTGCAAATGCAACCTGTTGCGTTGTTTTCGACACATGAAGTATGTTGGTTCTGGTGTGACAGTAATGCCTGTTGTTACCAGATATGCCTTTTCTCCAAAATGCTCTTTAGTTTTAGTTTCATCAAAGCAAAAATTAGCTCTGTACTTGCTGTTAACAGCAGGCACCTTTTATTTGTATCTAAACATACAGCATCCAACAGCTTAAAAGCTAGCGCAGAATCTGGGAGAGCCATGTTATAGTTAAGCATGTATCTCTGCTCAAACTCAGTTATATAATCCACCATAGAAACTGCTCTCACCATATAAACTCTGACAAAATCCAAATATGCCTCCTTTAAAAACACAGCATCAAGCCTTTCTATCAAAATAGTCCTACCTTTCTTCTGCCGAAACTGACATTGCAATTTCTCTCATATAGAAGTTCTGAGCTGCACAATGAAAAAAATTATGGAATAACTTTTAACCCGTACGTACATGAAAATATCTCATACTTATGAGATGCTTTTATATATGCAGGAGATGTTTCACGTACATATGGGGTACTTTCACACATATATGAGATGTTTTTGCGTATGCATGGGAAACCCAAAGTGCACTTTTGTAATTTTTATCTAAGTTTATCTCGTACATATGTGAAATTTTCTCATTTGTACATGAAAACATCTTGTATGCATGTAAAAGTTTA
>JANRMT010062791.1:154916074-154932349 GCA_026402145.1 Polypterus bichir lapradei | reverse complement strand
AGAGAGAAAGAAAGTTGCAAAAGTCAACAGTGTATGAAAAATGGGTAAAGACAAAACAAATAGTGACATTTCATTGTTTTATAGGTGTGCCTAGTGACCCTAAACAGCAGGCTGGGGAAGTTTTATTGCTGTTCTGTTCAGTTCTTGTTTAATAAACTCAGCATGTTTGGAGCACCTTGTTTTTAGCACTTGTTTTGTGTCTCACCCTCCTTAGTATATATGCACATATTAGAGCGAGAGAGAGGTTTATGTTATAGGGACTTATAGCAATAAGTTCTTATACTTTTGGCTGTTCCCGTTAGGGCTTGCCACAGCAGACCATCTTTTCCCATAAGACTTATAGCAATAAGATAAGATAAGATAAGATAAGAACTTTATTTATCCCGAGAGAAATTCTTATGTCATTGGCATGTTTAGTGCAACAAGAGAAATAAAGTTAGTACAATAAAGATTTAAAAAGAGAAAAATAGTAATTGTGTAAATATAACAGATTATTATTAAATACAGATAATTAGTGTAGGTTATAGAAAAGTGACTTAGTACTGTGCCTCAGTAAAATGAGCTAGCCACTTGTGATGACATAATGGGACTAACATACCGCCACAAAGGCTGAAAAGATCACCTACAGAATGAAGAGGAATTATAAAGCCTTATTGCCACAGGTAGAAAAGATCTCCTGTGGCGTTCAGTTCTGCATTTGGGGGCAATGAGTCTTTTGCTGTGTGTGCTCTAATGGTTCCTCAAGGAGGTGTGCATGGGGTGAGAGGGGTTGTCCATGATACTGAGGAGCTTTTTCATAAATAAATAAATACATAATAAATACATAAAGTAAAAATTGAATAATGTATGTTGCCTTTTATTTTTTATAGAATGTATCTGTTTACACAGAAAATCATGTATATTAATATTACAGTGAAAAGTACAAATATTTTCAGTTAAAACATAGACATAACTAGCCATAATATACTGATGATTTTACGTTGCAGAGGATATAGCAAAAGTTCATAGTTTTTCATAAATTGTGTGTAGAATGAAGAATGAATTATATAGTAATTGAAGAAATCTTGATGTTCTTAAAAACAATGCATCATCAATGGATTTATTACATATTTCAACAGAAAAAGTCCCATAAGCAACTGGAATATAAAAAAACAAAGAAGAAATGCTGTTGTGTCTGAAGCTCTTGGATTATAATTTTCACTTTTGAGTGAATCTGATGGTTAAATTTATCATTTCAATCTGTTTAGCCTGTTCTTATCTGGTCATTGGGACTGGTAATGGAATCCTATGATGTGAGCATATCATCTTTAGATACATATGATGCCTTCCTGGGAGCTCTATAAAGGAAGAAGAAAGCAGGGAGAAGACAGCATTAAACAAGTTACAGTTTTAATGAATCTTGCAAGTGACACAGTGCAACTTAAGAAAAAATTTCATTGTAACTAAAAGAAGTAGCCGAGGGAAGTTGGATGCCAAACTGTACATTTTGAAGAGAGTAGGGAGAGGTATGTGATGAAGCCAGTAATTGATGAAAACAGTCATCTACTATCCTGCAATTATTACAATGTTTTATAATTTAAAAAATTGGGATTTTAGTGGATGGCACAATGGTATTGCACATGCAGCTGCTGCTTCATAGCTATAGGTGACAGTTTATGTGTTCTAGGCTCGTCACTTTCAATGTGGAATTCATTCATTCCTTACTCTTACAGTCATATAAAAATATTTGGGAACCCCTCTCACCCTGCATAATAATTTACTTTCAACAAAAAAGATAACAGTGGTATGTCTTTCATTTCCTTGAACATCTGAGTACTGGGTTGTTTTCCGAACAAAGATTTTTAGTGAAGCAGTATTTAGTTGTATGAAATTAAATCAAATGTGAAAAACTGGCTGTGCAAAAATGTGGGTCCCTTTGTAATTTTGCTGATTTGAATGCCTGTCACTGCTCAATACTGATTACTTGCAACACCAAATTGGTTGGATTAGCTCGTTAAGCCTTGAACTTCATAGACAGGTGTGTCCAATCATGAGGAAAGGTATTTAAGGTGGTCCATTGCAAGTTGTGCTTCCCTTTGACTCTCCTCTGAAAAATGACAGACAGTATGGGATCCTCAAAGCAACTCTCAAAAGATCTGAAAACAAAGATTGTTCAGTCAGTTTCAACTGTAAGTAATGGAATCAGGAAATGGAAGGCCACAGGCACAGTTGCTATTAAACCAGGTCTGGCAGGCCAAGAAAAATACAGGAGGATTGTGAGAATGGTTACAGACAACCCACAGATCACCTCCAAAGACCTGCAAGAACATCTTTCTGCAGATGGTGTATCTGTACATCATTCTACAATTCAGCGCAATTTGCACAAAGAACATCTGTATGGCAGGGTGATGAGAAAGAAGCCCTTTTTGCACTCAAACCACAAACACAGTCGCTTGTTGTATGCAAATGCTCATTTAGACAAGCCAGATTCATTTTGGAACAAAGTGCTTTGGACTGATGAGACAAAAATTGAGTTATCTGGTCATAACAAAAAGTGCTTTGCATGGCAGAAGAAGAACACCACATTCCAAGAAAAACACCTGCTACCTACTGTCTAATTTGGTAGAGGTTCCATCATGCTGTGGGGCTGTGTGGCTAGTTTAGGCACTGGGGCCCTTGTTAAAGTCGAGGGTCGGATGAATTCAACCCATTATCAACAAATTCTTCAGGATAATGTTCAAGCATCAGTCACAAAGTTGAAGTTACGCAGGGGTTGGATATTCCAACAAGACAATGACCCAAAACACAGCTCGAAATCTACAAAGGCATTCATGCAGAGGGAGAAGTACAATGTTCTGGAATGGCCGTCATAGTCCCCTGACTTGAATATCATTGAAAATTTAAGGGATGATTTGAAGCAAGTTGTCAATGCTCGGCAGCCATCAAATTTAACTGAACTGGAGAGATTTTGTATGGAAGAATGGTCAACAATACCTCCATCCAGAATCCAGACATTTTCAATGGCTGTAGGAGGTGACTAGAGGCCTGTTATATTTGCAAAAGGAGGCTCAACTAAGTATTGATGTCATATCTCTGTTGCAGTGCCTCAAATTTATGCACCTGTCTAATTTTGTTATGATGCATATTTCATATTTTCTGTTAATCCAATATACTTAATGTCACTGCTGAAATATATACTTTCCATAAGGCATGTCATATATTAAAAGGAAGTTGCTACTTTGAAAGCTCAGCCAATGATAAACAAAAATCCAAAGAATTAAGAGGGGTTCCCAAACTTTTTCATATGACTGTATAACCCTTCTGTTGGGAAGGGATGGGGTTAATTGGCTTCAAGGGGCATCTTCTCAGTGCTGTAGTGGAGAAAAAAAGATGATACAGTTAATAACGGTGGCCTCTATGTCACGGCAGGGTATAGCAAACATTGGATAAGCCCGGAAGGTGATCCTCTGATGCGAATGCATGACAATGGAAAAGAAATGTGGTCTGATTTCTACTACACAAAGAAGAACATTTCATTTGATCTGAGTGTAAGTAAGCAGAGTGCCTGCAGGCAAGTGGTGCTTATAGTTTATGCACTGGCACAATAAGGACTTGTGCAAACACTTTGGTCCTGACCATGGCAATAGGCATCTGAGGGCAAAAACAGTGTGACAGAGAAGTTAAGGCTTTAAATTACAAACCATGAGATTGTGGGTTCAAATCCTGTCCCTGACACTGTCTGACTAGGAGCAAATCATATCACCTGCCTGTGCACCAGTTAGAAAAACAAAAGAAATGTGACCAATAACGTTATCCCAATTGTTGTAAGCCACCATGGATAAAAGTGTTAGCAAAAAAGATAAAATATAATGTATCTTGGACAAATCTACTAAACCCTAGTATTTAATGTAGGGGTAGGCAATGTCGGTCCTGGAGGGCTGCAGGACTATTCAAAATTATTCATTTTGCTTTAGTGAAAACACATTAGGCACCTCCTGTCCTTAACTGAGACGTCATTCAAAACAAATATGAGCTAAAGAAAAGGAAAATTATTTCTGAGAAAATCATTAAACTGGCAAAATCCACTCCTCCTGTCTCCTGCTGCTTACCAATTCCATTGTGACCATGGCTCCCATGCAAACCGAAAGCCTTCTTGCAGAGACAATCGATGACCTTCAGCCTCTCGCGGTGGTTTTGGGGTACAAACTCTTTCCGGCAAGTTATTCTGTTGTTAGACAAGACTGAAAGAAAGAAAGATTTTGAAAATTGCTGCAATTATTCAGTAACAATTACAGAACAAACGCTTAAAATAATATTCTGCAAACTGTTTGGGACAATGTAGGGTTGGGGGACACCAGAGACCATCCCAGCAGCATTGGCTACAAAAGAGAAACTGTTGAGGAAATTACTTGGTAAATAAAGAAGTGACTTGAGGCATTGTTATAAATGAACTCCAACACGGACAACCTTTATGTCCATCAACGGGTGGAGCTCCGCATACTTTGTTTAATATAACCCCTGACCAATAGCAAATGGCTTTTTCAAAGAAGTCTCCGATGTCCTTAATGATAGTGTGCTTGTGTGAACTCATCATTAGATACAGGGGTCTTCCCTGACTTTCTAAAGTCTGCAGTTGTTAAAACCCCGCTCAAGAAAAATAATTTTAACTCCTCTGTCTTAATCTTAGACCAATTTCGAACCTGCCTTTCTTAAGTAAAAATCTAGAAAAGGCAGTTATTAAACAGCTTAATGATCATTTGAGTAAGAATTATATTCTTGATAAGTTTCTGTTAAGTTTTAGAACAAACCACAGTACAGAAACTGTGCTGATTAAAGTAATAAATCATTTGTGGGTTGATGAAGACAGAGGCCGTATATATGTTCTTGTTCTCTTGGACTTCAGTGCAGCATCTGACACCATGGACCACAGTATTTTTATAAATATGCCTTAGACGATGAGTGGACCTTTCCAGCAGCTCCTTCAATTGATTTCAGTCTTATTTAACAGGTAGAAAATTCTTTGTTAGTTGTGATTGTGCTTCAGAAACCCATGATATTGTATATGGTGTACCACAAGGATCTATTCTGGGTCCACTGCTCTTTTTGATCTCTACGCTTCCATTAGGTCAGATTATCTCAAAACACAAGATGAGCTACCACAGCTATGCAGATGGCACACATTCATATTTATGTATTTATCTGATGACCCTGATGCTCTTGGCTCTCTGATCCAATATTAGGAGTATTTCTCATTGGATGAGTAGTAACTTTATCAAACTAAATAAGGAAAAAACATTCGTAATGGCTAACACGGTACAACACCCTAGTACTACAGGAAAAAACATAAAATCTTAGTGATTGGCAAATATGGCAATAGTGAGGGTATTAGAAATAAACTTCACTGGAAAGAGCACAAGTGAATTCCAGTGAATTCTCAAGCATACAATATCAGATTGAACACCTTCCCTTTAATTATTGCAGATCAGTTTAAATACCTAGGGGTAAATATCACAAGTAAACGTAAAGCTCTTTATCAACAAAATCTCGCCGTCTGTATGGAAAAAATTAAGCAAGACTTGCAAGACTTTTTTTTCGCTCCAGCCTAACTGGAGTTTATTTTTTTCTATCCTACTGCTCATCTGACCTTACCTTGTTTTATTGTTACTTATTCTTCAATATTATTGCCTTATCTTAATGTTTCTCTTTTTTTGTAATGTTTTCTTCGTCATCTTGTAAAGCACTTTGAGCCACATCGTTGTATGAAAAAGTACTATAGAAGTAAATGTTGTTGCTGAAGAAATCCAAAATCACACTTCCTTTAATCAGGTAGGTTAATTTATATATAATAATAATTCTTTACATTTATAGAGAACTTTTCTGACTACTCAAAATGCTTTACACTGTGAGTGTGGAGCCACATCAACCAGCACTAATGTGCAGCATTCACCTGAGTGATGTGACAGCAGCCATTCTTGTGCCAGTACGCTCACCACATATTAGCTATTAGGTGGTAAAGGGGTGAGAGACAGTTAGCCATTTAGAGACAGGGGATGATTAGATGGGCCAGAAAGACCAGGCCATGGTGGACAATTTAGCCAGGATATCAGAATACATCCTACTCTGTACAATGGATGCCAAGGATATTTTATGACAACAGAAAGTCAGGACCTCTTATGGAACAAGATGATCCACTTTGGCAACCACTAATGGGCGCAGCCAAAAGAAGCAGAAAAGAGTCAGGACCTCGGTTTTACATTTCATCTGAAGGATGGTATCATTTTTACAGCACAGAGTCCCCATCACTGAACTGGGCCATTGGGATCCTCGTTCAGTCCACAGAGTAAGCTCCCCCTGCCGACCTCACCAACTCCTCTTCCATCAGCAACCTTACCTTTTCCTGGTTGGTCTCCTATCCAAGTACTGACAGGACCTGAACATGCTTAGCTTCAGGTGGATTACTTGTTCTGAAGTGCATGTGGTATGACTGCTAGCATATGATAACTATGTAGCATCTCAATTACTCAGTCAGCATACAGATAAATGGTACATTCCTTAAACATCCCCTGTGTAAGTTGTATGTAATGTTCCAACATAGTTAGTCATTAAAAGTCACGGATAGACGTCTTGTTCAAGCAGTTAAGACTTCTTATTGTATAAAATTGCATCAGAGAAAAAAGAATTAAAGATAAATGTTAGATATGACCTTATTTTCTGATTTAGATGTATTGGTACAAATGTCTAGACTACGGTGGGCTGGCGCCCTGCCCGGGATTTGTTCCTGCCTTGTGCCCTATGCTGGCTGGGATTGGCTCCAGCAGACCCCCGCGACCCTGTTTTAGGATATAGCGGGTTGGACAATGAGCGACTGACAAATGTCCAGATGTCCTAGTTAAATAGACAGGCAGTTTCAATCACTTTTTTTTCTTTTGTCCTACAACTCCTCCCTTTTGTTCTTTTAGAGCTACTGACTAATTCAGGTTTTTTAACTGTGTTTTTCACATCAACGTCAATCACATTAATGGGTTGAAAGATGTGTCTCAAAGTTCACTTTTTGGATTCACATTTAAAATTTTTCCCTGAAAATCCTGCAGAGGTGAGTGCAATGCGGGGTGAAATCAAGGACATGGAAAGAAGGTACCAGGGATGTTGGGCTGTAAGTTTGATGGTGGACTACTGCTAAATGATTCACAGGGATGTACCTGAAAAAAGTGGAGAAATGACAGGCCACCAATTATAATTTTGGATCAAAAAAAGAAAAAAAAACTAAGACGTGACAAAAAAACAGAAAAGTTATGTGTAAGTCAATGAATATGTAATGATGTTTAAAAATAATTTGACTTAATATTTTATGTTAAATTGATTTATAACAATATTATACACAAAAATAATTAGCTACATTTTAATTACATTTCTATTCAGGTTTGTACTTAATTGTGGAATGATGTAAACAGAGATTCAGATTAATATATTTATTGTGTTTATGAATGTAAACAAAATTAACTGTTTACAAATTCAAACTATTTTATGAGTTTAATTTTGCAGAACAGTGAACTGCAGCCACACTTTAAACAATCTTTGAGTGCCCTCTAGTGGATAACGACATTACTGCAGTTGATCCATTTAGAAGTTTACTGTACCTTCTCTCTCTTTAGCTGATGATAAAATGAGGATTCATGTTTTTCTGTCTTTGAGATACAATATGAGCACACTAAGGACTGCCTGAAATTGAATTATTTCTGTGATGTCTGTGGTTTGATTCTCTTGGCTTTGGACTTCTGGTTTTTGATTTTTAGATTTGCTATTAGGATTTTGAATTTTACATTTGATTTGTGGATCATTTTGTTTATTAATTTGTTAATTGCTGATTTAGCTATTAGTGGCTATTCCATCTTTCGTTGTTCTTTACTCAAGTTTGAGATTTAATTATTTTTTTATTTTAAAAGAGGACGTGCAATATTGTTATTTTTTTAAATTGTTTCCTTGAGATAGCAAACTAATTTTATTGAGATCTTGATAAACAAAAGATCTCGTTTTCTCAAAATTATAAAATAATTGTATCTAATATTTAATATTTAGCTTATTGAAGCCACGTCTTGTTTGAAATGACAGAAGAGCAGAAGTGTATTGATCAGCGCATCACATTTTTGTTCAATCAAGGGCTCACGCAAGCTGAAATATGTTTATGCTTTAGTTTATAAAATAATGACATTAGTGTCCATCATTTAAGAAGACGGTTAGCAAGGCTTCAGCTGTATAGGCGTCGCAATCTAAGCAAGCCTGATGCCAGGAGCAAAGGTTAAGTTTTGTTTTCTAAAGATTGCAATAAAATTATTCGGTTATCTCAAGAAAACAAATTTTTGTTTTCTTGACATCTCGATAAAATTAGTCCGTTATCTCGAGAAAACAAAGTTTGTTTTCTCGAGATCTCAATAAAATTAGTCAGTTATCTCAAGGAGACAATTTAAAAAAATAACAATATTGCATGTCCTCTTTCGGCATCCGTAGAAGTCACAGTTTAGCAGTTTAAATTTTTATCTTGTTTGATGTTCTTTGTTTCATTTTATGAAATTCAATACGATTATTAAAATAGTTTATGGAAGGGTATTTTGAAAGTTTTCACCTTTCTATTTACATATAATGACTACAAAGCTTTTCAGTTACTCAATCAACATAAAGATAAATGGTACATTTCTTAAGCATCCCTTATGCGTGTATTACGTAAAGTTCCAAAATAATCATTAAAAATCTTAGTTGAATGCCTAATTCATGCAATTAAGACTTCTTTATGTAAACTGTTAAATATTAAAAAGGCAAATGTTATATATGATGTCATTTTCTAATTTAAATATACTCTTAATGAATAAATGTCAAGATGTTCTAGTTAAACAGACGGGCAGTTTCAACCACTTTTTTTCTTTTCCCTTACAACTCCAACCTTTTGTTCTCTCAGAACAACTAATTAATCAAAGTTTTTAACATTATCATAAAAATCACCAGATTTGTCCTAAATCTCAGTTTGAAAAGAGATTTCATTAACTATAGTTCAATCTTTTTGAGATAAAGTCAACCATAATAAGAATATCAATTACTGTTATCAGCAAGTCCTGCTACCATCACAAGTGTTTGTCTTTCTATTTGGGATCAGCCATAACAGGTATTGTCCTTCCTAAGGATACCAGAAAGCAGTTTGGGTTCGATTTGGGACCAGAATATAAAATGCAGTCAAACAAAGCCAAAATGCTAAGCCTGAAATGAAGTAGAAAAAACAAATCAAAATGATCTAATTTGTGAAACGTTAATTAAAGAAGGAAACCAAAAAAGCCTTTTGTGGAATCCTCAACCTCACATTTCCAGGTAGTTCATAGCAATGGCCTTTATACTATTGATCTGATTACATCAAAGGTCACGACCCCCAGTCATCACTCAGTGGCAGTAAACAAAGAATCTATAAAATGGTCGCATCCAAAGCATTGGAAAAAGTGAATACTGTGCAACTAAACTGAAACTTTTAAATAAAAAAAAATCAGCATCAGTAATACAGGCAGTGTCCTAACAAAACTGTAGTGGAAGAAATAAAAGTCCTGAAAAGGTTCAGAGTAGAGAGATAAAAATGTAAAATGAACCCAAATCATAAAAGGTATGTGGAAGCATCAAATGCTCTACAGAAATCACAAGTCAAAGTCAGTCATGAACTAAGTTTTCCTTTTCTTAATAAGTAAAGTTTGGACATCTTGCCAAGGGTGCCACCTTCTTTTTTAACCCCAAAGCCTTAGGAGGCTGGCACAGACAGATTATACCCTGGACACACCATCCACATGCAATTGTAGAAAAGAGTATTCTTAAAGTTGATGATTTGCATATATTCAAAGAGAATCATAAGCATATATGAAAATAAGTATTATATCCTAATGCCCGCTAGCATAGTAAGGATCTAGTGTCTATTTTATGATTTTTCTCTTTGCAGCTACTAAGCTTAAAAACTTCAGTCACGGACACTGTGTACTTTTAGAGGGCTAAACGGGCCATTGTTTTAAGAAATGCAGCCATTGAGGCTTTGGTCATGAGAGAAAACCAGATAGGCCATTTGCTGGGCATCTCCCTCCCTGTCTGCCTACCTGGACAGGTGATGATAATTCAAGGAAAATGTAGTTTATAAGAAACGGCGTTATTATTGTAGGGGTGCAGCTGCCCCAACCTCTATCCCAATATTTTATGTGTGGGTCCGCCTGATTCCGACTTACTGGTGTGAATCGATTGATAAATAAGTTTTGGACACCTGCACAGGGTATGAAGTAATGATGGCAGTTTCGGTCAAGTGATGGATATTAGGTAATGATGGAAAGAGCCAGAAGGAGGAGAGTATTTTATATGTGATAAGAATTGTAATAAATGCAAGCTCGCTGAATTTGCTAATTGCTCATTTCATTTGATTTTGGTCCGTGTATGCATCACACAATAAAATTGGATTTTGCTACCTTCCTGGAACTCCGTGTGCCTTCTTTGAGCAGCATGTTTCTGCCACAACATAAATTCTAGAACCCCGAATCCATCCAGATTTTTTCAGAGTTCATTATTCAAGTGCAGTACATTTTTAACATATCACTAATTCAGTTAAACTGCCCAGACGTGATTCAGACAGAATCCATGGTGCCAAGATTGAGTGATTATGGTGGTCCTAACTATGGTATCCAGTAGCATCTCTCTCTGAGGATCCTGTTGCCATGGAATAAGAGAGCATTAGGGCATTTCATTTTAAGTAAACTAGGGGGCTCAGCCCCCTGCTTGCTTCGCTCACCCACTCCCGGGTTTGGTTAACCGAATATACAATTTAAAGAGATTGTTATTTACAAGGAAATTGTTACATATGCATTATTTTCACTTTTACTTTAAAACTTTGGTAAAATAAATTTTGAATAAACTTTTCTTTAAGATCACATTGAATTTTGATTCCGTGTTTGGTATAAATGCCCATTAGTGAATTTAGTTTCTTTACCTGTAATAAATTACCCAATTATTTAAATGTTGCCCCTGCTCTTTCCTCTTTTTTTAGTTGTTGATGTGTCTAGAACATATAAAATTATTGTCCTGATAAAATGTATAACTGTGATTGCAGGAAGTGTGTCTGCCAAAAGCATTCACACAGCTGAGAGGTTAGATGACCATGGTCTGTTTGAAAATAGTTGTAAGTAGGGCATGACTTGAAAGAATCTAATGACAAAAGTTTCTGTCTCGCGGTAAATTGCAAAAAGTCTCTCAAAAAGTCACGTCTCGTCCAAAGATTTTTTTATTATAATAGTGAGATATAAATATTTTAAAGCCACTGGAAAAAGGAAAAGCTTTTAAGTTAATCAGAAGATGTTTGTTGTATAAAGAAGAAAGACTCAAAGTAGCATTGATCTTCCTGACTGTAACAGGTGTCAGTTTTGTGAAAGCATGTCTGAGTCAAAACATGCCTGTTTTACTCATGATTAGTTATCGCCATGATCTGACCAAGACAGTCCAAGCACCAACACTCCATTCTTTTATTGATTTTTGTGATGTGACTTGCATGTTTTGCTAGTTATTAACAAAAAAATAATATATATATTATGAGGTGGATTCAGTACCCAGTGCCTGTTTTTGTTCTTGGTGCCATTGTGTGCCTGTTTATTTTCTGGTTTTCTGTGCCTATATATTAAACAAGTCAGCACAGATGTCACCTCAACGTATTTTGAACTGCTTCAGATCTGTTACTCATCCACAAATCCTTTTAAAATTATTTAATTGTATTGTTAATATTTCCATTTACAACACAAACTAATGGATTTATTAAAAACAAATGACGACTCTGCTTCTCCAGGTGTTCCACACATTCTGAAAGACTGTCAGTAATGGCCGATTTTTTACACAAGTGACACATTTACTTTAAAAAGGGTATTGCTGTCTTCTTTCAACTTGTTTATTTTGTTTGCAGTCCAAGATCTGATATCACAAGACATGCAGGTGATTGCTATCCTCTACCCTGTTGGAATTCCAAAGTAACACTGACACGCTGATGACAAAGAACAAGTGCAAATTTTTATTTCTTAATAGACGAAAACATCCAACTTTTCTCTCTCATGGGCCTCTTTTACCCCTGGCATTAACATGGGTTTCGGCGATCCAATCACAATCGGATAGCACTTGACCACATGGAAAAACAGGCATTAACGTACTTGTGGTTGCATCACTCATTTACACATTAAGAGGTGGTCTGAGTTAGACCACATTTAGCACAAGCGAAAATGAAAATACTGTACATTTTCTATCAACATACAACAATGACTCAAGTGAAAGCTTACTGGAATTTTTGTGCAGGGAAGGTGACATTGGATCTCTGTCCTGGAACAATGGAGACACTTGAGATGCATTGTAATGCCAGATGTGAATGTTATTCCGCTAAAGTTTACTCAGATATGATACAGATAGGAAACACATGCTACTGTCAGTGGAAAAGTGTGCCAAACAAACAAGTTAAACCAAAATCAGACTGTGGGAAAAAGAAAAAAAAATACTTGAAATTATGTGTGAACAGTAACTGCACTTCAACTGGTGTCATTCATCCATTTTTCCCAAACCTATCCAAACTTGTCCTGTGTAGGGTCACAGGGAAGCTGTAGCCCATCTCAGCAAGCATAGAGTGCAAAGCAGGAACAATAACCTGGACAGGGCGCCAATCCATTGTAGGGTGAATACACACACACAAATAAACAGTAGGACCAATTTAGCACCACCATGCCACTTACTGTAACCTACATGTCCTTGTACTGTGGGTGAAAAGTGAAACACCTGCAATAAACCTACACAGACCCAGAGAGAACTTGCCAGCTTCATGCAGGGATGATCAAGGATGTGAACCCCAGCCTCCTTGTTGTGAGGTAGCAACATGGTACCACAGGGTCACCTTCTACCCCTCTGTTACCCATGAAGTCTTTCCACATTCAAGACAGAAGGGAACAGAACATCAGAGAAAAGGCAACCTGAGTTATAAAGTTCTGGGATAGTTTGATTAAACAAGTTCTTTGCCAATAGGGGAAATGATAAAGAAGAAGAAGAAAAAGAGAGTTGGACTTTGCAAAGAGGAGGGACTTCTTATTCTTCTGCAGGTAGCGGTCATGGCAAATTTAAAGTAGCAGAAGAAAATTTTATCAAGTGAAACGAAGGCTACAAAGAGAGTTATCACTGAGTGCAAAGCATTGGCAGACAGTGTAGACATGGGAGGTCTGTGATAGCAGATGGCGCGTATAAGTAAGGGCCAAACAAGACATGAGTTGTGGCATCAGAAGATTCAGGGCACTGAACCAAAATAAACAGTTCAAGTTATGACACAGGCACCCAAATGATCTGCTGTTGATCAGAGCTGTTATGGGACCCACTTGAATGCCACATTAAGTAGATAAGCAACAAGAATTATTTTCTTTTTTCTTTAAAATATAAAACATTAGGGTGCCCTTGTTTACATTACTTAGCCAAGTCTATTCACTTTCCATAACTGATTATGTAATAAAATGTACACAACCAGTATCCTTTGATGAATAGTATACTGAAACAACCTCAAGAAAGGAATGACTATAGCAGTACACATTTATGCAATGTTTTTAACATACCATTCCCATAAAAATGTGATAGGTTCTGTGGCCCACTAGTGTGAAGAGTGTAAATAGCATGTGCCCACTACAGATTTAGTGCAGGTATCTGAGAAAGTTAAATCTCCTGTCATGGCTCACGTTCGTCCACCTGCCATTTTCCAAATCCACTTTTGTATTGCAAGATCACAAGAAGATACAGCGTACACCAGCACCATTCATCACAAGTCAGAAGTCCCAACCTTTAGACTCTGTATCTGTGGTAATGTCGGAGAGGAAACACCATGAGAAATTTAAATATTGACCAAAACATTTCACAGCCTAGTCACTACCGGAAACATTACACACTGCGCTTTGTGCATTAATATCACAGAAAATGATAAACAACATTGCATCACCTATAATAAAATTAGAAAACAGCATAATGTCAAAGAGAAACAATATATACAGTATATTCATTCAATTAAGTACTCTGGACGGGCATCCCATAAATTATGGAGGGTGGTTCTTTACACAGCTCGGAGACCATAATGGAAAAACTTCATAGATGAAGGTACAACCAGGCTGACATGCCTTACGATGCTCATGCCTGATGGAATAAAAGAATAATAGATGGATAGGGTGATGCTAAGTATCATTTAACATGGAGCAGTTCATTCCCCATGCAATTTGGCAGTGTTTGTCTCAGCTGGTCCCAGTTAGAGCATCTGGACAGTTGAGAGGGGCTTGGAGTGTGCAAGCTGAGCCTTTGTCGGGGTCACCAAAGGGTACTGCTTGGGAGGATAGCACTGGTTTTCATATGAGCCAGAAGGGCTCCCAACAGGCAATGTCGTGACACTGGAAGCATTCATGGGTCCGGCTTAAAAGGAGCTTGCTGCCTTACCTAAAGGAGTCAGAGTCAGGAGGAAGCAGGCA
The DNA here is from genome assembly GCA_026402145.1 of Polypterus bichir lapradei. Classification (NCBI taxonomy): domain Eukaryota; kingdom Metazoa; phylum Chordata; class Cladistia; order Polypteriformes; family Polypteridae; genus Polypterus; species Polypterus bichir. The sequence continues at coordinate 154,917,851 of JANRMT010062791.1, read as the reverse complement.
AAATTAACCAGGAGAAGTGGAAGGGGAGCGAGATTACATATTTAATGTGCAATTGGGTTGCTTTTCAGCAGTGTTCACTTGGGAAGGTGACAGAGATAATAAAAACTTTTTTATCTGAACCCAAAGTTGTATTGGATGACAATGTGTCTGAGGTTTGGGGCTCAGTTGTGTCCCTTTGTGTTTGCAATATATGGAAATTCAAGACTGAACGAAGTAACATAGAAAACCCCAAAAGGAGGAGGAATGGCAGACACTGAGGAAGCTGCAAAAACAAATCACAAAGACTTGGACAAGTTTCAGAACTGGTTGAACACTTGGAAAATGCAGTTTAATGTAGAAAAGTGCAAGCTGCTAAATAAATGGCAGTTATAAATACAAAGATGGAAGATACTGTCATAGTGGGCATAAACTCGGAAACGGATTTAGGGGTTTATGGTAACACAACATTTTCATCATCTAAACAATGCGCAGAAGTGATTACAAAGGTAAATAAATTATATTATCAAAACTGTAGAATATAAATCAAGAGATGTTATGCTCAGACCATATAATGCACTTCTGTGACCACATCTGCAGTATTGTGTGCAGTTCTAGTCACCGAACAATAAAAAATAGTACAATAATACAATAAAAAAGACACAGCAGCACTTGGAGCTCTGCAGAGGAGAGCAACTAAATGCATGACAGGACTAAAGGACATGTCCTACTGTGACAGAGTCAGAGGACCCAATGCTTGCAGGAATTGGATATGGATAGTCCATCACAAGAGACACAACCAGCCCACACTCACTCATATGGGTTAAATTTCAAGTTATTAATAAACTTACTATGTACATCACTGACAAAATTAAGTAGAACTGGAGTAGCCAGAGAAAATACCCAGGCAGACAGAGGGAGAAGATACAAATGTCACACAGATGGGCAGGACCTCCTTTTTTTCTCAAAATAGCCTGAATTCCTCATGGCAAAGATTCCACAATATGATGGAAACATTCCTTTGAGATTCTGGTCCATGCTGACATGCTTGCATCACACAGTTTCTGGAGATTTGTTAGCTGCATGTGGCAAATCTCCTATTGTACCACATCCCAAAGGTGTTCCAGTGACTTTCCAAAGCCAGTGAAATCCAGCTTTTACTTTGCAACAAGGTGTATTATCATACATTAGCAGTAACCATTAGAAGATGCTCTGCTCTGGATGAGCAGGTTTGGAAGATGGATGGATTGATGTTCTAATGTTATAATTAGTGCCCAGAGCCTAACTTGGCAGTCCATCACAAGGTATATGCATAGACTTGCTGTTGTGTTTTTTTCACTTACACTAAAAGTAAACAAGACACACACTGATGCAACAGTTGAACAGCATTGTGTTTTCTTTACTACAGACGACACTGTATATATAATTCTAGCTACAACACGTGTACATTGATACCAAGGAACAGGCACACCACACACATTATAAAACTCTATTGCATCATTAGTAGTAATTTAATATTCAGCATTAAATTGTCTACATATACATAGCACATGTCCAAACAGAAGACCAATTTAGAGTTGACAGCCATCCTAGCAAGCATACATTTGGAGATCTGAGAGGAAATCAGAGGACCAGGAAAGCAGGAATCCTGTACCAATATTAGAAGCACACAGATAATGACCAGGCACAGAATTAATGAGGCAGCATACATAGATAGATAGAACTTTACTTGTCTTCAGAAGCACTTTAAATACATAGATAGATAGATAGATAGATAGATAGATAGATAGATAGATAGATA
>JANRMT010062791.1:154896901-154916064 GCA_026402145.1 Polypterus bichir lapradei | reverse complement strand
ATAGATAGATAGATAGATAGATAGATAGATAGATAGATAGATAGATAGATAGATAGATAGATAGATAGATAGATAGATAGATAGATAAGGAATATGCTCTGAACATACACAGAAATGATAATTTTGTTTTAATTCTCTACTTAGCTGTTATCTCCTGGGGGTCAAGAGTCTGTCCTATAGCGGAGCCTGCCCTTTTGATTAGCTTGTTGATTTCATGGTCCTCTCTTGAAGTGATATTACCAGTCCAGCACAACACAGAGTAGAAAATAACACTGGCCAATACAGAGTTGGAGAAGATGTGAAGGATGTCACTGCCCATAATAAAGGAGAGCAGTTTCCAAAGAAAAATGAGCCTGCTGTGCCCTTTCTTCTTTGGTTTCTCTATTTTAAATGACCAGTCCAACCTGCTCTTAACAGTTACCGGACACAGAAGCTCTTTGGTGTGGTAAAAGTCAATGACCAGTTCCTTGGCTTTGCTGATGTTAAGCTGCAGAAAAACTCTTACTGCACCAACAAAGTTCTCCACAAGACTTCTCTCCTCTATCTTAACTCCCTTATCCATACACCTCATAAGTGCAGAATCATCAGAGAATTTTTTCAAGCGACATGACCTGATGTTATATTTATACTCTGAGGCATACAGAAAAAACAAGGACACAGGCCTGTTCATTGTGGTGCTCCAGTGTTGCTCACAGCCATTGAGTCTCACAAACTGCGGTCTACCTGACAGACAGTCCATTATCCAGAACCCTATAGACTCATCCACCTGCATTTCTCTGAGTTTACCCCTTAACAGGGATGGCTGGGTGGTATTGAAGGCACTAGAGATATCAAAAAACATAATCCTCACAGTGCTGCCAGCTTTGTCCAGGTGACAATAAGCCTTGTGGAACAGATGGATAATTGCATCTTCTGCTCCAGTTTTTGTCTGATAGGCAAACTGCAGTGGGTCCAGGTGGTCTACCACAAAAGGACAATCTAATTCAATTCAGAATTTATGGAGTGCCATAGCCTAACCTAGAAGCATTAAAGACAAAAGAAAAGCTTATCCTGGACAAGGCCTTATTCCCAATCACTGGGTTGAATGGCAATCAAAATTGCTTTAATGGTCTAATACACTCGTTCCCTGTCTGGGGCCTTACATCCGATTCTTGCAGGCACTACTCTGGATGGTTCATCACCAGAGATATCAACACTCTCCCCACACTCAAAAATATGGGGCCAAATTCAATTTGTTAATTAACCACGTGCATCTTTGGGAACTGGAAGGAGAACTGGAGTATCCTGAGCAAAATCTCAGGCAGGCACAAGGAGCAGATGGAAACACCAAAAACAGTGACCAAGCCATAATTAACAGCCAGTCTTCTGTAGTTCTATGATGGCAAGACAAACAGCTACACTACCACAGGAGCAATTTCAAGAAATGTAAGTAAATTATAAATTTATGTATACCACCTTTCTATACTAAACACCTTTTCATGTCACTTCACATGTTTATTGCTTTAGTTTCTATGGTTCTACAGTGTGATCACAGGTGGGTCAGAGGGTGAAGTTTGAACTTGAGGGTCTTAATCACTGGGGGTTTTCTGGAGGTACTTCTGCCGCTGGAAGGAGAGAGTGAAGAGTGAGACCAGATGTGAACTATAAATTGTAGTGTATGACTTTAGTGCTTCAACTTGATCAGACTAGCAGTATACAGGTAGAGATGCTCCTAAGCGTTTGCCACCTTGTCACACAAAGTGAAGCCATTTAACACTTTTATTCTAAGGCGTTTAACATTTAGTATGACAATGGAGATAACACAGTAGTGGTTCTAAAATGGTTCTTTACTGGATTGTGTGGTTTCTCATAGACCCATTGCTTGTGTCACACATGTGTGATTAGAAGAAAACTTCAGGGCTCGTCTGATTGTAATTACACTCTGCACCAGGGCATGGCGTGGTCTCTTTCTCCCTCTGCAGAAAGGATGTTTGATGGATCGACCACCAAATTATGTCACTTCTGTTTTCCGGTCTCCTATACCCAGCTCATCTGCTTCCCGGCCCTTAAAACAAGCTTCTCTGCCATCTGGAGACATAAATAATTTTGTCATTTGAAGACACTCACATTTGTTTTCTTGTTTTTTCTGAAACCTTTCCATTACAAGAGAATCACTTCGGTGCCCCGAATCTTTGTTATCTATTTGTCTTCTTATTACAATTGACAAAGAATTATTTCATTCTGGAAATTCTGAAATTCGTTTATTAGGATTTAAAAAAATTCCTAATACAGAATGGACATCTTTAAAGCATAGTAGAACACCTAGCAGGATACAACAGATCAAGACAAACTGAACTTAGCCTGTGTGATTGTATGCACCAAGTGTCCTTTGAACTCTTTCAAGGCGGATGTCGATGTTTGTCGAAATTCAGGGGTAGAAGATACTAATCATCTGTAATCTGTGACAAAACTCACTGTTACATTTTAGTTCAACTCTCTTTGCTAGAAGGAAAGTTAGCTTTGTTGATTTGACCTCGATTCCCTGTGTGTGCATGAGTAGCAAAGAGCAAACAACCTATATGGCATCTACATATATCGAGAGACCAAAGCAAATGTGCAAAGCAAAATACTCTGTAGATGACATTTTATCGCTGAATTGCACTCTGACTTCTCAGATTCTGATTTTGATCTGGAGTGATCTGGAGAAGGAGATTGAAAATTAAAGTGAGGTACCAGCATCAGCTGATTGATCCCTAGCTGATCATGGTGCTAAACACATTCATGCAGCTGATGCACCTACAGCAACATTCACCTCGGAGGACTACCACTTATGATGTCAAGAGGTACAAACCAGATTGTGTCACACTATTAGACAGTTGGGCAGCCGGCCTGCCATGCATTCCTGCTGGCTATCAAGACGCCCCTGCACAGCTGGTGCTGCCAGAGATGCCGAACAGGTGCTGACAGCAGAAACAGCATGCAGCAACCGACATTTTATGTTGATTTATGTATGAAACCATTGCTTTGTGTGCTTTTCAGAAAACAGAGTTTTCTGGAAAAAATATTCAGTCTTCAAAGAGTTAAAATCAGAAACCCACCAATACTTGTTTTTATCTATTCATGGCTATTTACAGAACAGATTACAAATCTTAATTAAATAAAGATTCTTTCTGGAACCTTCTTGTGGAAATTTCTTTTGGAAACCAAAAAATGGGTGCCCTACAGCACTTCCCACAGGAACCACTTTAGCACCTCTTTTTAAGAATTTTCATAGATGGTCATTTAATTAGGAAATGATAAAGTGAAGGAGACAGATATAAACGGCAGGACTCAAGGTCATCGGCTGTTTAAATACAGACAAAGGCCTGTTTGTTGTTCACCTCACCCAAGGTGAAAGTTCATTTGTGAATCAGCCCAGTAGCAGATTGGCAGTGTAAAACAAACAGACAAGTACATCTTTTATTGTTCATTTGATTAACCTATGAACTTGGAGGAAACACAGCAAGTTAATCTTCAAAAAAGATAGGAATTCCCCACATAGAAAATATGCATTCCTTTTAAATATACAGTGTGTAGAAAGTGAAAGTGTTGTGACAGATTAGAATGTTGTAACATATAGTGGAGAGTAACAGCGGCTTCAGGATTTCTGCAAAGGGATACACAAGGCTGTTTCTCCTGGATGAGGGGTTAGAGGCTCTCAGAGTTGTCTCCTTGGCTGGGCAGTGCTTAAGGACACCACCTTTGTCTCTGCAGCATTTCTGTTCTTTGTCAGGACTACTGTGCTCACCCCCTTACCAGTTTACTGGGGGGTCCTGCACTATTTAAAGAAGCAAACAGTTCAGTGCAGGTCTAATTTAATGTAATATGCCCAAAAAGGCACAATGAAAGGACAACAGATGAAGCTCAGAACTGGAAGGCATAGAAGCTGAGGTTGGGTATAAGTGTGACCTTCTGGATTCCTTTATCTCTGTATTTGTACTGTTCCTGCTGTTCAATATAATAACATTTTCCAACCAGATGAATCCAAACACAGGGTCATGGGGGTTCTGCTGGAGCCAAACCCAGCCAACAGGCCACAAGGCAGAACGCAATCCTGGGCAGGGTGCACACCCACCGCAGGACACACACACCCACACACCAAGCACACACTAGAGCCAATTTCGAATCACCAATGCACCTAACCTGCATGTCTTTGGACTGTGGGAGGAAACCAGAGTACCCAGAGGAAACCCACGAGAGAACAGGCAAGCTCCACACAGGGAGGACGCGTAAAGTGAACCCAAGTCTCCTATCTGTAACAGTAAATGACAGAGATTTACTGGGTTGGTAAGTACAGTAAATATGCTTGGTCCCTCTTTATTGATCAACACGAAAATTATACTGTTTTTAATCAAGTATGCCTGTTTGCTCTATAACAATAAATGAAAAAGTTTTACTGGGGCAGTAAGTATGTCTGGTCCCTCCATTTCAGTAAACGAGAAAGTTTAATTGTGTAGTTAAGTAAGTATGTCTGATCCCTGAATCAATAAAAGAAAGAGTTTCACAGAATTGGTAAGTATGTATGTCTGCTCCCTCTGTATCAATCAATGCAAGAATTTTACTGTTTGGATAATGTCAAGAAATGCTACTGGGACTACTTCACCAGTATACCTGCATAATGCATCACCATGATTGTAATTACCAAGTCAGAAGTTCTCTTTCTTTATAGTTTTATTTCTTTTTAGTCACTCTGGAGTATATTTGAGAGGAGTTTGTTGTTTGTCATAATATAATAACACTATTTCCTCATTTCTGAGCTTCTGTACAAATCCACATTTCATTCTGGAGAAAACAAATACCTACCTACCTACCTACCTACCTACTTACTGTACCTATCTATCTATCTATCTATCTAATGTCTGGTGTATCCAAATCAGCAGGTACTACATACAAATCAGCAGATACTACATAAACTCCATATGCTAACTTACAACTGCTTAGTGTGCATTCCTATTGTTGAACTTTGGATCATGTCACAACTTATGTATTTGTATAGAGTGAGCTCTGTATGAGCAAATACATGTGTGTGTGCTGTATGTCAGTACAGAAAAATAAATTTACATTATGTAAGTCACCACTTGCTCCTAGTTTTAAAAAATATATAAATGATTTGGATAGGAATACAAGTAACAACCTGGTTAAGTTTGCAGATAATACCAAGATAGGTATCCATGGAATCCTTACAGAAGGACTTGGATAGCATGCAGGCTTGGCCAGATTTGTGAAGATGAATTTTAATGTCAACAAATGTAAGGTATTAAGCATAGGAAATAAAAGTGTTCAGTCTGAATACACAATGGGAGGTCTGAAAATCAACAGTACATATTATGAGAAGGATTTAGGAGTCGGGTGGCACGGAGGCGCTGTGGGTAGCGCTGCTGCTGGGTTCATTTCCCGGGTCCTCCCTGCGTGGAGTTTGCATGTTCTCCCCGTGTCTGTATGGGTTTCCTCCCAGAGTCCAAAGACATGCAGTTTAGGTGCATTGGCGATTCTAAATTGTCCCGTGTCTGTGTGTGCGCGCGTGACCTGCCCAGGGTTTGTTTCTTGCCTTGTGCTCTGTGTTGGCTGGGATTGGCTCCAGTAGACCCCCATGACCCTGTAGTTAGGATATAGTGGGTTGGATAATGGATAGATGGATTTAGGAGTCATAGTGGACTAAAGCCATTAAGGAGGCTAATGGAATGTTAGGTTATATAGCGCCCTGATGTGTAAAGTCCAAGGAGGTTCTGCACAAGCTTTATAAGGCATTGGTGAGGCCTCTTCTGTGTCCTGTGTGCAGTTTTGATCTCCAGGCTACAAAAAGGACATAGCAGCAGTTGAAAAGGTTCAGAGAAGAGCAGCTAGGCTGATTCCAGGGGTACAGGGGTTGAATTACGAGGAAAGATTAAAAGAGATGAGCATTTTCAGTTTAAACAAAGGAAGATTAAATGAAGACATGATTGAAGTGTTTAAAATTATGAAGGGAATTAGTCCAGTGGATCAAGACTGTGGCTTCAAAATGAGTTCATCAAGTACATGGGGACACAGTTGGAAACTTGTTAAGAGTAAATTGCACACAAGCATTAAGAAGTCTTCTTAACAGAAAGAATCACAGACACATGGAATAAGCTACCAAGTAGTGTATCAGACAGTAAGACTTTAGGGACATTCAAAGCTGGACTTGATGTTATTATGGAAGAATTAAGTGGATAGGACTGACATGCTTTGTTAGGCTGAATGGTCTGTTCTCGTCTCGATTGTTCTAATGTTCTAATACATAACTTTAGAATTAGCACACATTGTGCATGGTGCTAGCTTAACTAGTTCAAGGTAAGAAGAAGATCTGAGGAAAGGTAGTCCTGTTCAGTAATCATAGTGCCAGAGAGTGGTGATGTGTTGCATGTTGATTAGCACATGCAAGTAAGAATTTCACTCTACTGCTTGCAACAATAATGACGTTATAAACCTATAACAGCATTTCTTTGTTTTTTGCTTGGTAAGACTTATAAATATGTGACTTCTGCTTTCAGACTAATTCACTAAAAGAGTGAGTACTGTAAGTGAGTAAACATGACACTATAGGGGTATTTGATTCAAAAGAGGGTCATCAAGGCTTGGAGTTCTGCATTTGGCCCAAGAGCAGATCTACCCTCACAGTGTTCTGAGTGCCCATAATGGCAAAGGGCCTTTTCACTAATGAATTGATGAAATGATGGAGTATTTAGATAATAAGAGCCTGATGGGGAGAAAGGCAAGCTTGGATTAGAATATGCGCTGCTTATATTTACCTTTGGGTGTCACTTTCATCAACAACGTCAACAAAATAAGCCTTGACTGAATTTAATTGAGGGCTGGAAGTGTCAGAGCCTATCCCTGTATCACTTGGGCACAAGGCAGAACCCAACCGTGACAAGTGGTCAAGTCACTGCAGAACTCACTCACACCTCGTTAACAAGAAGCCATGAAACAGAGGATTACTGTGCAGCCCTGATAACAATAAAGTTTAGAATAATGTCATACTCACTTTTGCAATTGCAGTCTCTGGAAGATATCACCCGATTGGAAGGCCTCGCCAATATTTTTTTCAAGCCATGTACTGTAAAGACAACAAATTAGACTCAGATTTCTAAATGGTTAAAATTGTAGATCAGCCTTTGTTTTATAATGATCCTCCAAAATAAGTCAAATCCATAAACTGGTGTTACATGGTCTATGTTCACATCTAGTCAAAAGTTACCGGGCTGGGATTTTAAAAACAGGTAGATGATCTGTAACTTCAAGATCACTGTGGGTGGAGATAAAGTGACTTGAAACAAATTGGTGTGGAGAGAATTCAGTTAAAGGGGCAGACAACCAGTGATTTTAATAGGACTGTGATAGACTGATCTGGCCTGACTTATGGCAGTTCATTGCATTAGAGTTGCGGCTTTCTTTTTTCCCCTTTTATTTAGAAACAAAACATTGTACCAAAACTCCACTCAATAAAACACATGAAAATAACATAGCAGGCAGAATAATATGAACTGAAAGCCTCCCATAAACCTCCAACCCAACAAAGAAAGCTTTATGACTAGAGAGCTCTGTCTAAAAATAAAAATTATAAAAATAAAAAAAGACTTGATGTACTTACTTTACAATTACTTAAATGAATTCTTGGCAAATTCTGAATAATCCTCACAAAGACAATTAGATGTTTTCCAATTTGCAATACTATGAACATCCTTTACCTACTTAGTTTTAGGTAGTTCAGGACATTACATGTGACTTTATATAGCACATTTTTATCCTACCTGCTACTCCAAAGGCATTGCCAGTGATTTTTAATGCAAGGCTATCTGAAAGGATATACAAATACATCTGCCCAAAATTGTTTCAATTTGAAGAATATACAAATTGCCAATTTGTGACCCAGTAATGCTTTGGATTGGTCTGCCTGCTACTATAAGAGATACCCAATCAGTCTCATCTTTTAAATTCAGGCTGAAGACTCACTACTTCAGTTTAGCATACCTTGACTAGAGCTGCTGGTTAGCTGTGCATACTGTATCTCTCTGTTAGTCATTGGTGCTAAAATATACAGTAAGTAATGTGATATTTCTAAACTGTTACTAACTCTTGACTAATCTGTTTCTTTTCTCTGTATCCTCATGTGGCACCTGGTGCCACTGCTCCATTGCCAAATTGTTTGTCTGCCAATGGAAAGGTCATCTCAGATAAAGGAGCACTGGAATCTTTAGGTAGAAGGGTCCTTTCATCTGATTAGCCGGCCCAGCACTGACTCAGCTGCAGAATGACTAGTAGTGGGGAGGAGGCTTGTTGGTCGAGGTCTCCAGGATTCTCTGACTGTGTCTGGCTTGTCTGACTCCTTTTCTACAACCTTACTGTGGTTCTGCAATTAGCTGATGGGCAGATATTGTTGTTTTTCATTTATGTTCATTAGTTTCTACTTTGTTTTTGATGTATATGAACAAGTCTATATCTTCATATATGATAGTTTTGTATTTAGTGAGTGGTATAACCTATTCTTGCATTCTGCCCTGAGAGATGTCAAGGTGGTCTCCATGTTGAGCAGCACTGTGTAAGAACAAAGTACTTGTAGTTTGTACTGCTGTGTTGTATTTCTGAAGTGGCTATGATAGACTGACTATCAAGCTCTGTGAAGAGGATTTCTTGCTTTCTGTTTTGCGTGTTGTATTTATGGCATTATTTGACACCCATTGCACACCCAGCCTACTTGGAAGGGGGTCTCTCTCTCTGAATTGCCTTTCCTAAGATTTCTTCCATTCATTTTCCCTACAAGGTTTGTTTATGGGAGTTTTCTCTTGTCTTCATAGAGAGTTAAAGCCCAAGTTGGGGCTGTCGAAAAACAGGGCCTATTAAAGGCCATTGTGTGATTTTGAACTGTGCAAGAAATACGTTGTTAGGGTTATTGATGCAGGTTGATGCTTAATGACATTGCTTATGAATTAGATCTTGTTCTGGTTATATCTGAGACTTATGAAAATGAGATATATGCAGTGCCGACCAAAAGCCAAACTGGGACCCTAAGTTTCTTTGCCCCCACCCACCATCACCCTGCCCCTCCCTAAATCTACTACATTAGTATTTCTTAAAACAGCTTTAATTTGAACAATAAATATATAAATAAATGATTAAAAACAAAGAAGCATGCATCACAAAATTAATTATAAGTTTTAGCAGCAAATACAAGTACCTTTTTTAAACTAATCAAAACTTGAAAGTGAATGTATAGGGGTTTCTTCTGTTCTTTGTTGCAAATCACAACAGTACATGTCCACATTTTCTTTTTTTTTAACATTTTACTGAATGTATTAAAATCAAACAACATTCCATAAGAGCAAGTCAAATTTTACAAAACTAGGTTCAGGTCCAGTCACTCCCACCCACGAGAAAGAGAGCTAGGGCAACAGAGTGAAACTTTCATAGTAGAAAAGATCAGTAAGTAAATAAATAGAATAAAAAAGGGAAGAGAATCCACTTCCTCAATTTAAATGCTTATTCTAAAATAATATTAATTAGATCCTGCCTGGTTTGCTTAAAGGATGCACAGATCCTCTAAGTGAGTATTTATTTTTTTCCAATTTCAAGTAGTATATGACATCTGTTATCCATTGACTGAAAATAGGTGAGTTAGGATTCTTCCATTTGAGCAAGATAAGTCAATAGTGTAGTAAAGGAAATTACAGTTTGTTTGTCTTTCTCCACTTTAAGCCCATCCTGGAGCCCACCAAACACAGCTGTGAATGGGGTATGAGGGATTGTGACACCACGGCTGTCTGATAGGCATTTTCAAAATTTTGGTTCAAAATGATGTTAATTTGGTGCAGGCCCAAAACATGTGACCCAGTGAGGCTGGCGCTCGACTGCAACATTTGCAGGTTGGCTCTTGCCCTGGAAACATTTTGGACAATTTTAAATGAGAGAGATGTGCTCGACAGATGATTTTAAGTTAAATAATTGTATGCTTTGCACATATGGAGCTTGAATGAATTCTGTGCATTGCTGCCTTCCATTCCTTTTCTGAAATGTTGAGTGAGAGATCCTTTTCCCAATGTACTCTGCGATCTTTGAAAGGTAGGGACTTTAAAATGTTTGTATTTGTTAAAGAAATTTGGTCTGAGTCCTCAAGACTGATCAATTTTTTTTACGGAGTAGAAGTAGGTTGGAGGAGAGGAAAGTTGGGCAGGTTTTGTTTAGCAAAGTTTCTAATTTGGAGGCAGTGAAAAAATTATGTTGCTGTAAGGTTACATTTGGATTGTAATTGTTCATAGGATGCAAAGACGTTGTCTATGTACAGATCTCTAAATTATTTAATCCTGAATGTTTTCCAGACATTGAAAGCTGTGTACATTTGAGAGGGTGGAAAAAGGTGGTTATCGTGTAAAGGTGCCACAGATAAAAGCTTCTCTATCTTAAAATGCTTCCTGCATTGGTTCCATATTCTCAGTAAGTGAAGCACAATTGGGTTATTAGTATATTGGTGATGACTTGTACTTATTAGGGTACAAAGCAAGGAATATAAAGAAGCGCTGCAGGATTTCATTTCTTTTTTTTTTTTTTTTTTTAATTTTATTGATTTTATTGAAATCACACAACATTCCATACAAATCAATCCATTTTACAAGAATAGGATTGAAAACAAATTAACCCCTAACCCTGAGAAAGAAAGCATGGGCAGCAGAATAAAACTTTAACCTAGTAAAAATAAGTAAATAGATAAATTAATAAGTGAATATAGATGAATGGAGAAGAAAAAGAAAGAAAAAAAGGGAATAGGGAGAGAATCTGCTTTCTCATTGCTTTAAGAGCTTATTCTAAAATATTATTGATTAGATCCTGTCAGGTTTTGAAAAATTTCTGCACAGATCCTCTTAGTGAGAATTTGATTTTTTTTACAATTTCAAATAATATAAAATATCAGTTACCCACTGACTTAAAAGGGGAAAGTTTAGATTCTTCCAGTTGAGCAAGATAAGTCTACGTGCCAATAAATTAGTAGTAAAGGCAATCACAGTTTGTTTGTCCTTCTCCACTTTAATCCCATCTGGAAGAACATCAAACACAACTGTTAATGGGTTAGGAGGGATTGTGACACCAAGGCTGTCTGATAGGCATTTACAAATTTTGGTCCAGAATGATGTTGATTTGGTGCAGGCCCAAAACATGTGACCCAGTGAGGCTGGGACTTGATTGCAACGTTCACAGATTGGATCTTGCTCAGGAAACATTTTGGACAGTTTTAAGCGAGACAGATGTGCTCAATATATAATTTTGAGTTGAATAATTGTATGCTTTGCACATATGGAGCTCGAGTGAATTCTCTGCATTGCTCCCTTCCACTCCTTTTCTGAGATATTGAGTGAGAGATCCTTTTTCCATTGTCTTCTTGGATCTTTGTAAGGGAGGGACTGTAAAATCATTTTATATATTGCAGAAAGGATTTCTATCCTATTGTGGACCAGGCCTGTTTATGTCCATCCATTTGTGTCCATGTCCAGGATTTTATAGCTTGTGTATTTGCTGCTCATTAATAAAACTGAAAGTTAGGTAGAGCCATGCCACCTTCTGCCTTAGGTCTTTGTAGGGTTGCCCTTTGGATGTGTGGATGTTTTGAATTCCAAATAAATGAGGTTTTGATTGAATCTAACTTCTTAGAAAATGATTTGAAACAGAAGAAGAAGGTTAGGAAGGATATTCATCTTATCAATGTTAGTTCTTTTAGCTAAAGTGAGATGAAGGGTTGACCATCTTTGCCAGCCTTGGTTAAGCTTTTTCAAGCAGACAGCAATATTTTGTTGATAAAGAGCTTTATGTTTACTTGTGATGTTTACCCCTAGGTATTTAAACTGATCTACAATGGTAAAAGGTGTCCAATCTAATATTGTGTGCTGGAGAATTCACTGGAAAGAGCACACTTTTATTCAAATTAATTCTGAGGCCGGACATCTTTTGAAATTCTGTAAGTTAGTTATATGTACAAAACTAGCAACAGTTGTAACTTAGATATATACTAACAGTATACTAACAACCCAACTGTGCTTCACTCACTTAGAATATTGAACCAATGCAGGAAGCATTTTAAGATAGAGAAGCTTTTATCTGTGGTACCTCTGCACAAGAACCACCTTTTTCATTCCTCTCAAATGTATGCAGCTTTCAATGTCTGGAAAACATTCGGGGTTAAATAATTTATAGATCTGTACATAGACAATGTCTTCACATCCTATGAACAATTACAATCCAAATATAACCTTACAGCAACATAATTTTTTCACAACCTCCAAATTAGAAACTTTGCTAGACCACATTTCTCTAACATATACAAACATTTTAAAGTCCCTACCTTTCAATGATCCCAGAGTGCAGTGGGAAAGGATCTCTCACTCAACATTTCAGAAAAGGAATGGAAGGCAGTAATGCACAGAATTTACTTGAGCTTCATATGTGCAAAGCATACAATTATTTAACTTAAAATCATCTATTGAGCACATCTCTCTTGTTTAAAAATGTTTCCAGGGCAAGAGACAACCTGCAAATGTTGTAATCGAGCTCCAGCCTCACTGGGTCACATGTTTTGGGCCTGCACCAAATTAACATCATTTTGGACCAAAATTTTGAAAATGCCTATCAAACAGCCATGGTGTCACAATCCCTCATACCCCATTCACAGCTGTGTTTGGTGGGCTCCAGGATGGGTTTACAGTGGAGAAAGACAAACAAACTGTAATTTCCTTTACTACACTATTGACTTATCTTGCTCAAATGGAAGAATCCTAACTCTCCTATTTTCAGTCAGTGGATAACCAACGTCATAAACTACTTGAAATTGGAAAAAATTAAATACTCACTTAGAGGATCTGTGCAAAGCTTTTTTAAAACCTGGCTTAATCTAATTAATAATATTTTAGAATAGGCATTTAAATTGAGAAACTGGATTCTCTTCCCTTTTTTATTCTATTTATTTATTTATTTACTTATCTTTTCTACTATTAAAGTTTCACTCTGTTGAACTAGCTGTCTTTCTCATGGGTGGGAGTGACTGGACCTGAACCTAGTTTTGTAAAATTTGACTTGCTTGTATGGAATGTAGTTTGATTTTAATAAATTCAGTAAAATGTTAAAAAAAAAAGACCATCGTCAAGAATCTCCAACGAATATCATCAGGGGGTTTTGTTTAAGCCATGGAAGCAGTGACCCATCACAAAGGTTTCCATAAACCATTCTCAACCCTTTTTCTTCCACTTCAATTTTAACTCATGACTCAGTGTAACCCAGTTACCGACAAACCCAAAATGCAACGTGCCCCATAATTTAAGAAACGCTGCTTTAGTTCACTTATTCAAATGTTTATTTGTTCTTTCATTCTTTCTTGTAAGTACTAATTAGCTGAAGATTTTGTGATGTTCAGGTCATATTTGTACATTTCTGCATTGGGGTCAAAAGCCTGTACTTGGTGAAGAACTTCATACAAAAATTGATGAATTTAACTGAATATACCTGTAGTTTGTTTCACAAATCCAGCTTGCTCAGTTTGAAGTATTATGTAAAGCACTTTGAGCTACTGTTTGTATGAATATGTGCTATATAAATAAATGTTGTTGTTTTTGTTGTTATTGAAGTTAGACCGTTGTCTGTGTGGGGTTTGCATGTTCTGCTTGTGCCTGTGAACGGGTCTTCCTTCTGATGACACACAGGTTGGTAAGTGTAAAATTCTGGGCGTGCACTCTGGATTGGTGCTGGGTCCAGGGGTCAGATTTATAAAACTTGCGTATGCACAAAATGAGGAACAAAAACGTGCGTATGTAGCTTTCCATGTAAAGGTCGAGATTTGTAAAGAAAACTTGATTGGAGAACATGTGGATATTTACAGCAGCTCTCACTCAACTGTATGCAACATTGGGAAATAAATACACCATTCATGGATTAGGGAAACAAGCTAAATGACGACTGACACTTACAATAAATTATATCACCAAGCCATTATTAGAATGTGCCTTGATGTAACAAGCATTTTACACTTCAGAAGTGATGAATATGATGTACAGACTTTATTTCAGTTCCCTTTTAAATGGGTCAATGCTGCATATTTTTACTGAAGAACTTTTTTTGGTTATTCCTCTGTTGATATTGAGTACCTGTTGTCACTTTGTAGGGAACCGGCCGACAGATCAGGAACATCTCATCCAAGCTTCACTCCATTATGCCTGCTGCATGTGCTTGGACCCATTAAGTGATCGGTAAGGCATTATATCTAGTTTTTGTATGGTGTGTGCGTGGATACATAAAATATGTTTTTGCCAGCATAAAAAGACAATTTGCAGCAGTGTCTGGTTCTCGCTGGGTTTTTGCAGCACTTTATGCCCAGCCTTTTTACACCTTTGTGCTTGTTTACACTTCCCGTATGAGGCCTGCACATACACCAAAAGCCAAAGTCATCGACTGAAATACATTCAAATTTGTGACCCCTATTATCAGTACGCTGATCGTCTCCTAGTCAGTAGGTGACAGATTTTGGTCAATGTCACATACCTAACAATGTCACAGCTGAGGAAGTGAGAATTTGCTGATGTAAAGAAAGCTGTTCCAGTTTTTACTCGCTTTATGAGGAAAAAAGGAGAAGATGGAGTGTCCAAAGGTGGTGAAGGAAGGACGAGTATAATATTCTTGTGAGTGGAGGACCAGCATGATGCACAGATGCACTTCAGATATTTTTACACTTTGATGACCTCTTGTGTTATACTGAGCCCTTCCTTAATCATTCTCACTCTTACGTGACCAGCCTCTCCTTGAAATTCACCACTTTGGTGACAGTTTTGTCTTCATTTACAAAACTTTGTGTGGATTTCAGTGCGAAAATATGCACATGGCAAAAAACAGGAAAATGCAAAAAAAATCTGATTTATAAAACCTGGCATACACACATTTCTTCACAATTTACCATTTTTCTTGTGCATACATGAATGCGCCACAAACATCGCCTTGAAACATTCATTGTGAGAGATGGCCAGCAGCCCAACCCAGCCGCGATGCCCAAGATATAAAAGGATGGGGAAGGCAGATTCTTTAGGGTACTGCCTCCCCTAGAATGCTAGATGGCAGGCCCTCTGGATTGAGCCGGTGCCCTGGATTCCCATAGAGTACCATGGGACTTAGAGTTTTATATCTCAGTCCTGTTGGGTACCATGGGTGCCCCCAGGGGGTGCTGTGAAAGTGGAGGAGCCATATGGCATGAGGTTTCCACCTAACCCAGAAGTGCTTACAGACCATTTGTGGGCAGAAGAGCAGAAGCACTCTCGGTTTGGCCACTATAAGAGGACTTGGCCAACCACACAGGAGCTGGGGCTGGACAAAGCTTGCTGGGAGGAGTGGAGGAGAAAGAAAAGAATGTGTTGGATTTGAGGAGCAACAGTGGCCTTTATTGTCCACACCATATATGGAGCAAGCCTCATACACATGCAATCATGATGCTGCAGAACTTCACTGGCTGGTAGAGCAGCTTCTCCCTCCTGACATGTCGAGACCCTGACCACCCCCTACGTTCAAGAGTATCTGGTTATGCTTCACAACTATGAATGCAAGATCATTTGTGGAATTAAAGCGCTTCTCCTCTGTGCTCTGGGGGTCCGGGAAAGGTGTAAGGCATTATCATCTGAGCGGGTTGCCGCTATCACCTGACACATGCAATAACTGCTATTACAATGAATAGTACAGAACATATGAAACACTGAGGACTCAGCCAGTTACCTTACCAATAAGCCAGCCAACGCATACAGCAACATCATGTCTGCTAAAGCCATTTTGCCTCAAAGGAAATTAATCACAGGTTGATCCAAGCCATCAAGACACGACATTTGACAGTCACATCTTGGGTGGCTTTTATATTGATAGAATGTAACTGCTTATGATTAACAATTAGCTTCGTTCACGCCACAGGTTCTTATTGCAATATGAGTGCAGTAAAGCATTCCAGTTACGTTTAGGAGAACTGGACACTGCTGCAAGTTGACTTTTTTTGGCAAAAACATGTTTTCTGTGTTTTTTTATATTTTGTACACCCACACAAAATGGAAACCGGATGTAGCGCCTCGGTGGTTGGTTAAAGGCTTCCAGCACAGCGGGCATGGTGGAGTGAAGCTTGATGGAAATATTCCTAACCTGTCCTACAACTCCCTGCTAAGTGACATACAGGTAGTAAACAAAAATGTTATTCAGTGCAAATACACACCATTGGCCCTTTAATAGGGAACTAAAATACAGCCCGTGCATCCAATTCATCACTTTTGAGGTGTAATATATTTGTGACGTTAACCTAATGGGTCAGTGACATGAATTATTTTGCATGCGAGTCATTTAGCTTTTTTTTGCTATATTCCCCTACTTTATCAAGGATTTCCCAGTTTCTCTGAAATGTTATGTATGCATGGATCAGAGTTACCATAAGTATATGCAAGCTTTTGCGTCAGGTTTACTTTTATAAATCCTGACATTTGTATGGAAGTTTGAGTATGCACATTTTTGTGCATATGAAAATTTTATAAAGAGGCCCTAGGACTGTTTCCTACCTTGAGCACAGGGCCATTTTAACATATGGGCACAACTGGCACTGCCAGGGGGCTCCAGGATTTTAGGGGCCCACGATGTTTCTGATGCCTATATATGTTTCTGTTTTGCTACCAAAACAGGGTCCCCAGCACACTACTTTCCCTGGGGGCCTATGATGCTGTTAAGATGGCCCTGAGTTGTGCCCAGTCCTGCAAGGATTGGCTCCCTCTCCTGCGATGAAGAATGGGATTAAGAGGGTTTGAGAATATCCAATTTACTGAATATATCATTGTCAATGACATGCACAAAAGATATACAGTATATCAATTACATCAACCTTTACAACTATGTAATCATTAACTTGGTGTAAACAGGTCATGAGCTGCAGATACACCCACACTGTTGATCTTCATTAAATTATCTTTAAGACTTTAAGAACTTGCAAATAACTGATTGTTACAACTGTCTTCTTTCAACCGTAATCTTAAAACAGAGGAATTTGCCTTTCACCGCATACACCGATTCAGATGCACAGAATCAAAGTTCAAATGCAACACTTGGGAAAATAAATTGTAAAACCGGCATTTATTCATGCTTATTTCGCGACACTTTTAGATGATTTAAAAGTCACCCATAATACAATAAATGTGAGCGATTAGAAAGTAAAAGGTCCACTGGTGAATAAAACTCAAAGTGGAGCACGAGACGTGTAGGGCTTATACACTCTTAAAAATATTGGCACTTTTACTGTGGTGTGTGTTACTCGTGGAGCCATTGCTTGACAAAGAACTGTTTCATTCTGGGAAAGGTTCTTTGCGTATGAATTTGTTTTTTGGGGGACGCTTTGAAAAGGTTTCTAAAACAAATCTTTATGTACAGTAGGCTACTTGGCATAAAGTCGCTTGTATTCCTCCAGTCTATCATTTCATTGGGGCGCAACAGCTTAAAGCAGTGAGAGACGGGGCCTGGCTTGCTCCGATGTGGAGTGCGCATGTTCTCCCTGTTTGTGCTCCAAAGACATGCAGGTTAGATGGTCTTATACCCCACTCAGGTGATCATTGTGCATTATGTCCGATGATTGATGGGCCAACTGCCACGTGATCCCGCATTGGAAAACTTTTAATTTGCTTATAAATGGTACCTGTTAACGGATCCAAATCGATAAGGGTTCATTCCTGAACCTTCAGGTAGACGGTCCTTTTGGGAATCAAAAATGGTTCCCATTGCATTGCAAGGTAGAACCGTTTTGGCACCTTCAGTTTACGAGTGTATTTACTGTAGTTTGATCAACGGAGAAAAAAACCGCGATAAAACACCGAGTATTACAATGTGTGTTTAAATGTACTATCGTATTTAAATAAACAATTCAGGGCGACGAACCGCGTTTGTCATCACAGTGGTGCGGTGCTGCTGCCTCTCAACAAGTAAACAGGGGTTCAAGTCCTGGGTGCTCACAGCGTGTAATTAACATGTTCTCCACGTGTGTTCCCTCCCGGCGCTCCAGTCTCCTACCACCCTTCAAAGACGTGCAGGTTAGGTGGAATGGCAGTGCTGATCAATGCTGGCCCCTAATAAGTGTGTGTGTGTGTGTGTGTGTGAATGAGTCTGTGTATTCATCCAGCGGTGTCCAGCGTTTGTCCCTGCCTTGCGCTCGTTGTTGGCAGAGGTAGGCTCCCGCGACCCTGCTCTCGAAAAACGGAGTTAGAAAATGAATTGATGGAGGATCATCCGATGAAACAGTACACAGCGTCGGACTGCACGGCTTCTGTAAGAGCGCTCAATGCCGAGGATGTTGCGACGCCTGCACCGATAGCGATCCAGGTGTGAACGGCTAAAAATGTAGAAAAGAATGAATGCACTAGATTCATATACGAGGTTAGACAAAAGAAATCTAAAGAAAACTCAGAGTTAATCAAACATAAAACGGGCAACAGGGATCGAGAGTAACAAGTTTAAAATAGACGATATATACTGTAGATGTGCAAATTACAAACGGTAAAATTCAATTAAAATGTAGTTTATATCCCTTAAAAGTAAATACATAAAGAAGAGCATTTCCATAGATAAACTACATGCGTTAACTTGCTGAATTTGCAAAGCAGCACACGAGAGCCCCAGAACAGGTTTACTCTAAGTAAAAGAAAATGGACTCACCGGTGGAGGTGGTACAAATAATCACCGCAAGAACAACCAGCAACAATAAGATGGGTGTTTTTGACATGATAACAAGCGTCAGGGTGTCTTATCTTCAGGCGGATGCAGTTGTCGTCCTGCTGCTGTGCTCCCTCTCTTTAAATGACTCCACTGCCCTTTGAGACTCAGCCTCAATAGCTAAAGTAGACAACGTCAGATCCAAATCCCTCCTCTGTTTTACTTTTACCTTGGCAATACTCCGTTTACATTCTTCTTCTTCTTATCATAAAACAATAATTCAAATGCTGACTGTCAGAATGTGGGCCAAGGTGTCCTTTTACAACTAGTAGTTGTAAAAAGTTGCTTGATAGGGCTGGCCATACCACAAGATCAGACCTGATGTCAGGACTTGGAATGGTGGTGATCTATCTATCTATCTATCTATCTATCTATCTATCTATCTATCTATC
>JANRMT010062791.1:154809952-154896891 GCA_026402145.1 Polypterus bichir lapradei | reverse complement strand
TCTATCTATCTATCTATCTATCTATCTATCTATCTATCTATCTATCTGTCTGTTGCACAGTATTATAAAGAGCGTCTCACATCCATCAGTCTATTTGTTTATTTGTTTGTTTCTTTGCTTGCTTGCTTCTTGTGATACTAGTGTGATTGTAATGCAACTGCAGGCTTGAACTATCCAGTTCACGGTCACACTGGAGGATAGCCTGGCAGCACTGGATACAAGGTAGGAACCAACTTTTGCTTTGGAATCACTCTCCAGTATTCAGTACTCCAATTCGTTTTGCTCCCCCTTTGAACAATATTTTCTGGCCACTGCATCTTTCATTTAATTCAAATTGTTACATACTGTATATATATACAGCCATCACACTATCACTATTCTTATAAAAAGCTTTCACAGCGAACACTCATTGTGCACCACTCCACTGCTCCATTATAACTAATGGCAAGGACTTCTAAATGAGGTAGCTTTGGTCCCAAACAACTGCTGATGGCCCAGAGTCACCAACACCTAGTTCCAAAATTTCAGGTTTCCCTGCGCCACCCTGTATATGCTGGACAGTGTAGAAAGAGGATTCAGTCCTTTGGCTGTGAATGTCAGTATATTTATTTGAGTGAATTTATTTTTGTCTCAGAAGTGTTATAGAAGTTAGAGCTGTCATCTCAGATAACAAAGATGAATTACTTCACTAAGGCAAGGGTAACCAGCATCAAAGCCATGATCCTGCAGACACAACTCCACTGAATGGGTCCCTGCATCAGACTGCTTACCTTAAAAAGGCTAGATAACATCACTAGCTGGTAGATTTTAGGTATTGAACACCCCTATTCCTCCACATAACCTTTTAAGCAGCACATTACTTTAACACTCTGATGAAGCCAAAACAACAAAGTAATAATTTGTCAAAGATGCTTCCAAGATCAGTGGCTACAAATAACCCGACCAGGCATCATTCTCATTTGAGTGAGCTCTTCCAAGCAAAACATCCTGTCCCTGCTATACCAAGATCAATTGTTTGAGGACTGAACTCCTCACCATCTATGTCTGAAGGGTTAAGGCCATGTTTCACACAAATGTTAATCATTTTTCTTTGCACAGAGAATCACAGAGTAGAACTTTACAGACCTTTGAAACTTAAATTCAATTTAATGTGGGAGGAAGTAAATTAGTAGAATTGACAAGTTTTTTGGCTGAATGGTCTCTTCTAGCCAACATTGGTTGAATCTTTTAATGTTTTAAAGCAGTTCAGTTGTACCAATCCTGGGAGATCAACACTTCTTCTCTTCTGACCTCACAGCTTACAGACCATACCACACAAAATGCCAAGCCAACATTTTGGGACCCTGAAGCTTAAACTGTTATGGGGGCCCCTTTGCAACCAGCAATGAGGTCTGGGTAGCCACAGTTACATTTTTCGATGGAGTTGTTTCACGGCAGATCACCATACATTTTTAAAACATTTAACCCACCACATCTCAGATTTTGATTAAAATGGCTGTACTGGATTATCTCAAATGTGAAAGTCACTGATGTGAATAGGGATGAATATTGAAATCACTTCTAGAGTCCCTCTGGGATTAGGGCCCATGCAGCTTAAGCTTCATTAATTTCATAGTAGATCTACCCTGACCACAGACACTATAAGCTCAAAACAAATTGATACTATATATTTGAGTTGCAAGAAAATTAAATAATGCACTGTACAAGAAATATCCATTGAGCAACACCTTCCCCAATACTTAACACATACAAAAGGACCGCATGAGTACAGCACACCTTCAGAAAAACAAACAAGTGATATAATGGAAATTAAATAGGAAAAAGTCAGATAAATCCACAGATGAACAAAATTATTTGAAAAGCATTTGACTGGAATAATTAGACGTCTCCAGGCAGTGGCATAGTATCTATCCAAAGACATCGCCCTAGTGAAGAACTGAGAACGGTTCATCCTACCGGCAGGGACAGCACAGACAACCCTCTTTCCAAAAGATCCAAAAATCCTAAAATACTTAGCCATCTTAAGGTAGGTGGTCTTTTCTTTTTCTACATCCGCCAGGCTGTAAGTCTCCTTTTCCAAAAAAGACTAAGTGCCTAGACAGTTCTGCTTACTGGCAACTTTCTCCATCATAATTCCAGCCGCTGACATCATAAGACTCGCTCCTTCACTGAGATGCAAACAGACAATCAGAAACCTGTACTTGACAAAAGAAAAAAACAGTCAAACAAGGGAGCTAATCATCCTCATGGCCATTGCTACACAGTATTTTTGTGGGGAGTCCTCATTGGATTTAAAAATTATTAGTTTTAATGGATCTTTAATGAAACAAGCCCCACCAAATAGTGTAGTCTGTCACTTCTGAAGATGAACTCTTTTCTATAAAAGAAGAGCAAATAAGAGTGTTAAATCACACATGTCAGCTCTACTGATCGTACATTCAGCTTACGATCTAGTCAAAAACATGGATGTTCATTGTTTTACTTGTCTCTAGATGTACACTTTTGTTTTTTGCCACTTGTTGTACATATAAGTTGGTGTTGACTAGTTATGTGCTCTGTCCGGTTCTCCTAGCTGTGACCTGATTCAAACTGCAGTGTGTGCTGTTCTTTCAACAAACCCAACAATATGTGCAATTAGGTTACGCCACATGCAGGGTGTAGGCAAATGTGTATGTAAGTCTGTCATTTATTTACAGAGGCTAAGAAATGTCAAGGAAAAATTAGGGACCATTTTAGAGATTTTATTAATGCCAATCAGACCACTATTTTAGGTCTCATAAAGGAGGTAAGAAAAATAATAAATAAGTAATAAAATATAAATCTATCTAGGCTTGCAAAACATAAATATATAATTAGTAGAAAAGTAGAGCCTAATTTATAATATCTTATTCTTAAGTCTCTAAAGATGAATTAAGTAATCAGGTGAAACGGCCAGGAGAACAAAAAAAAAAAAAAAAAACTCCAATTAACTGAAAAAAAAAAATCTGCAGGGGCTCCACGGTCAAAAGACCACCCAACCCCGACTGAGCATTCTACCTAACATAAATGTGCTTCAATCATTCCTTGTTGTTTCCAGGCATTGTCTGAGAAGCTTCCATGCAGTGGGCTTCATAGACAGCTGGGGCACCCGCCGTCATTCCTGTTTCACAAGGTGGCTGCACAGCGTCTTGGTCAGCAGGTGGTGGCACAAACATCCCCACAGAAGAACCAGAAAAGAACACAGAGAAAAGCAGATTAGTAAAGATTGAAAAACCTTGAAGAATATGATAATTTTATGCACGCATAGTCTATTAGGAATGCAACTAAATGTATCTACAAAAAAGCTAACTTAAAAACGTGGCTTTTTATGAGTTTTTTTTTTAAACAATCCACAGTTTTAGTCTGGCATATCTCTATTAGTAAAGTATTCCAGATTTGTGGTGCATAAAGCAAATGGTCATCTCTCTACTTCTTTTATGCTTAGCTTTTGGAATAATAAGCAAACCGCTATTAGAAGGTCTAAGGTTACAACTTGGAATGTAGGAGGACAGGCACTCCAAAGTATAGCAAAGTACAAGATTATTTAAACATTTATATACCACTAGCTACAGCACCTGTCAAAGATGGGTAATAGAATATCTTTAAAAATTTCCTATCTCTTTTGCTATGTGTACCTTCAGTGCCTTTCCTCTGTATCCGCATGTGTCTGAACGTCTCTTGACCAGGGCACTACCTCTGTTGAGCGTGATTCTCAGACTTTATTGTCATTATTTTCAAAACGCCTTATTCGTTATTCATCTCTAATGGTGCCTCTTTGTGTGCCTCCTATGCCTTTACTTCTCCTAGTGTGTCTCACACTGTAACTTCCTCTTCTGTTGCATCATCAAAGCCAGTCTGATCAATCATGCCAAAGCCAAACTGACCAATCAGATTTCTCAGAGGGACTGGACAGACATACCTTAGCATTTTATTATATACTAGCTGATTACCCTGTGGCTTCACTCACTGAGTGTAAGGGAAAAAAATAAAATGTAGTATATAAATTATTAAACAGTAAAACATTTAACATGTAAGAAGTAAAATTGAGCAGTACTGGAGTGCTTTTGGGTAAAGTACATTTTAAAGGCACTATAACACAACAGGTAAGTAGCACTAACAGCAGCTTAAACGTATTCGGATCATCTCTCGGTAGCAGATCCCTTGTGAAAGGCGCTACACATCTGCTGTGGTATAGAAATTACATTTTCTATGTGATCCTGCAAATTTCTGCCTGATAACCTTGCTCTACGTGCCTGTGATTTAAGAGAAAAATTATTCTGAGAAATGTGGACGCTTCCCTTCCGTGCTTCACGGGCAGAAGGTCCAAACAATTCCCAAGTCCAAAACTTAACATGAAGAGGTCGGTACATCTTCTTAGATGTAAACCCTCCATCTTCTTAAAAGAATTTATCACAAAAGCAAACTTGAATGTTGTGGGGTTTAAGTGACCTGAACTCACCTTAAGGGACAGTAAGTAGTTGTGAAGCGCAATTTACAAAGAGAGTTTTGCTTCGATGGCGCCAATCACACTCATTTTGCAATGATTTCCACTCTCCCAGGAGCTGACAGGGCACTCGAAGTGTCAGAAGCAGTGTGTGAAGAGAGGACACCGCCTGAAACTGCAAAGCACTCCACCCGGCAGGGCAGCCCAACATTCCGCGCCTCCAAGCGTCCACTTTGTTCTCACAACCTCTCGCCACTGAAGGCAGTGTCTTCCTCACATTGTTTACAGCTTGGCGCAGTTAAAAAGTAGAAAGACGCAAAGCTGTTTTCCTCATCTCTTCTACTATCAAGTACTGCTGATTAAAAAAAAGTTATAATGTGTCATTTTTCGCGACAGTCACATGGACGAATAAATAGAACTTCTCTGTCAGAACGCGCCTGGCGGCGAACGGCTCAGCGCTGGAGTACAGAGAGGAGGGCTGGGAGAGGGTGACGTAGGGTGCACTTCTATGGGATAGATCGGCATGTTTGTGTTTACTTCTTTTCAATATCAGTAAAGTAACTCTCACACAAATAATAATTCATAAAGACGATATAAAAATGGCATCCACAAACGAAGTGATTAGTTCCTGTATTATAAGTTCTGTGGTGTTACGTAATTTCCGTTTCGCGTGGTCATATGTAATTTTCAAACACGAAAACAATTTTATATATATAGATTAGATTAGTAGCGTTTTAAATTCAATTCTAAAGGGCATAGGTAGCCAGTGTAACAATGTTAAGACTGGTGAGATGTGCTCAAAATTTCCTTTCTTGGTTAAGATTCTTGCTTTTGCATTCTGAACTAATTGCAGCCAAATGATGTATTTCTTAGGTAGTCCTGTAAAGAGTGCATTGCAGTAATCTAGGGATTCCAATTTTTCCGCAACACGTTGTTGCTCTCGGATGGCCATCTTGAAAAAAAGTGACATCACAGGAAGATTTACATTTACCGTACATTTACACAGAAAGATTTCATGTTATTTACTTTTTCATTTATTTGTTTAGCAGACTTTTCATCCAAAGCAACTCATAAAAAAGGGTGACATAGTCGAGTAAATATAAGTCTGGGGATACTGTTTTACAATTAATAGATCATCTGTGATTGTACTGCAAAAAAAGAAAAAACAGTTAGAAACAGATTTTTTCACATTTGTTTGTTATTTTTTTTTCATTTAAGCTGTGCGTCTGATTCAAGTGCCTTTTATAGGGAAAAGACAAATACAGTCAGGGAGCAAAAAGGAACATTTGGAAGTGAAAGCAGGTGGACACGGGATGGAATTTTGTCAAGAGTGACTGGGAGTGGTCAGAAGTGGGATTGACAAATCAACCACATGCAGATCTTTACCTTAAGGTATAGATTTGGCAGATGATGTCCCAGTTTTGAGTTCTGAGATCCCCGCAGATCATTACATCTCTTTTTTTTTGTTGTTGTTGTTTATTAACCCTTTCCCACCACTGAGTCAGCACCATAATGGAGTGGAGTGGCTTGGATTATCAATAATCCGCTGAGCAATGCCTTTGGAAGTCGTGTACTTCTGGTAGGGACACCCATGGTGGCAAGTTCAGATGTGAGGTCCCTCATCCTGTATACAGGCTCTTCCTTCCAATATGTCAGAGAAGGACAAATGGATGGAAAGTGTCATTGTCAAATTGATGGACAGTCATGACTTTAACCTTTCTTAGGCCATACATTTGATTTTCAAAGCTGGTGAAGTAACTTGACTAAAGGTGTTTTGGAATCCACTTTTTGAATAGGAAACATCTGCTCTGAACTTGATGCCTACTATTGCAAATATCTTTAATGAAGGACACTCAAAGGGCTCAATGGCTGCTGTGGGAGCTTCTGGGTTTGCAGTTCTTTAACCGGCTATGCTTACCCACAACTTACTCAGAGGATTATAATGTCAAGTTAAAGATGGACTGCCAAGAACACTTGCATAACATGCAGATAAAATGTAAAAACATAACAACAGAACAATAAAAGACAAAAAAGAACATACCAGATGTTATTGGCAGGTAAATCAAACAGTACAGATTAGATCGTCCTGTTGTTAGCCTCAAAGAGCCAGCAATAGATAACTGAAAGTCATCCTTGACAACTGAAGAGAGACAGACATTTGTTATCGGGGTCATAATCTTGGAATTCAGAAATACATGCAAGTGCCTGTATACTTACTGCTGTTTGTATGACTTGATTGGCAAAACTGCAAGATGAGTCTGAAGGGTCATCTATTAAAAAAATAATTTATTAACATAAGAACCAAAAATATATAAATCTGAGGGTTTCAAAGTCTTCTGTTTATACTTGTATTGTCAGTGTGCACGTGCTTTATAAAAAAGCACAGGTTAGAATCATGCTACGCCTTAATGTTGCACACTGACTTGTATATTATACAGAAAATATTACTCCTTTCTCAAGGATATTTCATAAATACCACTTAACAAGTACTGCATTTTGTAAAGTTTTAAAAATATGACCACTTGTTCTTCACCTGGAGTATTTTGTCATAATAGTTTTTCAGGTTGGCGTGGATCTAATTTAAGGCTGAACCCAGAACAGAAGCTTTTTGGGTTGCCCCTCCCTAATGGTGGTCTTTAAACTGAGTACAGAAGCTAAGTGATTTTAAAGGTATCAGATTTAGGAAACAACAAGTTATAAAGAAAACCAATGCATAAAATTACCAACTCTAACTTTGAGATATAAACGTTTTATTCTAAAAAAAAACTCTCCATATGTGGTATATGGCCAAAAGTAAGTGGACATCCCTCCAAGTTACTGAATTCAGGTGTTTCATTGTTAACCGGTGAATAGAATCAAGACATAGTTATAAAATCTTAATTTGAAGAAGAATGTGTCATACTGAAGAGCTTGGTGACTTTAAACATGGCACTGTCAGAGGATACCACCTTTGCCACAAGTCAGGTTGTGAAATTTCTGCTCCGTTAGATCTGCCCCAGTCAATTGTAAGTGCTATTATTGTGAAGTGGAAGTGTTGAGGTAGAATAACAACTCAACCATGAGGTGCATAACCAAATACCCAAGT
The DNA here is from genome assembly GCA_026402145.1 of Polypterus bichir lapradei. NCBI lineage: Eukaryota > Metazoa > Chordata > Cladistia > Polypteriformes > Polypteridae > Polypterus > Polypterus bichir. The sequence goes on along the minus strand of JANRMT010062791.1, from coordinate 154,889,344 downwards.
ACATAAGTGTGTAACAATCACCTCTCCTCTGTGACATCACTCATTCAAACCTGCCTCTGGAAGCAACATTAGCACAAGAACCGTATGTTGGGAGCTTCATGGAAGGGGTTTCCATGGTCAAGTAGCTGCATGCAAGCCTAAGTTCATTATGCTCAATGCCAAGTGTTATTTGAAGTGGTGTAAAACACACTGGAAATGTGTTCTCCGCAGTGATGAATCACAGTGCAATATCTGCCATTCTGAATAACAAATCTGGGCCAGGAGAATGCTACCTTTTGGACAGGAAGGTGTCTACTGTAAAGTCTGGTGGAGGAGGGATAATGGTCTGTATCTGTTTTCCAGGATTTGGGCAAGGCCTCATGTTTCCTTTGAAGGGTCATGTTAATGCTGAAACAAACAAAGACATTTTAGACAATTGTGCACTTCCAACTTCGTGGCAACAATTTGGAGAATGCCCTAATACAATACAATACAATACAATACAATACAATACAATTTATTTTTGTATAGCCCAAAATCACACAAGAAGTGCTGCAATGGGTTTTAACAGGCCCTGCCTCTTGACAGCCCCCCAGCCTTGACTCTCTAAGAAAACAAGGAAAAACTACCAAAAAACCCTTGTAGGAAAAAAATGGAAGAAACCTCGGGAAAGGCAGTTCAAAGAGAGACCCCTTTCCAGGTAGGCTGGGCGTGCAGTGGGTGTCAAAAAGAAGGGGGTCAATACAATACAATACAATACAATACACAGAACAGAACAAATCCTCAATACGGTATAAAAATAAAAATTTTAGAAGTACGTAGCAGAATTTAACAGTAGATGATATCACATAATATGATTTGGATTTGTTTAGAGTCCTGGAGACCTCAGCCATCAAGCTGCCTCCCCCATTTGGCCATTCCACGGCTGAAACAGTGCTGGGCCAGCCAATCTGAAGAAAGGACCCCTCTTTCCCATGATTCCTGCGATCCTCCATCAGAGATGACTTTACATTAGGCAGGCAAAACAACTTGGCAGGTGGGCCGTGGCACCAAGTGCCACATTTGAGTACCAATAAGAGAAACAGAATAGGTGAGGGTTGGTAATAAATTATAACTATCATGTTACTTATGTTTTAGTGCTAATGACTAACAACAGAGATGCAGTCTGTATAGTTAATCAGCAGCTCTAGTCAGGATATGCTAAACTGAAGTAGTGAGTCTTCAGCTAGGATTTAAAAGCTGAGACCGAAGGGGCATCTCTTATAGTAGCAGGCAGACCATGCCACAGTTTAGGGGCCCTGTAACTAAAAGCTCGACCTCCCACTGCTATTTTATTAATCCTTAGACTAATTAGACTAATCTTAATGTGCGCTAAGGTTTGTAAGTCATGAAAATGTTCAGACAAGTAAGCCGGACCTTGGCCATTTAATGCTTTTTATGTTAAAAGGAGGATTTTGAAATCTGCCCTAAACTTAACTGGGAGCCAGAGTAAGGATTTAAGAACTGGAGTTATGTGTTCATATTTTTTTATTCTTGTAATAATTTTTGCAGCAGCATTTTGGATTAATTGGAGGCTGTATAAAGAACAATTTGAACATCCAGTGAACACCGCATTGCAGTAGTCAACCTACTAGAAATAAATGCATGAATTAATTTCTCAGAATCCTGTTTATTTAGAAAGCGCCTTAATTTCCCAAAATTTTTAAGATGGAAGAAACATGATTTGGACAACTTTGTAATGTGCGCTTTAAATGATATGCTAAAGTCAAAAGATAACTCCTAGATTGCGGGCTGATTCAGTAAAATTAATTGGGATTCCAACTGAGCTAAATGATGACAGCGTCATTCCCTCCAACAATTAACATCTCTGTTTTATCTGTGTTTAATGACAAGTAGTTCTCATCCATCCACTCCTTTAATTCACTAACACAACTAATTAAAGACAACATTAGAGAAATTTAATTTGATCTAAATGAAAGGTATAACTGGGTGTCATCTGGATCTGTTCCAGCATGACTGTTCCTAGGTGTGCACAAAGCCAGGTGCATAAAAACTACACTCAAGTAGTCTGAACAAAGTTCTGAACTCAACTCTATTTAATACGTGTGGGATGAATTGGAATGTTGACTGCAGCCAGGTCTTCTCGTTCAACATCAGTATCTGACCTCAAAAATTCTCTAATGGCTGAATGGAGTCACGCATATGCATCAGAGGACTCCTGCACAGGCTCTGTCAAGGTATGTAATAATGGGGATGACAGGGAGTGCTGCCCCTAACACAGTCTTCTCTTTTTTTCCTTATAGTGCAGAGAACCCACCGGTGAGGGCAAGTTGCTATGCCACTTATGGCGCCGCCGACATAAATCCCGGGTGTCCCAGAAGGAGGCATCATTGTTGGTCTGAGAAAGCCTTATTCAAACTCCATAAAGAGATAAGCACCAAGATACATTATTTTTGTTGTTTTCTCTCTTATTTTTTACTTGTCCTTGGATTAATAAAGGGGACGATTTTGGTGTCCCAAAATTTCTCTTTTTTTGAGCCTGTCTTTACTGCACCCGATTATAAGGGGTACAAACTCCTACAGACACACTCCAAAATCCAGACTGTTATAGCCTCAAAGGGGCAGGGGGTCCAGCTTCATAATAATGCTCTTGGTTTTGGATTGAGCTGTCCAACAAGATCATAAAGATGTAATGGTTAATTGTCCAAAAACATTTATGCATAGAGTGTATTTTGTTGACTTTTTTTGGGATGTGAGCCAGGAAGTCAACATTAAACTTGGTAATTACATATTCCCTTTGCTGGTGCTTTACTTCCCATCTCTGTTGAGAAAAGTGCAAAGAAGCAATCACCCCACAAATAAATAAAATGTACATTTGGTAATAATAAATATTAGAATAGGTAAAGCCTGTTGCAAAAATTATTACTTGTGGCCATCAAGTCTAACAGAGTTTGTGGGCTTCTGGGCTAGATGACACACCCATAATTTCCTATACTTACTTACATGATTTTCACCAAGATAAACGTTGAGCAAGAAAATCAAGTAAAAAGTTAAAAATCAAAGGCAAACAAACAAATAAATAAACATGCAGAATGGAATGGTGTCACAGTTATGAAAGTTGCTGTCTCATGACTCCAGTATCCTGTGTTGAAACACCATGTCCAGCTGCCGTCTAGTTGGAGTTTTCTACACTCTCTCTTTAGGCTAACTGGTTATTCCAAATTGTCCTACGTGTGGGTGTGAGCAAAAGTTGACCCAGGGATGGACTGGTACCCTGTCCAGGGTTACTTTTTTGCCTTATAGTCAATGTAAGTGCCATATGGGATTGTTCGGCATCCCATCCAGAAAGATAGGTGATCCCTTGCCTGAAAGGGAGGCTAGAGGGATGGAAGGATCGGGAGAGTTGCTGCTCCCATTTTCCATACCCCAAGGCAAGCTGGGAATCGTAGTCCCATAGGGCAACCCCGCTGAGGTCATACAGTCTTCCATGCTGTTCACCAACATCGGTGTTCCACAAGGCTGCTGCCTCAGCAGCACTGCTATACAGTCTGTTCACCTATGACTATGTAGCATTAGCATCATCAAGTTTGCACTGTGTTTGGCTTCATCAGCAACAATAATGAGGTTGCCTACAGCAGGGAGGTAAAAGACCTGACTGTATAGTGCCTCTCTGTATATACTGACAAAATAAAACAGGTCTTTGTTGTCTTAATCGCAATTAGCAGCTTTGGGTTCCTGGGTGTCCAGATCACTAACTGCCTTTTCTGATCTGTCAACGCCACCTATATCCAAGACCCAGCAAGGGCTCTTTTTTCCTGAGAAGGCTAAATAACTTTGGGGTGGGAGCCAATATACTAGTAAACTTTTACAGCTGGACTATTGAAAGAATCCTGACCAGATTCATCACCATGTGGTTTGATAACTTGATGTAACAGGATTGGATGGAAACTCCTCCATAGGACTGTCCATACAGCTTCAAAAATCACAGGGGCTGACATTTCATAGCTTCATACTATCTACTTCACCAGATATATGAGGAAAGCTGAATCCATTCTGTCATATGACAGTCTTCCAGCTCACGTCCTGTTTTCATTTCTATATTCTACCAGAACCTCACAACTCGGTCGACCTGTGGCACAAGATTTACAAAGCATTTGTGCAGTGTACATTACAATGAACATCTAATCTAATCTAATCATTACAGAGGGACTTGGACAGCATACAGGTTTGGGCAGATTAATGGCAGATGAAATTTAATGTCAATAAAAGTAAAGTATCACAGGTAGGAAGTAAAAATGTTAGGTTTGAATACACAATGGAAGGTCTGAAAATCAAAGGTACCCCTTATGAGAAGGATTTAGGAGTCGCAGTGGACTTGACACTATCAACTGGTAGACAGTGTTCAGAAGTTATTAAGAAGGCAAAAAGAATGTCAGGTTATATAGTGCCCTGATGTGTGGAGTACAAGTCCAAGGAGGTGATGCTCAAGTTTCATAACACACTGGTGAGGCCTCATCTTGGGTACTGTGTGCAGTTTTGGTCTCCAGGTTACAACAGGACATAACAGGACTAGAAAAGGTCCAGAGAAGAGCGACTAGGCTGATTTCATGGTTACAGGGGATGAGTTATGAAGAAAGTTTAAAAGAGCTGAGCCTTTTCTGTTTTAGATTAAGATGAGATATGACTGAGGTGTTTAAAATTATGAAGGGAATTAGTCCAGTGGATTGAGACTGTTATTTTAAAATGAGTTCATCAAGAACACGGGGGCACAGTTGGAAACACCTCAACTCTGAGAGATGCCCCAGGCTAAGATTCACGATTTTAGTCAGGCATACTCCAATGGGTTCTGCTAATTAGCTGTGCATATTGAATCTTTGTTTGCCAGTCATTTGTACAACAAATTTAAGTAATACAATAAATAAAAAACAGTCCTGACTCTTCTCAATTCTGTTTTTGCTCTCAGTATCCTTCTGTGATATTTGGTGCCACTGCCCTACTACCCAGATGGCTCCTCCCCGTAGAAAGACATCTTTGGAATAAACAGATAGTAAGATTCTGTCATCTTATTAGATGGCCCAGATTGACTTCTACTGCAGAGTGACCATTAGAGAGTTGGCTGTGGTCTCCAGGATTGTGACTGTGTCTGACTTTGTCTCTTACATTTCATTTACTTTCTCCAGGGATGCTGCTGACTGGAGTTTTTGTTTTCCTCTCTTCCAGACCTCATCAGAAATATTAATGGGAATCTAATGTTAGGATCCTCTCATGTCATTCACTTTGAAATTGCTTTGTTTTACTGTTTGATCAAGATAGTCTGTATTTTTATGTGTGTGCACAATGTAATGAGTAAATATATAAAGTTTGTAATTGTATGTTAACTGTGAACTTCTTGAAGCGCTTTAAGCCTGCGCTAAACAAAATAGAAAAATAAACACACAAATATAAATAGTAAATTGAAAAAAGAGAAATAATAAGCTCAATTGAATTAATAGATTTTAAAAGCAAATCATTTTCAGTTTTCTGTTGAATAGGCTTCTGAAAACCTTTTGACATTGATATTATAGTGATCAAGACACACAAATTGAACTTCAAAAAACTAATAGTACACAAAACAGATATATATTTTACAAGCTAATCTAGGAATACTAACAAAAAAAAAACACAATTTCACAAGAGGTAAGAAAACACCAGAATGTAAACCACAAAAGATAATGCAGCTTGGTCTGCTTGAATTACAACAGGCACATCACCTTATAAAATAAATGTGGATCTTGACTTTTATTCATATCATTCATTCTGGTACACTTTCACTGCTGCTGATTTATAAATGAATGTTTCATTTTCTTCCTGGTTGTCTTTTATTGTACAGTAAAAATTTTCCCCTGGCATGTTGACCAGTTTCGGCTTGATGCTGTGTCCAAAGGACACTTTCATTAGCAGAATCAGAGCTCATTTTATTGTGGTGTTGCACAAGCCTCAAAGAGCACATCTCACTTTTAACAACCAAAAACGATTGACTCTGGTTGTATGTTTTATACAAGCTTGACAAGGCTAACCATGCCTGGGGTGTATTGATAAAGGGAATGAGACAGAGTATAGAGGTCAAGTGGAAAAGTTTGTTTCTCTGCTTCTTAATATCAAGCAAAACAAAGAAACTGATTATTGACTTTTGCCACACCAAACAGCTTCTATGTCTGGTTACTATTCAGTGAGTGAATGTCCAGGTGGTCCACTTCTACAAGTACTTGGGGGTCCACATCAATTACAGGTTGGACTGTCTCATAACACAGAGGAACTATAGAAGAAAGAGCAGAGCAGGCTCTTTTACCTTAGGAGACTGTATTTCCTTAATGTGGGAAGTGACATCCTTCACATCTTCTGTAACTCTGTGATGGCCAGTGTGGTTTGCTGGGCTGGTAACATCACTTCAAGAGAAGGCTACTGAATAAAGAAGCAAATTTAAAGGGCACGTTCAGTTATAGGACACACTCTGGACACACTGGGAGGAATTAAAACAAAACTGAATGTCATGATGAACAATGCTGCACATCCTCTCTCTGACACACCAACACTGATGACTTTCAGCAAACAAATCATACAGCAGAAATGTGTCAGGAAACAGCATGGGGTTTCCTTTATACCAAGAGCAACATGTCTGCATAAGGCTTCACTGTGACTGTGATGCTAAGTCAGAAGTTTTCTTTTTTTTATTTTCTTGCTTTATTGTCATTCCAGTGTGTGTTCAGACCAAAGTGTTTGTGTATATTTATTTATTTACTTACCTATCTATTTATACATTTATTTATTTCTGTAAAAATTTCCATTTCCCCATGGGTCAAATAAATATTGATCTATCTATCTATCTATCTATCTATCTATCTATCTATCTCACGGAGAATCATGGGCAATCTTCAGGTAGGAGGTGTATTCAAAAATAATCATCAGAGCAATACTGATTGCCACATCAGCCACAGTGATCATTTGTGTGTGTTTGGTGTATGTGTGTGTGAGTGTGGGTGTCGTCAAGGGTTTGTTCCTGCCTTGTGCCCCATGGTAGCTACGAGGCTCCAGCACTCCTGCCAACCCTGATATGGATTAAGCAGGTTAGAAAATGACAAGCCATTTAGAGGTCCACATATTTTAACATTAGAATGTCAATTGACGTGAAACTAGTCAGTAGAGGTCTTCCAGTATATTTTTGCTTTTCCAGTATCCATTTCAACAGGCACAATACGACAGAGTCATTTCTACCTTATTTCTATAATACTTCTGTATACTAAAACTAAAGATTATTCCACACTGATAGGACAAGAAAGTAACTGGCACAACATTCCGGCTGTGCGGAGTATGACTGAAAATGAAAAAACGGTAACATATCCCAGTGGCCCCCTGTATGCAGTATTTGAGCAGTGAAGTCCTGGGAAAATCCGATTAAATACCGTACTGGCCCAGTGTGGGGGCTGCTACAAGGGGCTCCTTAACAAAGTTTTCTTAGTGGTCCAAAATGACTAGTAGTACATACAAGTTCAGTAACTCTCTCATTGGCCCAGTGATGGTTTGTATATCATAGCATCCCACTTTTTAATTTTGTTGCAAAGTAAGTATCACAATCAATTTGTATTTTAAGGGGATTTTAGATTTTCATTGTACAGTGTGGTCCAGATCTAATTATGCAGATCCAGATCATCTGGATAACTTTGATTTATGCGGGGAAAATTCCAGTTCGGCGTGAAGACGATTCTTCATGTCGTCAGTTCGCACACATAGATAGATAGATAGATAGATAGATAGATAGATAGATAGATAGATACTTTATTAATCCCAAGGGGAAATTCACATAATCCAGCAGCAGTATACTGATACAAAGAAACAATATTAAATTAAATAGTAATAAAAATGAAAAAAAAGTTAGCATTTACTCCCCCGGGTGGAATTGAAGAGTCGCATAGTGTGGGGGAGGAACGATCTCCTCAGTCTGTCAGTGGAGCAGGACAGTGACAAAAGTCTGTCACTGAAGCTACTCCTCTGCCTGGAGATGACACTGTTCAGTGGATGCAGTGGATTATTCATGATTGACAGGAGTTTGCTTAGTGCCCGTTGCTCTGCCACAGATGTTAAACTGTCCAACTTAACTCCTACAATAGAGCCTGCCTTCTTAACAAGTTTGTCCAGGCGTGAGGCGTCTTTCATCTTTATGCTGCCACCCCAGCACACCACCGCGTAGAAGAGGGCACTCGCCACAACCGTCTGGTAGAACATCTGCAGCATCTTACTGCAGATGTTGAACGATGCCAACCTTCTCAGAAAGTATAGTCTGCTCTGACCTTTCTTACATAGAGCATCAGTATTGGCAGTCCAGTCCAATTTGTCATCCAGCTGCACTCCCAGGTATTTATAGGTCTGCACCCTCTGCACACAGTCACCTCTGATGATCACAGGGTCCATGAGGGGCCTGGGCCTCCTAAAATCCACCACCAGTTCCTTGGTTTTGCTGGTGTTAAGATGTAAGTGGTTTGAGTCGCACCATTTAACAAAGTCTTTGATTAGCTTCCTGTACTCCTCCTCCTGCCCACTCCTGATGCAGCCCACAATAGCAGTGTCATCAGCGAACTTTTGCACGTGACAGGACTCTGAGTCATATTGGAAGTCTGATGTGTATAGATTGAACAGGACCGGAGAAAGTACAGTCCCCTGCGGTGCCCCTGTATTGCTGAACACAATGTCAGACCTGCAGTTCCCAAGACGCACATATTGAGGTCTGTCTGTAAGATAGTCCACAATCCATGCCACGAGGTATGAGTCTACTCCCATCTCAGTCAGCTTGTCTCTAAGGAGCAGAGGTTGGATGGTGTTGAAGGCGCTAGAGAAGTCCAAAAACATAATTCTTACAGCACCACTGCCTCTGTCCAGGTGGGAGAGGGATCGGTGTAGCATATAGATGATGGCATCCTCCGCTCCCACCTTCTCCTGGTATGCGAACTGCAGAGGGTCGAGGGCGTGGCGGACCTGTGGCCTCAGGTGGTGAAGCAGCAGCCGCTCCATGGTCTTCATCAGATGTGACGTCAGAGCAACAGGCCGGAAGTCATTCAGCTCACTAGGTCGTGATACCTTTGGGACAGGGGTGATACAAGATGTTTTCCAAAGCCTTGGGACTCTCCCCTGATCCAGGCTCAGGTTGAAGATGCGCTGTAGAGGACTCCCCAGTTCCAACGCACAGGCCTTCAGTAGTCGTGGCGATACACCATCTGGACCCGCTGCTTTGCTGGCACAAAGTCTTTTCAACTCTCTGCTCACATGGGCTGCTGTAATTGTGGGTGGGGATGTCTCACCTATGCTGGTACCAGTAGAAGGATGGTTGGAGGATGCAGTACTACGAGGTGATAGTGGGTTAGGGTGATCAAACCTATTAAAGAAGTTGTTCATTTGGTTTGCTCTCTCCACGTCTGTCTCGATGGCGGCACCCCGCTTCGAGCTGCAGCCAGTGATAATCTTCATCCCATCCCACACTTCCTTCATCCTGTTGTTCTGCAACTTCTGCTCCAGCTTTCTCCTGTACTGCTCTTTCGCCGCCCTGAGTTGGACTCGGAGTTCCTTCTGCACGCGCTTGAGCTCATGCTGATCACCACCTTTAAAAGCCCTTTTCTTCTGGTTCAAAAGGCCCTTGATGTCACTTGTAACCCATGGCTTGTTGTTAGCATAGCAGCGTACTGTTCTTACTGGAACTACAATGTCCATACAGAAGTTGATGTAATCAGTTGTGCATTCAACAGCCTCTTCAATGTTCTCACTATGTGACCCCTGCAGGATATCCCAGTCTGTAGTTCCAAAGCAGTCTCTCAGAGCCTGCTCTGCCTCAGGGGACCACTTCCTGAATGAGCGTGTGGTTGTAGGTAGCGCCCTCACTCTTGGTTTGTATTGAGGCTGGAGCAGAACCAGGTTATGATCTGCTTTCCCAAGCGCAGGCAGCGGGGTGGCGCTGTATGCGTCTTTAACGTTTGCATACAGTAGGTCGATAGTCCTGTTTCCCCTGGTGTTACAATCCACATACTGGGAGAAGGCAGGTAATGTTTTGTCCAGCGTTACATGGTTAAAGTCTCCAGCGATTAGCACAAGTGCCTCTGGGTGCTGCGTTTGTAACTTAGCAACTGCGGAATGGATGATGTCACTCGCTATCTCCGCGTTCGCTTGAGGGGGGATGTAAACAATGACAGCAATCACGTGTCCAAACTCTCTGGGCAAGTAATACGGACGCAGACTTACGGCCAACAGTTCGATGTCCCTGCAGCAATTGGAGATTTTAACGTTTACATGTGCTGAGTTGCACCACTTTGTATTGACATAGAGAGCGAGTCCTCCTCCTTTCTTCTTCCCGCAGGTACTTGCGTCTCTGTCCGCTCTAACTGTGCTAAACCCGGGTAGCTCCACGTTAGCATCTGGGATGGTAGTTGTTAGCCACGTTTCACTAAAACACAGCAAGCTGCATTCTCTGTAGGTTCTGACAGTTTTCACCAGCACAGCCAGTTCGTCAATCTTATTTGGTAGTGAGTTCACATTTCCCAGGATCACAGAAGGCACCGACGGTTTATAACGCCATTTCCTCTCAAGTTGTCTCGATTTAATCTTATCTTTTATCTTTGCGCCGGCTCGGCTACCCCGATATCGTCTTCTTACCTCGTCAGGTAAATAAGCAACCACACCGGCATGTGCATTTCTTCTCAGTGCTTTAAGCTGACTACTTGAATAGGCGATTCTCGGAGTGTAAAAATCCATGTCAAGTAGTAAAAATAGTAAAAAGTGTCCAGGGAGCAATTCCACATAAAAAGAAGGTGGTAGAAGTGGTCAGTGAAATAGATAAAAATAGAGATAAAAAGGTAAAAGATAAAGTCATATATGGAGCTGCTGGAAAAGGCTGCCACTCGGATGCGGCGCCGGAAATGGTCCGATGGTCCGGGATTTTTCGGGTGATTTTCTATGTAATAAACTTAATAAGTTATACCGTAATGAAAATTGAATAATTAGATCTGGACCACCCTATAAAAGTTTATATAACACTTTGAATGACTTTGAGAGAGTAACCACGGAGCACACTGCCTTTTTTTTTTCAATGTGTTGTGGCTACGGAACTATTCTGAAGTGACATTTGCACTGTTTTTTGTGTCTTGCACCCTACACCTTTATCGTAATAGCATCCCTTATCTACGACGGAGCATTCGATCAGAAGAAAATATGAAGCAGGATTTAAATTAAAAGTCGTTGAAGTGGCAAAAGAAATTGGTAACTGCGCTGCTGCAACAAACTTCGATGTGTCTGAGAAACTGGTGTGAGATTGGAGGAGGCAAGAAGATGTAAAAAAAAAATTTAAGTGTCATATTTTTGAATGGATGTATAAGTCGGGGTCTGATTTTATGATCGATTTTCAGGTTTCAAGACCTGAATTATATGCGAGTATATACAGTAGTTTAAATCCATATTAGTATTGCATTTTTTTATTTATTTTATTATTAATTGATAAATAGTAAATCTTTGTAATTACACATAATTTAATTAATAAAAAAAAAAATGTCATGAAATGGGGATACCATTTAGAAAAAATTTCATCTCTATATGGTGTGACCCAAATGTCTGCAAATCCCCTTAAATGAAAGTCTGCAGTGTGCACAATAATCACAATGTCTGAATTGTTTGATTTGTAATTTTAAACTGTGGAGCAGAGGGGGAATGAAGGAAAAATGTGTCTTTGTCCCCATCGTCATGTACTTAGCTGAAAGCACTTTACAAAAAGTTAGGTAAAAAATGACAGTGACAAGGGATAATTGATTAAATAAAGTAAAACATAAAAAATAATAAATGAAATAAATAAATAGAAACTAACATAATACAGACAATGGATTACATTGCTAACATCATTTTTTAAAATCTCTAATGATTATAACAAGGCTAATGCTGTGGTCTGTTGGTCAGGGAAAACATGAAAATAACTCCATCTATTATAATGCATATGTTGTGATGTGAAATTTTGCATACAAGTTGATAAATATTTTGTATGCCTTTATTTGTAACTTAGACAAAGCAATGTAATATTAGTGTTACATTATTGATAATGGCAGCAATGGTTTAAGAATCCCTTCCCCCCTTTCAGAAATGAGTCTCTTTGTAATTTTACGATAGGGATGGGGGAAATGCCTCAAACAAGCTTGACCAATATTTCTCTGCTAAAGTCTCTTAGTCAACCCCCACAGGAAAGCCAGGCTGCCTAACTGGCAAGCCTCACGGGGGTAGGTATGAAGGTGTTCTCTGCCCCATTGGTCTGAAGTATAGCTGTTTGGAACTGTCTTGTATCAAAAGCCTTCAAGCACCACGATGCCCTATTGGCTGTAGGGTTTGGACAGAAAACCTATAAATTTGCTCGCTTTACCTCATCCTCTCTCTCTTACCAAACTGATACATGAACTGAAAAGGACAACACAATGAAGAGCACAGCTCGGCAGCCATATTGAGACAGGTATGCAGCCTGTTCTGAAGAAAGCTGACCACAAAATGATGCTTCAACTGGAGACATTTTAAGTAATTAACAAGTCTGTGTGCCGCCTGAAACTACACATCACCATTAATCAGGTTGTATGGTTGCCAATATTCAAATGTACTTTGCATATTGTTATTATTTATGAATATTATCAATAATACATTGTTTAAATTGTAACTCAACTCCTGCTTGTCTTTTACTACACCTAACTGCCTGAGGTTATAAATGTAGAAGGGAAGTTGGAGAGAAGTTATATGGTACTATACCTTATAAAAAGTGGTAAGTCTGTGAGATTTGAGGCATTCTGACAAAGGCTACATATTAATAATAAAAAGAGGAAAGTAGAGGAATAGAATACTCTTCTAAGACAAAACAACATGAAAAAATAAACCTGCAAGAGTTCAAGGCCAAAAGACCACCAAGTCCCCACTGGCCATTCTATAAAACCTCAATGTGCTGTTGTGATGCTCTTTCCTAGAACATCAAAGAGCCCAAATTCCTTTCAACAGCGAAGGCAGCTGCAGAGTACTTTGATCAGATGGCAGTGGAGCAATAAAAACAGAATAGTAGAGGTTATTAATGATTGAAAAAACTAACTGAAAAAAGGAGAAGTTTGTTAAAATGTTCCACATATTAGTGTGGTGTACAGTACCTGCATTGGTTAAGTATCTCAGCTTTTTGGTGCATAACAGCAAGAGACCATCTTACTACTTGTTTTACACTTTGAGTTTGAGGATCCGAGATTACAATTGGGAATATAAGAGAGTAGGCACTCAAAAATACAAAGAGGGACAAGACTAATTACAAGCTTTATATAAGACTAGCCATCTCCCATGGCTCCACCCGCATAGTAGTGAATCAGGACAAACTTTATAAGTCAATAAACAAACAGGTATTGCTAGCTAAGCGAAGGCAACGTACGCTCCAAAATGCAGGTAGATTGACTCCCCCCTCCTTATGCTTCCCCCTGTCTTCGACAGACAGACAAACAGATGCTGGATATTATATAATAGAGATTAAAAGCATTTTAAAATCAAATCAAAAGGACACTGGTAACCAGTGCAATGATGCTCAGACCAGTGAGTTGTTCTCAGAATTTCAATCATTGGCTCAAATTCTTATTACTGCATTTTGTTCTCTCTTCAGTCGATTGATGTCTTTCTTAGATACTCCCATCAGGAGTGCATTACAATAATCCAGTCAAATAAAACAACAAAAGTGTGATTCAATTTCATAGCATACAGAAATTTTGTAAAAGGCCTAACCTTTTGCAATATTTCTTAAATTAAAAAATGCAGCCTTAATTGTATAGCTAATATGTAATTTGAAGTCCTTAATGACACCTACGATTTAAGCGGTACCACACCACAACAAGAAGCAATGCTGTCACCAACACTGTTCTTTTTTATTCACCTCCAATTCTGCGATGGATCCCCAGGAAGATGACTTGCACCTGCTTTCATCACTGACATGGCCTCCCATTCAGGTTGGGATGCGATAAAAATGGGTGGTCTCCAGGAGATGGCAGCTCATTTGGAATACCCCCACGAATGAAGATGGAGCTACATGATATATTTTGTTATTAATTATTTGGCAGCCTATCTGGCTAGGAGTCGGTTTGTGCTTGCTACTGCAGGCATTTTCTTTTTGTTTGTTTCCTTTCATGCAAAAAAAGTCCTGCAAACTAAACATGGTAGCTTGGCTGGGGCCCCAAATATTTCTCTTGCTTTAGCAGAATCTGTCGACCCGTCACACTGGTTTCTCAGTTTGACAAGGCAGCAAACTCTAGGAAAAGTCCTGGTAGTTCAAAGCTTCTTCCATTTCACGATTATTGAAGCCACGGTACTCCTGGGGACACAACCAATTTTATCTCTTTGCCATGATTTATGACTCACCAGAGGTCTACAGAGAGTTTCTTGGACTTCTTCATGGTTTGTTTTTTGTCCTGACATGCAGTATGAATTATGGAACTTCTATACCAGGGGTGTCCATCTCCAGTCCTGGTGGGCCGCAGTGGCTGCAGGCTTTCATTCTAACCTTTTTCTAAATCAGCAAGCAGTCTTCACTGCTAATTAACTCCTTTTCCCTTCATTTTAATAGCCCTGTTTTTAAGGATTCAGTCCACTGAGTTGATTTATTTCTTTAATAAATGGAAGCCAAAGAGAAATGAGATGTGAAACGAGCCAACAGATGACCAGCTAAACTGGTCACGTCAATTAAAACAAAGGCAAAACAAGTTAATCAGCAGCAATAATGACTCACTATGGTTAGAATGAAAACCTGCAGCCAACAGAAGCACAATGTGGAGTACCAGAGCAAATGATCTGAATACTTACAAATATGAGAGTTTTCAGTTTTTTATTTTTAATAATTTTGCAAACCTTTCTGAAAACATGTCTTAGCTTCGTTATTATGAGTTACTGAGAGTAGATTTTTCTTCTTCATCCGTAGCTATTCCCATTTTTATATGGGGTCGCTATTTATTGGAATAGGATTGAAAATAGCAAATTTATCAATTTAAAGTTAAAAATACAACATAATGAAGTGTGCAGAAAGTAACACTGCCTGAATACTTTCTGAATTCACTGTATATAACATTAGAACATAACATTAGAATGATCTAGATGAGAATACGTCACATTCAGCCCAACTCAGCATGTTAGTCCTTTCTACTTAATTCTTCTAAAATAACATCAAGTCAAGTTTTGAAAGTCCTACTGTCTACCACACTACTTGGTGCAATTTTCCAAGTGTCTATGGTTCTCTGTGTAAAGAAAAACTTGCAAACTAATGTTTGTGTGAATTAGCAAGTTAGCAAGTTTCCAACTGTGTCCCCATATGTTCTTGATGAACTCATTTTAAAATAACAGTCTCGATCCACTGGACTAATTCCCTTCATAATTTTAAACACTTCAATCATGTCACTTCTTAATCTTCTTTTATTTTAACTGAAAAGGCTCATCTCTTTTAATCTTTCCTCATAATTCAACCCCTGTAGCCCTGGAATCAGCCTAGTCTATCTTCTCTGGACCTTTTCTAGTGCTGCTTTGTCCTTTTTGTAGCATGGAGACCAAAACTGCACACAGTACTTCAGATGAGGCCTCACCAGTGTGTTACAAAGCTTGAGCAGAACCTCCTTGGACTTGTACTGCACACATCAAGGTGTTATATAACCTAACATTCTGGTAGCCTTCTTAATGGCTACTGAACACTGTCTGGAAGTTAATAGTGTAGAGTCCACTACAACTCCTAAATCCTTCTCATAAGGTGTACTCTCAATTTTTAAACCACCCATTGTGTATATGAATATAAAAACTGTTATATGTGCTCACTTCTAAACCAGGACATGAACAGTTTGACATGATTAAGTGTGAAATTTCAAGGATGGTTAACCCAGTAGAGTTCAGCTTCTAAGTAAGAAGACACAAAGTTTTACCTCCAACAGCAGACCATCCAGTCCTTCACATTTGATGAGGTAACATTAAAGTGGTAGTTAGGATTTCAGGCTCTGCTTTTGGATCTAACTTTCACATGGTGATTGTGCCAGTTACTTCTCAAAACTTGAATTGCTGGAAAACTATAGATATGCATCACGACTGGCAGGCCAATCAGACAAAATTGTTTAAATTAGAAGATTAATAAACAGTTAAACCTAAAAGCAACATCAAAGTGACTTCTGAACGAGGCGGGTAAGAATGGAACAGCTCATTGGTTGTACCCATCTTGTTCTGAATCATTGATTCTTCTCTTGAGTGATCTGTCTTCCACCAACAAACATTTCACCTGAAAACATTTTATCTCTAAGTTGTTTTTTTTTTAGTGTTGAAACAGCTCCATCACTTCAGATAACAAAGGAGGGAATTTTCTTACCCATAGTTCTGACTTGCAGACATTGTTTGTGTAACCGGTTTGCTTATCTTCTGTGTCAATCCATGCACAGCCAGCTGCACCTGAAGGTCAAATATTCCAACTACCATTTTTATATGCTAAATAAGCATAAAACATGAAGTCAAAATATGTTAAGAAATCCAGCAGGAAGTCAAGTGGTGTAAAAAAATAAACAGTAGAAAGCCTTTAATTCCACTGCGTAAATAATTCAGATGATCAGGGCAAGATGGGTGCAAGGAGGTTACAGAATACAGTATGCATTTCAAAACTTGAAATCTTTAGAAGGTCAACATTACGGCTTCACCTCAGAGATTCAAAATAACATAACATCACACCTAAAAAACTATGTAATTCAATTCTATGTCAACAAGGAGCAAGACAGGGATCAACCTTGGATGGGAGCCAGTATATCACAGAGCATACTGATGTATTATGTCCAAATTCAAAATTAGCATTTAACTGGACACTCATGTTGTTAGAGAAATGAAGGAAAAAATTTGGAACATCTGGAGCATGGGGAAAACATGGAAACTCCAATTAAACTGGGCATGAGATTTAAGCATAGGATATATGAGGCAGCAGCATGGTTTCATGCCAAGAAAGAGCACCACAGATCCAATATTTGCTCTGAGGGTTTTGATGAAGAAGTATAGAGAAGGCCAGAAGGAGCTGCATTGTGTTTTTGTGGACCTGAAGAAAGCATATGACAGGATGCCTCAAGTGGAGTTGTAGTATTGTATGAAGAAGTCGGGAGTGGCGGAGAAGTATGTAAAAGTTGTACAGGATATGTATGAGGGAAGTGTGACAGTGGTGAGGTCAGAGGTAGGAATGACAGATGCATTCAGCGTGGGGGTGGGATTACATCAGGGAATGGCTCTGAGTCCTTTCTTATTTGCAGTTGTGATAGACAGGTTGAGAGATGAGATTAGACAGGAGTACTCTTGGACTATGATGTTTGCTGATGACATTGTGATCTGTAGTGAAACTAAGGAGCAGGCTGAGGAGACCCTGGAGAGGTGGAGTGCTCTAGAGAGGAGAGGAATGAAGGTCAGTAGGAACAAGACAGAATACATGTGTGTAAATGAGAAGGAGGTCAGTGGAATGGTAAGGATGCAGAGAGTAGAGTTGGCGAAGGTGGATGAGTTTAAATACTTGGGATCAACAGAGTAACGGGATTCTGGAAGAGGTGAAAAAAAAGTGCAAGCAGGGTGGAGTGGGTGGAGAAGAGTGTCAGGAGTAATTTGTGACAGACGGGTATCAGCAAGACTGAAAGGGAAGGTCTACAGGACAGTAGTGAGACCAGCTATGTTATATGGGTTGGAGATGGTGGCACTGACCAGAAAGCTGGAGACAAAGCTGAAGGTGGCAGAGTGAAAGATGCTAAGATTTTCACTGGGTGTGACGAGGATGGACAAGATTAGAAATGAGTACATTACAGAATCAGCTCAGGTTGAGCGGTTGGGAGACAAAGTCAGTGAGGCGACATTGTGTTGGTGTGGTCATTTGCAGAGGAGGGATGCTGAGTATTTTGGGAAAAGGAAGTTAAAGGTAGAGCTGCCAGGCAAGAGGTAAAGAGGTAGGTTAATTGATGTGGTGAGAGAAGACATGCAAGTGGTGGGTGTGACAGAGCAAAATGTAAAGGACATGAAGATATGGAGCAAGACGATCCGCTATGGCGACCCCTAACGGGAAAAAGCCAAAAGAAGAAGATTAGTATTATTGAGAAAAGCACTACAACCCAAATGATTGTTTAGAAAATTAGCTGCAGATATATCAAAATAACATCTTTTTAACAACATGCTTCTCATTAAAGAATAATATGTAAAAATGGTCCACAATACCGACATACACGACCTGCCTCACGTCAACTTTAAATCCTTTTTAAATCACTAAATCAAGCACGTGTCCTCCCTTATGTGTGGGCTGGCTGACATGCTAACTCAGATCAGAAGACTGCAGTAAATTCAGGAGTTGTATACCTTTTAAAGGGCTGGTGTCCATGGCAGTACCCATACTGCCTGTTCTTCCAGAGGGCCGCAGAGCCCCATATGCTCCTGTGTGCACTCTATCATTCTGGAGGTATCACTTCTGGTGTTCCCTTCTTGATCATTCTCTTTCTTACAGAGACAGTCAGGAAATCCAGACAGGTACTGATTTGTCTGTCCCCAAGTGTTCCAGATAAGCATAACCTATTTCCACCCAGGTAACATTTCTCTTCAATGTTAGTGGCACTGTTGATAAACCAGTACCCCATCTCAAGCACCCCTCACACATATAAGACATGTTGCCCTTAGCATAACATTTCATTGCACTAGCGTAATCAACTGAGTTGCCATTGCCAATGTGTATTTCTTCAGTGTCAACAGGACTTTGTACTTGTGTCTTATATGACTGTATCCTGCTTCCCATTCCGGGTTCAGCCCATTTTTATTAAAGATTCTAGAGTTGTAAAGCAGAAAACACCCAAATCACATTAAAAGTGAGATTTGCCTTTGAAGAGGCTTTTGGAACAACCAATGTTAATGTACCTACAGAAAATGAAGGAAGAGAATTCTGATTGACATGGGTTGGTGTTTAAATTCCAAGATATTGTGTGACTTTGTGACATCAAAGTGATTGACTGTAAATTTGAAAAAGAAAACCATTTACAGTGTAAACAATTTAATAATTTACCAACCACTATATGAAGATCATTAACTCTCAAAAGAAGGGTTACTCAACTTAATACTGGAGGGCCACAGTGACTGCTGGTTTTGTTCCAATCCATTCTCCTAAACAGAACTAATGAGACCATACCTGGAGTGATATGTGGAGGGGAGAGCAGCAAGGTGCATCCCAGACATTAAGGACATGTCCTACTGTGCTGCACATTGGTTGTGGTTGAAGTGGTTCCACAATCTCTATGTAAAGCACTTTGAGTAGTGAGAGAAGAGCTATATAAAAGTAAAGTCCTTATCTTCTACTGTGACAAACTCCTAGAATTAAACTTGTTTAGTCTTGAGTAGTGGAGACTGCCTGAGAACCTGATCCAGGTCTTTAAAATTCTGAAAGGCATCAATACAGCAGATCCAGCACAATTCTTTCAAGTTAACAGTGAATCATGTACTTGATGACACCAGCAGAATTTAGGACTGAAGTCAGGAAGCACTCCTTTACACAAAGATATATGGTAATCTGGAATAAAGCACCAAGATATGTAGTTGAAGCAGAAACCTTGACAATATTTTAAGAAATATCTGGATGAGATATTGGGACAGCTTAGATATTAGCAAAATAAAGGAATACAATGGACTTATGTAGGAGCTAATCTTAGGTGATGGCAGAGCTTGTCATTTAGGTCTATGGCTCCGATTTCTATTCCTTCTAATATTGTAGATTAATCTTTTCTATGAATATCATCCAAAACATTTGAGGACAAAAATAGACCTCCATAATAACCTGAAAAAGATGGAGGGAAATTCACTAATTCAGATACATGTATTCTTAGTGCCAAAACAGGAGAAAGGCACCACTAGACACATCATACTCTTCAATTATGTTGGTGTACCCAAGAATTATATTACATGGTGTCAGGGATGCCAGGGGTAACGACCCGGCCGGGACGCCGTGAGGGACCGGAAGAGGGTCAAAGCCCACCCTGGATCACATGGGGGCCGCCTTCCTGGTTGCTCTGGGGGCCATGGGTACAGGGCATGGAAGCTCCACCCTGTAGGGGCCCATGGTCACCGCCAGGAGGTGCCCCAATGCCTTGGGGACCTGTTACCCAAGATTTAGGACGGCACCCGGAAAGCTGCCGGGAGGACAGTCGGCACTTCCGCCACGCTGGGGTGTGGCCAAGGGAGGAATGCCGGGAACACCTGGGGCTCATCCGGGAACTGGATAAAAGGGGCCATCTCCATTCATTCAGGGCTAGAGTCGGGTGGAAGAAGGACAAGGCAAGAAAGGAGAGTGGAGGCGGCCCGAGAAAAAGGCATTTGTGGCCAGGACTGTGATTGTTGGGGTAATTGTGCACTAAATGGACTGAGTCTGTGTGACTTCATTGTTGTAAATAGTTTGTAAATAAACGTGTGGTGGTGATTAAGAACATGTCCGCCTGTCTGTGTCCGGTTCGGCTCCACAATGGGGATACTGAGAAGAGTAAGAGTAAATTGCAGTGTTGGCAACACTTTCAGGCTGCTAAAGGGCACACATTCCTAGGAAAGGGCAATCAAGACTGTGCTGTTGTAGCAATAATTCCTATAGAAGAGTTATCTAGGAAATCCAGCCCTTTTAAAGTTAAAGAAAATAAACTACCCTGAGAGGCCACCAGAGGGCAGTGTAATTTGGTGGCTTGTGAACTGTGCTGGAATCAGCTCTGACTCTGGAATTATTTCTAGAGTTTACTCAAAAGTGACCCTGAGAAAGAGCTTAATGCCATCCAACAGTCAGAATCAAGGTAAGTGTGGATCTTAGATGACAGTGGAACGGCTTTCGCTTGATAAGAAAGGACACCAGATGTAGAGAATTAATGAAAGGAAGGTAAAATGTGAGTCACAGACATAACTATACCTGTCGACTTCTGATAGTCATTTATATATATATATATTTGTAACTGTTTCATCTTGTGTAGATCCTCTGAAATGAGTCCCTGATCAATAAGAAACAAGAAATTTAACAAACGAGAGGAGACCATTCAGTCCATCAAGTTTAGCTAATCATTAAACTGTTCCATTATCTCATCCAGTTGGTTCTTAAAGGTTGTGAAGATTTCTGCTTCAGCTCCATGTCTTGGTGATTTGTTCCATAATCCCACTATTTTTTGCATAAAGAAGTTTTAAATACACTTCTCAATTTCCACTGTTGTCTTTGAGTATGTGATTCACCTTTAAGGTAAAATACTTCTTCTGGATCAACTTCATCAGTGCCTTTGAGGATTTTAAATACCTGAATTAGGTCCCCACGCAGTCTAATCTGCTCGAGACTATACAGGTTTAATTCTCTGAGCCTGTCACAGTAGGATATGCCCTTAAGTTCTGGGATGCACCTGGTTGCTCTCCTATGCACGCCTTCAAGTTCTGCTATGCCTTCTTTGTACCGTGGTGAGCAGAATTGCACAAAATACTCCAGATGTGGTTTCCCTAGTGCATTATATAGTTCGAGCATAACGTCCCTCAACTTATCCTTAACGGTTTTTTATGATATAGCCTAACATTTTATTTGCCTTTTTAATTGTTTTTGTATATTGCTTAGTCAATTAAAATGCTGTGTCAACTTAAACTCCTAAATCCTTTTCAGAGGTTGCTTCCCATATAACAATTCCTCCCATCTTGTATTTTTAATTGATGTTTCTGTTGCTCATGTGTGTCATTTTGCACTTTTCCGCATTAAGCTGCATTTTCCAGCTGTTTGCCCAGTTGTGAAGCTTGTCCAGGTCTTTTTCGACTATTTTTTCTGCCTCCTCAGTGTCTGACATCCCTACAATTTTTGTGCCACCTGTGAATTTCACAAATGTACTAAGTACAATGGAATGAAAGTCTTTAATAAAGTAACTCAAAAAAAAGTAATGATCCAAGGAAAGAGCCCTAAGGAATGCCGCTGATGACCTTGCTCCATGTGGAGCATTCTCCTCTTAACCTGTACTCTTGGTCTCCTGATGGTTAACCAACCTGAGCTCCAGTTTTGTAGGTTACCTCTGATGCCTACAGATTTTAGTTTCAGAATTAATCTTTTTTGTGGGACATTTGAGTCACAGGCTTTTTTAAAGTCTAAGTAAATTTTGTTATGTGCTTTATTTTTGCAAATTATTCTGGTTGCTTCTTCAAAAAAGTCTAAAAGATTCCTCTCATAAACCCATACTCACTGTTATTTAGCATATGTTTTTTGTTTAGGTTATTTCCTAATTTATTTCTTATTATAGTTTCCACAATTTTGCATGGCACAGAAGTAAGACAGCTCACAATGGGGTACTTTTAGAGGTAATTTTGTTACCTTATTTACTGAATTACATTTATATTAATTATTATTATTACTTATTATTCAGTTGAAACCTCTACCCAAGATGACTTAAATCCTTTGAATACAGTACTATAGTTATAATTAGCTCCACTATACAGTGGACTCAAAAATGTCCTGCACACTTTACTGTGTTGTAGATTTCATTTTAAATGGATACATTTGCCATTATTGCCCGTCAATCTACTCAACAAACTGTAATGTCAAAGTGAAAACAAGTTTTCAGAAAAGTTTGCAAATTTATTAAAAATCAGAAACTAAAATCTCTCATCAAGTATTCAGGGCTACAAAAGAGTTGTAGTTATGTTTGCGGTACAGGTGCACTCTTTACAGGTCACAGAGTATAAGATACAATTTTTTAGTTGCTGGAAAAAAGGACACTTGACTGATGTGATTTTCATAAATTGGCCCCTACTCAGAATTAATCGAATATCCCTGTCTTAAGGCATAGAACTTGAAACCACAAGATTAGTAACTTAAATCCCACTGAGACCACACTGTAAACTAGAAAGAGCTAATACAATCTGACCCTAGTTTAGTTATAAGGATACACATCTTGAGTTTGTGTCATACAATGTACATAAAACATACTGCAATAATGTTCACCAGAAAAAATACAAAATAAAATGACTCAATGGAAGATTTGTAGAAAATGATAAGAAGATAAGAATGGGTTGGTTTAAGATAAGAGCTGGGTAAATACTGTATGTCATGTTCCTATTTATTTTTGTGATAAAGGTATGTTAGTGTATGATAAGTCTTTGAAGCCACTGATAACAAAGCAAGATATGTTCTTGTAAAAGCTTAAATTAAACAGCGTGTGAAGTAAATGAGGTTCTGTGACTTTGCTAATTTCAGATTCCAGTTGTAGAGTGGGCTTATTGCTAGTGTTGTTTTCTACTGTGAATTTTGTCTTTTTGTTGTCTATGGATTTCACTTTTCCTGCCTTCTCTGTAATTAGTGTTGGAAAACGTCATTTTTAAAAGTAATGTAGGTACATTGCTTATCACTTATAAAAAAAGGAACTAAATATGTTACAGTTACTTTAAATAAAATATAACATGTTACAAACAAAATGTTTACAAAATGTTTGCAATAATTTTGTTTCTTTTGTATGAAAACCTGCACATGTGACTGGCCAGCATTTGTTATTGTTATAAATCCAAATCGTATTACTGTTGAATTCTGCTCTGTACTTGTAATACAGATGCCGGTCATAAAATTAGAATATCATGACAAAGTTGATTTATTTCTGTAATTCCATTCAAAAAGTGAAACATGTATATTAGATTCATTCATTACACACAGACTGATGTATTTCAAATGTTTATTTCTTTTAATTTTGATGAATATAACTAACAACTAATGAAAGTCCCAAATTCAGTATCTCGGAAAATTAGAATATTGTGAAAAGGTTCAATATTGAAGACACCTGGTGCCACAATCTAATCAGTTAATTAACTCAAAACACCTGCAAAAGCCTTTAAATGGTCTCTCAGTCTAGTTCTATAGGCTACACAATCATGGGGAAGACTGCTGATTTGACAGTTGTCCAAAAGACGACCGTTGACACCTTGCACAAGAAGGGCAAGATACAAAAGGTCATTGCTAAAGAGGCTGGCTGTTCACAGAGCTCTGTGTCCAAGCACATTAATAGAGAGGTGAAGGGAAGGACAAGATGTGGTAGAAAAAAGTGTGCAAGCAATAGGGATAACCGCACCCTGGAGAGGATTGTGACACAAAACCCATTCAAAACTGTGGGGGAGATTCACAAAGAGTGGACTGCAGCTGGAGTCAGTGCTTCTAGAACCACCACGCACAGACGTATGCAAGACATGGGTTTCAGCTGTCACATTCCTTGTGTCAAGCCACTCTTGAACAAGAGACAGCGTCAGAAACGTCTTGACTGCACTGCTGCTGAGTGGTCCAAAGTTATGTTCTCTGATGAAAGTAAATTTTGCATTTCCTTTGGAAATCAAGGTCCCAGAGTCTGGAGGAAGAAAGGAGAGGCACAGAATCCATGTTGCTTGAGGTCCAGTGTAAAGTTTCCACAGTCACTGATGGTTTGGGGTGCCATGTCATCTGCTGGTGTTGGTCCATTGTGTTTTCTGAGGTCCAAGGTCAATGCAGCCGTCTACCAGGAAGTTTTAGAGCACTTCATGCTTCCTGCTGCTGACGAACTTTATGGAGATGCAGATTTCATTTTCCAACAGGACCTGGCACCTGCACAAAGTGCCAAAACTACCAGTACCTGGTTTAAGGACCATGGTATCTCTGTTCTTGATTGGCCAGCAAACTCACCTGACCTTAACCCCATAGAAAATCTATGGGGTATTGTGAAGAGGAAGATGCAATACACCAGACCCAACAAATCAGAAGAGCTGAAGGCCACTATCAGAGCAACATGGGCTCTCATAACACCTGAACAGTGCCACAGACTGATCGACTCCATGCCACGCCACATTGCTGCAGTAATCCAGGCCAAAGGAGCACCAACTAAATATTGAGTGCTGTACATGCTCATACTTTTCATGTTCATACCTTTCAGTTGGCCAACATTAAATCCTTTTTTTGCATTGGTCTTAATTGATATTCTAATTTTCCGAGATACTGAATTTGGGACTTTCATTAGTTGTCAGTTATAATCATCAAAATGAAAAGAAATAAACATTTGAAATACATCAGTCTGTGTGTAATGAATGAATCTAATATACAAGTTTCACTTTTTGAATGGAATTACTGAAATAAAATTAGAATATCATGACAAAGTTGATTTATGACCGGCACCTGTATTTACATTGCATTATATTGTATTGAGGATTACTTGTGTGTTGCCCTATGTATTGTATTGTATTGACACCCTTTTTTTGACACCCACTGCACTCCCAACCTACCTGGAAAGGGTTCCCTCTTTGAACTGCCCTTCCTAAGGTTACTTCCATTTCTTGTTCGCAACAAGGGAGTTTTTCCTTGTCTTCTTAGAGAGTCAAGGCTGGGGGGCTGTCAAAAGGCAGGACCTATTAAAGCCCATTGTGGCATGTCTTGTGTGATTTTGGGCTATACTGCTGTGAAATACTACAGTATTTTTTTTTGAAGTGTCAGGAATAAGCTTCAGTAGTTGACCAGTAATGCATACCTGTATTTTTCTTTTTAAAGTAATGCATTTAATCTTACTTTAATAAAATAAGAATTGTAGTATATTTTCTCATTACTTTAAAAGGTAATCTGAATACATCAACACATGTTACTTTAACGTTTTACTCCCCAACACTGTCCATAATGTTCTGTTTCAGTATTGTTGTTTAGTATTTTGTATTACTTTAGTTTATTTTTTAATAATTTAATTAACAACAATTTATTTATTGATTAGTCCAAAAATCACACAAAGAATTCCTCAATGAGCTTTAACAGGCCCTGTTTATTGACAGCCTTCAAGTGTTGACTTTCTAAGAAGACAAGGAAAAAAAAATCACCTCCTCAATAAAATCCCTTGCAAGGAAAAAAAATGGAAGAAACCTTGGGAAAAGCAATTCAGAGAGAGACACCCTTTCCATGTAGGTTGGGCATGCAATTGGTGTCAAAAAAAGGGGTAAATCTAAAACAGAAAACAAATAATCCTCTTCACAGAGCTAAGTGGTCAATCTGTTGTGGCCACTGCAGGAATACAATACAATAGTACAAACTCCAAGGGAAAATGCAAGAATAGATTACAGCACTCACTAAATACACAAATATCACATATGAGGATACAGATATGTTCAAATATATCAAAATTAACATAGAAACTAATTAACCTCAATGAAAAACAATTGTATAATTGTAGAACCATGGCCAAACTATAGAAGAGGAGTCAGAGAGCCTGGAGACTTCAGCCAACAAGCCGCCTGCCCCTATTGGTCATTCAGGCCAACCAATCTGATGAAAAGACCCTTCCACATGATGATTCCAGTGTTCCTTTATCAGAGATAACATTTTCATTTACTTATTTGGCTGACACCTTTATCCAAGGTGACTTACAACATTTATGGTACAGTTGGTTATATTTTCTTTTTGTTTTTCCAATTGGAGCACATGCAGGTCAAGTGACTTGCTCATCCTCACACAGTGACAGTAGCAGGATATTTCCTGCACACAGGCAGGTCTTAAGTTGAGTCACTACTAAATAATTGTCCTCTGGTGGATTAACTTAACCTAATAACAGCACCTAAGGGCAATTATTTAAACTTATGACTCAAAAAATTGTTATGCGATGTCACAAGCCATCTACTAAAGCAGATGGCCTGCTAGTAGTTTGGGACTGACCAGGACTGAGGGGGTAATAAGAGAGGCACGAGAAAGGCAGATGTTCAAAACAAAAGGTAATTTTATTATTCCACGATAGAGTAGTAAAAAAATAAACCAGTTGTTAATGAAAAAAAAGGATGCACAAAAATGTATAAATAATCGTGTGACAAGACAAAATCAAATTAGGAAGAAAAAAAAAAAGACTAAAAATAGAAATTAGCAAACACCGAGGCTCTTACCCTAATATATATATATATAATCAATTCCAGTCCATGCAAGGGTATCAGCAGCCTTAAAATAATACAAAACTAGACTCTGTTTCAGCCCAGGTCACAAGTACAACTCCTCCAAAAAATAAAAATCTCAGGAGTCATTTTTTGGTCCTCAGAAGCCTAACACACTCCTTTGCAGCAACCAACAGCTCAGCCACCAGCCACCTCTTAGGCTGGTGTGCCTCGCACTACCTAACCCCTCTTAATTCTCTCCAAGTGATCCTTCCCCCCTCTTGCGGCCACAACAGTACTTATAAAGCCTTTTTCATTGCCAGGATCAGCTTACCTAATCATAGGGCTGATCCAGAATCTTTAGTGATACACACAAAACCAACGCACACTCGTCACTGCTTTAAAAGCAACAATAAACACCCAAGCGAATGAATTATCAAACTACGGAGACGGACTTCTGCTACACCATACACGTCAACATCCATGATAGTGCACAATATCGCTGTTGTCTGAGACAGAACAGCGCCTGTGTGTGTGAAAGGAAGTATTCAATTACAGCGGCGAAGTCAATCCATTATCCACGTACCCTGTACAACAAATATACTACTCAACGTCAAGCTCAAGGACGTCGGCGTCGGCTCTCCTTTGCCTTTGAGAAACGTGCCGCTGCCGGCCCCCTTTGACAAGCGTGCTTCACACGACACGAGCATGATATCTACTTGCGTGGAGCGTGCGGCTATTAAAACACTCACTTGTATTGTTGTAAGCTAAATGATTTAACTTTTCTATTACATGTAACTTGAATAATTGTTTGAATATATATCTACGTGCACAACATCAGCATAAAAAAAATCAAGTGTGAAGGGGCCCCCTTCCGTTAGGGCCCCGGACCAGAGTCCCGTTTGTCTCCCCCGGTGGCGGGCCTGCATAGGGAGATACCATTTAAGTCCTGCTGGGGAAATCGTACACTGCAAGTACAAATCAAAATATCCGACAACAACATATACATAATAAAACAATAAACAACAAAACAACAAAACATTTATACCTAACCTCGAGGTTACTAATATACACACTTAAACATTACGGTACACGTACACTACTAATACAACTTGGACTCCACCTATAGCTGTCATTTGATCTTCCCAGGCACCCGTGACTGCATGTAGTATCTGTGCCATCTTTAAAAACCATTTGGTAAAAATAGTATGTTACGTGCGAGACTTGCACTTGAAACATACGGTGAAACATCTGGAAAAGAAACTAAACAAACAACCTGATGGTAAGACCAAAAGTCTTATACAAAAAAAAAAAAAAATTATTTATTTTTTTTTTTTTTTCCGTGGTAAACTTATATTGTTCATTGTGGTTCATACATAAAACTTATTGAGAGTCTTGCCCCGTATCTATCCGAACTATAATGTATCAGCATCACGGTGAGGCTATAGCATCACATGCGTTTGTAACTTTTTCATTTTTTCTCATTCAATATTTTTTTCTTATGGTTGGTTTAATTTATTGAAATCTTTGTATTACATAATTTAACTTTTCACTTTCATTTTGCTATTTTTTTATTTATTGCTTATGTAATATTTGATTGTTTTTGTTTTATCATTCTGCCTGCTTGTCATCTATGTTTTGATATGCATGACACTATTTTGACTTCTGGATGTGACAACAGGTTGCTAGTGGGTGGTGACAGGAAGCCATATCAGTATGATGTCAGTTAGGTTGATGGTATATAACTAGGAGTATTTTTGTTGTGATTTGATATCACAATTGGCCAAGGTGGTGTGAGGCCTTCAAAAAATACCTGAGGAGGCATTCCAGAAGGCCACTAGCCTGTCCAGAGAAGGTGCACTAAAAGGCAGCCTAGCTTCCACTTGAGTGGCTGGCTTCAGCCAACACTGGTCAAAAATTAGCTTCACTTTCAAAGTTCTCAAATATATTCTGTAAAGTCCCAAAACACACTAAAGAGAAAGGATCACCGTTAAACCCTGGCTTGCATAGAGCAAGAGCATAAGAAATCTTTTAAAAGGAGGATTTATTGAAATAAAAAGGAAAAAATTAAGAGCAAAGCTTAATCAAAAAAGGATCTTGCCTAAAACACAATTCATGAAAACAAGGAAGAAATTCACAAAAACAAAAACCCAGATTAATCCAAACAGACAAGGAATATAAACAAGAACAACCAAAATTCACCAGAATGCTTTCAAAATGAGCCACATTAGCCTTTAAATACCAGCAACCTTTATAGGGTTGAAGGAGCCCTTAAACTATGATGAATTGGTGGCCCTGCATCTTGGGGAAACACCAAATGAATATATTAGGAACATGACACAACATACTCTCACATATTAAAAATTAAATAAACAAAAATTTAAATGAAATTTACACAAAATACATGGCAAGACAAATAGTAAAAATGCATAACATTATAAAATAAAATAGAAAGCAATGAATAATAATGGTGGGCAGTATAATGTCACTGCTGCCTTGTAGTAAGGAGACACAGGTGTTTGTCCCAGTTATGTCTATGTGGGTTTCATCCAGGTGGTCCGTTTTCCTCCCACACTCCAAAGACATGCAGGTGGATGTGTTCACCCAGTGATGGACTGGTGCCTTGTCCAAGGTTTATTCCTGCCTTGAGTCCTATGCTTGCTGGGATAGAATCTAGCCCTTAAACCCCCTCACATTGCCCATCTTCCCTCCATCCCCCGCCCGGCACTACTGGTCTGGATTAAGCACAATGACATAACATGAAATGTGTGATGAAGAAAAGAGTCAAAGATGACAAAAAGAAGCACTTTAAACATGAGCAAGGTGATGAACTCTGACATGATCATAAGAAGTTAAAAGAAATGATCAAAGGAGTTTAATGAGGGTTTATTGTATTTTTAGACAACAAATTTCTGGACAATTTCTTTAGACTACAAAGTTTGGGTTTGTGTTTTGGTTTAAGTGCACATTTCTTTTTGATCTCTTAGTATTAACCCCTGTCTTTTACTTGACTTTGTTTCGCTTTACTCCTATTTTCCATTCTTCATACATTTTGCCCAATGCCTTATCTCTCAGATAGCCCTTAAATTCCTTGGTTTTTCCACTCTTTCAATTCATTGTTATTAGTTTGCTTTCTGATCTCTGTGTTTGAGATTTTATTTGGCTTCTGATGTTTTTACCATTTTGTCATTAGCTTTATTGTGTACAGACTGAAAATCTGTACCTGTTGTGAGAAAGAAGAAATGGGAAAAGCTGTGAGGTGTAAAAGGGCTAGGTAATCTCAAAATCAAATAAGAAGGTAAACAAACCTCACAAAGAGTAAGAGAGACACAAAGACTAAAGAATCTAGCAGACTTTCTGAAAACAAACTAAAAAAAAAATCAAACCCAAAGCAAAATTTACACAAAGTCATGCAACAAAGTTGTGATTTTCAAAATCATCCCAAGATTAGGAAATTTAGCATAGCGCATTACTGTCTTAAGTAGTTGGATGGTGATGAAGTTGACTGCAACCTTACTATGCTAGCACTCTAGGAAGTAAGGTGTTTTTAAAGGAGATAAGGAGAAAAAATGTAGTCAAAATCAAAAAAGGGGTCAAGACTGCTGCACCGGAACCAAAACCAAAATGAGCATCCAAAATCTTACTCAAAAAATAAGGCATAAGTCGAGACCAAAAAAGCAGCAGAAAAGTAGAAAAATACCTTGCTCTAAACAAAAGACCAATTGACAAAAAAGACTTTTGGAATTTATAAACCTGGATGAGAAAGTGCTTGAAATGATGACACGTTAACCCCTTGCATCATTATCAGAGGATCACGACCTCTCAGGACACGCCCACGACAAATTTCACGACAACAAAAGTAAGCTTTTAATTACATGGGCTCCAGAAAACCCTAAAATGAGTGTTCAACTTTGTAAATTGAAAAAGAAAAATGTATAATAAAATTGATAATGAACCAATTCAAAATATAAACAAGTGATGTGTACAGTTTCAAAATGGCGATGTTGTGAATTGGAGTAAAAAAACAAGGTGAAAGGAAAGGGAAGCTGGCCTTGAAAGTTCAAAAAGGCTGTAAAAATCCCAAAATAAACAAAATTCCTTACAAGGGAAAGGGGTACAGTGAACCTCTGGCTTGTTTAGACAACTTAAAACCAGACTCTTTATAAACTGAGAACTCCTTTAAAGAAAAACAAAGCACAGAGTAGAAAAAAAAACAAAAGCAAAAAGGATTTGCTAAAAAGGCAATCCAAAAGAAACAAGTCCCAATAAACAAACCAATATCTGAGCAATAATTAGAGGCTTAGCTTACAGTTACTCTGATTATGCCACAAGTGCTAGTCACACAGTTAAAAAGCAGGGGGGTGTTCCTCTTGCAGTTTTTGCACAGTCCAAGAATGGGAATGGAGGGCCCCTGTGGGGTTTCGTACTGGTTATTATTGCCTGTCAGAATGGGGGCTAGGATCTCGAATATATGGGGATTGATGCCTGAGATCATGGGGGGGGGGGGGTTGGAGGTGTTTACAAATTTCTAATGGCACCTCTGATCCAGAAATATGTGCAAAAAATGGTCACAAAAAAATAAACCACTACTGGATCCTGCCTCTGGGCTACTTATAAAGGCACAGGGAGGACCCAGCAGCAGTGATGTCATGGTGGCCCTGCCTCCTGGGGCTCTACCCACAACATGTACAGAATAGCCACACATTTAAAGGGGCAATCTGACATTCACAAATAACCAACAAAATTAACTACATAAAAATACTAATTCAAAATTAACAAAAACAGAAAATATACTGTACATTAATCCAGGCTGTAGAAGACAGTGGAAAGATATATTTGCCATAAAAAAGTTTTTTTTTTAAAAAGTGGGGTTTTTTTTTGTCTAAATTGTTTTCAGAATTTTGCATTTTTATATTTTGTTATTTGACCTTTCAAAGTTTTCTTAATTCTTCCTATTTTTCAGGTCCCTTATTATCTGATTCTAATCTATTCCTGAAAACAATACAGTACATAAAAAAGAGATATGAAAAAGCAATTCCTATAATTTATATGTTAAAAATAGCAATGCGTTTCACTTGGAGAATAAGCCACTCAATTAGAAAAAAGTTGCCGGTTATTCAAATGGTTTACTTCATGAGGTAATTACATAATAAACAAGAATAGTTGCGCCAAACATTTGAAATATAAAAATGTATGCTTCAGTTTAACTGTTTAAAGTCTAAATATCCTCGAGTATAACAGAAATGTATCATTTTTTACCTTCTGATTGAGGTCCATAGATGGGTAGATCTCTAGGTTTGGGAGCATGTTGCTGCACCATCACATGATGAACCAACCAGATTGGGACCCAAGTGCAGCCGTGCAACAGGTGACACCTCAGCACAACACTGGAACAGTGTGAGGTTTTTTTACAGTAGCTGAAAGATTAAAAGAATAGCATCATATTGATAAGCGCCGACCTTGAAATAGTGTAAAATGATACTCCACACACTTATGTTTAAAATTTCTCATTTTTAACCTTCTGGGGGTGGCTCTTAGAGGGCTAGGACCACTGGTAAAGAATAAAAAATTAATCTAAAAAAATATATCTTATTAATGATCAATAACCTTAAATCAGGATAAAACAAATACTCCACATTGCCTGTATTACCCGTCCCCGTTTTTTCAAAGTTTTGTGTGTTTTTTCAAAGTTTTAGAGCAAAATGGGATACTCCTCTTATCCCATTAAAGGATAAACCCTTGTGGTAGGCTGATGTTGCATGCACAACTTCAAGTCCTTTTTGGAAGACACCTAGTAGTTTAACTCTTATCATATTGGTGTAGTTTTCTGCATAGAATATGGTCCAAAAATATCCTAAACATGACAGTTTTTGAGTTTAGAAGGCAAAAAATGGGGAGGAACTCCAAAAAGCTTGATGTCTTGCATAACTGAACATCAAGTCAAGTTGAATGGTATATCACATTTTAGGGTTTTCTCTTATCTTGAATCAAGAGACACCAGACAAAAAAAAGAAGAGATTTCAAAGCCTGAATAAGTAATTCTTATCAATACAAAAGTTACTTTTATTCTGAGAGGCTGAGGGCTGGTAGCGGTCTAGCAGTGACACTATAGCTAATAGCCACTGCTGCTCCATTATAGATGACAGTAAACTGTATTGGAATTATAGCTGCACTACATAGCACTGTGTGATGATGATTACTAGGAATTATTATTATTATTCTGTGTCAATTAGTATTGCCTAACTTAATTTTTATATTTTTTGTTTTTTTCTTTCTTCATCTAGTAAAGCACTTTGAGCTACATCATTTGTATGAAAATCTGCTATATGAATAAATGTTGTTGTTGTTATTGCTCTGCCAAATGAATGAATTGATATTATGGACAGGCTGCAGACAAACAGGTGAGTCAGTTATTTATGTGCTTAATGGTAAATCAGATCTCAGCTATTGCCATCTTATTTATTTTTTACTGCAGTGCTTAATGTCTTTTAGTTTTGCTGCTGTTCACTACTGTGTAATGGTCTGTAAGAAGCAAAATACATTATGCAGTGCTTTATATTTTTGAAGTCAAAGTAATCTTTCACAATAATGGTATATATTAATTTCCCAATGAAAAGTGATATATTTTTACACATTTAAAAAAAATGCAGTGGCTGTTTTTGTACTTTAAAATGGCATCTACAGGGTACTGGTCCAAAGATAAAAAAAAGCCTTAAAATTGATCAGATATGCCCACTTTAAAATGGGAAAGTTTTCAAATTCAGAAAAATATGCTTTCCTTATTAATGTTATTAATTTATTTTTATTTGGAACAGTATAACAAAACGTACCTCAATCAAACAAATGAGAATAGTATACACTAGTGTTCAACTGTTTGAAATCACCCACCTTTTGAAAGGACAGCTCTGGGATGCTCACCTTAGAGGCAGAGTTTCAAGGAAAAAGCCATATTTGAAGCCGACAAATTAAATTGAAAGTTAAAATGGACAAAAGTTTGAAATCACCTCAAAATCCATTGTCCAGCACCTGTGTTCTTTACCCAGTTTAACCTCTTCATTTCTCCGTTGCACGTGACTCGGGCATTTGTCAGTCTGGGTGAATCCAACAGGGGGAGAACACTCCCTGGTATTATGTTCAGATGGCGTATCACAAACTTTAACACTGCTTTTACGAATTCCATATCAAATGACATTCAACAGAGTCATGAGCATTGCATGGTGCACTGCTGACGTTAATACTGAGGTCTACGTTGATTACTTAGATTTCAACTTACCTTAGATGGGTAGCACAGCTAGTATTCATAATAACATAATAGTAATGTTTGTTTTAATATACAGAAACGATCTGGATAAAAATATAAAGAAAAACCTGGTCAGGTTTACAGATGATACCAAGCTAGGTGGAAGTACAGATAATGGAGAATCAGTCAATTACGAAGGGACTTGGACAGAATACAGGCGTGGGCAGATTTGTGGCAGATGAAATTTAATGTAAGTAAATGTAAAGTATTACACATAGGAAGTAAAAATGTTAGATTTGAATACACAATGGGAGGTCTGAAAATTGAAAGTACACCTTATGAGAAAGATTTAGGAGTTGTAGTGGGCTGGTCATTATCTACATGCAGACGGTATTCAGAAGCTATTAAGAAGGCTAACAGAATGTGAGGTTATATTACACCTCCAGATGTGTAAATTACAAGTCAAAGGAGGTCATGCTTAGGCTTTATAATGCACTGGTGAGGCCACACCTGACATACTTTATGAAGTGTTTAAAATTATGAATGAAATTAGAGGATTTCTATTGTTAGGTTAAAATAAATTTGTTAACAAAAACACAAGGACACACAGATGGAAGACTGTGAACAGTAAATTTTACAAAAATGCAATTTTTTCTTCACATAAATAACCACAGATACATAGAATAAATTACCAAGTACGGTAGTGTTATAGACAGGAGGACTTTAGAGACCTTTGAAATTTGACTTGATGTTATTTTGGAGGAATTAAGTGAATAGGATTGGCAGGCTTGTTTGGGTGAATGGCCTGCTTTAATGAAAATTGTTCTAATGCTCTAAATGTTCTAATGATAATGTGACTTAAAGATAGGTTGTTCTGTGTTTCTTGTGGTCAAAAGATTACATTCTGATATCTAACATTGCAATAAAGCGTATTCTTATCAATTCTGCAGCTCTCTACAATGAGTTGTGATGCTTTTCTAGTCAGCAGTTTGTTTTTATATGAAGCATACAGACTAATTTGGCTTTTTAAAACTGTCTTCACCGTTTCCTATTATGCTCTTACAAAAACCTCTGGAGAAGAATTTGTCTCTAAAAATGTTTTAGTTGTGTGGGCAGGAATTTTATAAAGTTCTCATTAATTAAAAGCAATGATTAAGTCAACTAGTTGTATGTTGAGTTTATAGGGGATAACGATTTGAGCTCCAAAATAAGACAAACATAGTCAGAGATGACAATAGCATCATATCTACAAGATTTAATAAAGTGTGGTAAATTATTATTGATTAAGAAGTAGTCAATTATTGAGTAGCTATGATGTACTGAAGAGAAAAGAACACATTTTTTAAAATTTGGGTTCAGAAATCTCCATAAGTCATAAAGTTGATTTGTCAGAAACTTTTTAAGGGAGGTTTAGATGTTATAGCTTGTGAACTCTGGCCCCGGCACAGACAGACGGACAACATTTTCGCACCCAACACACTGTTTATTAACTATACTATTTACAAAGTCCTGTGCACTCACAACCCCAGTGCCTCCAGCACCAATTTCCCCAATGTCCAGGGCTCACAGTCCTTATGCCTTCCTGGCCGCCTCCCGTCCTCTCTCTTCAGCTCAGTCCGCTACCTCCCGACTTCCACTTCCTGACTGGAGAGAGGCGGCCCCTTTTATGGAAACCCGGATGGGCTCCAGCTGCTTCCCGGCACTTAGTGTTGGCCACACCCCTGTGTGGCGGAAGTGCCGGCTGCGCACCCAGAAGCCGTCCGTGTGTCCCTTGTCGTCTTCCCCCCGGCACTTCCTGGTGTGGCGGAAGTGCCGGGCTCCCAGGATAATTAGGCACTGGGGCGCCGCCTGGCGGTGGCCACGGGTCCCTACAGGGCTGGGCTTCCAAGCCCTGTACCCGAGGCCCCCTGCATAACCAGGACGGACGCCCCCACTCGGTCTGGAGGAGGCACACGCCCTCCTCCGGTCCTCCAAGGCGTCCCGACCGGGCTCCAGCTCCGGCCGAGGACCATACGGGATAAACCGGCATCGGGGCGCCACCTGGCGGTGACCACGGGCCCCTACAGGGTAGGGCTTCCATGCCCTCGACCCGTGGTCCCCAACAGAACCAGGACGGACGCCCCCTCACGGTCTGGAGGAGGCACAAGCCCTCCTCACGTCCTCCTGGGCGTCCCGGCCGGGCTCCAGCCCCGACCGGGGACCACAAGCTGCATTTGAAAAACCCTGCCTAAGTCTAGATTAATACACAATTGTTTTATTGTGAAAGCTGTTGTATTGCATATAACCCTAATGCTCTGCCTCAGACTGAGGATCAGGAAATGAAAAGAAGTCAGGGCAGTCATGCCAGGCTCAAAAACCAAAAAATCAAACCAATCTTTCATCAAAAATGAGAACGTTAAATAAAATCAAAGACATTTACACCATAAAGAAATTTGTTAGCCAGATGAAGCATAAATTACAAAACTCACAAACCAAACGCTATTGGTTTAATCCTAAACCTTGGACTAGTTAAAAACACATGTGTATACCTTTATACCCTTATGCCAATCGTGTCGCAAATGGCACACTCTCATTTGCTGCAGCAATGAGTGACACAAATGTGACAAAATGACAGAGCCCATAAACAAACAAAATGATTACAACTTTTTTAGGACAAGTGCTATGATGAAATAAAGGTCAGAATCTGTTTCCTTAGGTCAAAAAAAAAAAAACAAAAATCAAGTAGAGGTATAGATTACTTAAATCCATTCCTAAATGTTCACACAGAAAATTAAAGACACTAATCAACACCCCTAAACATCGTAGGTGTGTTGCCTCTTTTTTTTGGTGAACAAGAAGAAATGCCCCTAAACTGTATCTTATTAGCTTATAAATATTTTCTATACTCACACCCTGCAATACTCACCCCTGGGGACATCAGCAGTGATAGGTTCACACTTCTGGGACTACAGCTTTCAGTCATTCACCTTCACTGAGAGAAAAAGGGCACCAGCCTTTTTCTCTACCAGACTTGGAATAGGAAGGAAATAAGGCAATCATCAGTAATCAGTAAACAGCAGGTAGTTTCCGTGAGATAATAGCATAATTTATTTAATCTTAGCCTGTATAAAGTTATCTGTAGGGAAAGCAGACATATCAAATACGTGGAGTTAAATTGATGAAAACATACAGTCTGAAATGCGTGACTGAATGTATTTATTTAATTTAAGGATTGTGGAAAAATAACATGATATAAATTAAATATATACACAATACATTGCTACCAGGCTGTCCATATGGTAAAACAAATATGTATATAGCATTTGAAATGATGCTTCCAAAATGATATCATTTTGCTTAAGCATGTTCGTGGTAGTGGGCTCCATGTGCCATCTGCTGGTCAGAAGGGGTGCAAAAAACATTGAAAGAACATTGAGGGGCTTGTGTTTTTCAAGCTGCCGGAAAGGCATGACAGACCACACTCACAGCAAATTATGACAGGGAGTCAAATTAAAGTTAGAAAATGGGATTTATCAGAAAATGGAACGAACCTTAACCAAACTGATCATGTTATTTCTCAATGTTGTCTCCACCCTCTTCTCAATGCACTTGAAGTGCTGGGATTCCAGCAGAATAAAAGGTTTTGTCTTTTGTCCTCGGAAACCAATCGTGCATCGCTTTCTTCATGTCATCATCTGTCTTGAATCAACGACCACCCAGATGTCTTTTTTAGCTTCAGAAGTCCTTTGCTGAGATGGGAGAACCTGCCGCAAGATCTACCATCTCAGCAGCACTCCATCAAAGTATCATATGATAGATTAAATGACACTGAGAGCATAAGGACAAAGACATTAAACTCTTTGAGCAAAACTCAAGCACTATGTCTATCTAATGAAGACCTGGCACTACTCATCACCTGCCTTATACTGTCTCTGTGGTTAATCATGCTGGTGGCACATTCATGCAAGAATAGGGAGACAGGTCAGAATTCAAGTAAGGATGCATTCAGTCAAATGCAGGCAGGTCCTTGAAGAGAACCTGTACATGACCACAGACGGTTCCACTTGTTGGAATGAAAAATGCAATGCAATTTATTATTGCAAATGTTTCTGATGCACCATCTATTTGAATGACAGGTTCATAGCAACTGGATGAAGACACAGACACACGGGCACTTATCTTCTTATTAAGGTGGATAACTGACTGAACAGCTAAACGGACAGACCCAAAGATGGAGCTTCAAGAGTCTTTCTATCCAATCTAATAGAGTATGAGAGGATCTGCCCAGGAGAATGGGATACACTACTCAAATCCAAGTGTGCAAAGGTTGTAGAGACATACTCAAGGAGATTCAGAGCTGTAACTGCTGCCAATTGATTTTTAATAAATTTTCAAACCTTTCTGAGAACATGTTTTCACTTTGTCATTATAAGTTATCGAGTGTAGATTGATGGATAAAAATGGCAAATTTATTAATTTAAGTTAAATTTAAAATACGATGAGTGTGCAGAAAATGAATGCTACCTGAATCCACTGCATATTTCATTCTTACAGAATATCACTTTTATTATAAGCATCAGGGACAGTATGTACAGAAGCTATTAATGTGTTCTCTTACGTCCTGGAAGGTACGTCCTGGAAGGTACTATTAGATAGATAGATAGATAGATAGATAGATAGATAGATAGATAGATAGATAGATAGATAGATAGATAGATAGATAGATAGATACTTTGTTAATCCCAAGGGGAAATTCATATACTCCAGCAGAAGCTTACTGATAAAAAACAATATTAAATTAAAGAGTGATTAATATCACAGAAACACAAATAATACAAATGTTTCATTAATATTTATGGTAATTTTCTCTCCCTGTATTTCCTGCTGTCTAATATAGTAAAACATGTGCTCAAACAAAATTAAGTTCAGTGTTCAAAAACACACAATCACATTGCCTCCCTAAAGGCAGAGTTTTGGTACAGTTATTTCATACCAACAATAGAGGGCACTCTTAATCTTTGAAATGAAAAATGAAAACTGAAAGTGTAACGACAGACTTTTTTTTCTTTCTTCATTTTCAAATTAAACAATGTATTTAACAATTTGTCATAAAGGTTTCACTCTCTGTGCTGCCATATTCTGAACTAGCACAGGTTAGGTTGACTGGCAATCCTAAACTTTTTATATGCTTTGTTGTGTGTTTTTGTGTTTGTACAAAGTGTGCAATGCGCTAGACTGTTTGTGTGGGATGACTTGCCTGCTTAATTAAGAGATGGGCCTTCGGTTTCTGATTTAAAATCAGGCTGATGACTCCTGACTTTAGTCTATGATTAGGATACCCTGAGCTGTTGATAAGTTGTGCACTGCAGGTCTGACACCAGAAGATTTTCTAGTATAAAGTTAACATGAACCTCAACATTATTTTCTGTAGAACTCTCTTTTTGCTGAAATGATGCATGTGACAGAACATCAGCTAACATGTTATACTTGCCTGGAGTATAAATCAGCTCAAAATCACAGAGTTTAGGTTGAATTTTATATATACTGTTCAAAAAAATGCAAGGAACACTTTTTAATCAGAGTATAGCATCCAGTCAATTAAACGTGTGGGATATTGATTGGGTCAGTTAAGTAGCAGAAGGGGTTGTTAATCAGTTTCAGCTGCTTTGGTGTTAATGAAATTAATAACAGGTACACTAGAGGGGCAACAATGAGACAACCCCCAAAACAGGAATGGTTTAACAGGTGGAGGCCACTGACATTTTTGTCTCCTCATCTTTTTTGAGCGTTTTTTCATTAGTTTTGCATTTGTTTACGGTCAGTGTCACTACTGTTAGCATGAGGCGATACCTGGACCCTACAGAGGTTGCACAAGTAGTCCAGCTTCTGTAGGATGGCACATCAATATGACACATCAATATGGCAACTAATATTGCACTGTTTAACTCAAGATCTCTTAATGGCAAAGCATTGGTGCTGTCAGAACTCATCACTGACACCGAACTTGATATACTGTGTCTAACGGAGACTAGGCAAAAACCGAACGAATTTACATCTCTCACGGAGGCGACTCCACCTGGTTTCACTTTCCATACAGAACCTTGCAACTCTAGACAAGGAGGTGGGCTAGCAGTAATTATCAGAGCAGACTTAAATATCAAACAAATCCCAATTGACTGTCCACTGTCTTTTGAGTGCCTGGCTCTTAAACTAATAACGGAATCAGGACCTGTCTCATTCATTGTTCTTTATCGTCCCCCAAAATACAATGCATCCTTCTTATCTGATCTGATTGAACTTTTAACCCACCTAAGCTCTTATTCTCAGAGAATTATCCTTCTCTGTGATTTCAACATCCATATTGACATTACTACATCTAAACTGAGAAATTAATTCCTATCCTTACTGGACTGTTTTGACTTGACACAACATGTTGATTTTCCCACCCACTCTGGTGGTCATATACTGGATCTGATCTGCACTTCTGGACTATCTGTTGCCAACATTTACAGCACTGATTCGGGACTCTCTGGCCATAAAGCAGTATTTTTCACTGTCTCACTGCCTTTCCCTCCTCTTACCTGTAAACGACAAATTTCTTACAGAAACCTTAAAATTATCTGTCCCTCTATCCTTTCTGGATCCATTTTTGATCTTTTACTGTCTGCACCTATTCCGTCAACACTAGATAGTCTTGTTGACCACTACAACTCAGCCCTTCATTCAGCATTACATAAAACAGCTCCTTTAAAACATAAGGAGGTTTCCTTTAAACGTTCAGCTCCTTGGTATAATTCAGAATTGCGATCTATGAAAGCAGCTGGCCGACGCCTTGAGAGAAGGTCACGTAAGACTGGCCTCACCGTGCACATCCAGGCTTTCTCTGACCACCAAAGAGCTTACAGAGAAGCACTAACTGCTGCTAAGAACACCCATTATGGCAGAATAATAGAAAGTGGCCACGATAACCCAAGGGTTTTGTTTTCTGTAGTTAATAAACTACTCGAACCTGCATCTGGCCCAACTACCTCATCTACTGAAGTCTGTGAGGAATTCCTCCACTTTTTCCGTAACAAAATTAAAGATCTAAATAATTCAACTAACATAAATACATCATCTGTTTATATCTCTCCCTGTTTTCTCACTCCATCCAGCTCCTTCTCTAAGTTCTCACCAGTCACATCTGCGTTTGTTAATAACCTGCTTTGTAAGATGAGGCCTACTACTTGTGTACTGGACCCCATCCCCACCACACTACTTAAATCCTGCCTTCATGCCATAATCCCGACTGCTACAACAATAATAAACTCATCCCTTGACACTGGCTCTGTGCCGCTCACTTTTAAAATCACTTCTGTAACCCCAATGTTAAAAAAGTCTGGTCTTGATGCTGACAATCTTAACAATTTCCGGCCCATTTCCCACTTACCTTTCCTGTCAGAAGCTCTTGAGCGTGTTGTAGCCTTCCAGCTCTCCAATTACTTAACCACTAATAACTTGATGGAACTCATTCAGTCTTGTTTCAGGGTGTGGCACAGCTGTAAAACTGCTCTGCTACGGGTAACCAATGATTTGCTTATGGCAGCAGACTCTGGACAAACCAGCATATTAATTCTGTTAGACCGCAGTGCAGTATTTGACACTCAGGTCAGACATGACATTCTACTGTCCAGAATGGAGAACATGCTGGGTATCTCTGGCACTGCCCCCCCTGGTTCAAGTCCTATCTGACTGATAGGCAAGAGTTTGTTAGTCTTGGCAACAACAGATCCATCTCGGCGCCAGTCACACAAGGAGTTCCTCAGGGCTCTGTCCTCGGCCCTCTGCTTTTCTGTATTTATATGCTTCCCCTTGGCCATATTATTCGTAGCTATGGACTGGGCTATCATTTTTATGCAGATGATACTCAACTCTACTTCAATGTTAAAAGTGGAACTTCATCAGAGCTTTCTCAGCTCACAACCTGCCTTAGTGAAATTAAAACATGGATGGAGCAGAACTCTTTAAAATTAAATTGCAACAAAACTGAACTCCTGCAAATTCGGACTAAAATGCAACTTAATAAAATGAGCTCCTTCCCAGTCCATCTTGGAGGTGATCTCATCAGACCTGCCTCTACTGCAAAAAAATCTTGGTGTCATTTTTGATTCCTCCCTCTCTTATGCCGCCCACATAAATCACATTAAAAAACTTTCTTATTTTAACCTCCATAACATATCCCATGCTCACTCTTTCCTCTCCTTTTCTAATGCTGAGAAACTTGTCAATACTTTCATCACATCCCGCATCGATTATTGTAACTCGCTGCTGGCAGGTGCCTCTTCTAATCTTATATCACAGCTCCAGCTTATTCAAAACTCAGCTGCAAGAGTCCTTACTCGAACCAGCAGCAGTGAGCACATCACACCCATCCTGCTCCGTCTTCACTGGCTCCCTGTGTCTTACAGAATCAAATATAAAATCCTACTTATAACCTACAAAGCCTTAAATAACCTATTGCCAAACTACATCAGTGACCTTCTCTATCGCTATGTGCCTGCCCACCCACTAAGGTCCTCTGGTTCTGATTCTGCCCCACACTAATCTATACTCCATGGGTGACAGGGCCTTCAGCTATATAGCACCCAGACTCTGGAATGACCTACCGAAATTAATCAGGTCAGCTGACTGCATGAATTCTTTTAAAAAACAACTCAAAACGCATCTGTTCAGGAAAGCTTTTAGCTCTACTTGACTTTATTACCTTTCTCTCAGTTTACCTCTCTGTCAAGATGCTCATGTAACCTGTATGTGTGTGCTAGACCATCAATAATGTTGTCTGTTAGGCTTTCTCTGAATTTACTGTCTTAATCATCTTTATTTATTCAATTGATTTGTACAATGCTATATACGGTATACCCTGTCGTTCTTTCTTATATTCTGTAAGTGCCTTGAGAATGGGAAAGGCGCCATATAAATTAAATGTATTATTATTATTATCAATACGTGCCATTCCCAGAAGGTTTGCTGTGTCTCCCAGCACAGTCTCAAGGGCATGCAGGAGATTCCAGGTGACAAATACTTACTCTAGGAGAGCTGGACAGGGCCATAGAAGGTCCTTAACCCATCAGCAGGACCTGTATTTGCTCCTTTGGGCAAGGAGGAACAGGACGAGCACTGCCACAGCCCTACAAAATGAGGGCCCGACATCCTCTAGTGGGCCCTGTGCTCACTGCCCAGCACCGTGGAGCTTGACTGGCATTTGCCATAGAATACCAGAATTGGCGTGTCCACCACTGGCACCTGTTCTTTTCACAGATGAGAGCAGGTTCACCCTGAGCACATGTGACAGACGTGAAAGGGTCTGGAGAAGTTGTGGAGAACATTATGCTGCCTGTAACATCATTCAGCATGACTGGTTTGGTGGTGGGTCATTGATGGTCTTGGGATGCATATCCATGGAGGGACACACAGACCTCTACAGGCTAGACAATGGCACCTTGACTGCCATTAGGTATCGGGATGAAATCCTTGGACCCACTATCAGACCCTATGCTGGTGCAATGAGTCCTGGGTTCTTCCCGGTGCACGACAATGCCCAGCCTCATGTGGCGAGAGTATTCAGGCAGTTCCTGGAGGATGAAGGAACTGATACCACTGACTGGCCCCCACGCTCGCCTGACCTAAATCCAATAGAACACCTCTGGGACATTATGTTTCGTTCCTCCGACGCCACCAGGTTGCACCTGTGAAGTTATCACGTGAATGATCCAAGATGTCTTTATAACAAATGTTCAGTGTTTATTGTAAAAGTAAACTCGTAGAAATGCACTTTCTACATGGAAAAACTTTCATCTATATTTCTGATATTATTATTATTAACACAGTTCAAGGAATCTCTTCAAATGTATTTCAATAAATAAGCAAAATAAGAACTCCCTGAGGATAAAAAAAATCTAAATTTCAAAATGGGAAGATGAAATATTGTCCGCATCGGAATATATTAAAAATAAATATAAATTAAGAGTATATGTGCACAGTGATCTCACTGCTTGCAAAGGGAATCTCAAAAAAACAAAAGAAAGGGTTTTTAAAACGAAACAACTATTTGCTTAAGCTTATGTTAAAGTAACAAATAACATCAGAGCTCAATTAATATTTGGTTTTGCACTTTTTCATTATACAGGAAGCCTTGAACAGTCATATTATAATGAGAAAATTGAGTTTTGTCACAGACAGTAAAATTGCATGCATTAAGTTGACAGGTATAACCTGAATGATATACAATTTCACAACTATAAAACATGTTTTATAGTTGCAAAACTGTGTCTGTGTGGATATTTTTGGTGTGGCAAAAAGTAAAAGTTAATTGCTGAAGAACTAAAGCTAAATAAAAACAAAACAACAAAAAATGCATTTAGAAAATGGCAGAAAAAACTAAAACTAAATAGAAAGAAAAACAGGAACAAAAACTAAATAAAAACTAAAATATGAAGATGGTAAAAAAGTAAAATGAACTAAAAACTAATAATAAAACCAAAAATAGAAAAACAAACTATTTTTTAAAACTAGAAAAACACTGGACATAGAAGTAAAATACAGAGAATGATGAAAGACTTGACACCAGAAATTTCAAAAGTGGACTTGCTTAACTTCATAGAAATGTAACAAGCATTTATGTGTGTTACATGGAGATAATGTATTGTTTTTTGTCTTGGTTATAAGATTTTCTACATCATAATTATTTACCCCATTATTTTCTAATTTGTGGGTCTGATGCTGAAATAGCTGCTGCCTCTCATCATTCTGTGCCATTTGCCATTTGTCTATTCTATTCATCATTAACTGCCATTATTAGGATACAATTTAAGGAAAATACCCCACATATAAATGTGAATT
Organism: Polypterus bichir lapradei; assembly: GCA_026402145.1. Classification (NCBI taxonomy): domain Eukaryota; kingdom Metazoa; phylum Chordata; class Cladistia; order Polypteriformes; family Polypteridae; genus Polypterus; species Polypterus bichir. The sequence continues at coordinate 154,844,358 of JANRMT010062791.1, read as the reverse complement.
AACAGGAAAACATAGAGTTACAAAAACTAAAATTATAGCAGAAAATACAAATATGTATAACTTTTAATGATTGTAAATGTCATACTAAGGCTCTTTTCTAATTGTAGAATAACAGAAAAAAGACTAGCCATTTAAAAAATAATGATATCAATTAGAGGTAAGGGAGTTTTGAAGGTTGCTTATCAAGTGAATGATCCGAGATTTCTCTATAACAAATGTTCAGTATTTAATGTAAATGGTATGCTCATAGAAATGCGCCTTACACATGGAAAAATCTATTTTATTATTAACTGACTGATTATGAAACTGGTTAGAGCAAAAACTTGATGCCAAGTGGCTTCATGTCCCAAGACTGTTAGTGGAAAAATCACTGCAGTATAGTATAGTATAGTATAGTATAGTATAGTATAGTATAGTATAGTATAGTATAGTATATAACAGCATCTGCTCCAAAGCTATGCCCCAAGACTTCTTACTTTCTTACTTTTATGGGACATGTGTGATTCTTTTGGCTCAGTCCTCTACCTCAGTCACTACCCCATTTCTCTCATTAAATGTAAGGCTATCCAGCTAGGAGTTGTCTGCCTCAGAGTGGCCCGATTTGAAGTCCTTTGTTTTAGTCTACTGGTTTTACATCTTAAGGCATTAACTTCCTAGGGCTATTAAGAGCACCCAGACTGTAACTCTTTAAAAATCATACTAAAAGGTAACTTTCTAAATAAGTTGTATGTTTTCTGTTGCAATAACAAGCTATCATACTGCACCATATTACATGTAGAGTGCAGAATAAGTGTTACATTAATTCTGAGGCTAGTTTAAAATCCTACTTTATGTGTAAATAGTCCTCTTCATTGAAGGCCCTACCCCAAGCATCATGTTACAGAATGGGACATGCAAAGGCTAGACCTAGGCAACACTAGAAAACATATGAACAGTGGGATATGAAATGTATTGTAAGTGTGAATTTACAAAATAAATTAAAACTGAATTTGTTTTTAAGGTGCATTTCCAATCAAAGTGTGTTAAACGTGAACTTTACAAATTCAGTGCTTTTAATTTCAAGATTAAATGTGTGCAGTTCACACACATACAAAAATGACAGGTCATAAATCAAGCATTTTTCAGCACCTAGAGGATACCCTTGGCAGAATTTTCCTAAGGTGACAAGTTACATACCAGTTGCTAAGACACACAGGAAAAGTTTTGGCTCTCTACTCAAACGGTGCTGTTTGCTAGAAAACAGATACCCACATGTGTACTTGCTTAAGGTCATGCACTCAAACAGGTGGGAACTGTTCCAAAGGTGAAAAGGTTGTGAGGAGGAAGGTTATGTCAATATGTTCTGTGCCTCCAATCTTATAAAGCTAAAAATAACATTTTCCTGAAGGATTAGCCTGACCTGAATCATTCAAAAACAAGTTGTAAAAAACTACCACTCCCTCTTGATAGCTCAGACAGAAAGCTGGATAAGGAAGAGAAATCTGGAATGCAAATACAGGCAAAACTAACATTGGATAGAAATGTGCATAGCTAAAGAAAGAAAGAAAGAAAGAAAGATTTAAGATTTTGAGTACAGCCTTTCATTGTGTGCACCATCACAAGATCTTAGTACACTGCAACAATGTAAATTATTACATAACAGAACATAAATATTAAGGGAAATCCCAGGACTTTGGAAAGAACCTGAAATGTTGCTTATTTTAGTTAATTGCCAGATACAAGTAGATTAGAATAAAATTTACATCAATTTAACTTAGGCAGCACAATAGCATAGTGAGAAGGCCACTGTTTAAAACTGGAATGCTCTACCTATGTCTTTATGGCTTTTTTACTGGTATCTAGGTTTCCTCCCACAACTTATATGTGAATCAGAAGGTTAATCAATTACTTCAAATGAGACGAGGATATGCCCATGATTAGGTCCTACAATGTTAGTCCTTAGTTCAGGTTCCCTGCCATGTACCTGATGATTTTAGAGGCTGTGGATCCCAGCAATGCAGTAATTGGATAAGTAGACTCACACAGGGTCAGTTTGGAATCAAAAATGAATCTAACCTGATGGCAATGTGGGAATAAATATACCACACAGACATGTAAAGAACTTCTAGATTCAAAACAGATGATAACCACATGCAAGGATCAAACTCAGGACAGTGAATTCTTGAGGCAGCAACACTTATCACTGCAACACCCAATGAAATAATCTTAATTTTAAATACTGCCTTTAATCTTTCTCACAGTCACAATACTATTAATTCAAAAGCAAACAGCGCAATAAAGCAAAAAGCCAAAAAGGAAGCCCTACATATTATTTAACTGTTTACTTCTAAGTGCACGATACCACATGTCACTTTACACGTATGCAAAGAGAAAACAAGGGAAGGAAAAGCATATCTATGATGATGCAACTGTCATGTTGGTTTAAATACCACCAGTGAAAGGACCAGATGCTTCAGAAGGACTAAAGAGAGGGAGTCTCTGAGGACTCTGGAAGAAAATGCAACCCAGCAATTGCTTATAAATCAGAGACATCTTCAGTCTCTAGCCTGGTGTTCATGTGGAAGACTGACTTGGCCAACAGGAATAATCTTAGGCCTGAAGAAAACATCATTCTGGAATGAACTTCATGTATATATGATGTGTCCATTATAAACAGCTGTGTATTTGTCAGTATTGAGTAGTGTTCTGTCTGAACATACACTTTCTATAGGATAATGGGGAGGAGCAAAGGTTAAGCATTGCCCACCCTTAATCAGCTGAAACTCAAATTATTTTCTTAGAGCACACTTCCTACTGAGAATATCAAAGTATTGTACACATTTACATAATATATAGTTAATATAAAATACAAAATAACATTCAAAGTGAAATAAAACACCACTTGTGCCTGATGCTTGCTAGGATAGACTCCACCATCCCCGTGACCCTGCACTGGATAATCAGGTGTAAATAATGGATGGATGGATGGAAGTACAAGGATGGTAAAAAGTACAAGTAAATATACATATATTTCCTACAAACGTCTGTCATTCTATTCAGGATTATCTCTTGATGGTATTGAGGATACTGGTTAGGCTCTGGTTCCCTGCACTGGACTAAATAAGCATGAATATTATGCTTATATGTATATTGTATATGGTATACTGTATATTGTAAGTGCCAGAATGAATGGATGGGCGTCCCAACTCGGGTCAAGGAATATTTTCTACCCATTTGGGAGGCCATAATAGATGAAGCACAAGAATGCAGGCACAACCTGGCTGAGATGGTCTTTGGTTTCTGTCCCAGTCAGGATACCCAGACAATGGATGGACGAGGGACGAATGGATATTTTAAACAGTTCGTCCCCCAGCACGAGAGGTAACATTTTTCCTCCCGCTGGAGCCCAGTCTGGACACCTGCAGGGTTGCCTGGAAATTGTAGTATGGAAGGGCTACCTTGTCGGGGTTCATGGGTGCCACGGGGGGAGCGTTGTGAAGAATGGACCTCCTGATTTCTGTATGATCTGAAAATGCTTCATGCTCCCAGGCCTGCCATAAAAGGAGGCATGTTGCCTCATGTGGTGTGTCAGAGTTGGGAGGAAGCTAGACAACACTCACAGAGGAGACACAAAGGGAGATGGAGCTGTTTATTCTGTTGCTGGTATAGTGTTGGATTGATTTGTTACTGTGACAGGGTGCTGTTACCAAATAAAGAACATTTTTATTTTATCTTGAACTTGTGTGCAGCTGAGCTGTGTCTGGTGTTTGGGCTCTGGGCTCCTCCTAGTGGTTACAATATATATTACAGAACACCTGTTTTCTGAGTACTTTGGTGTTAACCTCTCATTGTAATAAAATGGTAAAGCAATATATTAAATAAATAAAACTATTGAGTGACTGAAAAGTGCACAGAGGCTGTGTGCATGTAATGCAACATACTTCTGAAAGTCATGAGGGAAGGGTTGAATATGAAAGCCAAAATGTGCTCAAAAGCTGTGTGTATATACTAAAACATGCAACTATTAACAGAGAGCAAAGGTGAAACATAATGTAAGCATTGGCAGAGAGGTAATGCCACTGTGCCCTTTATTTGATGAGGCCTACAGTTAATGGCTCCATATAATATAAAATATTAACTTTCAGCACAGTGATCTAGTACAGGTAGACCTTCACTAATCTGGCTAACTGGGACCTGAGGACTGCTGGATTAGTGAAAATGCCAGATCAAGGAAGGATCACCTCTAAACGGTAGCTAAAATACTTCATCATACCTATAAAATATCTTGTAAATCAACTACAAGCTGGATAATAAAGGAAAATGAAACATTAAATGAAAAAGAAAGTGAAATTTTAATGAAGTAATGTACATGTACTAAAAAGGTACTGAAAACAGCAAAATTAAAAATGGAACAATACCAATATTTTGGTATTTTCAGTACTGGAAGTAAATATCAGACTTTCTCTCAATCGACAAGCGACACCCGCCCATTATTGCTAAGACATGCTTGGGACTTTCATTCCCCCCTCTTGCTTACAAGTACTCACAAATTTACTGGGTTACTGTTAAGGATTCTGTAGTCTGTGCTTGTCCGCTTGTCCTACGTTCATTTGTTAGCTTTGCACATGTTTTCAACACCCTGGGGAAGAAGCTTCCACAAAATACATTTCCAGCGGCAATTGTTCAAGACGGTCACATTACTCCGTCTCCAGGCTGAAATAAACTGCCTCAGAATTTCAGAATTTGCTAAAATAATGTTGATGAGCTGAACATATGGAGCAAAACTCAGCATCACAATCTCGAGAGCAGTAGGATAACACGTCACAAGTAATGTGCATTACATAGTCTGATTACTTTTTAAAGTAACAAGTAACCTAACGCATTATTTATCTGACTGCATGTTTAGGCAGTTTAATAAAAAAGGCTTAAAAAACTGGGGTATCTAGATATGCAAAGTTAACAAAGAGAGAGACCTGTGCCCACAGACTCCGGGTGGTCATGGCTACCAAAGCTACATCAGTTAAGTACTGACTTGAAGAGGTGAATACTTACGACAGCGTTTCTCAACCTTTAAGTATTTGCGACCCGAGTTTTCATAACAGTTTTAATCGCGCCCCGCTAACTTTTTTTTGAAAGGAGCCCACTAATACCAATTTGTTCATTTTTAATTAATGATATATCATAGATCCATATTTTATTATACCTACTTAACTTTTATCGACATTTATCTAACTCTATATTTATTTTTCTAGTATCAGAATGTAGTTTAAGTTCATTTGTTTTGGTTTCAATAGATGTACTTTTTCTTATTTTCGATTCTTGTTTTCTTTTTTTCACATCTTCGCGCCCCCCTAGAAGGGCCCGCCCCACAGTTTGAGAACCCCCGACTTACGAGATGAATTATGTTGTATTTTATACTTATACATCGTTTATCATTTTTCAGAGATCTGTTTTCACTTTGACATCAAAGAGCCTTTTTATGCATATCAGTCTCAAAAAAGACAAATTAAAAATTCACCGTGATAACAATTTGTAAAGATTTTCAAGGGCGTAAATTTTTTTTATATAGGCACTGAAACAAAATGAGTTGAGAAAACATACATAAATGAATGTCTGAAATGATCTACAAACTGACCGAATGTATTTATTTATTGTTAATAAACATGACTAATCCTACTTCCCGAGAACTTTCTTTGTCGTTTCTTTGTTTGGTTCACGTGTTAAGTTTTAACTTTTTTTAAATGATACAAAGAAACGTTAACCTGATACTGGTTTGAAGTTCTTTCACAACTGCAGGGCCAGTGTTTTGGAAACTTCGTCTTTATTTGTAGTCAGCTTTGGAGAAAGTGTGGCAGGTGGAAGACGATCATTCGGTGACTTCTCTTCAAGCTGTCGACAGGGAGGAGGTGACTGGGGAGTTCGTCCCATTTAATTACGTCTCCTTCCTCCTCCTCCTCCTCCTCCTCCTCTTCTTCTTGTCTGTCTATATTGGGTGTATGTCCGTCAAGGTTAAAAAAAGGTAGGAGTTCCCCAGTGAGGGAATGGAAAATCCCTCGGGGCGGGACGTTTCGCGCAGTTTCCCACGGTAGGAGGACGCTGTGGTGTTGACTTCAAAAAGAGAGAGGAAGCCGGCTGCTGGCTGCATAATCTACGTGATCGCGGCGTGTTGCTTCGTCAACAGCTACTCAAAGGTAAAATCGAAATGTTCCGGAAACGCTTACTTATTAGAAGGTCGCTCTCATAGCGTCATGTTTTTTTGATCCTTACCATCATCATATTCTTACTCTGTCTCCGTCATCTTTCTGGTTCCGCTCGACTGGCGCCCGAGCTACACTCCGTTTTGTGGAAGGCAGCAGGTAGAAGGAACGCGTTTTTAACGTGCGCGTTCACGAATTGGCGGGCGGGTGGTTAGTTGTACTCCCGTCTGAGCAGGAGGAAGTAGCGCTTGCTTGTGTGTTCGCGTTTTACCTTGATGGATCGGTTATTCATATTTAAACACTGTTTATTTCTTCCTGTTATCATTTAAAGCGACTCATCAGACTGTATGCTGTATTGTTGTGCCAACAAGCCGAAGAAGAGCGACGGTCCAGCCGTAGGTGACGAGCAGCTGAAGTCAGAAGAGAGGCGCAAGGCGGACGGTATGTACGACGCAGCAGGGCCCCGTGACAGGCCAGAGGACGCACCGCCGCAAGCGATGGCACAACCAGCAGCTGCCGAGTTTCATCCGGAGCAGCTGAGCTTCGACTCTCCACAGCGTCGACTGGGCAAGCGAGCTCCAAAGTTGGGAGTCATCGGACGCTCAAAGAAAGGTAAGGGGAAGGTTGGGGGTAAGTAATGCGGCCTTGTGCCGTGAAGGCGGACTCTTCAGGGCAAGGTGGGACTGCACTTAGGGTAGTTACGTAACTGCTTCAAAGCCATGGGTTCAAGTTTTGATCACATACCATATCAGTGTGGAGTTTTTATGTTCTCCACGTGTGTGCGTCGTTTTTTTTTTTGTCCGAGTAGTTTGTTCGGCTTTCTGCCTATATCACGAAGACCCTGCAATGAGTGAGAGAAGTAGAGTTGGAAACGCATGCTAAAAATCGATCACGCATCTGACAGGTGTAAAAGTCGGAGGGGTTAATCACTTGACTGGGGTTTGTACATTTTAATTCATCTGTCTTGATCAGCAATGAATTGACACGTCATTCGACCACGCTTTTGTCAGACTTTTCTTATGTACCTTTTTCCTTTTCAGTGAACGGGGTGTTGCGCAATACTTGACAATTGAGCTTGTAAAATAAAATAAAAACTTGTAAAATGTTTTCTTGGTATACGTCTGACACGAAACACAACCGATTGTATTTCAGATTTAATTTAAGTAGTTGTATACTGTGACTTTCTTGATGTTGGTCTAGTCATCTGTCTTGGTTTTTGACATGTTTGAATGTTATTAAGTGTTTTCCACAACAGTCTGTTTTAGTTCTGCCACTATAAAGGGAAGTTCCGCTTCAGTCGATTTCTAGAAATTTTTTGGAAACTGAATAAAACACAGTGAATAATAGGCAGGGGTTTTCATCCCTGGTCCGCCCAGTGTGAAGTTTGTCTGGTCTTTCCATGTCCACATGGTTTTCCTCCCGCAATCCAGAGACCCTTAAGTTTAGGTGGAATGACAATGCTAAACTGCCCCTTATGTATAGGGTGGTCCAGATCTAATTATGCAATTTTCATTACGCTATAACTTAAGTTTATTATATAGAAAATAACCCGAAAAATCCTGGACCATCGAGAAGTGTGCGAACTGATGACATGAAAAATCGTCTTTGCGCCGAACTGGAATCGTTCTCCCATAAATCAGTCATCCAGACGATCTGGATCTGCATAATTAGATCTGGACCACCCTGTATTGGGCTTGGAACCACTACAATTTTTCCACCCCTTCACCTTAATTGGAGTTTTGTTTTGTTTTCTTCATTTTTCTTCCGTCTACCCTGGCAAACTGAACTTATCATCAGACCTTGGTATAGAGAGTTAATAAATATATATTTAAGAACTTTTTTCTTAATCATATATTGTGTAACTACTGTGCATTGTTTTGTTTGTATACAATTTATGTATTATTGTCCAAGCACTTTGAGCTATATTATTTGTATGAAAATGTGCTATAAAAATAAATGTTGGATGTGTGTGTGATCGGATATGCTCCAGAATTCCATCCTACCCTGTGATCAGGATAAAGCAAGATTTAACAAAAATGGATGGATAGATAGAAACTGAATGCAGTGTTGATGAATACTGTATTTGTAGAATATGATGATCAACCTCTACTTTATTTATCAGAATTATGTAACAAAACACCTAATCCAATCCATTTGCTTCAGATTAAGCAAAAGAACAAGCCACTTTATCAAGTTAAAGACTTCACATTTCCACACATAGATGGAATTTACCAGGAACTTCCATTAACCAAATTAATTAAACCATAAAGTTTCCCATCTGATTTGCATAAGAGAATAAACAAATAAGGATTTATAAAGTACATGTTTGTTTGACATTTCAGTCACTCTTCTAAAACAAAACATGCAGGAAATGTTTTTCTATTCCTGTGATGGACTGGTCTAGTGCTCTGTTTAGGGTTTGTTCCTGTCTGTCTTTTCCCTATGCTGGCTGGGATTGGCTCCAGCACCCCCTGTGACTCTTTTCAGGACTAAGCGGGTTTGAAAAGACTGACGATTTCAGTGTGGTGAGAGATTTGAACAAGGATGTCAACATTTGCTGTTGGTACATTTAAATTATTGTGATGCTGAAATTGTACGCTTTTCAGTCTGGCATTTTTACAGTAAACTCTGCATTCCTAGTTTCTGAACTAAACACAAGTGTCATGCCAGCTTATTATAGCAGTCCTTCTTTCATTTTAGAAGGGATCTCGTCTAACTTGCATGCAGGTCCCCTTTGGATTGGTTTAGAATAATATATGCATACAATAATATGCAGATGTTTAATGACAGCAACATTTATTTATTTATTTATTTATTTATTTATATAGAACATTTTCTTTCAAGGAATGGAGTGCATAGTGCTTTATAAGATGTTTTGTTTTTTCTTAACTTTTTCTTTGACATGTTGGAATTCAGTAAGAATAAGAGAATAAATTGCATACCAAAAATAATAGAATGCTAAACAGTCTTTGTCAATTTGGATTGTTTTAAATCATCATCATGTAAGGTTGTGAAGTTATTAAAATACAAGGTAATATTTATTTCCTTGTTTATTATAGTAAGTCCTAAATACTACACATAAAGTAGTTTTGTATAGTCTGAGTATCTTTATGCTTTTGGTAAGATTTTTGATTTTACATCCATTATACTATGTTAAAAATAAGTCCCTGAGTAGCAGTACTTTGCATATGAAAAGCAGCATTGAAATGAATGCTAGTGTGTTGTCAGGCAATAATGATTTAAATATTTAAAAGGTCTTTTATGCTGGATTTAAAAGCAAACAGTCCAGTAATTTAGTTGGTATTGATATAATCCAAGAGCATGAGCAAAGCAACACACTTATTTAAAGATGTTTTTTCATAGTTTTATATTTAACTGAAGGAATCTTTAGGATATTTTGCACATTGTGAGTCATGTAAAGGAACAAATAAGTGGTGGTGGCAGTGTGCTTTATGAATTTGCCTTGTCAGTTCACCATTCCAAAGAAAGAGCTATTTAAATGAAGGCAAGTCTGGTACCACAATTTTCAGAGAATTTCTGTAAAAGTAACAAATTTGGTCATTAGGACTATACATGAACAGGGTGGTTGTTCTAAACAACTTTAAAATGGTGAGTTTTATATTTCACATTTTGGTGCATTTACCATCACAAGCACTAATTGTATGTTGGTAACAGATTCTCTGTTTCAACATACTTATTCTTTTTTTGTTGGGTTTCATTTCAAAGCGCAATGATGAAAGTAGATAATGACCTTTCAGTTTTTGCAACTTCCTGCATTGATTCTCTTGTGAAATGACCAGTCTTCACTTTACGTAACAGAAACATGCACTCGGACCTTCCAACTCAATATAATGTTTAGCTGTTACTGTATAGTGGCAGTTAATGTATTTTGTACTTGCACATACTGGGCTCATTTAGAGTTGGCAGTTGCACTACTCCTCTTTGGGATGAAACTAGAGAATCCCCATTTGGCCAATGAAAACCTGCGCAAACTCCAGTCCATAGATGAGCTAGAATTTCACTTTTGGTTCTTTTGAGGTGACGCAGCTCTCATCAGTATGTTACTGGACATCAGTCCTTCATCACTTAAACCACATTTCTTAAACATTAAGGCAAATTAGTGCATAAGCTGTTTGATTACTCAGCACTTGTAGAAAGTTGCCTGTAAGTTTCATTAACCAGTAGCTCTTTAACTCAGTCCTATGGACCCCAAGTTGGTGCAGGGTTTTTTTTTTTTTTTTTTAATTCCCTAAAATGGCTTTATTTTTTAATTGGACTCCTAACCACTTTCCATATTTCCCAATTTCCATGTTTTTGGGTTCAGTGTATACATTTCAAAACTAACTGAAGCCTTTCAGCATTCAGTATTGTTTCTCCAGGTGTCTGCTGTGCTCAGTGTTTGTTGTTATTATTAGGATACAGTTTTGTGCATTTTAAGATGTGAAATAAGAGAAGAGAGATGAGGAAAAAAAGGATGACCCAATTAAGTAAGATCAGTTAAAGATGAAATGGACTACTGATTGAAACTGGCAGGGGTTGGAAAAAATCTTGCAGCCACATGGGACAGAGTTTGAGAACCACTGTCCTAAGCAATGCCATATCTGACTGGATAATATCTGTACAACGTCCAGTAAAAGTGGAGTACAGATTAAGATGGCATTAGTTTTGTTCAATTTAGTCTTCAAACTGAATTTTGTAAATTATAAAGGTGTGTTTTTGTTTCACTGTCTCTGTACATGCAAAAACATTTTTTTTTTTTTTGCAGTTGTGATAGAAGATGAAGATTTGGACGATGTAATGAACAACAATGGCCTTTTTCCTTTGACCCTTGACCTGACACCTATTTCCTAAAGTTTGCATGATGCTTATGTATCTCATCTGATGAAAGCCAAACTCTACAAATATTGGCTTCTGGAAGATGCATTTTCTGACTAGAAATGGAATGGCACTTTGTTTCAATCACATGTATTTTTTTTTTTTTTGTCTTTTTTTTTTTTGTTTTTTCTAAGTGTACCACAGGGAAAGAGGGAGGGGGCACATCGGGATCTGAAAGCCAAGCGCCAAATTTGTGATAATTTGCACAGTACAATATAAATTTTGTATGTTTACAATTAAATGCCTGTCTGTCTTAAATCCATGCAGAGACCATCACATTGGTGGGACCGGAGTGTGTTGTGCTTTTCAGGCTTTGTATTAAGCTTTATATTTCTCTTTGAATCTGTGATATGATGTTTGTATTTAAAAAAAAAAAAAAAAAAAAAAAAAAATTGAAATAAATCTATTTATGATGAACTTGTACAGTTGCATGAAATATTTTTTATTAGAATACAGATTATTAATTTTTCAAACAATTCATGATAAATTTTATGGTCTTTTTACAGGCTTTCCTTGCATTGTTCAACTTTATTTTGTCATCCAATTTCCTTTATAGTAAACTTAACTTTTTAGCCAGGGCATTTTATACATCTAAATATAAGATTGTGCAACGGATGCATTGGTTTAAAATGATTATCCCTGGTATCTGATCTGAAAAAAATAACTGCTTAGCAGGAGAAATAATACTACATATCATGGATTCACATCCCCCCAAGTTTAGAGAATTAACTTAAGAAGTGCACGACTGGGTTCCCATAGAGAGTATTGGCCCTCTAATTAATTTCCTGGTTATAGAGTTCATTCTGTAATGAATCCACTAGATACAGAGCTTGTATATGTCAGGTATAATATTACTGCTGAAGGATGGCACTTAGAAGGGGGCAAGTCTTTTTAATTGTGTGTGTCATTTTGTTTTAATGACCCCTTTGGGTGCCGGAGACAATGGACAAAGACTTGCCTGGATACCTGGCTTCCTCCTCTTCCTTGGTCAGAAAGAGGCAGTCATGAGAATTGCATAGATTGAATATACTGTATATTTGTAACATTCACAATATGTTTGTGTAAGCATGTGTGTTATGCACCAATGGGTTGGGTGGGCATCAGTAGTTTTATAACTAGTACGTGTTGTCGATTAAACTATCCATTTGTTTGTGTGGTAACTGACAACCAAATACTTGATGACTGGGAAAGCAGTCGATGAAAACATATTAGGGAAATAAGGACATGTTGATAAAAGAGCAATGGTAGTGGGGAGTAGGTGATAATGCAAGTTTAAAAGGTATTGAAATTGGAATAGAAACTTAAAATTTAAAATACTGTTCACTGCCAAAGTGATGGGATGGAAGTTACAAAAGAGTTGACATTCTTTTAAAAAAAACCCAACCCGTTTTGTTCAGGCCTTATTAATTACAGCAGGGGTTCTTAAACTCGGTCCTGGGGGACCCCTGTGGCTGCAGGTTTTTGTTCCAAACAGCCTCTGGTTTTAATTGGACTCCTGTGCTAATTAAGTGATCTGTTGTTTCCCAGATTCCCTGTTTTGGGGAAAAATATACAAATTAGAAAACTAAGTTTGGTAAAAAAAAAAAAAAAAAGTAGTAAAATGTACTAAGCAGTTATATGTATTTTTTTCTTTTTAACAGTTTTTTCATCTTGATTGTCATTCTAGGTGTTCTTATTGTTTAATTAATCCGTTATTTACTACTTTGTGGGGCTGACACAAAATTAGTTGCAGCCTTTCACGATCGAGTGTTGTTTGCTTGGGTTTCTGCTCTGCTTGTTTTTAATTGTCATTATTAAGATTCAATGAAGGGAGCAAACTGCACAGAGAAAGGGTGAGATATAATAAAAAGAGAGTTAAGCATTTCAATCCATAGCAAAAACAAATATAAGAAATGTTTCTTATAAATGTAAAAATCATGCTGCTGTGCTTTTCTGAATGTAGAATAAAATATAAATAAAACCAGCTAATTAAAAGAAATCAGTGCTATCGGGTGTTGTCACTGATTAGGAATCTGGTTGGAACAAAAACCTGCAGCCACAGTGGTCCCCCAGGCCCGAGTTTAAGAACCCCTGAATTACAGCTTTGGAAGATCATATCCTAAACAAAAACACAACTGGAGTATAAACTTTATCCATGATGACTTTTTTTTAAATGAGCAGTGACAATGACACTGGCTAGTGACCACAAAAGAGGTAACAAATCGAGTTATGTGATTAGCCCTGATTTATGTGATGATTGCCTCTCATAGTCTAATTTGAGTAATGCATGGTTTACTTTTCTCATGTTGAATCATCAAGTGCTTACAAATATCATTGAGGAACCTTTGATATGACCAGCATGCCTAGTTAGCATTTGGCACAATGGCAGTAATTTAACCATGTGCATAATTACCTCACTGTTCAGGTAAGATGAAAGATAATACTAATTTTAGTGTAAATTATCCAACAGATGCTCTCCATATTACTCTACAGCAGACCTAATTAAGTGTTTTTATGACCACCTATTAAAACTACATGGCATATTACAAAGTAATTAAGATTTTATTGCAATCAATAAACATTTCTTTTTTATTTTTAATTACAGGACATGCTACTTGATTTTATAGCAGAACACAAACTTCCATTCACCCAGCCTCCAGCTGAAACACTAAGCTAAGCCATGACCAGATAGCCCACCAGAGTCACGTGTTACAACATTCTGCAAACTGAAGCATGGTTTGATGAATACATTGATTCTGAAGACCTTAAAGGATACAATGAAAATTGTTTTCTTATAATATGGAATGAGGCAGTAAGCCCTAACTTGAAAAAGAGTAAAATATCTTGGTGTGCTGCTTTTCTGTAGGCAGCTTTGAGTCTCAGTATCCATTCCGTCATTGTGGTTTATATATTCAACAGGGGTGGTTTTGACATAAAAGCCGCTGGTGGGCCCATATCAGACCTTTCCTATATGTGTGTTGACTTTTCCAATGTAAACATTAACTTCCCTAACTGATAATATCTATTTCTCTTTTGCTAATGACTGGCAAGACATTCAAGTTCACACACCTTTAATGTCCCAAGAAATCAAACAATATACTGCTGATGTTGTAGTACCCTCCGAAATTGTCACCATATGAAAAAACAGCCACAGAGATTTAAGCACACCATTACAGGCTCTAAAAAAATGAGAGCACTGCAACTAGAATAATCTATTGGCTTTGAATTTCCTAAATTGAAATGGCAACACCCAAAGTTTAGAATCAAATGGGTTTGAGGTGAAAAAGGACAAACATCACTGACACAACACACAGACTACACATACACAGTACATACTGAAACTCAAACTGCACACTGCACATCCATCAGAAACACTACCATTCTGTCAGGTGTTTCCTGCTTAGACCAAGGCCAGAAAATAATTGATTTTCTACATATATACCTGTTCTTTCAGCTCTGCATTTCTTTGACACCGGAGCATCAGACCGTTGCCTTCTTTTCCACAAAGTAAGAAGGAGTACATGTACACTTCCTTGGCTTTTTCAAATTTAGCGTGGTCTCCTCCAGCAGTGGGTGCAAATCAAGTGCAGCGTAATGGTGGCTCTGAGGCTAAGGATCTGCACTGGCAATCAGAAGGTTGCTGGTTTGAAACCCGTAAATGCCAAAATGGACTCTGCTCTGTTAGGCCCTTGAGCAAGGCCCTTAACCTGCAATTGCTGAGAGCTTTGGGTAGTGAGAAAAGCGCTATATAAATGCAAATAATTATTATTATTATTTATTATTATTGTGTTATGAACGATACGTTCTTGATACTGATCTCTTTTTTTTTGCAATTACTGCAGCTGTCTTCAAGGGAGCAAATGGTACTGGAATTTTCATACCTCTTCACTGGTGTATGCTGCATGAGTTCATCTGAGCAAAGTTCTAACCAGACGTACAAATACTCTATTTAAATAAAAAGAAAAAAAAATGAGACTGTCCTCATCTTAAACTGGGCGATGACTTTCAGGCCTCAGCACTGGAATGGAGAGTTCAGACTGCACACACACACACACATTAGGGTATAGAGAACACTGCAGGGCCAATTGTTCATCCACTCAACTAAAAAAAAAAAACAGCCTGGCTGTACTCCGCATGAAGACAACTTCACATGCTACAAGAGGCAAGATTTTTCTTGATAAGCAATTACATTGGGTATATGATAGAAAATTGGAGAAAACTGTTTAAGAAAACAAAGCAGAATGTTGTTATAAAAATTTTAATAATAAGTTAAATTACTGAGGGAAGCTTATTGCCTATTTTGCACCACATCTGCTGAGGCTGAGCACCACTGGTCCTTAGTGCTTAAATACCACTGGTATTCAATAAGCTTTGCATTCATACAGTATAACCTGCTTATGAAATGTTATTTTTCATGTACCTTTTCTGCATATTATTATAATGCAACATGGTTTGCTTTTCTCTATTATGTATTTTTGCTTTTTTTTTTTTTTTTTTTTGAACAGTGAGAAAATATTTCCTGGGTTCTGCCCCAGAGTAACACTGATAAGGCCATTATGTTTCCAGATGAAGCTCCTCTTTAAACACTGATTGGTTTATTGTACCAAAACAGTGTCAACAACAACATTTATTTCTATAGCACATTTTCATACAAATGATGTAGCTCAAAGTGCTTTACATGATGAAGAAAGAGAAAAAACAAAATAAATAAGAAAATAGAATTAGGGGACACTAATTAACATAGAATAAAAGTAAGGTCTGATGGCCAGGGAGGACAGAAAAATAAAAAAAAAAAAACTCCAGCCAGCTGGAGAAAAAAATAAAATCTGCAGGAATTCCGAGGCCACGAGACCACCCAGCCCCCTCTAGGCATTCTACCTAACATCAATGACCTCACAATCAGTCCTCATTGTATTCAGGGTTCACATGGAAGAACTTGATGATGACGGTCATGTGGACTTCTGGCCTTTAATCCATCAATGTAGGGACATCACAGTGCTTTGATCAGGTGGTGGTGGTGGCGCAGATTGCCACCACAGAAAAACGGAAAAAGAACTGAAGAGAAAGTAGGGGTTAGTACAGATTGTGGAGCCACCAGGAATGATATTGATAATTAAAAGCATATATAGAGTATCAGGATTAAACTAAAATGAAGCTCTGAGAAAGCCATGTTAAAATAATGAGTTTTTAGCAGTTTTTTAAGGTGCTCCACGGTATTAGCCTGTTGAATTGCTATTGGCAAGCTAATGTTACAAAAAAGTGTTAGCACACTAGTATTTGAGACCCTACAACCATTGAACCCTGGACACACTGGAGCACCAAAGCTGCCTTTCCAGTTCAGCCCTTGGACTTTTGAATTGCAGCTTTTTGTAATCTTCGAAAAATCTGCATACTCTGACAACACCATAATAGAGGGCGCACCGGGAGCACCTCTGTGTTCCTCTCTCTTGCCTTTTTTAATGGGTTTCTCCCAGCACAGCCTGTTTGTGGATTTTTATGGTAAAAGATTGTTCAATGCAAGCTAAATATAAAGTTTTTATCTTTGTTTTTGTTGTGGTTAATTATCCCCATTGTGGCTTTGAGGTGGCGCTGAAAGCAGAGCGACTTTTCCAGGATGCATTCGCCTGCACTGATCACAAAAACTACCAAAGAAGTGAACACTCCCTGCTGGACACATTCTCTGATGAATGTGGTTACATTACTTTAGAGTACTTTGCTCCACCCAAAAATCAAATTTTTTATATGTTACTTACCCCATGTATTTCGCAGTAATGACTATTAAAAAAATGTAATCTCATGTATTCATGGAGAATGATGATTAAAAAACAAACCAATGGTGACCAACGCTGTACAACATCAAATTTAAAAACAGTATCTGGAAAAAATAAAAATCTCATGATGCTTGTGTTGCTTAATCCACATGTCAGTTATCCAGTTGTTTGCTCACAATATGGAAACTGAGCTTTTCAATTGAAGATTCTGCCCCTCCCCACCCCAACGCCATTCGTTGGTCAGGAGTCTTGTCTTCAATTTAAAAGCTTAGCCCTGTGTGAAGGGGCTTCCTGTTTGTGGACTTCTTTAATTTTCCAGATGCTTTTACAGTATTTACAAATATTTTAGAAAAAAATGTATGCACTTTGCACGTTGTGAACATGCGACTGACTTGACATGTGGATTATATGACATTAGTAATGTGAGATTTTTTTTCAAGGATATTTTTGATAGTTTTTGTTGTTGTCCAGAATTGGTCAGTGTAGTCTCCTATTTTGTCAGAAGCATTGCTTTCTCTGCCATCACTACAAACTACAGTAACATCAACGAAAAAATCATTTTTAGATGGAGTATTCCCTTAAGGGTCCAGAAAATAAATTGAACAAACTAGACTTAATCATGGCAGTAGGAACAAACATCTACATCTTGGTATTGCAAACCATTAACTCCACCATCGCTGTTCCAAAGCCCAGGTGAGAAAGGAGGAGGGTTAGACGCCGGGTTAGCAATCCACCCCCATAAAAAAACTTACGTGCTACAGCAACAGCAAAAAAAGTCGCACACTCTCGTTGTGATGAAGACAGTTCAACCCAGAAAAACACAATGCCTTGAGTTCCGGCAGCCACTGTCAATAAACTTCATTGACTTTAAGAAGACAGAAAGTCACTATGGCATATTGTCAGACTATATGGCATTCCACAACTCTATGTAAATGTCATCGAAGATCTGTACCGAAACTCCAACTGCTGTGGAAAAAACAATATTGGCCCAACTGACTCCTTTCCAGGTCTTACAGGTGTGCATCAAGGCTGCGCATTGACACCACGTTTCTTCTTGTTGGTGATTTATTTTGTTAAGTGTCAAGCAGTTAAACGGGGTAAAGTGTAGTGTACAATGGAACGCACATTCATGGCTGACAGACCTCGACTTCACTGATGACATCACACTGCTTGCAGGAACAAAAAACAGTCTCCAATATGAAACAACTAATTTAGAAAGGGTCACAGGCAAAGGCTGACTTACAAATCAGCAGCAATTAAACTAAGACTATAGAAATAAGTGTTAGTCAGCCAATAACATCCCAAATCGTGGTCAACCAAACGGCAGTTGAAAAGGTTGACCGGTTTAATTACCTGTACAATACTTTGTCCAAAAATGATGACATTGAAGTTGAAGTAAATCACAGGATTGGGAAGGCTATAGCGGCCTATTAGCGAATGCATTCAATATCATCAATGGCAAGTGTCAATACCAATATCACAACTACATCTGTTTGTCATTCCTACTGTGACAATGTGCTAGTGAAACATGGAAAATCACCGCACAAATAGCTCAAAAACTGAACATCTTTCATCAGAGGTGTTTGCGAAGAATACTTCATGTCAAATACACTGTTCAGACTCCAAATGAAGAGCTTTTCCATAGGGCTGGTTCCAAAAGACTCCAAGATATTATTGCAGAGCAAAGATTTTGCTTACCTGGCCACATCTTGTGCCTACCAAACGACCGGCATACAAAGATAGAGTTGGACACCAACAGATGATAAAAGACTTGGCACAGTACATTCCCCGGGGATCTCCAGAATGTGAACATCAAAATGATGTCTTATTTGCAAAACTAATGTTCATGCCTTCTGCATTTAAAAGTGAAAGTGCCTTGGGACTGTCTGTAGCATTCCCAGCTACTACCAGAGCTTCTCTTTTATCGTATATTACTGCTTATCCAGTGTTTAAATTCATTGAAGCACTTTTATTAATGTCACATTAGGAGAAACGTCGTTAGGTTTGATGGAGAAGTCCAACTGAACAGCTTTCGCATATGAATGAAAGTGAAAATTACATTTTCAAATGGTATCTTATAAAGCTAACATATAAAACTACACAAGTGTCTTATGGGGTCTTTGGATGGCTAAATAAAGAAGGCACTGTCAGGAAATGAGCATGGGTCACTAATACCAAAGTAAACGTGACTATTTGAGCATCTAAATTAAAGACCAAACTCCAAAATTTGTAGTTGAAGACAAATACTGTTAAGATTTTTTTCATTTATAAGTTTTTGTTACTTTTCTGTCAGGTTTAGCATTGATTTTTTACACTTAATATGGGTTTTTGAGCATAAACATTCAAATGTGTCGGCAGTTCTTGCATTTGAAAAGTATTTGAAATGGTTAAAATGATTTTTCACTATTTTTGATGCCGTTTTGTTTTATTTATGGATGCCACCGTTCTGGGAGTACTGTAGTTAGGATATGAATCCTTGTCTCTAGGGGTGTGCTCATAGACATTGTGGTGTGAGATGTCAGTCTCTGACATTGTGTCTTTATCCAAAATCGCAAATATTAAATCAAATCCAAACTCTCTCTAAACAAAATGTTTTCTTGACTTTTCTGGTTCTGATAATTAATAATTAGGCATTTCTTTGACTATGATTCTCATTTTGTGTATTAGGCTTGTTATGGAAAAAACGTTCCTTTATTTTCAAATAAGTAATTCTCGGAGACCAGATGAAAAGTCAGAACAATTCTTTATTTGTATACAGATATGCACAAATGTCTCAGTTCATGGAGTAAGCCATCATTGATTCATTTCCTTTAATACTGTCCTATTACCATTACGTTATCTAATACATCACGTCATCTGACTCTTAATAGGCAGAATGCGATCATCTTTGCCAATTAACTACAACCACCAGTAACTTCATATACATGTTGATTCTTCCATTATTCAAAACATCTCTTCATTAACAGGGGTATCCTACGGGTTTTCCCATTGATTTTATCACTGCTTCATAATAGGGGTGTTTGGACTTTTCTCACTAGTCTGTCCTCATGTTTTAAAGGGTGTGTTTATTACTCATTTACTTTACTTTATCCTTATTAATTACCTTGATGGTTCCTCTAAAGATGAGGCAACCCTCACATGCTTAAGATTTAACCAATGTTTAGTTAACCCTTTAGTTACCTTCAGTCATTTTCCTTATACTTTTAATAATCCATTGTTACAACTTCATTTAAGTATATGCTTGTATTAAATTGTAAAAATTACCATGTATTGATTAAAAATATTTGATTTAAATTCTATAGGCTTTGGCTGTAGAGACAGCATCTTCAGAAATTACTGTGAGGAGCAGGGAGACCAGGAGCTGTCATGTCAGGCAAACTCGTAACAAAAGACAAGTAAAGGTCAGAACCAAAAAGATTGTAATATGATCAGCAAACAAAATATAGAGGCAGATCAAAACAGAAGTCAGAAGCAGAAGTTGAAAGCTGAAATGAAACCTAGTGCTCGGGATACTTGACAAATAAGCACTCTGTCCTAGAAAGGTTTTAGACAGAAATTATCCACTGAGGGGTAAGCTACATACCAAGGCCGGTCAATATTTGACATGTCACATAAACAAGATGGATCAGCAATATAATATTTAACATTTGTCTAAACTAATGAAAAGTAGCTCAGAACCTTACAAAATTAATCCTCTGTGATAAAAATGTATCATTCAGCACAGAAATTTCAACTTTGATCTTGCTTTTTTATTCAACTATGGCTCTTGTACTGATCCTTTGCCCTCTTCTTCTATTTTCCACCTGCGTTTAGCAGTACAAATACCAAAAGCACATCATTTGTCTAATGCAGGGGTCTCCAGCCTTTTTTCCCCCGAGAGCTACTTTTACAAGATGAAAATGGCTGAGAGCTTCTCATGTTTTCTAATGTTTCTTCTCATAACTTATTTCAACCCAAACAAACCGAATAAGCTTGTTTTGCCTGAACATTTACAAAATGTTGGTGTCCACAACTCACATTGTTGAATTAATACATGAATGTTGTCAAAACAAAACAGTGCAATTATAAATTCACAGATATTACTTATTCATTTGTCATTTTGTTCCATGTCCCTGTCTCACTTCACATGTCCAGTTGCATGTGTGATGTGTTTTTTTACTTAGTCAGATGACTGGCACTGCGTGGAGTCAACAAGAGTCAACAAGAGAGGCAGGTGTATGGTGGATTGGAGCCACTTAGGTTCATTCTTATGGAGTCATTTAAATGTTCATCTATCAGTCTTGTTCTGAACTTTGATTTCATGACATTCATGTCAGACTCACAGAGGTATGGAGACCCAAATAAAGCAGACATTTTCAGAGTTGCTTGGTGAAAATTCTTAAGTTATCTGGCTCTGCTAAGCTCCAGAAATGCTGAGAGTGTTGTTGAGACTTGAATTGCACATTACTGTGAAGGTTTACTAATATATAATATATAAAATCCAATGTCTGTCTGTCCATTTTAAATGAGAGAACTACTTAACAGATTTAGATCGGGTTTTTTTCTTTAATTTGCTTGAACATTCCTGTTGATTTTGTGACTTCTCTCATTTTGCTGTGTATCACAGTTCACTTGCGGTACCAATTTATTAGAGCGAATCCATGAAACACACAGTGGGCCGAGCTCTTCTCACTCACTCGCCAGCTTCGGGGTGTGTTCCTTAACTCTGCATAGCTAGCGAACGAGAGAACAATTGAATTCAACTTTGTTTGATATTTAAAATAAAGTGTTACTTGGATCTTGATGAGTTTGAGTCCAGACAATCTCTTAAGTGTATGCTGCACATTGAAAAAATAGATTGCAATTCAGATTGTGGATTGTGATTTTGTGTTAAAAGGATTGTGATATGATTTTTTGGAAAGATCGCCCACCCCTAATTTAACTAATCAAGTTTTCAAATTTATGTATGATTTATTAACCCTTTGGCGAGCTACTTGGAAAGGGGTTGCGAGCTACCGGTAGTTTGCGAGGGACGTGTTAGACCCCCCTGGTCTAATGTCATGTCATTTTCTAACCCAGATCATGTTCATGGTGGGAGGTGCTGGATCCTATCCCAGCCAGCATAGGGCGTAAGGCAGAAATAAACCTTGGACACGGGACCAGTCTGTTGCGGGGCAAACACACTCAGACACACCTGGGCCAATTTAGCATCGCCAATTCCTGTAACCTCCTTGTTTTTGAACTGTGGATGGAAATTGGAGCACCCGGAGGAAACCAATGGAGACAATGCAATGTAGCAGCACCACCATGCCACACCACTTTGTCTAATATTTTTTTCCCTAAATAATGTAGTGTGAAAGAATATTTTGTTTAAGATAGATGAAAACCTGTGATACATGCCACCATCTTGTATAGTGCCTGTGCAATGATGCCAAATACCAAAATGTCAGAAAGTCAACCAATGACATTATTTTGCTCACAACAACAGTGCTACAGTCATGAAAAATATGGAGAAATTTACAGCTTATACAAAGAAAGCTGCCCAAAATTAGACAAAAAGGCTACTGTCACAAAAAAGAAATTATAAAAAAACAACAACAGTACCAAAAAAAAATGATTATGAAATAATTCTGGGAGTTTCTAAATGTTTTTCTGGCAATGGAATGTCTTGCTTTATGCACCTTACACACAGAAAATCCCCTGCTATACAATTAAATAAAGCAGATGTATTGTTTTCAAAGCATAGTCAAAAATGTTATTTTAATTTTTTTGATTGAGATTGAGATTTGTTATAATGTTTGGTTTTCAAATAAAAGAGACACCAAAAAATGCACAGTCCTCAACAACAAAGACTGTGTGATACAAGTCACAGCATGAACTGAAGCACTTCTTTCAAAAGATGAATATTAAGCAATAGGAAAAGACAACGGGGAAGTAAAAGAAGAAAAACTAAAAACGGAAACTAAGCAAGCAGCCCACGTTTTTCAAGGGAATGCTGGCAGGCTTCCCTCTGCGGGCGTCACCAAGTCTCCTACAGGGCAAGTGTTTATAAGTATTCTGATCTTTCACTTCCTGCTTCTGACTGGCTGCTGATCATTCCACAAAGCTCAAGGGCTCACATTCTCCCAAATATGAATTCATTATGCAGCTATTTAGCCCCAGCTGGAGTTCACTTTTGGCCATTCTCACTGGGTCATTCCTGGGGTCACTGATGGCCATGTAAAGAAGGGGTATCAAACTCAGATCCTGGATGGCCTCAGTGGCTTCAGCCACTTTGATAATAAGTAACCAATTACTGACACTAATTTCACATACTTTGTTTTGGGTTAATTCTAAATGATGTGCTTAATTGTTTATTTCCTTAATCTACATCCTTATAATAAAGAAACTCAAAACAAGCCAAGAGATGACCAGCTATCTCTGGGTTTCTCGCACTGTCCTGGTGGTCCACAATTTCCAATTTAACTGTCAATGAAACCCTGTTATTTAATTCTATTGTTCGTTAGTGTTCTCATTCCGCCACACATGTCAAATACAGATTTTGTTTTTAAGATCACAGTCCACAGCAGATCAGTATTTTTCAGATCTTTATTTTCTTCTTTTCAGATATTTTTGAGACACAGGTGCAAATGGGATCAGCAGGAAAACTGATTTTTTGAGTAAACCGGAAGAAATGGGCAAAAGGCAAAAAATAAAAATAAACTGTAGCGACCATAACCCAGATGAGAGGTAAATAACTGTCAAGAAGGTCAAATAACTGTCAAGAAGTCGAAACCAGGCAATTCAAGAAAGAGAAAACACAATAGGTCAAAATGAAATTAAGGATTTTATCTGCAGATCGGATAAGGTTCCTAGCGAAAGGCTAATCTTTAATGCCGGTTGTTGATTAGGTCGAGGTCACGACCCTGGAGACTCCACCCCTAGAAATGAGGGACATGACCCTGACAACGGTACCCAGTATGACTTCTCTTAAAGAAAAAGGCTACGAAGCATCAGTTTTCAGCTTAAATCATGGCACTAGACATCCATCAGTTTGCTTTGCATCTCATTGTTGTTTGACTGCTTTATAAAGAAAAAAACAATAAAGACTTAAAATGCAAGTCAATTAAAATGAAGGCAACATAGTCTGTTAGATCATTAGAAAATTGTGAGTAGAACTGACCACTCAGCAAGCTCGACCATCTTATGCAGATAGACTGTCCAAAATAACATCAAGATGAGATTTTAAAGTCCTAAAGTATTATGAGTGAAGAAAATTGCTGAAACAAAAACCTACAGTCACGGCGACCTGAAAGAATGTGAGTTTGACACCCTGGTGCAAAGTATGAGGCCTGCCAGTCCATAACACTTGTGCTTGTTAACTCTGTTAAGTACTGTAATGGCGCTAACAAGTTGGATCAGACTGGTGATGAGTTGTCACAACTATAAGCTGCCATTCCATCATGTAAATGAGCAGCTACAGGGGAGCATCATGTGTGGCAATAGGGAGTGGTCATTTTAAGGACAGCAAGCTAATAAAATGAGTGGTGTAAAGAAGAAAGAATTAATTTGGTATTCAGAGCCTGCGCTAAATTGGTGTTAGCAGTGGTATGAGGATAAGACCAACTGTCTGATTTAACAAAGCACTGAGTGCCAAAGAGACCAGAAATTGACTTTCTTTGCTCTTCCAGGTAGTTGTTTGAGTCGAACCTCAATGCTGAGATCTGGTATCTGAAATATTAGTTGAGGCATCAATACGAAAAGGAAGACAGCTGAGAGACTGCTACATCTGCAGCAGCACAATTTCTCCATATGTTGAAGTCCATCGGTGTGGAACCATGGTTGCCAGTGGAGCTATGGGCTCATGAAATAAGATAAAGTGTAGAAGATCAAATTGCCACTGATGCCATATGAGCAGTACTTACCATCCCTGCTGTGTCACCTGACAAAAAAGCACTGAAGACCTCTGATGATGTGTTTCAAAAAGTTGTGCACAGTTCCAAGGATATGGAAGTGGTTGCTTGGGAGTGAGGGCCATGTAATGGTGCTGACAAGTTGCATCATCAAGGACAGCTCCCACCCTGGCTCTGATCTGTTTGACCTGCTGCCCTCAGGGAGGCGCTACAGGTACATCACAACAAAGACAAACAGACTCAAGAACAGTTTTTTCCCAAAAGCCATAACCATTCTAAACTCACACATGCACTGACTATACGCTGTATTGTGCAATATTTAAATTATGTGCAATAACCCAATAGTGCAATAGTTATTTATTCTTTCCAGTACTTAAATAATGTGCAATAACTCAATTTAGTTATTATTCTTTCCATCTGTATACAGCGTCGGAGAACTTTTTGTTTTTTTGCAACTTTTTGCACCATTTGTTTATTTATTTGTTGTGTACTACATATATGTCTGCACTGAAGAAGCTGCTTTTAATCCCATTGTACATGTGTATAGTGACAATAAAAGGCATTCATTCATTCATTCATTCTTCATTCATTCAGCCCAGGATAAGTCCCTCACACTATGAGCTGGCATTCCATCATTTACATACAGGAGGGCCAATAAAAATGAGAAGCCTGCAACGTTGCAAATTAATTCCTTCTAGTGAGGTGACAGCAAGCTGTCCCTTTAAGCACACCTAAAAGAGTGATGTAAAGTAAAAAAAATCTGGTGTTAAAGTATTTATAGCAGTGGTGTCAAACTCCAGTCCTGGAGGGCCGCAGTGGCTGCAGGTTTTCATTCTAACCCTTTTCTTAATTAGTGACCTGTTGTTGCTGCTAATTAACTTCTTTTGAATTCATTTTAATTGACTTGCTCTTGAAGACTCAGACCCCTTAATTGTTTCATTTTCCTTAATTAGCAGCCAAACAATAATAAGATACAAAATAAGCCAATACAGGACCAGCAAACTGTGTCCATCATACAATATCTCAAAATAAAGAAAGATGAAGGTCTCAGGAATGTTGATCTACACAGGTCCACAAAACATTTTAGCAGTGCTCTTAGAAAAGAGAAAATCAACAATTTTGGAAAAGTCTGCCATTGCACAACGAGAGCAGCAACAAGCCATGGAATTAAAGAACGAGTTTAATTAACAACAAGACTCAGTGCCTAATAAAGCAACTGCTTGGAGTGAAATTGGTTGGAGTTTGAGGCCCTGACTTAGTTGGTCTTATGTTGGCTCACTCACTTCTCATTTCATTTCTTTTTGGGTGCCATTTAAGGAAAGAAATGAAGCAATTCAGAGGAACAGTGAAGAAATTCAGAGTAACAAATCTTAAAACATAAGTCAATTAAAATGAACGGAAAAGGAGTTAATTAGCAGCAAAAACTGGTCACCAAATTAAAAAAGGGGTTAGAATGAAAACCTGCAGGCACTGCGGCCCTCTAGGACTGGAGTTTGAGACCACTGGTTTAGAGGGTTGCCTACCCTTGTCTTTAAAGCACACAACATCCATACTATACTTACATCCTGTTATGCTCTAAATACTCCTATTTGGGTACAGCGATCCTCTTCTTCTTGATGTATCCCCGAAAGTGCATCCTTACCTAATGGACAACTTCACTGAGTGGGCTTATGCATTCCTAATTCCTCCCTGAATATGGCTGCCAGCTGTCCTCATTTTCCCAGGCATGTCCTCATTTTTAATGTGCCATGGACTGTCTGGGAGAAATTTATAAAATTTTGAAAATGTTTTGAATTTTGGCTCCTAAAATTTGAAAATCTCCATATCCTTATCATTAGTAAAAATGGAAAGCTGTTTTGAAAGCTATAATATATAATACAATGCTACAATATATGTATTACTAATGTACTGATATTGATATACTGATATAAGCAATTGAGTACTATAAGTGTGTGTGTAAGCAAGAATATTTAAAGCAGGGTGACAACAACTGTTAACAAAAGAATGTTTTGAAATTTCCTAAAACCAATCGTTAGCAAAAGACCATTCTATGTTTAGGAATACAAATAAAAATGTGATGACATAAAAAAAAGCTTGCAAAAAAGAGGAAACACTGAAGCAAGTTTAAAAATATTTTAGAAAAGGGCACAGAGAGGTAAAAAACTATATAAGCAGCCTGAAGATGGGGAACTTAGAGTCTTTCTGACTTGCAAGCAGAAAGCTCCATACTCGCTACTCACCTGTTAATTAATTTTTTTTAATAAACTAATATCGATCAATTGCACTCCTGTCTTCCTTGGCGTCTTTCTTCCACACTGTACACCAATCAGTGTTTGCGCAAGCAGTGCATATACTTTTTTCCCAGAATCTTTACTTCCATTCTGGTAGTAAACAACACAGATATTGACGAGAATAGTCCAACTTGGTCTTTTCACTTCATCTTTTGAATTCAGGTTTATCTTCTTGGTGAGTAGACAGTTCATTACAAATGTTGTTCCTTTCATTAATTATTTGTAATCCTAATTCACCATAACTAAGTGAATTTATTCAAAATCAAAATTACAATTTCATATTTTGTATGTGAGATCTTATTTTCAATTCTTCTTTTAGCAGCTTGGTTAAAGAAGAAATTTTATACATCCAGGTCCAGTCCATCGTATTTAAGTGCAAGTAAGTACTGCTTTGTAATATTTTAATGGAAAATATTGTTATTACCACTGGTTGTTCCAAAAAGGATTTATAATTGTAAATGAATAAGTCAACTATTAAAGTTTCAGTTAATTTAAAAAAAAATCACACATTTATTCTGTCATTTAAATGCAATATCTTTTTAGTTATCAGTTGATGAAGTACGGTGGCGCAGTGGGTAGCGCTGCTGCCTCACAGAAAGGAGACCTTGGTTCGCTTCCCGGGTCCTCTCTGTGTGAAGTTTGCATGTTCTCCCCTGTGTCTGCATGGGTTTCCACCGGGTACTCCAGTTTCCTCCCACAGGTTAGGTGCATTGCTGATTCTAAATTGTGTTTGTGTGTGCTCAGCAGTGGGCTGGCACCCTGCCTGGGGTTTGTTTCCTGCCTTGCACCCTGTGTTGGCTGGGATTGGCTCCAGTAGACCCCCGTGACCCTGTAGTTAGGATACAGCTGCTTGGATAATGGATGGAATGATGAAGTGACTTCTTCAATTAATTTAATATTTTCAAAATTCTTTCATTTGCATGAATTCAGGAATACCCATTATGCCGAAAAGAAAGTGCAAGTTGACAGACTACATGAACAGCAAATCTCCTTGTTTTTGAAAAAGCAGAACAGATTCAGTTAAGGGGCTAACGCTCACAGGATTCAATTTTAATAGCCTGCTATATAAAGATTTCTATTCATATTTATCCAAGAACCTAGAATTACTGAGAAAAACAGCTTCAGTGGAAAAATATAAAAGAATGTAGATAAATGCAAATAAACTAATTTGAAAAGAGTAAAATTATTTTTATTTTACTAGAAGTGAATTTACCATGTGTATCATTTTTTAAAGGTTTATAACAGTTAAGCTATCCAAATAAGAATGGAAGGAATCTGTTAAAGTCTGTTAAATTAAGAGGCTTGACATATTCAAAATATTTAATGGGTTATTTGTTTGCCAGTGACTGTGATCGTGGCCATCGTATAATAATTATTGTGATAAACTGCTACTAAAGGTTTATATCAGTTTTAAAAACCATAAGACAGTATAAAGGGTGTATTATGGCATCTCAGGGAAAGGCGTCCTCAAAAGTCCTCATTTTTCGACACAAATGTCCTCATTTCCAGAGAAAGAGAGTTGGCAGCCCTATCCCTGCAGCTCCCTGTCCTCAAAAACACTCCACTTCTTAGGGAATCTCTTGTCACAGAACTCTCTCTCTATGACTATTATGGGATTTCCTGCCCTCCCTGACTAGGAATCTTTGACAGCATTCAGAAAAAATTCACTTGCAAAATACTTACTGGCTTTCACATTCAGGTCTGTCTGCTTTTCTACTTCACATAATTTGTTGTCATTGACAGATCATACTGTCTCATGTTAACTGAGTCATTAGTGAGCAGAAGTCTATCCAAGCAGAAATAAATGTTCAGAGAGGTCACCAATACATTGCAGATATCACTCACAATCCTAAACTCCATCAGACAGTGCCACCAATCAACCAAACCCAGAGAAAGACCCAATTAGCTCATGTTTAGGTGCCTTTTGAAAACAAACCTTTTCAGCAAATATTTTGAAACAGCAGATTAGTGGCTGTTGTTTAGTTTAGGATACCTACCAAGTTTTGTTGTAGTCAGGTTGCAGGTATAATTATATACTGGTTGTACTAATCCACTCTTGCTCGGTTTTCTGTCTTGTTCTCTGTTGCTTTTAATGCTTGAACCTCATAGTCATTTTTGTATATATTATAATTTGCTTTGTAAGTCACCTTGCATAATAAATTAATACAAAAATAAAAAAGCAAGAGCAAGATTAGATTCGATTGGAATAGAATAGATAAAAGGTTTTAATCCCATAGGGAAATTCAGACAAACATAAAAACAAGGATACGGACTCACAGAACAAATATTACAGCCAATCAACCAATTAATGTGATGGTGCAGGTCGGCTCCATGTTACCAGGTTCTTCTGTGGAGCCTCTTGCAGCCACTACCGCCAATAACGTACCTGAGTCTAGAGAAGAGTCTAGCAGATGAAGACACAACACACAAAGCAAGGGGTAGGGGCATAAAGGTGCCAAGCACTTTTATTAAAACCATCAAAAAACAAAAGTGCAATGTGTTCATCAAATAAATAATCCATAAAATCAAGGTGCTGGTGGAGGTTGAAACAATCTATTAAATAATCCAAAGTGAGGTTAATATTACTTGGCTGGATGCTCTCTATAAAAGCATGAGCCCTGGTGCAACCCTTTAAAAGCTATCATCTCCTTGTCTTAACCCTACAGTAAGTGGGTCCTTTTAGCCAAGGAGGCGCCTAAGTGGCAGTTCAGCCCACCTTCCGCTCTGCTCCTAGGCTCTGGCCCCTGTAGCTATCTATGGCTCCCAGCAGGGCACCATCCCAGAGCCTCCGACTCCCTCTGCCAGGTTTGTGTCCCTGCAGTCAGTGCCTCACTGAGCCTTCATTTCCCCAGCAACCGCACTACCTTTCTCTAGCCTAATGCGGTGAGTCACTCCGACTGAACAGTGCGTCACTCTTTAACTCCCAGGATGCTCAGCTGGAGTGACCTTCTTTAGGCCCTGAGTATTGGCCACACACTCTCTCGAGGTATTTCCTAACGGTCAGCCACCTACTCTGTCTCTCTCCCATCTTCCTCCTGCCTTCTTCTCTCCATCATTTAACCATCTTTTGCAATCTTTTCTGACCCCCTTTTGATTCACCCTTTTTCTTGTGCCAGCTCTTCCTTATAAGTCTCTGTGGGTGTTGTGTCTCAACCATGCACCGCAGGAAGCCAATAAAGCAATTAAGACAGACTGCACCCTCATGTGCAGGTACATCCCACCCTAATCACTCCACCAGGCCCCCTCAATTGCATGAGCATGCACACCCACGGAGATCAAGTGGGAAAATTAATTATTCATTAATTTAACATGTCCCTTGATTGTTACGCTGCAGACCTGCTATTCCACTATAAACTGATTATTAAATAAATAAAAATAAACTTAATAAATACATTGAGATGAAGCGCAGATCTGCCTGATAGCAGTGGGCAGAAAAGATCCCCAGAGACGCTTCTTAGCACACCATGGTGGAATGAACCTGTGGCTAAAAGTGCAAAAAGACAGCACCTCCTGGAGGAGATGGAGGGGATTTTTCATGTAACCTTCCAAATTTGTCATCATCATCTTGTCCACAACAGTTTACTGTGCGTTCAAGGTTGGCTCTGTGATAGAGAAGGCTTTCGTGATCAAGTTGCTTCCCCAGCAGACAGAGGCATAGAACACCACACTGACTGCTATGGACTGATAGAACATTTCTCGCTGCACACATCAAAACAGCTGAGTCTCCTTATGAAGCCCAGTCTGCTCTGGCCATTCTTGCATGGTGCCACAGTGTTGTCAGACCAGTCCAGGTTACTGTTTATGGGAACCCCCAGGTACTTGTAGCTCTGCACCACTTCCACGCCCTCCCCTTGAATGATGACCAGTCTCAGTGACTCTTTGCCATATCCACCACCAGCTCTTTTTCACAATAAGGACATTAAAACAAAACCTAAAGAATAGCAAGGATTGTATCCAAAAGGCAGAGAAATTGTGAACTAAAGCTGATGTCAGATTACATAATGTCTAGTCGGAAAGGACGTCAAAATCGATTACTGTGACTGCTGATCTTGTTATGTCGTATTACTCGACTACGTGTTGACTTTTTTGCAGTTTACATTTCAAAAGTATCCCAAGCTCTCCCCTTTTTCTGACAGCCAATAACTTGCTACCTGTGTAGAAGCGTAAAATGCGCTGAAGATTCTCACTTTGAAGAAGGCTCTAGGAGTTGAAGGATCGACAAAGAGAGTGATTAATTTTATTGCAATAAACAATCACACAGACTCAACCCAATTAGGCCAAACTGAGCTGAGCCCCAAACAAGCCAAAAATCACAGTTTATATAATCATTTCTTATCATCTTCACCTCGCTCGTAACAATGCATTTGCTGTCTTTTCTGACTCCCTACTCCAGCTTTTTCATGGCCACCAATATTATTCCCAGCTTAACACTTGTCTTCATTCTTGGCTTCCCTTATTTCCTAACTGGCCTTCAAACAACAGGTGTTCCCCCTTCTCTGACCTCTGGTAGCTTCTGCTCGTCATTCTTCCTTTTCTCTGTCTTTCTGAATTACTAAATATTGGTGGTTTCTCTCTGAGCTTAACTAAAAAAGAAATATGGTAAATGCCTTTATTGAAGAATTTACTTTGACATACTGTTCCTAATTCACACTATGTTTAAAGCTTTTAGACATTCTTACTAAATTTACATTTATCCATGCCAATACATGAATTTTAATTTTCTATACCTGATGGCTGTGCAAAGGGTTTAAAGGCAAATTCATTCACAATCTCTGCCCTTTTCTTTCTTTTTATATTCTATCGTGATACATAAAATATATACTGTATATAGTGAATGCCATGGAAGACAGATGGACATCCCTGGTGAATGACGACAAGATAGAAAGTACCATGGGATGGACATGCAGAACCTAAAGGACAGGAACTGTTTAATCCCCCATACATGATGTGGCAGTGGTCCGCTGGAGGTGTCCCAGTTGGTACACCCACAAAGGTTCATGGGAACTGAAGCCTGGAAGTGCAAACCTGTGTGGGTCCCATAGTGCCGCAAGAGGGCGCTGTCTGGGAAGGACTACCCTGGGACTTGCTCCCCACAATTCATGCCTGGTCACGGGGAGATGTATAAAAGGAGCCCGCTGTCTTACTTTTGGGAGTTAGAGTTGGGAGGCAGTGGGCAACAGCTGGAGGTGCAAGAAGAGGAAAACAAACATTGTTTTTATGGTTGTTGGCTGTGTTTCACTTTACTTAATGATATTTGTTGCTTGGAGGATTAAAAATCCATTATTTGAGCTTGTAACTGTGTTGGACATTATTGGGTCTGGGTTTTGGGGCTCAGTAGTGCCCCTTACTGGTTACTATATATATACTAGGGGGCTTAGCCCCCTGATCGTTTCGCTTGCCCACCCCCGGGTGCGCTACACTCCAGCCACTCTCGATATCAGGGGTATGGAGTTGAATGCACGCTGAGGAGATGTGGTCTGATCAGCTGCTGTCTTTCTGCCACTGCTGCCGAGCTGCATGTTCTGCTTGTCGCACTGCGCGTCGATCATGTAAAAGCCTGTACAGCATCTTTCTTTTGTCTCACTACCTTGTCTCACGTGACGTTAAAGTGTCTCTTGTGGGGATTGTCTTCCGAGAGAAGATCACGTATCGTCTCCTTCCAAGATTTTCTTTATAATAATGGACTTGTGGACTTGGCCTGTGTGTGCAATGTTTACAGTTGATTTACCCGCTTAGACATCTCTGCAGCAGTAGTTCCGGTGGAGAAGAGTAGAAACCCTGCACGTTTTCAGCCAGTTGAAAAACAAGAGGAGTAACCAGGTGTGTCAGGTTTTGGGAACAGATATTCTTTGAAAAAGCAGAGGAAATGCTCATGACAAGGGTGCGCCATCTAAAATGGAACAGGCCAAACAAGTTTTTCCCTTTACTGGAAACAGGTGTCAGCCACACCTTGGTGAATAATATTTTCAAAACAAGATTAGATAATTGCTTAAACCAAAAACTATTTTTCAAGCTTTTAATTATGTTATTGTCTTTAACATTTCATTACAATACATACATTACAGATCAGTAACACAAACAGTACTACATCTTACTAAAAACAGATCAAATACCACCCACTTCCCTTCAAATGAGATCAGATGATGTCTTCCCTACCCTTCCAGAGGGTAGAACATGAAAATGATTCATTAGGAAGTAATTATTCAGAGAAACAGAAATACCCAAATGGTTAGCAATGATGGAGCATATTTAATAATTGGGGACAGAATTAGATCTAGCCATGCTCTCTGAATTGCTTGTAGATTGGGAACAACTACACAAGTGTATTAAAACAGACTAGGAGATATGTGTGTTTTCAAGAAACTTCAATGACAGCCAGCATCTAAAAGATCTAACTATCAACAACTAAACTGTAAATCTAGTCAAAAAAATAATTTTCAGGAGTCTTTAACAAAAGGATGAGATTATCACCAGAGCTAAGACACTAAGATTGTGAACCGAATCAACAAGAGGAATGCTGTGAATTGTTTTCCAGAACACCAGATAATAAGAGCACAAGACTAAGGTTGTTCAAGGCTTCAATCCATAATCTTGGATGAGAAACTTGAGTGCTTTACTGGGCTTAATAGAAGAACTATCATGACATGGTGTGTCATTTCCTCTGGGTGGCAGACCCTAGCAGTGGCACAGCAACTTTCGAACAAAATGTTAATTTTAGGAGGACCAGGCCCCTCATGGACCCCATGATCATCAGAGGTGACTGTGTGCAGAGGGTGCAGACCTATAAATACCTGGGAGTGCAGCTGGATGATAAATTGGACTGGACTGCCAATACTGATGCTCTGTGCAAAAGAGGACAGAGCTGACTATACTTCTTTAGAAGGCTGGCGTCTTTCAACATCTGCAATAAGATGCTGCAGAAGTTCTATCAGACGGTTGTGGCAAGCGCCCTCTTCTACACGGTGGTGTGCTGGGGAGGCAGCATAAAGAAGAAAGACACCTCATGCCTGGACAAACTGGTGAAGAAGGCATGCTCTATTGTAGACACAGAGCTGGACAGTTTGACATCCGTGGCAGAGTGATGGGCGCTGAGCAGGCTCCTGTCAATCATGGAGAATCCACTGCATCCACTGAACAGTATCATCTCCAGACAGAGGAGCAGCTTCAGCAACAGACAGCTGTCATCGTCCTGCTCCACTGTCAGACTGAGGAGATCGATCCTCCCCCACACTATGCAACTCTTCAATTCCACCTGGGAGTGGGGTGGGTTAAACGTTAACGTTATACAAAGTTACTGCCTGTTATATCTGCATTTTTATCACTCTTTAATATAATATTGTTTTTTATCAGTATGCTGCTGCTGGAGTATGTGAATTTCCCCTTGGGATTAATAAAGTATCTATCTATCTATCTATCTATCTATCTATCTATCTATCTATCTAT
>JANRMT010062791.1:154795604-154808356 GCA_026402145.1 Polypterus bichir lapradei | reverse complement strand
TAGATAGATAGATAGATAGATAGATAGATAGATAGATAGATAGATAGGTGACCCTGCCTTCCCTCTTAGTCTCTTGGGGTTTGGGCGGTCAAGCTTAAATCTATACCTGTATGTTAGAATCCTGATCTAAGGTCAGAAGTTCCTGTGTGCCAAATTTATGACTTGACAGACAAAGTTGTCCATAAAGAACAAAAGAACAGAGACTGCGCTGTATAAATACAGAGATAATTATTTCAATAACAATGTACTTTGCACCAGTGGAAAAAAACAAATTTACTTTTTGTGAATTATTGCTGGGTGCCATGGTGTTGCAGTGGTAGCACTGCTGCCTTGCAGTCAGGAGACCCGGGTTCACTTCCTGGGTCCTCCCTGAGTGGAGTTTGCCTGTTGTCCCCGTGTCTGTGTGGGTTTCCTCCTACATTCCAAAGACATGCAGCTTTGGTGATTTTAAATTGTCCTGTGTGTGTGTGTGTGTGCACCCTGTGGTGGGCTGGTGCCCTGCCCGGGGTTTGTTTCCTGCCTTGTGCCCTGTGTTGGCTGGGATTGGCTCCATCAGACCCCCATGACCCTGTAGTTAGGATATAGTGGGTTGGATTATGGATGGATGGATGAATTAATTATCTCTTCATATTCTTGTAGTTTTGAGGTGGAAATCCCGTTTAATTGATGAATCAGTAAGACTATCATACTAATATCTTCAAGCAAACTAACTGACCCAGTGGTTGTCCGCTGCAATAAAGGACAATGAACTCATCCATGCTGTCCATTTTCCTCACATTTCTAAGCTTTCTCAAAAGTCTCAAAATCTAAGATTTCTAAAATGTAGTGATTTCTAATGTAGGGATTTTCCATTGGAAAGTCCCAACACAATAGACTATTTCTTTAATAAGTTATTTATTGAATACAGTGTTTTTGATTAAAACATAAGCAGTAAATCCAAGAAAGAATGAAGGTGGCTTACCCGAGTATTATTGGTGTGTGTTTGCCATCTAGTGGGCAAGGTGCTTGATTGCAGGGAATATTAATTTTACAGTAGAGTTTTGACACTCTCCCTCTTGCTCTTTCTGTGAGGGTTTTTCTGTGGTACTCATCTTAAGTCCCACATTGCTTAAGATGTCAGGTTAATCAATAATTCTCAACTAGCTGAGCATGGTTAGACCCTGCAATGGACTCGCACCCAGTCAGCAATTTGTTTGTTGTTTTTGTTGTGACTCAGAATTGGACTAGAAGTTTATATTGTTTGTAGTATATTTAAGAAGTAGAGTTAACATATTCAGACCCCTTCACTTTCTGCACATTTTAATATACTAAAGTTTTAATTTTATGTTAATAAATTTACCATTTTCTTCTAACCCATAATGACACATTGAAAGTATGTTATCAGAAAGGTTGGCAAATTCTCATTATGTAAATACTCAGCCCCTTAATTCAGTACTTTGCAGAAACTAATTTGACTTCAATTACAAGTTTGAGTCTTCCTAGGTAGGTCTCTACAAGCATTGCACACCTGCATTTGGGCAGTTTCTTCCTGTAAGACCCTCTCAAGCTCCATTAAATTGGATAGGAAGTGTAAGTAAAATGCCATCTTCAGGTCTCTCCACAGATGTTCTATAGGGTTTCAGTCTCGGCTTTGGCTGGAACATTCAAGGACAGTCAGAGACTTGTCCTGAAGCCACTACCAGGATTTGTCTTGGTTGTATGCTTTGGGTCATTGTCATGCTGAAAGAAGAACCATTGTGCCAGTGTGAAGTCATGTGCCCTCTCGAGCAGGTTTTGTTCAAGGATCTCTCTGTATTTCGTTACATTCATACTCCCCTTAATTCTGACCAGTCTCGCTGTTCCTGCTGCTGAGAAGTACCACCACCATACTCAACCATAGAGATGATATTAGGCAGGTGATGAGCAATGTCTGGTCTTTGTCAGACATTGTGCTTGGAGTTCCACCCAAAGAGTTCAATTTTTGTCTCATCAGACCAGAGAATATTTTTTTCTTATGCTCTCAGAGCCTTTTAAATGTTGATTAGCAAACTATAAGTGGGAGTTAGCCACTCTATCATGAACACCTCATTAATGGAGTGCTTCTGAGATGGTCATCCTCCCAACTACTTCTCCCATCTCAAAAGAGGGCTTTTGAAGCCTTGTTAATGTGACCATTGGGTTCTTGGTCACCTCCGTGACCAAAGCACTTCTTGTTACTCAATTTGGCTGGCCAGCTTTAGGAAGAGTCCTGGTGGTCCCAAACTTCTTTCAGTTATTGAGGACACTGTGCATCTGGGAGCTCTCAAAGCTTTAGAAATGGTTTTATCAAAGCTCTACAATACATCGTAATTTGATCTCAGAGTCCTTGGCTAAATTTTTGTCCTAACATGCATTGTGAATTGTGGGACCTCCTATGCATAGGTGTGTGCCTTTCTAAATGATGTCCAATCAATTCAGTTTACCACAGGTGGACTACAGTCAACTTCTAGACCAGGGGTGGGAAAAGTCAGTCCTGGTGGGCCGTAGTTGCTGCAGGTTTTTGTTCCAACCCAGTTGCTTAATTAGAAAACAATCCTTGCCAATAATGTAAATACACAAAGATGTTAAATGGAAACAAGCTAAATGGAGAAATGATGGTTTCTTTTGTCATGTGCATCTTATCGCAAATAAGGAGCAATTAAAAACTGAGAATACAGCTTTTTAAGATTAAACGAAACAATAAGGGTTCAAAATCTTAGCAAGCGAGACACTTAAAATGAAACAGAAAAATTATACTTGAACAACCAGTGTTTCTTATTAAGCAGTTGTGTTGGAACAAAAATCTGCAGCCACTGCGGCCTTCCAGGACTGAAGTTGCCCACCCCTGTCCCAGACACATCTCACGGAGAATTAAAGGTGCTAAATATGTATATGAATGGGAGATTTCAGTTTGAGATTTTTAATAAATTTCCAAAGAGAGGTTGTTACAATACGTAAATTTATAAATGGTTTACCTCCCCACGCCAGAGGTGAATGTGACTAAAACACAGGAAGCAAAGGCTTATAGTGAGGGGAACATTTTCAGAACTAGTTTATGTTCAAAGAAAGGACTAGGGCTGCTGCTATTTTTAATATATATAAAATATCTGGATATAATATCATCAATAAGCTGGTTAAGTTTGCAAAGGATACCAAAAAAGGCGGAAAGGCATATAATGTGGAATCACCTAAATGGTTACAGAGGGACTTGGACAGCATACTGGCTTGGACAGATTTGTGGCAACTTAAATGTAATATAAGCAAATGTAATTTAATACATGTAGGAGGTAGGAATGTTAGATTTGAATGCATAATAGGAGATCTGAAACTTGAAAGTACACTTCATGATAAAGGCCTATTGTGTGTGAGGCCTGCTAAAAGGAATATGAAGGAGTAGAAGAAAGATACTCACCTCAAATCCAGCTAATCCCATAACTGTTAGCTGCAGGCTTCCACTCCAGCAGACCTCAAACATGGGGAGCTGGAAAAATAATAAGAAATGTCATAAAATGTATCAAAAGCCCAACAAATGCGAGGATACCTGTAAACCACTGGTTTATTCACGGAAGGGCAACAAAGGAATAAATAAAATTATGATAAGGATCGATTGGGGTTTATTCACAAAAATAGAGAATTACAAGAAAATGCTCAAAACAGCAAAAAAAGGGCAAAAGGAGTTGTCTATAAGCTAATGCAAAGCAAACAATCCTCAAAGGGCAATCTAAAATTCTAGAAACAGAAATAAGAAATCCACAAAACCAGAAAAATTCTAACAAAATAGCAATACCTACACAAATTCTAAATACAAACTAAATGATCTTCCTGCTCCTGAGTCTCCTGTGCTCTGGCTTAAATAGCTTGAAGGAGGGTTCAGGAGTGATGACATCAGGGTGGCCCAAACTCCTGTGGCTAAACCAACAAAGAGCAAGGAACAGAGGCACATTTAATTTACTATGAACAAATTGACAGAAATAACATAACAATATAAAAACAATACTTCAAAGGAAACAACAAAAACAAAATGAAGACTATTACATAACACCTAGGACTCATCACTCTCTCCATCCAAACAGTGTACCTCTGAAGGCTGTCAGGATGTTAGATTATGAGACGAGGAGCACAAGTCAAAAAACGTTATGCCGAAGTTTTATAACGAACTGGTGAGGCCGCACCTGGAGGACTGTGTGCAGTTTTGGTCTCCATATTACTAAAACACAGCAGCAATCAAGAAAGTCCGGAAGAGAGCGACTAAGCTGATTCCAGGGCTAAGAATTAAGAGTTGTAAGGAGAAATTGAAGGAGCTGAACCAATGCTGTTTAATCAAATGGAGATTAAGCGGTGACATGGTCACAGTGTTTGAAATTATGAAATAAATTAGTGAAGTAGAGGCCAGATGTTACTTTGAAAGTAACATAGGGACATGGCTGGAAACTTGTTCAGGGGACAACATGTTATAGTTTTTCTCAAGACAAAGAACCATAGACCCATGGAATAAATTACCAGGCAGTGTGGTGGAAAGATTTCAACTTGATGTCCTCATTTAGATCTCAGTTTTAATAAACAGGACAGTCAAACTTGTTAGGCTGAATGGCCTGCTTTATTCACAAATGTTCAATAGGTACACAGACATTGGGCCCTCATGTAATGGAGACCCTCTGCCACAAATAAAAAAAAAAACCAACATGCTATTTTTTGACCTTTTAGTAACTGAGGCGTGTGTACTGTCTCTGGTTTTAAAGCAAGTTTCAAATTTTCTGTCTTATTCACTCTCGCATAATTCTTGCATTGATGTCAGCTCTGTTCACAATACAGGAAGCTCTTTACTGATTGGGGAATTCCAGGTCAGCTTGTGCCAGTTCACCAACACAACAATATTGTGCTGTGAGTGGACCTGACTGTTTTCTTTGTAGTCTACTGTGTTGTTCATAAAAGTAATTATATTAACTATTAACTAATTATAGAAAGTGTAACATAAAATGTTAATATCCATCAGACAGTGGAAAATGAAAGAAAAAGAAAAGAGAAAGATGGATGTGAATAGAAAACCTGTTTTTTTTTTTCAACTGTGAGCACCTGTTGAGTAATGTGCCAGAGGCAAATGCAGAAACAAAAACTGCATCTGTTATTTGTAGAATGTATAATGATATAAAAACACGAGACAGCCCTAAGTCAAGTGCAACTGATGAAATCTCGTTCAGCACATAAACAGTAAAAGAGTCAAAAACTACTTCTTTTTCTCCATAACTCTGCCAAATTTATCAAGTTCAGGCATTCTAGCAACTACAGCACTACAAAATCTAAATTTTGACAAAGTAGTTGACAATTCTGTGTAAAAAGAAATATTATAGTGGTATGTACTGTGGATATTATTTCTCTGTGTATGTCATTGGGTTTAAGACTGGTAAGAAACAAACACTGCATAATGAGAATTAATTTTAATTCATATTTTTTATTATAACTCAAATATTTGGAATAAATTGTGAGTCCATTGTAAAAAACACCTTTAAAATATGTTAAATCAACTGTATCTTTTACCAACTAAAAACTGTTGCACAATTTAAAGTTAAAATGCATATACATTTTACTATTATATTACAGACAGTGTTAGCTGGTTCATGCTTATTGTCCTTTTTTGTAAACTTTGTTTATTCTAAAATATTACTTTTCATGTGTTTGTGTATTTATGCGGTTATGTACATGTGTTGGGGCGGCACGGTGGCACAGTGGGTAGCGCTGCTGCCTCGCAATTAGGAGATCTGGGTTTGCTTCCCGGGTCCTCCCCGTGCGGAGTTTGCATGTTCTCCCCGTATCTGTGTGCTTTTCTTCCGGGCACTCTGGTTTCCTCCCACAGTCCAAAGACATGCCGGTTAGGTTGACTGGCGATTCTAAATTGTGCTTGGTGTGTGGGTGTGTGTGTGCGCGCCCTGTGGTGGGCTGGTGCCCAGCCCGGGGTTTGTTTCCTGCCTTGTGCCCTGTGTTGGTTGGGATTGGCTCCAGCAGACCCCTGTGACCCTGTAGTTAGGATATAGCGGGTTGGATAATGGATGGATGGATGTAAATGTGTTATGTTATGGTACTGTACATGGGTTATGTACATGTACACTATAAATATGTGTTTATGTTTATGTGGTTATGTAATGTTAGTTAATATTGTTCTTTTCATTTATTATTTACTATTTATGAATTGTGTATCTTTTTAGGTTCCTTGTTTTCCTTGAGCGGAAGGCTAAGGGGAGAAGTCATTACATGTCACTATTGAGGGACCACCCTCAGCCTATATATTCTCAAGCTGGAACTGGTGTATTTTGGGCCACTGACGATTTAGTGTGAACCAGATGGTATGATGTGTTTCTGCAGAATGCTGTGGTAGCCATTCTGGTTAAGTGTCCTCTTCAGTTCTAAATAAATCGCCAGCAGTCACCAGATAGGCACAATAACACCATCACACCTCCTCTGCTTCACACCTACACATGCAGGCCTCATACATTCTCACAAAACTTTACAGGTTCACAGTGGGGTCCGTCCTCATTGGCACTATTTTACCTTGGTACTGTTATGATTGTACTACTTATTTTTCTTTCATGTTTTTCTTCATTATTTTGAGAGATCTAATGCTTATGGTTTTTATGCAGCTTCATTAGTTTTTGAAGCAGAAGTTTACTTTTATTTTTGTTATTTTATTTGCACCATTATTGCAATCATTTGGTTTAATTATAATTGTCCCCATTTTGTTCACCTGTCATTAGGATAGCTCCTGTGTTTCCAGTGCCCTCAGAACTCATGACCTGTGATTAATGTCTCAACAGGTTTAAAGATCACTTGAAAGGTTTACTTCCTTATCTGAGTTTGTGGATTCCAAAATATTTTTTGTCAATCATTCTTTTCTTCAAAAGAAGAAGAAAGAGTTTTTCCAGGTCTGGACTCTTTTATGTTTCAGCCAGGCTTTCGCTACTAGCTAGGGTTTAAATGTCTTTTTTGTGTCTTTTTTGTTCATTTTTAATTCTTTCATGTTAATACTGTTGATCATTCAGCTTGTATGTAGTCATATGATAAAGTTTGGGAACACCTCTCAGCCTGCATAATAATTTACTCTACTTTCAAGAAAAAAGATAACGGTGGTATGTCTTTCATTTTCTAGAAACATCTGAGTACTGGGGTGTTTTCTGAACAAAGAATTTTAGTGAATCAGTATTTAGTTGTATGAAATTAAATCAAATGTTAAAAACTGGCTGTGCACAAATGTGGGTCCGCTTGTGATTTTGCTGATTGAATGCATGTAACTACTCAATGCTGATTACTTGCAACACCAAATTGGTCGGATTAGCTCGTTAAGCCTTGAACTTCAAAGACAGGTGTGTCCAATCCTGAGAAAAGGTATTTAAGGTGGTCAATTGCAAGTTGTGCTTCCCTTTGGCTCTCCTCTGAAGAGTGACAGCATGGGGTCCTCAAAGCAACTCTGAGATCTGAAAACAAAGACAAAAATTGAGTTATTCGGTCATAACAAAAAGTGCTTTGCATGGCGGAAGAAGAACACCGCATTCCAAGAAAAACACCTGCTACCTACTGTCAAATTTGGCGGAGGTTCCATCATGCTGTGGGGCTGTGTGGCTAGTTTAGGGACTGGGGCCCTTGTTAAAGTCGAGGGTTGGATGAATTCAATCCCAATATCAAGAAATTCTTCAGGATAATGTTCAAGCATCAGTCACAAACTTAAAGATACGCAGGGGTTGGATATTCCAACAAGACAATGACCCAAAACACAGTTTGAAATCTACAAAGGCATTCATGCAGGGGGAGAAGTACAATGTTCTGGAATGGCCGTCACAGTCCCCCGACTTGAATATCATTGAAAATCTTTAGCATGATTTGAAGCAGGCTGTCCATGCTTGGCAGCCATCAAATTTAACTGAACTGGAGAGATTTTGTATGGAAGAACTGTCAAAAATACCTCCATCCAGAATCTAGACACTCATCAAAGGCTATAGGAGGCGTCTAGAGGGCGTTATATTTGCAAAAGGAGGCTCAACTAAGTATTGATGTCATATCTCTGTTGGGATGCCCTAATTTATGCACCTGTCTAATTTTGTTATGATGCATATTGCATATTTTCTGTTAATCCAATAAATGTAATGTCACTGGTGAAATACTACTGTTTCCATAAGGCATGTGATATATTAAAAGGAAGTTGCTACTTTGAAAGCTCAGCCAATGGTAAACAAAAATCCAAAGAATTAAGAGGGGTTCCCAAACTTTT
This sequence comes from Polypterus bichir lapradei, assembly GCA_026402145.1. NCBI lineage: Eukaryota > Metazoa > Chordata > Cladistia > Polypteriformes > Polypteridae > Polypterus > Polypterus bichir. The sequence goes on along the minus strand of JANRMT010062791.1, from coordinate 154,800,105 downwards.
TCATATGACTGTAACTATGTATCTTCTTTTATGTTCTGTGTGTTTTGTGGATGAGGTGGGACCACCTGCCTATTAATATCAAGGAACTGCCCTCAGCCCTATAAAGGCCAATTAAAACCCACAGACCCTTGCAATGTGTTGCATGTGATGGGTGTTGGTAAGTTCTTATAATTTATTACTATTGAGCATTGTGAATTTTATGACCTCTACTCTGTTTTGTTCACCCTTCTCTGAATTGGGACATTGAGACTTGTTTGCCAATTGGCTGCCTATTATTTAAAAGGCAACTCCTTCTGCGCTTTTGAGCTCTTCAGAGCTTCTTTGTGTTAAACAGCATTTTTGTACAATAAATATTTTTATTTATACAGATGTTTTGTTAAACTTTTATGTTTTAACAAACTGAAGGTTGGTGGACATTTCGTCATGTGGGGATTTTCTTACCATTTTTGGGACTTGTGCTAAGGTACCGTCCAGGTCATAACAGGTTCATGCTAGTATTTTTAACTTAGTTTTGACTTGTGAATTGTCTTTAGTAACAGTGTGACTGAATTCCCAGTTTTTAACAATGTCTTTCCTCTTTGTTACTTCTGAAATAGTTTGCCATCCTAGTCTAGTTTTACTATCATAATATGGCCCCTGCTCAGTTCAAAAGTATAGAGCAATACTTAGGGTGGTGAATAGAATATGACTGGCACCCAGCTGTCTACTTTTCAGGACATACATAACACAGAAAAAAAAGTATCTTGCACTATGCTAGAAAAATATGTGGACACATCCCTCTGTATAATGTAAATATACTATATTTAGAAGTATAAATCTTATCTCTGCTAGTGAGAATAGGCTCCAGCATAAGTGACGCTAATTCAGGACTAAGAGGGTTAGAAAATGAGTAACTGACTCACATTTCCCTTAATATATTGTAACAAACACATTTCCAAATATATTGTGTATTGTATAAGACATGCAATATATTGTTTCCAGTCCCATCTTTCAGAGAGGTCATATATCCAAGGGGCGTTCAAATATAAACAGGAATTTATGAGTTACACTTTATTTATTGAATACAATCAAACAACTTGTACACTATTTTTCGATGTAGTCTCCTGCCACTGCAATACACTCAGGAAGCCTCTCTAATCCCACAAGAGAAGGAGTCTTTTGACTGGATGTTGATTCATTCTTGCACAGCATCAATAACCTCCTGATTTGACTTGAATTTCTTCTCTCCAAAAAATTCCTTAAGTGGACAGAAGAGATGATAGTCACCCTCTGAATGACTTGCACCAATACACTCTAGACTGAGAGAGATACTCATCTCCAAACTGATTTTTTAGTCTTGAATAAATCTGAGATGGAATGACTCCTTTGTCAAAAATGTAATAATAATTTGCTGGGCAACATTACTGTGTACCTCCTGCAGCCAACATTACTAACAAGTATGTGTTTGTCAAATGAGTCAGGTCTACCTTGCACTCTTTATAAGAACAGAGTATGAAAATTCCTGTTTATAACTGAACATCCCTCATATTTATTTATTTAACAAAATCTTCCCAATTAATGTCCTGTAACTCACTAAAAGTAATTTAGTTAGACAGTTGCATCAGCATAATGGCTGTGATTTATTCCATGCAGAAACATTCAGTGTCCTTTGATTTTAATTAAACACCTTACTTGTTTTTCAACATGAGTACTAAAATTGGACCAAAAATTAAAACAATTATGCTGTAAAGAGATACAAGTGAGCTACATGGTGTTTCCTATATCCCATGCAGGATAAGCAAATTCTTCAGGTAGTTATGGGTAGAACATTTCTGAAATGTACAGTATATATATCTTCAATATTAGTTTCTAGAGAATAATAAATCTACAATCAGGTTAACAAATTTAAATAAAAAAATGTTTGGAACATTAGAGTATGGGATCTTAAGGAAAACTTATATTTGTGAAAAATTCATGAAGCATATCAAAATGCAAAACAGCTACAAACGACAAATCAACAAACCAAAAAAAAGAATTTGAAAAAAATAAAAAGCTCTTTAGATACAATTTATTTGAAATTGGCTACTTTTAGTTACCATTTACAAACCAAGTACTGAGACAATGATAGAACACTGCAGGTTACAGCCTTAGTACTTACCAGGTTAATAGTGGGTTTACAATTTGTGCTGTGTCACCGTGCAGTTTTTTCTTGCATAGATCTCAATATAAGAAACACCTATGACATACCTATTGGATCATATTTTCAATGTGAAGTTAAAATAAAATGCAAAAATATCCATATATTAAAATATGCTAAAATACATACTGAAATATAAAAAAATACATAAAATATACTGTAGGGCAGGGGTGCCCACACTTTTTCGGCTTGTGAGCTACTTTTAAAATAGCCAGGTCGAAATGATCTACCTACATTAAAAATTATATATATTGAGTATACTTTATACATAAAATCTATATTGTCCTACCTTGCATAACTGAATAGCATTTATGGCACAATAACAATTCAATACATTTATGGTCACTACAGTATTTGGATCTAATAATCTTCATGTGGGAAAAGGCTGACTCGCATAAATAAGCAGAGCCGAATAATGCAGTCAAGGAGCTTTTGAATTCAGCTGAGTGAAAAAGTATCTATCTATCTATCTATCTATCTATCTATCTATCTATCTATCTATCTATCTATCTATCTATGATGGCTATCCGATTAACTGCGATTTTAGTTCCCTCTCTTTTCTCTTTCTCAGATCGCTTTTCGGAAGGACGTCAGTTTCGTAGTTTTTATGAACAGTTCAAAAATGCCTTTCCAAATTTTCCTTCTTTGGAATAGCAGTGATAGATTGACAGATCAGACAGACGCACTTCGATTGTGACATTGTGAGAAAAAAAATCCTCTTCTAATTACACATAAAGCCCATACACTCCCCAAACATTTTTTTTTTAAATCCCTTCTTTAGTCGATATAAATTGGAAGGCTAACTAGATCACAGCCGGAGTTTTGCAGTAGCTCGCGCGTTTGATCGTGCGTGCGGGATGACCAGTGTGTTAGAAGAAAGGAGATCTCAGACTGGTCGCCCTGTATGTCAATCAAGTGACAAATGCCATAGGGAGGATATATGATAGACTAACGTTTAAAAATAGTGACAAATGCCATAGGGAGGATATATGATAGACTAACGTTTAAAAAAAAATTTTTTGGAATGCAACGTGATCTACCTGCACTACCTTTGTGATCTACCGGTCGATCATGATTGATGTATTGGGCACCCCTGCTGTAAGGTATATTTTAGTATTTACAGTAATAGGTTTTCTAAAATGTATCTGATAGTATATTATTCCTTGTATTTGTATCTGATAGTACATTATTCCTTGTATTTTGAAAATATCAGATACAAATACAAGGAATAATATACTAAGAAATATATTATAATTATTCCTTGTATTTTGAAAATTTATTAAGAAATATATTATAATATTTTGGAGGACAGATAGTGTGGTTCAAATTTAACATCTTACTAAAGAAAGAAACATCCTCTAACAGGACAACTCAGTAATCAGGCTAGAAAAAAGCTGTTCATTGTATCTTTTAATTACTCCTCGGCAAAATACTTTGGAGGGAGCATTCTTCAAAGCAGTCCATTACTGAATAGTCAGAATGGTCAGAGAAACAAAGGCTAGAGGTTCATTTTATAAACTGTTGAATTTACATACAGTGTCAATCAATGCATACATTTTACTCTGGTTGGTTCATTGGTTTACACCTAAATATTTATATAGAATAAAAGTCTATGATATTATATTCTGGTTCTTTTTATACCTTTTGAGATGAGCCACCAGCCTTGAAATTTCTGTGCATATAACAACTGCCCATTCTAGTTTATAGAACATCTGCTGATTTCTTAGTCATCTCTTAGTCATCCTTCAGTACATTTTGTATATTACATCAACCTTTCTTCTGGTACGTTCTTTATTTACTTGACCATCTCAGTATTTTTCCTAAACCAAATCTTATATTTCAGTGTACATTTTGTTGTTCACTTGACCTTTATTTGGTTTACCACATGTATTAACCCTTTATGTTATTTCTTTAAGATGAATGTTACAGTATCCATCCATCCATTTTCCAACCCACTATATCCTAACTACAGGGTCACGGGGGTCTGCTGGAGCCAATCCCAGCCAACACAGGGTGCAAGGCAGGAAACAAACCCTGGGCAGGGCACCAGCCCACTGCAGGGCACACACACACACACACACACACCAAGCACACAGTTGGGACAATTTAGGATCGGCAATGCACCTAACCTGCATGCCTTTGGGCTGTGGGAGGAAACCGGAGCACCCGAAGGAAACCCACGCAGACACGGGGAGAACATGCAAACTCCACACATGGAGGACCTGGGAAATGTTACAGTATGTTACCCTAAAATTATTCTCCCACAATAGATAGATAGATAGATAGATAGATAGATAGATAGATAGATAGATAGATAGATAGATA
>JANRMT010062791.1:154758641-154782595 GCA_026402145.1 Polypterus bichir lapradei | reverse complement strand
CCACAGTAGAGTCTTAGGCTTACCAAGTACCCCTTAGACATGCGTGTATGTATAATAAAAGGCTCCAATAAGGAATATGGCCATATCTTGCCTCTAGAGCAGCTTGTCTTTCCTTGGAATGCAGTTATACAAGCTTTAGTTTATGATTGGATATCACATTCATCAGGAGAACTAAATTTCCTGGAGGAGGTACAAATCTACTTTATACTCTACATGCAACTTTCCATTTATAAAAAAAAAAGCCCTACAAAACAAGAATTCATCCTGGTTTTGAGAGAGAGAGAGAGAGAGAGGGGTAAGATGGCAGTGTGAATAATAATCATTCCAGAATAAGAGACCATAAAGATCAGTGTTTGAACCATGAGGTAGGCCTGGTCCTCTTGATATTGCTTGCAATTATACAAGCATTCAGAGCAATCACTGCATCCACTGACTCCCATAGTCCAAAGAAATGCTAAACTAGCTGTACTTTGTAGTTAGGTCTGTGTTCTGTGACGGACTGCCACTATGTCCATGTGTTGCTGCTTTGCGTCCTGTGCTTACTGGAATAAGCTCCAGCTTCCCCATGATGCTGTTTCAGATAAGTGGGTTTAGAAAACAGATGGAAGCATTAAATGTGTTAGTTCAGTAAATTTCTCATTTCAAGAAGCAAATTCTCTTTGAGTTAATTGAGGAAAATGCGCTGGAGTAACTGTAGGACATTTTTGACCATATGGGAGTGTTATGGGTTTGAGACCCAGGTCCTGTCTACCATGAAAGCACATTCAGTAGTGAGAAAAGCTCTATAGAAAATGTGAAGAATTATTAGCATGTGTGGAATGTAGTTTAGATGGCCCTGTGACAGACTGAAGTCCCATCTAGAGTTGATTCCCTGCTTGAGCCAGTCAAACTAGATTAACTCGGTTTGGAAAATGGATGGACCGTTGGACATCCCAAAGACACCTTCCCATAATAGTTTGGATCCCCAACCAGTTGATGTATGGAGAGCATACACCTAACATACCTATTTGGATGGTTGAAATAGGGTGAAACATTTACCCAATTCCAGTTCCAAACACTGCTCAGGGATGCAGATTCTATGCTTTTTATACCAGGTTGTACATGGTCTTTGAATACAAGAGCTATCCAAATGCCAGCTCCACCATAAATTCCAGCTTTATAAAACGTGTAACATACTGTATAGATTTTGTTGGGACTGGGTCAAGGAAATGCAGGTTTCTTATTCTTGACTGTTACTCTTGATGCACCTGCACATCAGGCAATAACTGTCTGTCCTCTTTAGAACTTATTTGCTCATGATGCTTTGAAACTTTCCATCTTAAAAAGCTAAACTTTCAAAGCTGACACACAAAAAAAAACAAAAAAAAAAAAAAAACACTACCCTGTCAACTGCATTTGTGATTGGGATTTCATTAATTCATTACATTCAATTACCTATTTCTCCCCTCAACTCCTGTGGGATTTAAAAAAATCCCACCACGTGCAAAAAAAAAAAAAAAAAATACAAATAAGATACCATTTGGTTTTTTGCAGTATCAAAATATATTTTAGGACTTGTTAGGGTCACTGGATACAACAAATACTCACCTCCCAGGAGGAAGACTACTCCGCCCACTGTGGCTATACGCGCCTTGCGCACTTTGTCATCACCACCGCAGTTGGTGCATTTCATACCCATGGAGCTGACTCCCATGCCAATCACCGTCAGGACAATGCTGAGCACCATTAGGGCACGAGTGGCCTGCAGAGCCGCTGTCAAAGGGAAAGAAAAAAAAATAAAAAAAGATGCAATAGAACATGACTAAACCTACAGAAAGTAGAGCTCAAGAAACCGCCACTCCTATCCACACACAAAATTCAAGTTACAAGAGAATGCATAAAAGCAGCAAAAGAAAATACTGCAAGAAATTATAAAGCAAGTAGACATAAAAGGGGTGTTCCAGTGGCACCACCAAAGAGGAGTCGGACTTTGTCAAGTGTCACGCAGTACGTTATATTAGATATCTCCCATCCATTTTCTAAACTTGTGTAATTAAGCACAAGTCAGGAAACAACCCAAATGGGACGCAATGCCATAATAAGTTATATGGCCAATCTCTCTCATATACCAAAAACATGCAGCTTATAGTAATTGACAATTCTAAAAATCAGTTCTGAATGGGTGTGCACGCACAAGTGGTCAGTGCATTTCACTGGCACAGTATCCACGATAGATTCCTTCCTCGAACCTAAGCTCCAAAACCCCTCACCACCCTAAACTGCTTTAAAGTAGGTTTGAGAATGTGGTTCCCATAAAGTTAATTTCTTCTGTACAGACAAGCCAGCGATTCTGCCTACAATCCTGGAGTTGCCATATTTTTGTGTTGTGGAAGAATGCTTTTAAAGAAATGGAGTACAGCATATGATAAACAGACTTTATTACATACACCTAGTCATTCATACACATTTTAATGACATGTTAAAAGTAATATTATTCAGTACTATTTTGGTTGGCTGGGGTCTTGTTTGCATAAGGAGCACTCCGGCTGCAAGTTGATCCTGAAGGACATTTGACAGCCAATATCAGGCTCTGCCCTCAAATAAAAAGGTGGGAAAAAAAAAACAAAAAAAAACACAAAGTCTTTAACCAGTCATGTCAAAGGAGATCTCCACTGGCTCAAGCGAGTAACTGGGCTTCTTCACACCAAGACATGGGTGGGGCACGAGAGAGAGAGAGAGAGAGAGAGAGCAAATACTTAAAAATGATCTTCTCCCACACTAAACAACCAAAAATCCCTGCCTTAGTAGCCATTTACCTATACTGGCCATGCACACAGGAAACTAAAAATAATCTGCCCTAGAAGGGAAGATTACTGATTGCCAAACTTTTACAATAAATCCTGTGGCCAGCTGGTGTAAATTTGCTTTTTGTGCATGTATGCAGCATTTAAAATGTACAAAAGGAACTGTATGTGCATTTAGGTAGAAATGCAACAAGCTCCATGGAAAGTAACTCTTCCATGCCCATTATTTCAGAGTAGGAGACATTGGATCCTCCTTCTTACAAAGCAGGAAAGGGGCAAGTAAAGACACAAACCACAGAGTGATTGAAGGCAGTTTTTTTTAAAAAAAAAAACACATATATACAAAAAACACACCCCACCACACACACTTTTAGTGTGGATGTAGCCAGAGTCCACTGAAGGTCTGTTATAATAAAATTATTCAATTTTCTGCTATCTTGTACTTAGACACTCTTCCTTTTCCCTCTCCAATATACGATTGTGCCAACAAAGAGCTCAAAATCTTGTACTTTAGCTGGACTACTTCCGATACCTGAATAGACTGTACAGAAAACCTTTAAAGCCCACATTGTAAACCAACACATCTATATCTTTATTTTCAAACCTAAATCCAATTCAGTGTTGCCTATCCTGGCAGCAGTTTTACACACATTTTCCATAAACAGTATTTATATAAAAAAAAACCAAAACCTATAATGCAGGTTGCCACAAGTTATTCACTGTTACGGTACAAAGTGACATTACTAAAATCCATAGCTAATTTGTAATAAAGTTGTTTGTAAAGTTATGCTTGGGTATTCAATCTCCATCACACACACTGCCTTTATACTGCAAGCATAAATGTTAAATATACACTTGCGCAATTAAACTAAACCTTTACTTTGAATATCAGTTCTCAACAGGCAAGAAGAGTTAAACATTCACCTACTGAAAAGTCTTACTTCATTAGCCTTTTAACCAAACAAGCTTAGCCCCTAACTAGCATTTGTTATGGTTTTACTTCCACTGGCATTGGCCTGTAGCTTACTCTGTTCACTCCCAGTGCTGGTATCCTACCAGTGTTATTTATTGTACTGTAAATGTGGGATCATGTCTTACTAATAAGTTTGCAAGTAGTAAGCCAGCTGCAGTACAGGAAAAGCAACCTTTAGTTTTCTTTGCTCAACTTCACAACTTACAGTAATTCAGAACTAAACTTCTTTAATACATCATACTAATAGTGAGTTGTGTGCAGGCTCCTCTGTTTAAGAAAAATCCACATCCTTGTTTTTGTTCAGGAGCAGTTCTGCCTGTTAATGGGTGTGGCACAAACCAGATGGAACCTGAATTGCCCCACCAACTCTATTAAAAGAACAAAACGATGAAATGGAGGAACAGCAAAATGGACACCATTTCCGGCTTCCAGATTTTATTGAGAAAGCCAACGGTATCCACACACCACAGCACTTCGCATGGAGGAAGGCCGAGAAGAACCTGCACCTATAAGTGGACTTTGGTTTTAAAACAAGACACATTTTGGGTGAATAAGAATTTCACACAAAGGTTTGTACATGTGCAAATGTTGCCGGGTGTTGAATTTCCTCTTGCATTTTATATGCAAATCTGTTCGCACAACCCGAGCCTGTATTCTCAGAGTCCAAACCTGGCCTACAGAATTACCTTGTTTACAGGGTAACTTCCAGATGTTAAACAGGATGTTTTTAAACAATCCACATTATAAACAAAAACTCCATATTTATTGGACGAAAAAAATAAGAAAAGTTGACAAAAGGCTGTGTTGCCAAGATTCACTCAATGGAAAAGTCCTAATGCAAGTTGGAGGCCATAGCAGCCTGCTCCTGTAGTTGGACATACCCAGAGACCCAGCCCCATCTGCAACTCAACTTGTGGACCAATCAGTTTGATTTTTCAAGTCATAGTAAAGTGAGAGAGCAGATAACCAATGAGCACCCATCTGGAAGTACTATCCCTACAATGCAGTTAAGGGATAAAAAGGTGTACGTCAGACAGGAGAGAATGGAAAGGGATGAAGCAGCAGCAAATTCAGTTTAAATGACCATCGCTGAAAAGCACTCAGAGCACCGGTTTCTATCAGGAACCGCTCGCATACAAGCTTGTGGCACTTTGGAAATTTGAAACCACAATGACTTTCCAACACAATCATTTACATCTGGCATGCAATAGGACATCCTCAGATTATTAACGTGAGTTGTTAAATATGACATCCCCTGCAACTAGAGGTTGCGTAATGCAATGCCAGCTTTAGCCAACAAGTGATCACATTTTGAAAAATGATTGCCATACAACCCTGTGCCATATTATAAGCTTAAAGCAAAAAACACCCCACACCCTACTTTTGTTTGCATCAGCAACTGCTGGGAGACATTGGTTTAAGAAGAAAAACGCTCAGAGACATGAAGGTAGTCAAACCCACAATTTCTCCAGGATTGTTTAAACATTTCTCTGCACTCCTGCTGGAAAAAACTTGTACCCAACCAGATTTAAAACTATGCCTTTATTTACTAATATAATATATTTTATCATATATTATATCATATTATATGATAATATATCTTATATCATAATATCATATAATATAAATACACACCCCCACAGACATTAAAACAGGGAAAAAAAAAATGTGAAAGGCATATTTGCTTTTAATCGTTTAGGCTCTATTTGCTCAATGATAAAAGGTCCTTTAAGAATTTTATCTAAAGATATGGAAACGCAAACAAACCGAGATACTAAACAAAGACTGCAAGGCACTTTATATGGACGGAAAAATGCATTGACTTCTGTATGGCAAAGGAAAATAAAAGCTTGGCTTTGACTAAACTAATCAGTAGGGCTAAGAGTGTAAGCAATCAGATAGATTTATATAAAGAGACCACAAATACAAAGCAACATCTATAGAGTGCACCGAGCCGATCTAAAACAGCTTATAAATTGACAGTGATGACTCCCAGTTTTAGCTTCAAGTTGGATAAACTTGGACTCCATCCATCTATAGATGTGACCAACTTACCTGGGGAGACTTGCCCATCCATCTTTGAGTTCAAGGCAGAACCACAACCTGTACAGGGACCTAGGGTCTTTAAAAGCTAAAATCAAAATTCTGAAACCCACAGGCCACACCAATCTAACACAATGGGGCCTTCCAACAGCTGACTGGTAGTTTCTTCTTTCTCTCCTCATACTTAACTATGATCTCAGGTAATTGATATCTACACACAATTCCAGAAATGACAGTGTCAGAGCTCCATCAAAGTAGAATGATTAACTTTGCTGGACAAATTCAGCCTATATGGAATATTGATTCCACTGCATCTTTGTGGCGTCAAGGGTCTTTGAGCGGTGGGGGGTGGGGGATGGGGGTGGGGGGATTTTGGTTGGGGGACCCAAACCCACCAGCACTCAACAAGGCTGCTTTTTTAAGACAATAACTTGACACAAGTCAACCCCAAGAGCAGGGTCTCATCCAGCCTGGCTAAGCAGCAACAAACTATATTAACTGGGTTGTGGGGATCCAGAAATGACAATTCCATGTTTAGTAGGAGAGTGTTGGCTTTTGGTTTGGGAAGGGGATATTGGGACAGCTTAGCTATTAGCTAAACAAAACAAATGCGATGGACTGAATGGTCTCTCCACTTGGTCAAAAAAAAAAAAAAAAAAAAAAAAAAAAATTTAAAAAATTCTGATAATGCATAAAATTGGCAAACTCCATTAAAAACACCAAAAAGTAAAACAGTAATTTTAATTCCAAGCAGCCTCAAACCATCTTAACACACACTTATTGTATTCATTTGCCTGAAGTCTTATACAATAAATTGCACTTGCTTGACATTCAGATATCAAAGTCAGATCAAGAACTGTGTACAAACTTCCAAATGTATCTGCAGACGCTCCATTAGAAAATGCATGTACTATGCATCACAAAACAGCCAAGGCCTGCAAGCACATCATATGGCACTTGAAAACTTAGAATGCAAACATCTATTTTCAGTGTATGTTGTAGGCTTATTCACTACAGAACTGTTGAAATTAAGTGTTAGCCCCTCAAGTCAAAACTATTGCTTTGAGGGACAGTACAGATATGAAACAGGAGACTGGTGCAACTGCAATGGAAATCAGAGTGACCAAACTCGTATTAGGTGAATTAAGTTATTCCTCCACCCACCTTGATGCTCATAATTCTAGCTAGTAAAGTAGTGCAGATGCTCTGTGTGCGCACGCACACACACACACACACACACACACACACAAGCCCACATTATGGTGTAGAGGAGGACTTCAAACCTCAAAGTCGTGGGTTTAAAATTCACAGTACAGACACTGTGACCATGAGCAAGTCGCTTCACCTGCCTGTGCTCAAATTGGAAAACCAATGCAACCGACGTAGGCAAAAAAAAGGGGACACATCCTAGTAAACAAGACAACTGCATATGTAGATCAGGGAGGAATTAAAGACTGCTCAGGTTTGAGAGAAAACAGTGGTGAGAACGCTCCATTAAGGAATATTTCAGGTAAGCAAGGTAGCCACTAAATTACTTTTAGGCAAATTATTCATTGTGCTGTTAAGCACCATTATGTGGCAGATTGGTGTAGAATTTTAAACAAGTGTTGGCATTTGCTTGAGGGTTTAAATTTCTGTCAAAAACAGATGGACTGTGCTTTGCATTTCAACACTGGTCTCTTGAATGAGAGAGATATGAGATATATAATCTCAAATAATTTAAGACTGTACATTTACATTTTCAAGCGCCATTGTTTTACTTTGCCTACTTTTACTTGTCAAACTTGTATGTACTTTTTTTTTTTTTTTTTTTTTTTTTTAAAATGTCAACAATATGTAATTTGGCCAGGGGTGTATAATTTGAATGGAAATGCATAATACATCAATGCTATTTAAAAATTAGCTCAAACTGGGAATGGCCACAGCCCCTTCATCCATGCTGGTCTAGCATTAGTATGACTGGATTTATATAGGCGATTGGGACCATGATTAGGTTATGCTGTGGGCAAATCAGTTGCCAGTACCTTCAAAACCATTATGTCACCTTTTACACCAATGTGTACATGATTAGCATTCACTCTGCTAGTCAAAATGGAAAAAACCATATAGCCTTGCCAAGCAAGCCATTTTAGACAAATGGTACAAAAGAATGGATCTATTCTAAAATGGAAGGTACCTTTACAACAAAGCAGTTGGGACAATGCTTCAAATGCACTCCATACTTCCTAGGACTGTGGTGCACACACACTGGATGGAGTCCGTTCACCCATTTTCTGGAACCACACAGGCGGAAAAACCTAAACCCAGCAGTAGGAGTACAAGGGATGGGACAGGAGTCCATCATACAGCAAATATGCACATTAAGTACATGCAAAGGCAAATTGAGGGGGGGGGGTTTCTCACAACATGCAGTTTGGGCAATTCCATACCAATTTAGCTAAAAACCAACTCGCTGCAGTTCAAATCCAAACCACTTATCCATTTTACCTGATGTACATGTACAAAGAAAATACGCCGAGCATAAAACCTTAAGGCAGACAAACAACGAAACTTAAACCTGCCGTTTGAAGCTTCAGGCACAAAAAACAGAGGAGACCACACCATTGGCAGACATCATGGCACAATGTCACACAGCTTACTTTACAGTGGAGTGATTCACCCATCTCAATAAATTCATTAAATGTGGCGGTTACGCAAGAGAAAACATTGCACATGTAGCCTAACCAGACCAACCAGATTGCCTTTTCACCCAAGTGACAAAGAGGCCTTGGGAGGACTTCGTGTCTCAATTGTCAGCCAGCCCACACTTAAATCTAGCAGATGAAGACTAGTCACATGACCCTATACAATACCAGATACTGCGAGCAGAAGCCAATGTGATTTTAAGATGAACCTTTCCTGGAATTTGGGTCAAGTAATGCAGCGCAAAAACAAACAAAAAACCCAACTACATTTATGCAAAATTGTCAAGGGCACTGTAAAAGAATTGACATAGCACAGCAGAAAGCGTGGACACAAATATTTAACATTTGCACCCAATGTAATGCATATAGACAGATTATGTGAGCTAGTTCAACCCAATACCAACTCTGTGTGCCCCTTGGTAAGACACTAGCTATAGGCAGGTTAATACCCAAAATGCCTCGGGACAAAGTACTCTACTCTAATTAGGGACCTATGCAAACTAAACATAGCGTTCATCATAGTGTACCCAATATTATCCAATTTAGCAGAACAGTGAGTAGGCAATTATTAGGAGAAAGCCAATTACCAACCCACACCTACTGACAGTGCATTAAGGTGTAGGGTTTAACAATTCCTACATTTACACATAGCAGAACTAGATTTCTGGTTCTATTTGTACAGTTTGCCACAGTTTTTGGTGCGCTCTCAAACACATTGAACTTTTATCCTTTGCTCGTTGCAGCTATGGATCATCCTACCAACTGACTCCCAAACAATTCCTAAATCCCATCCCACATTTCCAACAAAGTCCTAGTGAGATTGTTTACAATTTCAAAACAGACTGTTTTAGGATGTGCACCAAGGAGGGGTTCAGTGGATAGAGCGACAGTGTATGGATCATTCCTGCCTTGCACCCAGTGTTGACAGAATAGGCTCTAGTGAATACTCAATTGATCAGACAGGTTTGAGAATGTCATACCAAGTGGCTTTACCTTTAATGCTAACATCATTATGCAGCCATTTATTTAAAAGTAATAACGCCCAACAGCTCCACTTCTGCAACCAGAATCCCAATTAAAGAGAGCAGCAGCTGAAAGGCATTCATAGCACCTTTAATGGCCAACTGGCTAAAGTTAAAATTCACCAAGGACTTCCTGACTCAGTTGCCTGACAGAAGGGAGACACTGGAGGCCATTTGAAATGTTTGCACCCACGCCCAACTTGTAAACGTGCCATTGGCTTTACAAGTTAAGCATGGTTGTATCCCTTCAAAAGCTTTTTAATCATCACTCGCAATCTCATCCTTCTAAAGGCCGAGAACACCAGGTTTCAGAAAAGCTTGTCTTGGGGCTTAAATAGTGGCCTGGATTTGGGGGGGGAGGAGGGAGTACACCTTCATGACCCCCAGGTCACACATTCTCTAATGCATTGTATGCATGACAAAGCATGTAAAACATTCTCAGACCCAGCTAATGCATTTCATTGTTATAAAGGGCCAGAGCCTATCCTAGCAGTACTGGGCACAAGGCAGGAAATCTTGAAAAGGAATGGCAAACCACTGCAGGGCCCCACTTACACATATTGGGCCAAAGAGGAAGTATCGGTTAAACAAAACCTTCAGGAGTTTCTGGAGGAAAAAGCACACAGAGGGAGACCATGTAGCTTCCACACAGAAAACTGGGTTTGAGATAAAAATTAAGAGCAGCATCTATAGCAACTACGCCACCAGGCACTGCACCACTGTACTGCATGAAAAAACACACACAGACTACAAAAACAATTAAACAGTGACAGGGTAATCAGATACATTTATTCCAGCCGGAAGTGCCTTGAGCATGGGAAAGGCGCTATATAAATAAAATGTATTATTACCGCCACCAACATAGAGAACTAGAAATCCCAGCTTTCTCAATGTTGGCCAACATGACTATTTAGCTTAGATGCAATCTAACACACTTGAACAGAGTGGTGGCTCTGTAGCAAAAGTATCTGGGCTGGTTTGAATCCCAACAGTGACAGAGGGAATAAAGTCCTTTAAGCAGCAGTTTGCTCCAGGGGCCCTGTAGAACAGCCGACCCTGCACTCTGACCCCAAAGAGACTCTGAAGATGGGGTATGCAAAAACTGACAAATCCCTAATACAAGAAATGTACATAATGTAATCAATGTAACCAATATATGGTGATTAAAGGATTGGGGGCAAGGTGGGTGGGGAAGCAGTTGAATTGTCATTGTTTACATACCAAGTGCTGCTGGTGTCATGAGGAATTGGCGGAAAATACATTTAAAATTAACTGCTTGGTTAAAGTTTAATCCATTAGCTAGTGGAGCACACAATGTTATTGTATAAGCAACTGCCCACTGCAAATATGACCAAAAACAGAACTGATGTCTTGTACCTAGAACCTCATACCTAAGATATCCAAATCTACAGAAAATATGGCTGTGATGCTCTAAAACACCCAGCATATTCAATGATCTCATTGCTGCACAAGAAGCCAGAGACCACAGTAAGGGGACATCTTGCAATTTACATACAGGAGGGCTACAATAACCACACAGTATGCATTCATGTTTACAAATCAAGGGGAGACCAACTACTCCAGCAGCATTACAGAGATGGGCAGCAACCAACCCCCAGATGTTTGGCTCATTTATGGCTGTGGCATACCCAGACTTAAAACTGGGGATTTTTGGAGGACTTCTTAAAGTTGCACCATACACAGGCAGGTGTAATGGATTACAAACCAATTTAAAACTTTTAAAATTGAGGTTACTAAAAACACACAAACCTTTAAAACAAAGCCAACTATAGCATCAGTATCCATTGTCCCTACTAAATTGCCAAAATGGGTGCGTCTTTGTCCTGGCAAGTCAGGGAGGGTCTTTGGTAATGCACTAGCGACCCATCACGGGTATTTTTGGCCTTGCAGCCAATATTGCCACGCTAGGCTGAAGCCCCACCTCTGCCCCCAGGGACAATACTTTACTGTAGTGTGAATGAAGTGGTGTGTGTCAGAGAGGCAACTAGCTCATCTAGGCATTGGCTTCGTTCTTGCTAAGTGCTCACAGCTGCCCGTATGTAAAGTAAAAATGAAAAAGATTCCCATGTTAAAACGTACAACTCAAACTCGATCTTCCTTTTCATTATGTGAGCATGACATACTATAATATACATTGGCAAAGAGTGATGAGCACGCTCATAAAAGGGCGCTATTAAAGAACACCAGCAAAAGATCACAGTACATATTTTAAAAATTTAAACCCTGATCTCCACATCTTAAACGTAATAAACTGTGCACAGTGGGATAGGAATCGATAATGTAAAGACATTTAAGGCATTTTTGGTCGAGACACATTTACCAGGGTTTAAAGAGGCGGGTAGGTTGGGTGAGGGGTGCGATCTTATTTAAAATCTTTTATAGTGATCGCAGTTTCCCTGCAAGGAACCCGTTAGCACCTGAGCTGTTTGATGACGTCATGTGGCCGTTCAAATTCCAGAACAGGTTTGGCCAGTACAGTCCATCCCACCACCTCCCCCCTCAAAATTTGAGCGCTGTGAAATGCAAATCCGGCGAAGCAGGAGCCAACAGCGGAGCGCCGCTAATACGAAAGAGGCGTTCAGAATTAAAATGAAATCAGGTTGGCAAAGTTAAAAAAAAAAAAAAAAAATCCGTTCCGAGCCCAACCACCTTCCGCATTTGTAGGCGTAGGCAACCACTACAGCGGCCCCGGCATTTTTTTTTGTTAACCTTATTACACCGCCGTCCTAAAAATGGGTACAATAAAAGTTAAATATAATAGGGTAAACAAATTCTCCGAAGTTTGCCTCAACTAAAAAACGATTCTCAGACTGGTACTTAATATACACGGGATCGGTTCAGTACCTGTATCACTTTCCATAGTAAAGTCATCAAGTTGAAAAATCAAAGGGACTTTAGTGGTCACTGAATAGTTATACGTCTGTACGATAAACGGTTATTTCGTAACACGTTAAAAAGGTATTGCGGAAAAAAAAAGATACAATAATCACACCAAATTCTTCGCGGTCAACTTGTGACATACAAGTGACGGGTAAGGCTTCAACAAAAGACGTTTTTTTTACTTACAGTCCAGCTGAAGGATGGAGTCGTACACTTTGCATTGCATCTGACCGGTACTCTGGAACGCACAAGACATCCACAATCCTTGGTACATGGCGATGGCCGTGATGATGTTGTCCCCCACATACGCGGACATTTTCCACTGGGGCATGATGGTGCCAACGATCAGCCCAACGCAACCTATTAAGGCCAGTACAAAACCTAACATTTGTAACCCGGAGTTAGCCATCTTGAATAGAGACTTTTAACAACTAAGAAAAGAAAAAAAATAAAAATAACGCGAACTTGGCGATTTTCTTAAATAAAAAAAGGGGCACCAAAAAGTTCTTTTTTAATTTACTCTCAATTTGCTATCAGTTTCAATCGAGTCAATTTACACCAGTGTCTTCGTTAAGCGAGGCCGCCAAACTCCCGACTTGTTTTCTTCGTCTTTGTCCTCTCCCACCTGGCGCTCAGGTAGGGCAGAAAAACAAACTCTCCGGTGACTCCAAAGAACTGTTCAAAAACACATCGATTTGTGTACCCTTCTTTCCTGCGCGGCTTTTTTTATTCTTTCAAAGCAGTGCTGAATGGTTCAGAAAAATAAAAATATTCTTTATGGAGAAACAGCGTGATCGATCCACCTGTTGTCTCGACCACACCTTGTACTTATAATGATGCGCCGCGGACGCGCACTTTTATCCCGGGGGGCGGGTGCGCGCGTTGGAGTTTCAGTGTAGTTTCGACTCGACACCGGGAACAGGAAGGTGGGGGTGGGGCGAGCTAAGGTATCGGTTCGTGCGGACAAAAACAACAATAGCCATAAAGAAGAACCTGGGGAAATGAATATTTAATAAAGATGAACAAAGTAATTCCTCGTCGCAACCATTCATCAAACACTGTAGAAAAGTTCGCTAATGTTTGAAGTCGAGAGGATTTTAAATTGTGAAGATTCCGGCGCACAGAGGCTTACGTTATGCAATTAGGTAAGGTGGGATGCTGAAGCCTGTCTGAGGAGCATTGGGCGCACGCACACGCACACACATATACACATACATAAACACACACACACGTAAATATAGTGGATTCAGAAAATATTCAGACCCCTTCACTTTTTTCGCATTTTATTATGTTGCAGCCTTGTTCTAAAAATCTCATAATTTATTTCCATTAATTGTTTCTACCCCAGACAACACTCAATACCCCAGAATAACAAAACGAAAACCTGATTTTAGAAATGTTTATAAATTTCTTAAAAATAATGAAAAAAAATTATTACATTGATAAAAATATTCAGACCCTTTACTTACTACTTACTTGTAGCAGCCATTCCCACCTGGAGTTTTGCTGGCTCTGATGCAACAAGCTCCACACACCTGGATTTGGGAATTGTCTACCAATGTTCTATGCAGATCCTCACATGCTCTGCCAACTTGGATGGAAACCGTCAGTGGACTGCTGTTTTCATGTCTCTCCAGATATGTCCAGCTTGGATCAAGTCGAGGTCTTGCTGGTTCAGTTAAGAACTTTCTCAGAGTTGTCCTGTATTGCTTTGTGCTTAGGGTTATTGTCGTGTTGGAAGGTGAGCATTCGGCCAAGTGCGGTGGAGGTTTTCATTAAGGATATCTCTACAGGTTGCTCTCCTCAGCTTTCCCTCAAACCTTGTCTAGTCCCCCGTCCCCACTATGCTTCACCGTTGGTGATGAGAAGTGCCTGGTTTCCTCCATATATTATGTGAGTTTTGGTTTCATCAGAGCAGAGAATCCTGTTTCTCACCATCTAAAAGACATTTGGGTGCCTTTTCGCAAACTCTAAGCAGGCTTCCACGTTTCTTTTACTGAAGAGAGGCTTCTGTCTGAGCACTCTTTATAAAACCAGATTGATGGTGTGTTTCAGCGATGGATGTCCTTCTGGAAGTTTCTTCCATCTCAACACAGTTTCTGTGGAGTTAAACCAGTGTATCTATCTGTAGTAAGAAGATTATTTGTGTCAATGTACTTTGTGAAATTTATTTCATAAATCCATGCAATTCAGCTGAGAGAGAGAGAGAGAGACAGCCAGGGAGATTGACAAATGACAGCTGTAAGTCAGGTTAGAGAGATGAGCAAAAAACATCATAATAATAATACATTTTATTTATATAGCAACTTTCCCATGCTCAAGACGCTTCACAGAGTCTTAGAAAAAAAAAATTCAGGGTATATGTAACATTGGATACAAATGTTTTCCTAAATAGAACGATGAAACAGATAACAAAGCATTAAATACAATAAAGAACAATAAACCAGAGTAAAATACTAAATTCAATACTAAAAGAAAAACTTAACAAATTACCTAATTTGTGATATAACAGACACACAAATTATCCTGAGCACCTGGACAGAGAGGTAAACTGAAAGAAAGGGCAGAATGTTAAGCTAAAAGCCTTCCTAAATAGATGAGTTTTAAGCTGGTTTTTAAAAGAATGAATGGAGTCAGCTGATCTAATTAATTTCGGGATATCATTCCAAAGTCTGGGTGCTATGGAGCTGAAGGCCCTGTCACACATAGAGTGCAGGTTAGTGTGAGGCACAACAAGATTACCAGAATCAGAGGGCCTTAGTAGGCGAACAGGAGCGTAGTGATTTAGAAGTGTGAAAGACACAAGCAGGTTGTTTTGGGAAGTGCTGATGTCTACTTAACCAATATGGTTACAGAACCCAGTGTTTTATGAAGGTATTAATAACCAGCCAGTTCTGAAATGAATTCTATGAAAATGTAATTATATGAGTGTTTATAATGACGAGGATCCAGTAAGACGTCAAAAAACATCTCACTATGCCACCGACATTCTCGCTGCAGGATGGGACATCTGAGTTGTCAGTATTCTCCCACTTGCTATGATGTCCCAATGCTTCTTTCTAGCCTAAATATGTATGTATACAGGGTTATGCATTATATTTCTGGGAGTGAATGCTACTTGTTAAATCAAGTTAAAAACATATATCTCTTTTTGTACCATATTTCATTCTTTTATAATTATTTTCCGATGGGTACAGAAGGTATAGTATTTGGGTTCTAGTCAATTCTGCATCAAGAAACACATTCCAGGGAGAAAAAAAGCTCTCTGCTGGATACACCATCAGTATCTGATCACTTCTCTTACCACGACCCTTCTCTCATAATTTCTCAGTTGATCAATTACTCAGTTTGGCTGGACAGTCAGCGCTAGGAAATGATTCAAACTTCTCCTGTTTAAGAATTATGGAGGCCAATGTACTCTTGGGAACCTTCAATTCTACAGAATTTTTTTGTAGTCTTCCCCAGATCTCTTCCTTGAGACAATCCTGTCTGTAAGCTCTCTAGGCAATACTTTTGACTTTAGGAGATGTGTGAGATGTACAAATAATAATTTTATTGTAATGTATATATAGTACACTTCAATAACTTGAACTGTTTTATAATGATGTTTAAATACATTGACTCTTCCATTCATCTTTTTTGACATGGTCTATCCTGACTGTATCTGTGGCAACTCAGGAACCATCTCAGTACAAGGAGCAATGGCAGCGCAGATTTAGTGTTGCTAGTCAACTTAACCTGCACATCTTTGACATACAGAAGAAGCAAACGTGAACACGAAGAAAGTACAAATGGTGAGACAGTAGAGCTAACCACTGTGCCACCTTTGCTGAATTTACATCAAATGGTGAGAGGAAGCAGCCGTACTTCAGCACTAGAGAGAATGAGCTATTAGCATTTGAACGGGATTTCATTTTTCCATCCTAAAGACATTAAGATTAAAAGGAGATGTTAAAAATAGTGTTGAAAAACTGTTTGTGGTGTGGTGGTACAGCTGAAAAGGGATCAGTTTGGTTTCCTCACAATTATGGAAGTCTTGGTTTAAATCCTAGCCCGATGAGTGCTTGTGCCGAGTGTGGACATCTCTAATATGTCAGATTGTGTTTTCTCTGACTGCTGCAGTTTTCTTCCAGATCTCTACAACATGTGTGTTTAAATTAGTCCGGTGAGTGAGTGTGTGGGCATTCTCTGTGATGAATTGGTGCCCCATTTGGGGTTATTTCCTGCCATTCATGCCATGTTGCTGTGTAATATTAGTAATAAGAATACACTTTTTTTATAGGCAATGGCTACTGAAAATACAATGCTGCACTAAGTTCAAGAAAACAAATGAATGAAGGATGAATGAATAAGGTTTTCACTGGCTACGATCACATGTAGGTGTGAGTGGAGTGGGTCTTCTTTCAGACCGGCACCATAACCAGGACCGATTCACACCTTGTACTTGTTAACAGTTCTCAAATAGAAGCACAGCTTCTGTAAATGAATGGATAAGTAAAGAGATGAGTTTGTGAAGGCTTCCAATCTTCCAGGCCTGGGCATATCAGTTAGTAGTAAGTCAAAATGATAATAATACATTTTGTTTATACTGTGATTTTCCCATGCTCAAAGCACTAGAAAGTCTGAAAGAACAACAGGGCATTTACAAGATCTATCCATCCATTATCCAACCCGCTATATCCTAACACAGGGTCACGTGGGGTCTGCTGGAGCTAATCCCAGCCAGCACAGGGCGCAAGGCAGGAACAAACCGTGGGCAGGGCACACACGCACACAGGACAATTTAGGATCACCAATGCACCTAACCTACGTGTCTTTGGACTGTGGGAGGAAACTGGAGCACCCAGAGGAAACTAAAGCAGACACTGGGAGAACATGCAAACTCCACGCAGAGAGGACCCTGGAAGCAAACCCATTTCCACCGATCCACGATGCACATCTAACTAAAAGTGTTATTCATAGTGAGGAGCAGCAGCAAGCATGCAACCGCTTTCTCCCCGTGCGGTGGAGGATTTGTGTGTTTGTGAAGACATTCACCACTCGTCCATGTGGCTTCTTAAGGAGGGTGGAGAGTGTTAATTTAAAATTCACTCTTCAGCAGCATCAGCTTGAGTGAGATGGATCAGCACAGATTAATAGTACATTTCTCACTAATATTTGAACTTGTTTTTTAAAGCAGAGAGTTGTAGACTCAGTGGGATGAAATGTAACACTCCATGGGCCTTCAAATTCTTGCTTGTTTGGATACATTAGGTCTCTCGCTGTCAAACACCATATTTCCTTCTGCTATTCTGAAATGGTTACTGTTTAGTATATACATGAAAATGACATAACATCAACAGAGTAGCTTATTCCAACTCAGGGCTGCAGATGGCTGTAGCCCATCCAGGTAACACAGGATACAAAAAACAGCCCTGAGTGGGGTGCAGGCTCCTTAATGTACACGCAATCAATTTGAAATAACCAATGTGAGAGAAAACTGAAGACATATCCAAAGACAAACTCCATCACACAAAGGGAGAATGTGTAAACTTCACTGAGACAAGGGCGAGGGGCACAGAATCCAAACTTCAGAATGCTGGATCTGACAGCCATACTGATCACTGCGGCACCCTCTTGTGAGTATCAGCATTTATAAAATCATCTATAATGGTGTGCACAGTAAAAAAATAAATGCTATATAATCCAAAGATTGGGTTTTTATTTTTTTTTAAGTTGATGGGAACTAATAATATCAAACAAGCATTTAATTCTATAGTTGCACATTTAAAATATGTATTTACAAAAAAGTGCTATAGCTTGAATTTGAGGATTTTCCAGAAAAAATGACATTGTTTTATCAGTAGTGGTTATTTTCTTATGTTGTGTATCTATCTATCCATCCATCAATTTGTCTTCTTCACCTAATAATAATAACAATACTAATTCATTTTATTGACATCTGTCCCTGCTTTGAGCAGTTTGGAGTTGCATTGCGTGTGTCAAGTCACTTTGAAGAATCAGGCGCTTTTACTTTTAGTTCTTTAGTTATATTTGCCTCATTTCTTCAGTTTTTCTGATAGGCATATATATGGAAATTAATAAATTGGAAAATAATTTGTGTGTGTGTGTTCACACTGCAGAGGACTGTTACCAGTGTTGATTCCTCCCTTGTGCCAGACGTTGCTTCCAGCGACCCTGAATTGGATGATACAGGCAAGAGAATATTATGTTAAGCTCTGAAATGCTCTCTGAGTGTAGTTTGCATGTTCTTGTCATGTCCACTTGGAATTTCTTCAGGTGCATTGTTCTCCTCTCTTAATTCAAAGACATGGAGGTTAGTTGAAGTGCAAACTGATTCATGTGTGGGTATTTAGCAATTGTTCCTGCTTTCTGCTCTATGCTTGCTCTGATAGACCCCAACTTCCATACGATGTTGCTCAAGATAAAGAAGGTTTGGAAAAATATATGGATGGATTATTCCAGTTTTCCTATATCTGGACACAGAGGGATCCCTCAAATAAAAAGAGGGAGAACATGCAACTTCTACATAACAGGCTTCCTAGACTTGATGTTCAAGTGGAATGCAGTGGTAAGTCCATAGATAATGGCCAGTCAATCATTTTCTAAATATCTTTGTCCTGAAGAAGGTCACAGGGGTCTGTTGGATCCTATCCCAGCAAGCATAGAGCACAAGGCAGGGAACAAACCCTGGACAGGGCATCAATACATTGCAGGGAACACAAACACACCAATCCACACACCAAGCACACACTAGGGCCAGTTTAGGGTTGCCAATGCGTGTAATTTGCATTTCTTTGGACTATGGGATGAAACCAGAGCACCTGGAGGAAACCCACACAGACAGAGGGAGAACATGCAAACTCAATGCAGGGAGGACCCAGTACACCAACCCTGTTCTGTTTCTCCGAGGCAGCAGCGCTACTACTGCACCACCGTGCCACCCTCCACAGATAATGATTAGATAATATTTTATTTGTCCCCAAGTCCATGTCTGCTCTTGCTGTTTATCTATCCATAGGTGTGATTGTGCCATGGGATGGCTTCCTGCTTTACACCTGATAGACCATTCTGACCTTCTAAATTCTGTGGAAGTTAACATGATTACTGCAAGGGTTCACCTGTTCTTCCCACGTAAATGGCTGATTTGTCATCCCATGTGTTCAGGTGAGGATCAAAATAAATGAGGTTTATACTGAGTTGGACTGAAATCTGGACTCTGACTCAGTCACTCCAGGACATTCATATTGCTGTTTTGAAGTTATTCCTGTGTAGCTTCAAATTTATGCTTGGGGTTATTGCCTTCCTGGAAAACAATTCTCACAAGTTGCAGGTTTCTTGAGACCACATTGCATTTTCCTCCAAGATTTCCCCTTATTTTGTTGCATTCATTTTACCCTCACAAGCCTTCCAGGGCTGCCGCAGAGAGACATTTCCACAGCATGATGCAGCCACCACCATATTTCATGATAGGAATGTTATGTTTTTGATAATGTGCAGTGTTCAGATTTAGTATGATGGCCAAAAAACAAAGAGCTTCCTTCCAGCTGATTTCAGCATCCCCCATGTGACTTCTGCACGCTCTCCCATAAAGCTACAACTGGTGAAGTACCCAGGCATCATTTGTCACCTACACAGTCTCTCTAATCTGAACCACTGTAACTTGTAACTCCTTCAGAATTTTCATAGATCTCTTTGTGCCCTCTGTCACTTCTTCTTGCACCATCACTCAGTTTTTGTAGATGGCCTGCTGTAGCAGATATCCAGTTGTGCCCTACTCTTTCCATTTCTTAATGACTGATTTAACTGGATATTCTGTGACTCTGATATTTTCTCGCCTCTATTCCCTATCCTCCGCTTTTTAATCATGTTTTCATAGAGTTGTTTGCAGTGTTCTTTTGTCTTCCTTGTGAAGGTTAGGCCACCATACTGACTTCCACAAGCTATCACATCCACATCTCCATTGACCTAGGACTTCTAACACCAACCAGTAATGATTTAGGGATATCATATTAAAGGAGTATATATTAGGCAATCAATTATTTTGTGTTTAATTTGTAATTAGTCCTACGTTGGGCTGGTGCCCTGCCTGGGGTTTGTTTCCTGCCTTGCGCCCTGTGTTGGCTGGGATTGGCTCCATCAGATCCTCCGTGACCTTGTAGTTAGGATATAGCTGGTTGGATAATGGATGGATGGATATTTGCAATTATTTAGACCATGTTGTAAGATAACTGTTTTCATTTTTACGTTTAAAGCAATGTCAAAAAAGCCAAATTAATTCCATTGTGATTCAATAGTGTATGACAATAAAAAGTGACACCTTCCAAGGGCACTGTACTGTATGTTTATTTTTTACTGTAGTGCTCATGATCATTAGCATCACGCTAAACATTTTGTCTCACTATGCCAGCACTTTACAGCTGACTTGATGTCTTCATCATCTGTGTAGTTCGGCTCACTGTGCAGCCCTTCAAATTTAGGAGCAGATGGTAGTTACAGTCATGGCCAAAAGTTTTGAGAATGACACAAGTAGTGGTTTTCAGAAAGTTTGCTGCTTCAGTGTTTTTAGATCTTTTTGTCAGATGTTTCTATGGTATACTAAAGTAGAATTACATCCTCCGAGAGCAACTTCTCCCAACCGTCCAAGAACAGTTCGGTGACCAACAATGCCTTTTCCAGCATGATGGAGCACCGGGCCATAAGGCAAAAGTGATAACTAAGTGGCCCAGGGAACAAAACATTGAAATTTTGGGTCCATGGCCAGGAAACTCCTCAGACTTTAATCTCATTGAGAACTTGTGGTCAATCCTCAAGAGGCGGGTGGACAAACAAAAATCCACAAATTATGACAAGCTCCAAGCATTGATTATGCAAGAAAGGGTGGCCATCAGTCAGGAATTGGCCCAGAAGTGGATTGACAGCATGCCAGGGTGAATTGCAGAGGTCTTGAAAAAGAAAGAAGTGCCAACAATGCGAACATTCAATCTTTGCATAAACTTAATGCAATTGTTAATGAAAGCCTTCGAAACTTATGAAATGCTTGTAATTATACAATAGAAACATCTGACAAAATGATCTAAAAACACTGAAGAAAACCAATACTTGTGCCATTCTCAAAACATTTGGCCACAACTGTACACAGGACCAGGGCTGAAAAAGGATGTGACATGTCTTTAATGGCACAGTTTCATAGGGCAGCCTTTGCAACCCATGCAATATGAGCTGGGGACATTGATGTGAAGCAGACATGAGATGGAGAAGGAGGATTATATCTGTGAAGTCCATGTGGGGGTTGACTCCTGAGCCGAGGGACTGCAGTAATGAAGAATAGTAGGTGACCAGTAATATGGAGACAGTGAAATGTGTGAAGATTTAAGGAGGAAAGCAGAGTGAAGAGAGAATACGAAAGCACGAGAGTAGATTACAGTCATCCTCAGGTTTAGCAGTCACATGGCACCCCAGTGTTTTATATATTTTATAGTCGTTATTGCCATGTGTATAGAGTACAATGAAATTATTACTTGCATGTGCTAATCAACATGCAACACATTGCAACTCTGCTGCATTTGGACTGACGTAACATTTGTCTCAAGCTATGTCCTTTTAAGAATTTGTTAATTACTATAACTATCTGAGAAATCCAGACTGAGTCCAGACCTTCATGGAGTTTATATAGTCACCAAGTGTCCGCATTCAACTCATACCAGAACCATTTAAGAGACGCTAATTCACATGAGAAGCAAATTGATTTGGGAGGGAACAGAAACCACATTAGACAACTGACCATTACCTGGAGTAGAACCCAGGACCTTGACATTATGAGGCATTGGCATTGATCACTGTGCAATATTTTTTTCTTTTTAGCTTGCAAAGTAAATTTTCATCTTTCGGCTGCTCCTGTTAGGGGTTGCCACAGTGGATCATCTTTTTCCATATCTTTCTGTCCTCTGCATCTTGTTCTGTTACACCCATCACCTGCATGTCCTCTCTCACCACATCCATAAACTTTCTCTTAGGCCTTCCTCTTTTCCTCTTCCCTGGCAGCTCTATCCTTAGCATCCTTCTCCCAATTTACTCAGCATCTCTCCCCTGCACATGTCCAAGCCAACGTAATCTCGCCTCTCTGACTTTGTCTCCCAACCGTCCAACCTGAGCTGACCCTCTAATGTACTCATTTCTAATCCTATCCATTCTCGTCACACCCAATACAAATCTTAGCATCTTTAACTCTGCCACCTCCACCTCTGTCTTCTGCTTTCTGGTCAGTGCCACCGTTTCCAACCCATATAACATAGCTGGTCTCACTGCCATCCTGTAGACCTTCCCTTTTACTCTTGCTGATGATACCTGTCTGTCACAAATTACTCCTGACACTCTTCTCCATCTATTCCACCCTGCCTGCACTCTCTTCTTCACCTCTCTTTCACAATCCCCATTACTCTGTACTGTTGATCCCAAGTATTTAAACTCATCCACCATTGCCAACTCTACTCACTTCATCTTCACCATTCCACTGACCTCCCTCTCATTTACACACATGTATTCTGTCTTGTTCCTACTGACCTTCATTCCTTTCCTCTCTAGAGCATATCTCCACCTCTCCAGGGTCTCCTCAACCTGCTCCCAACTATCGCTACCGATCACAATGTCATCAGCAAACATCATAGTCCACTGGACTCCTGTCTAATCTCGTCTGTCAACCTGTCCATCACCATTGCAAAGAAGAAAGGGCTCAGAGCCAATCCCTGATGTAATCCCACCTCCACCTTGAATACATCAGTCACTCCTACCGCAGACCTCACCACGGTCACACTTCCCTCGTACTTATCTTGCACCACTCTCAGATACTTCCCTGCCACTCCCGACTTCTTCATACAATACTATTTAGCTTGCAAAGATAATGATGTAGAGAATTTTTTATTACTTGGTTTCTTGCTACATGACAATGTTAGCAAAGCAGATTGTACTTTTACAATCATTTTTCTTTTCATCCATTTTCCATACCTACTTGTCTAATTCAAGGTTACTGGGAGCTTGTGCCTATAATGGCAGCATAAGGAGAAAGGCGGGAATGAACACTGCATGAACAATCAGTTCATAAGAACACACATACAGACAGGTTTACTCAAATCTGGCCAAGCATCTCCGCAGCATGAGGTATTGCATGAAGAATTTTGATATTTGATGTAGATCTTTCCATGAATAACTGATATGAAAATTAAAGAAGTACACAAATCAAATATATCATCAATGACACGTGGTTTGAAGATCTGCTATAGAAGCTGGAGACAATCGCATGGAAGTTATTCAAGAAAGTTGTTGAGAAATTTCTTGGCAACTACAGAGCACCAAACTATGTCCAGCCGGTTGCAAACATGCTTCAAGCATGCAAAAGCATGAAGTACAACATGTCCCTAAAGACTCCTTCTCTACTTTCACACTTGAATTTCTTCCCTGCTAATCTCAGTGTGGTCAGTTATGAACACGGTTAAAGGTTTTGCCTATCTATCTATCTATCTATCTATCTATCTATCTATCTATCTATCTA
>JANRMT010062791.1:154728364-154741834 GCA_026402145.1 Polypterus bichir lapradei | reverse complement strand
ATCTATCTATCTATCTATCTATCTATCTATCTATCTATCTATCTATCAGTTTCTATCTATCTATCAGTTTCTATCTATCTATCTATCTATCTATCTATCTATCTATCTATCTATCTATCTATCTATCTATCTATCGTCTGAACACACCCGAGAATGTCTAAAAAGGCAGTAAAAAATGTAAAAGAAAGAAAAGAGAACTTCTGTCTTGGCAGTCCTAGTCCCAGTGAGGTTTATATGAGACTCTCAAAATGCTTACACACATGAATCATGCCTGCCATGTGTTTTCAGTGTTCTTTTGACGCATCTTCTGAGCACATTACCAGAAATTAATGTCACACATGCACGAGTTAAAAGTACCAGCAAAAATCTGGGTGGCACGTATGTTCATATTTTGGTACGTGATGTCAGTATCATTGTTTACATTTGATGGCAAGTCGCATTGCAGCTCCAACAGGATCAATCTGCATGCTTTGATGTTTGATCAACGGTTCGATGCTTAGAAGCAAATCATCAAACTTAAAAGCTGACATGGGAATGTATTCATGGTGTTTTCCTTCATCAATTTCTCGCACAGGCAATACACCCATTGCATATTCCCATTGTAAAGTTGCTATACATTAAAAGGTCTTGCATTATCATCTTCTGTGTTGCTGGTTTGTTTTTTTTTGTTTTTGTGCCTTCACAACAGCTTCAGAATGATTTCTCACACTTTCACTTTTTGGAATCTTCCAGATTTACTTAAATTATGCATGTACTGTAAGTATAGTCAGTTCACTGCCTGCATACAGTATCAGCAGCAGCATCCTCAAACGCACATGTTGTGTGGCATTAAGTATATCCCCGGTCTTATGCAGATGTATTGCTGTTGGTATAAAGGAGCCCTCATAACGTTTGTTGATACACATTTGCTGAATGATTTTTTGGCTGAATGTCCTCAGTGTTGGTGTGTCAGACAGAGGCTGAGTAGCACTAGTCATAATGGCACTCAGTTTTGTTTTCCTTCCTTCCTTTGCTACAACCTCCAAGGGGTCCATAGTGTGCCATGTAACTGAATCTACCCTTGTAATTAGCCTGTTAATTTGGTGGGACTCACTTGAAGTGATATTATCAGCCCAGCACAACACAGACTGGCCATCACAGTGTTGAAGAAGATGTGAAGGATGTCACTTCCCACTCACCTTTTTGATACTGAACAGCACAGCTGAGAAGGGTTTATACAGCCATTAAGCGCAGGGACAACGGTGAGCCCTGAGCCAGAATAAGTAGGCTGATGGTGGTCCTTCAGCAGTGATATCATCACCTATGTCTTGGGTTTTCACTCACAAAACAGAAGGGATATAATAATGAAACATACATTGTACAGTATATACACAACACATACACAAAGAAGAAGGGAACAATGCAATATTAACAAAAACTGTAAACTTAAGGAGATTCAAAAATGACAAAACAAATCCAAAATAGAACTTCTTCTTCTTTCTCTCTTCCCACTTTTATGTAGGGTCAATGTGCTTGATCATCCTTCTCCACAAATCTCAGTTCTGGACCTCTTCCTTAGTAAGACTTTTCCCTTCAGATCTTCTTTTACTTTATCCATCCACATCTGCTATGTTCTCCCTCATTTTCTCTTGCCCTCTACTTCCATTCCCGTCATTCTTTTGCTGACAGATTCATTATTTCTCCTCATTACATGTCCATTCCAGTTCAGCCTACTTTCCTACATATTTCTCCACTTTTGTTGCACCTTTGATTTTCTTTGTCTGTCTTTTTTCCACAAATCCATTTCAACATTTAACTTCTCCTGTGGTCCTGTTACTGCCCATGTCTCAGCTCCATATATCATTGCTGGTGTTATCACTATTTTAAAAACCTGATCTTTAACCTTTGCCTTAATTCTCTAATAACACAATACTCCCAAAACCTTCTTCCAATTGATTCATCCACACTGCACTTTGTGGGTTATCTCTCCATCTAATTTTCCACCTTGGGCTACCACTGATCCTAGATATTTAAATTTATCCACTCTTTTCAACAGCTCTCCCTTCTCTATTCTTCATTCTTCCAAGTTCTTCTCCAGTTCTGCTTTTCTGGTGCAACACAACACAATGCCAGCAACAAAAATCATGTACCAAGGGGACTGGTCTTTTATCTCAGGACTCACCACGCCCATAACCAGATCAGAGAGGTAAGGAGTTCAAGAAGATCCCTGGTACAGACCTCCTGTAACTGGGATCTTGTCTGTTACCCCAACACTGCTTTTAACCTGAGTCCTCACTCCCTCATACATATCCTGGACAATTCTCACCTACTTCTCTGGTATTCCTTTCTCTCTCACGACACTCCAGAACTCTTGATGTGACCCGCTATCATAAGCCTTCTCCACATCAATAAACACCAATTGAAAACCTTTCTGTTTCCTCGGTGCTTCTCTGTGAGATGCCTCGATGCAGAGAATGCATCAGTTGTTCCTCTCCCTGGCATAAAACCACCAAACTGCTCTTCCTTATGATGGTCTATTCCTAAGCCTTCTTTCTGTAACCCTTTCTCAGATTTCCATCATGTGTGATGTCAGCTTTATCACTCTATAGGTTCCACAATCCTGAATATTGTCCTTTTTTATAAATGGATACAATCACACTGTCCATTCCTGTGGTATGTTCTTCCTCTCACAGATTTTCTACATTAGATCCCACAACCCATTTACTCCCCCTTCTCCTAAACTCTTCCATACTTCTGATGGACTTTCATCTGGTCCTGTTGCCTTTCCATTTCTCATTCATTTCTGGGCCCCCTTTTCTTCCTCCCTCCTTATTCTTGGTGTTATCCCCTTATTTTGGGAAGCCATGACACAACTACATAAAGTAAAAGAAAATAATAGTTTAAAAGCAATAAAAGAATACATACCCAATATTCACTTGACAATAATGACCACAGATAATTATACGCCTATATGACTATACTCAGGGCCACTTTATTAGTGATTTCTGGTATCAATTGACTGCCTCAGTGAGAAGTTAGGGGTCTCATATTATGTTGTTGACTCACAGTGTCCATGCAACCTGACAGAACCTGAGCAGTTTTGTAAAGAAGAATGAGGAGAAATGGCAGAGTGCAAAGCTGATGGACCTGTGCAGAGAGTCTGATGGCTGTCATTCCTGCCAGTTACTAAATACAGACCTGAATGGGTTTTGGTAGGCTTGAATACTTTGATTATTACAATTGATTATTTTCTTTTTTATATTTCTAATTAATTTAGACCACCATCCAGAGATCTGTTTCCATTTTGACATTAAAGAGTTCTTTTTTCAGCTGATCAGTGCCAAAAAAATCACATTAAATCCATTAGGATTCAATGTTGTATTAACAATAAAATGTAAAAGCGTCCAAGGGGGTGAAGACTTATAGGCACTGTGACAAATATTTAGGATGGCCATAAGGCAACAATTTCACAAATAAATCAGAATGCTAAGCGGTTATAGTGATAAGAGCATATTTTAAACTACAAAAATGATGTACTTAAACAGAGCAATCACAAGCATGGGCAGCGTTCCTGACAGATTCAGTGCCACATGGCGAAGGTCCAATATCATTAGTGAAAGTGCCAGCCACAGAGGGAGCGCCAAGATCCACAGATACACACCTGCTGAATAAATATTGGCTGTTTTTATTACTTATTTAAGCTTTTGTTTTTTTATGTGTTTCATTTATTTAATCTTACAGAGCTGTATGCCAATGTCCAATATCTTTGTATACTTGATTAATTAATTGAAACTAAAAATATCTTTAAATAACAACATTCTCAACCTCACTTAGTGTAACTGAGGGGGGACAGGTTAAGGCAGGGGGCCTCAATCACGGTCCTGGAGGGCCGCAGTGGCTACAGGTTTTTGCTCCAACCCAATTGCCTAATATGAAGCACTTATTGCTCAAGTAACACTTCTGCTTCACTTTAGTTGTCTTGCTCGTTAAGATTTTGAACTCTTATTGCTTATTTTAGTCTTAAATGGCTGTATTCTTGGTTTTAAATTGCTCCTTATTAGCAATAACATGCAAATGAAAAAAGACATACCAGTATTTCTCCATTTAGCGTGTTACCATTTACATCTGTGTGTATTTATCATGCGCTATTGGGTTTAATTAAATACTTGGAAGGAAAGTAAAGAGAAAAAAGTGAAGGACTGAGAATTACTCCTCCATTTTAGCCTTCACATCATTTGGATGATATCCTTAGAATGGGAAAGAAAACTTAGGATATGAGAATGACCTGACATAGCAGAGTTAAAGCACTAACAAGCCATGAAATTAAATTATTGGCAAGAATTGCTTTCTAATTAAGCAACCAGGTTAGAACAAAAACCTGCAGACACTGCAGACCTCCAGGACTGTGACTGAGGACCCCTGAGTTAAGGGTTCTGGTGAGCGTAATTTTTCGGCACTCTAGGGGTGGCCGCTCTATGACAGCGCCGTCTCTTTTCTTAACCTTTGCAGACTGGAAGATTGATGGCTGCCTGGACCCGCTTCTTCAACATAAACAGATGCTCCGCCATTTAGAGCAGTCAGAACCAGAATCCCATCTGAAAAGACGTTCTTGCTAACACTATTAACTGCATTTGTTTTCTTTTTTTAATTTCAATTACACAGGGTTAGCCCACAGGTGCCCCACCAGTCTTATTACACATGTTACTGTTTGGGTTTTAGCTTTGACCCTACTGCAGGTGTCAGAACTGATGGATGGATCTTAATTTGATGTTTTTTAAAGTCATTCTTCATGTTTTCTTTGTCTGAGGGTGCCTAACATTTCCAGAGTTTTCCACGATTTGGTGGAGCTGCTATTTCACTCTATGAATAAAAAGTAACTAAAACGTGTTGATTCTGCTTTTTAGTTTATTAATGTAGAAACTGCAAATTGGAAGAAAAAATGAAATCATCCTAAAATATATGGCATATGGAAGCAACTTTTAGGTATTCCAGTTTTAATGTTGTATTTTGATCATTAATATTACTGTTAATAATATCATTATTAAGAAAGATGAATTATTAAGGTACAGCAGGGGTTTCATTCTCTCCTCCTCCTGCTACTTCCAGGGGGTCCAGAGTGTGTCCCATAATTGAGCCTACCCTTTTAATTAGCTTGTTGATTTGATGGGCTTCTCCTGATACAATTTTATCATCCCAGCATCATTATGGGAATGGCTTCATTTTGACCACTTTCACTTTGGATAATTAAAACCAAGCATTATGTGTTTGTTGAAAACATAAATGCTTTCCCGATTCCTTTCCTTTTCTTTCCATCCTTAGTCGGGTCTGCTTTGAAGTTTTTGGAGGAGAGGTGGTCATCTTGATATCAGACTGAGGAGATCTGCAGGAGAGTCTGCTTTAGTGTACTCCGTAGAAGATTGCTATGCCGTCCAGGGTTGATTCCTGCCTTCAGCCCAATGCTTTTGGGATGGGCTCTGAGCACCATGCCACTTAACTATTAACTCTTTCAGGGCTGATGTTGACTTTTGTCAAAAGGAGGAGTTGACAAAGGTAATCAACTGTAAACTGTAACAAAACCCACCATTACGTTTTAGTTAGACTCTCGATGCTAGAAGAAAAGTTCATTGGTTTGACCGAGATTCCCTGCACTCTCGTGAAAAGCAAGGCGCATGCAATGGCAAAAATGGCACTGACGTCGTCGAGAGATCAAAGCGAATGTGTAAAGCAAAATACTCCATGTTGCCTATTATCTCTGAACTGGACTATGACTTGTCAGACTCAAGTTTTTGATACAAGTGATCGAAGATGAATGTAAGGTTCCAGCTTCAGCTGATCGGTCCCCAGCTAGTCGTGGTTCTGACAATGTTTGCCAGGGAGGACTGCCACTTAACAATGATAAGAGGTAGAAACCAGATTGCACTGCG
Organism: Polypterus bichir lapradei; assembly: GCA_026402145.1. Lineage (NCBI taxonomy): Eukaryota > Metazoa > Chordata > Cladistia > Polypteriformes > Polypteridae > Polypterus > Polypterus bichir. Next base: position 154,735,931 of record JANRMT010062791.1, on the reverse strand, counting down.
ACTGCGTCCCAGCCACGCAAAGACAGCCTGGCAGCAAGCAAGCCGCACATTCTTGGCAAACTGACAGCCACAGCATGCAGCAACAGACGTTTAATGTTGACTTCTGAGTGAAACCATTGCTTTTTGGAAAAAATATTCAGCCCTCAAAGAGTTAAGTAGATTTGAAAATGGATATCATCAAGGGGGTGATGTTACAATTTTCAGAATTTTTGGAGGAAGGGTAGGTGGATGAAATAGAGTAGACAAGCTGAAGTGGACATATCTTTTTCTTACTTTTTGATTTTGGTTGACTTTTATGACAGCCCCATTTAATAGTTTGTAACATTTACCACAGATGATTTAAAGTATCTCTTGGTCTGGATCCATCCATCTGTCTTTTTCCTGTGATTATTTTGTATGTTTCGTGATTGTGGGGACTGCAAGTCTACCTGGGCAACATTAGACTCCATCAATTAAATCCCAGTCCAAAACTTTCTTGTTTTGTTAGGGTGTTTGCAGCAATCTAATTTGTCTTTTATCTTGTGTTCTTTTTTATATATGTCTTATTAACTCGAGTCCTATTATTTCTTTGTTGTTTTCTGTATTTATGCAAATATGTATGTATTTATTTATTTGTTTGTTTGTTGATTTAATTTAGTTGCCTTTAACCAGTGATGACGTGATGATGATGATGATGATGACAAGAATATTGACTACTTTTAATTGCACTTTAGATGACATATTTGTGATAGTTTACTGTATCTGTTGTGAACGCTGGCCCCGGCACAGACAGACGGACATCATGGTTTCACCACACACTGTTTATTTATACAAATATCTATACAGTTCGTGCTCACGTGCAACCCCAGTGCCTCTTGCACCGATTTCCCCAAAGTCCAGGGCCCACAGTCTTTATGCCTTCCTGGCCGCCTTCCTGGCCGCCTCCCGTCCTCTCTCTCCAGCTCAGTCCGCTACCTCCCGACTTCCACTTCCTGACTCGAGAGAGGCGGCCCCTTTTATGGGGACCCGGATGGGCTCCAGCTGCTTCCCGGCACTTAACGCTGGCCACACCCCTGTGTGGCGGAAGTGCCGGCTGCGCACCCGGAAGCCGTCCGTGTATCCCCGGTCGTCTTCCCCCCGGCACTTCCTGGTGTGGCGGAAGTGGCGGGCTCCCGGGATAATTAGGCACTGGGGCGCCGCCTGGCGGTGGCCACGGGTCCCTACAGGGCTGGGCTTCCAAGCCCTGTACCCGAGGCCCCCTGCATAACCAGGACGGACGCCCCCACTCGGTCTGGAGGAGGCACACGCCCTCCTCCGGTCCTCCAAGGCGTCCCGACCGGGCTCCAGCCCCAGCCGAGGACCAGATGGGATAAACCGGCATCGGGGCGCCGCCTGGCGGTGACCACGGGCCCCTACAGGGTAGGGCTTCCATGCCCTCGACCCGTGGTCCCCAACAGAACCAGGACGGACGCCCCCTCACGGTCTGGAGGAGGCACAAGCCCTCCTTACGTCCTCCTGGGCGTCCCGGCCGGGCTCCAGCCCCGGCCGGGGACCACACTGTTTTATTGTGTGAAGTATTTTGTAATTTTGTTTTTTGATAAATTCTGTATACACAAACATTATTATTATTTTTTTCTTCTTTTTTTCTCTTAGATTGTGCTACTTTTTTATTACCAGGAACCCACCAGCTTCCTTAGATCTTTTTTTCTGATCACCAGGACCTTACAAAGTATATGGGCAGTTTCCAGTGAGGGCAGCACTTGCTTTACCTAGCAGTTCATTGAGATATTTTTGGAGACTTAGGCAAACAGTTCCAAGTGCTCCGAATATGACCAGAATCATACAAGGCTTTGTGTTTCACAAGTGTGAATCCTCAGTCTTGAAGTCTTTGTATTTATTGATTTCTTCTACTTCTTTGATTGAAACATTTGCATCACCAGGAATTGTGATATCATGGAGAATGATGTTGAGGCAGTTGGCTCCAATGGTATGATCACTATTCATAACTTTATCGTAACAAATGGTGACGTTTTCTGTCTCCATGACCTCTTCAGGCTGGTGATCGTACCGATGATCAGGAAAGGTTTTGAAGGATTTATCCACAGATCGGACAAAGCTCAGTGCTACGGCTGACATTTTATCCCATCTGTTGATGAAATCAAAGTGCCCACCCCAGAGAAATGCAGGACGTGACCCTAACCACAGAACGCAAAATGGCTTCTACTACTTTCAGAAAAGGCTGAAAGGCCCCAAATTTCAGCGCTGATCATGACAAGAATGTGTTAAGTGTGTGACCCTGAACTGCCATGAGGAGTCTCTCTGTCTGGCTCTACAGTCCAGAGCCTCACAACCTTTCAAAGGTCAGCCTCTTGGTAATATACTGTAGCTGTTCAATGTCTGTCTGTAAAATTCTTTTTCTTCTTCTTCTATTATTATTATTATTATTATTATTAACCAACCATAAACAGGGAACCAGACTAGCTCAGGTCACATTCAAGCATAAAATCACAAGCAGTCACTCATACAGGGCCTCCAAATGACGTGTTCTTTAAAGTATTCTAATTAGAAATTGTGTGGCTGCCAATTGACTGAAATTGCAAAATAGTGTTGATCAGCTGCTCACCTGAATGACCTTTGCTTGGCAGTAGATTTGTAAACACCATGGAATATTAACTTTTGGTCAGTTCACTATGTGTCAATGAAGGCTGACTCCTATGAGCAGAGGCACAAAAGCCATTTACCTGGATGTGGAGAAGAGAGCGCCACAGTTCCTTATGCTGCACATTTCAAAAGGAATTACTGGCCATAAGCTCATTGTTTCTAGCTAACATTTTCGTTGCACTCCCACTGCTACACGCAGGACACAGTTCTGCCAGTCTTAGGTGGCACTGCTGCTGAATATTCATTAGCTAGAGATTCCAGTTATTGTGACATATTAGAAGGTAAGCTGTATTAAAAGGGCTGATTTGGGAACACAGACGGGCTTGATTAAATATTGAGCCACACTAAGTAGTAAAGAAACAGAAACAGTAGAGAGATGATAGAGAGGGCACATGGAGAGTGGGGAGCAGGAGGTAAAGAAACAGGGAAGGGGAGAAGATAGTAGATTTTGTCATGGCATCTGATTTGGAAAAAGTTAACAGATTTCTTGGAAAGAAAGTAAATCAGCTTGTGAGGAAGCAAAAGCCAAATACACTTTTTAATGTGTAGAAGAATGAGATAAAGAATTGTAAGGTCATAAATGGGGAGAGTGTGACAGTGTAGTATAAAGTGGTGATGACTGGGAGATCAGAATCAGCAGGAAAGTAAAACCAGAGCAAGCAGCAGCAATGACAAAGAGGAAGAGGTTAAAAGAGAAAGGGCTTAAGAACAGGTTTAGGGAGAAAGTATTAAATGAAGTGCAATCAACTGAGAGTGTGGGGGAATGAAAGGAGAAGAACAGCAAAGTTATATTAAGAGCAGATGTAGAGGGGTTAGGTAGGAAAACAGGTAGGATCTCACCTGGGGACAAAGAGCCATGGTGGTGGAACAGAGAGGTACAGGGTGTGGTAAAGGATAAAAAAGAGGCAGAGAAGACATGGTACCAGTCAGGCAGGGAGGAAGACAGATAAATCTATAGGCAGACAACAAGGAGGTAAAGAGGACAGAGGCACAAGTGACAAGGCACAAGCTTTGGAAGTAGGGTATGAAAAGTTGGAGATAAAACAGTAAAAGAGAAGGAATTTTAGAAAAGCGGAGACTAAGAACACACCTGGAAAGGCTGACAGATAAAGCAGATGAAAGATAAACAAGGTGTGGTCTTGTGTGAGCATGATAGGATAAAGAATAGATGGAAGAGGCACTTAGAAAACCTGTTGAATGAAGAAAATCCAAGGGTTAAGAATGGAGTCCCAAGTGAATGGCTAGCACCAATAATAAGGAGGAAGTAAAGGAGACATAGAAAAGAATGAAAAATGGAGAAGGAACAGGACTGCATGATATTCCAGCAGACACATGGAAGAGTGTAGGAGAACAGGGAGTGGATGTGTTGTGGGATCTAATGCAGAAGATCTATGAAAAAGAGAGAATACCAGAGTTGGAGAGGTGCAGTGTAATTGACCCCATTTATAAGGAGTCGAGGGGTATTAAGGATTGTGGAAACTATATAGAGATTAAGCTGAAATGAAAATTCGGGAAAGGGTTATATAGAGAAGGCTTACTGAAGAAATCACCATAGAGGAGGAGCAGTTTGTTTTTATTCAAGGGAGAAACAGCTCATAGAGAAGAATTGAAAAACATAAAAAGGTCTGCATATCGTGTTTATTGATTTGGTGAAGGCTTACAATAGAGCACCACATCAAGAGGTCTGGAGGTGCACGAGAGAGAAAGGAATACCAGAGAAGTATGTGGACATTGTCTCGGATATGTATGAGGGAGTGAGGACTCGGGCTTAGAACAGTGTTGGGGTAACAGACAAGATCCCAGTTAGAGGAGGTCTAACCAGGAAACGTCTTTAAGTCCTTAACTCTTTGATCTGGTTATAGTCATGGGATAAAAGACAAATCCCTTGGTGCATGGTTTTTACTGATGATTTTTGCATTGTGTAGCATTGCAAAAGAAGAAGTTGGGAGGAAGTTGGAAGAATGGAGAAGGGTTTTGAAAAACAGAGAATTAAAGATTAATATGAAGAACACACAAGGTATAATGATGATTTGGATTCAGAAGTTAGTCTATAGGGAGAGCTCTTGAAAATAGTGGCTATGTTTTAATGACTAGGATCAGGGGTGGGCCAAGATGGCAAATTACATGCAGAGATAACCCATAGAATGCAGTGTGGATGAAACAACTGGAAGAAGGTATCAGGAGTATTGTGTGATCGAAAAATTAAGGCGAAGGTTAAAGGTAAGATTTGTAAGACTGTTGTAAGACCAAGATTGATGTATGGTGCTGAGACATGGACAGTAAAGGAAACTCTGGAGAAGAAGTTAGATATGGAAGAAGCGAGAATGTTGAGATAGATGTATGGAGTTATAAAAAGGACAGAATAAGAAATGGGAAATGCACAGGTACAACAAAAGTGTGTGAGATATCTAAGAAAGTACACAATAGCAGGTAGAAGTGGTATGGACATGTGATGAGGAAAGACAATGAATGTGTGTGCAAAAGAGTGATGGGAGTGGAATTACAATGGAAGAGAAAGTGAGGGAGGCCAAAATGGAGGTGGATGGATAAAATAAAAGATCTGGAGGAAAACGATACTTACTGTGGAGGATATGCAGGACTGAAGAATGAATGTTGATCAAGGATATGCAGGACTGTATGAAGAATGTTGATCAAGCACGTGGACCCCACACAGAAGTGGGGAAAGATGAAGAACAAGAAGAAGGTGAAATACAGAAGCCCCTGAGGACAAGGCAGTTGTCCCAGTAATTGTACTTTCTTTGGTGTGAGAAGGGCTGCCTCTTTGAAGCAAAGCTGTGACGGATGCCCGTTGAAAATATACTAAAAAATGTATGTATGGTGTAACCTTAAGGTGTGTTCAGCCATGTAGTTAACTGTTAGAGAATTTTTCATTTTGTTTATCTACAGTGCCTATAAAAAGTATTCATTCTCTTGGAAGTTTTCACATTTTAGTGTTATACAAATTGAATCAAAGAGGATTTAATTTGTCTTTTCTGGCATTGATTAACAGAAATACTCTTTAATATCAAAGTGAAAACAAATCTTGCTATAGTTTTCTAATTTAATTGCAAATATAAAACAAAATGCTGTCTTTGGTCAAATATCTCTTATTTAATGTCACATGTCCCTTCCTCTAAAATTCTGTTTCTCCCTTGAATTTTTCTCTTAAGGGTTAGGGTTAGGGTTAGGGTTACATTATGCAATTTTTCCAGGTATTTTCATTCATAATCTTTGAGAGTTGGTGGCAGTCAGCGGTGTGATCCTGTAAAGCTTGCTGCATAACGTGACGTGATCAGAGCCAGTCAATCCATCAGGCAATAAAAGCATCATCTGAGGGACGCTATTAATAAAAGTTAAGGAAGTGCACTCTTCGGACACTGAAGGGAGAGTCTCAACCGACTCTGATGATTCTGATGGATGCCATTTATGAAAGGAAAAGTGTTCCTGCTCCACACAAGAAGAGGCGCCTGCTCCTTCATGTCCATGGTGTATGCACCAATGGGTGCCATTGGTGCTACTTAAGGGTTACATGCTAATGATACAAAGGGGAGCTCGAAACCCCTCCTCTAAAGGTCATCGAAGTCTAATAATATCGACTAGCTATTATGGATAACGAGGGGTGACATCTGTCCACCCTTACCAGGAAAAACAGTTTTAGAAAATTAAATGAGATGAGATGAAATCAGCACTGAATCAGTAACAGTAGGAGCTGGCATTCCATTATCCCATTATTATTATTATTATTATTAGGGCTAAAAAGGGGCTTCAACCAGCACTCCACATGTCCAGCAACTAATAAATATTCCCTGACTCATCCCTCAAACAAATTTAATTTTGTCTTTAGTTGTAGAGCTGGGCTTTTTGCGTGTGAGAGCTGACAACCAGCGAATGTTCATCCTGAAGTGCAATTCATATAATGCAGAAACGCTGAAGAAGGAACACAAAAAGAATAGAGGCTTGTCTGTCTGAAGTCTCATGTTTTATGTACCACAACAGAATGGAAAAAGAAAACAGGGGTACAGATTGCGGCTGAACTCATTATACCCATTAACCCTTCATAGAGTGTCAGCTAAATAAGGCAGCTGTCAGATAAAGGGATGAGCACGACTGTGCTAGAAAGTCATGCCCAGCAATTTTGCACTCTTTCAAACTGACATAGTCTGGAGATGAGATCGGCAACTGTGTTCAGCAAGTCTGACATACCCAATGACTAGAAGTCATGTAATGTGACATCGGATTTACTGGGCCACTCCAGTTTATCCCTAAATTTTACTCAACTGTTTCCATTTGCCTACTTTAAAAGAAACTTTAGCCTCCTGTTGAGAGTCTTCAGATCCTATTCCGTTTACCCAATGGAAACGTAATTAAAAAAAAAGGCACTACATTTTGTCTGAGAGGCGTAGTTGGGTCGTCAGGAGGACGGGCGTTGATGCTGCCTGCAGAGCAAGGCATTGTGAGTAGCAGGAAAGAGAAGAGAAAGGCGTACTTCTCCTCACTATCTGTTTAAAGTATTAGTTACAAAGTTACATTGTGAGATACCTCCTTATGAATAGTGTGCATCAAATGAAGTAACGTACGTTCTGTTCATTCATTCTTGTTTCTATTAAATTGTTTTCTTATAAAACTGCTAAAAAATTAAATGAACACTTTTTAATGAGAGTATAGCATCAAGTCAATGATCCTTCTGGGCTATTGATCTGGTCAGTTAAGTAGCAGAAGGGGTTGTTAATCAGTTTCAGCTGCTTTGGTGTTAATGAAATTAACAACAGGTACACTAGAGGGGCAACAATGAGACTGTGGTGAAGCCGCAGGGGACAGAAGAAAACAACTGAATGTAATAAAAATGTGATTGCAAAAGAGAAAAAGAAACTACACGTAATTATTAAAACTAACTGCTGGTTTTATTTACTAATGTCAAAAAATGTCT
>JANRMT010062791.1:154717977-154728354 GCA_026402145.1 Polypterus bichir lapradei | reverse complement strand
GCTTTCAGTTAATTTGGTAGGTGCTCATGCAAAAGGAGAGTCCGGGCTTTGGTTGAAGCTTGCATCCAAAAAGATAGCAAGGGTGCCAAATGAAGTAAAAATGACAAACAGCCAGAGGAAAAGTCGGTCAACCACCATGGCTATATAATGCCAGTCTTCTTTCAGCTGAAAGTCAAGAAAAGAAAATAGAAAAGGAAAGTCAATTGGACTTGTGAAAAACAACATGAAAGAATTTTGTCTTTATTTATATATTGTGAGACCCTCCCCAACTGTGCTGCATGTCGAAACGCGGTTGACACGTCTGTCACCAAGGAAACTTCAGGTTCATGAAGCCACCGAGACAACAGGAAGTTTGCAACTCATTTGTTACCCAATGGGTGATGTGAGGGACATTCTAACCTGGCCATTGACCTGGCCCTGTTACTGCTTGTTTGCTGTGTCTGTGTATATTCAAGTGGTCGCTCCTGTGTGAATAAACACCCTGTCTGTTTCTGATTGGCATAAACTTGGTTTTCATGAAGCCTTTGGACTCAGCATCTTCTCTTGGCTATAAGACTCACACGTCACAATATGTAAAGTGAAAAACTAGAACCTTACAGTGGTAAAGTTAGAGTATTTACTTGGGTCATTCTCCATGAAAATCACTAACCGCAGATGAAATAGAACACACGTGTACCAGAGTCTCAAGCCTGCATAAAAGGGACTCAACTTTTCAGTTAGTATACAATGACAACTCTTGCTCCACAAATGCAATGACCAAATGGCACTCAGTAGTGTCCTGGAACCACATACTCTGTAGCAGCGTCCACAAGATACCACAGGTTACCTAATCTGATCATGTCTACAAAGCACATGTGGACAGGATTAGTAGCTCCCAATAAACCCTTAAAGATCCATGCAATTGAAAAGAGATGGTCTTGTCTTCTACAGCCAGGACCTCAAGGTTAAATCAGTTTTCAAACCCACTTAATCCGATCAGTAACATCTGAGTCAAAACCTCAACCAACACTTAATGGACATAGTAGGCCATTTTGGCTAGTGCCATTAACTCATCATGATCATCTTTTTTATACCGAGTGAGTTTCCCACAATTACTAAGTAAGTTATCTCATGATTTACATAAAAATGAACAGCTTACCGTATCATGGCTCTCTTGTTTCTTGAGCTGGTCTCCCATGTATATAACAGCATCAATGGCTGACTTGAGGTCGGGTGGGAGTATTAAGCAATAGTGGTGGCCATCAACATACTTCTGCAACTCAATGGAATTCCCATACCTTTGGACAAGAAGAGAAGTTATTTTTAAAGGTATAATGCATACCACAACCAACCCTGTCAGCAAAGAAGCTTCTTCAAATTCATTAACAGTTGTAGGATTATACAGGTAGCTGGCTATGAACTGGAAAAACTGTGTATAATACAAGTAAGTTTGAATCATGACCAATATTCATTAATTTAACAGACTGTTCTGTCAAAGCAGTGGACCAAAGGCAGGACACAGGGACAGTAAAAGGACCAGGAGATGACAATTGCCAAAAAGAATAAATTCAGACATGAGTGTCAGTAGGCTTTGTGCCCTAGGAACCAAGTTACCCAAACTATTCTATAACATTTCAGTAATTATTTACGACTCTGATGCTGATCTTTCTGATCATAAAATAGGTTATTACAATAGCAATCGATGAGAAGATTCATAATTAATTGCAGAATTTATGGTATTTGAGGGTTCCTCTAGAGTGCATCTTTCTCTAGCATGATTTGGCTTAAAAATAATCAGCACATCGTCATCTCATAACAGGCTTAAGCTTGGAGTTTGGTATTTTTCCGTCCAACCATTTTAGCTCTAAGCCGTCCTCAAGAAACTGTGACACTCAGACAGATACACAAACAAAGAGACAGACACACACCCAACATCGAGATATCAGTGTTTTAGGTATCAGGGGACCCGAAAACATCAAGATCCGTTCAAAATTTTTGACAAATCTAAAGCTTTTGCTACTCCCCCATCAACGATAGGTTATGGTGGGCGAGGGTGCAAAGCTAAAAAATCTAAATTGAAAAAGGGAAGTTAATAGATCAATCATCAAAATCAAAACATGATAAAAGATGGCAAAACCAGAGATCAGTAAGAGCAAGTAAATGAATGTCTTAGAAAGTCTTTTACACACAATCCTTATAAAGTGTCACACTTGTGACAATGCACTCCTAGCAATGTTCTGTCGTGTAGCAGCACCACAGCCACAAAATGACAGCATCCACACAAACACAAAATTGTGATATGATAAAATACAAAATATAATGATAATGAAAAGAAACATGGTTATAAACAAAGTATATTACAAAATCAATGATAAATGTGATTTCACTGAAGTTAAAAACCTCCTGTAAATGCATTGGAGGACAGACTGGCATCCTTACTGGGATGGAGATGGAGTTCTTAGCCTTACTGGATGCCATACTGGAAGGCCCACAGGACTGGCAACACATCCCAGCCAGAATGCCCTATAATCATCATTCTGGCTTAAAAGGAATGGCCTGGACGAACATGGATTCTGGGAACAATTTATACTCCCACATGGAAAGTAGCAGCATTCCTCAAGGCTGATCTAAATCAGGACACCCACAGGGTTACATGGGAACTGTAATGCGGAAATGCAACCCTGTCGGGGTCATTGGGTGCTGGTAGATGGTTCTGTCCAGGAAGGACAAATACTGGTTTTCACGTATGCTCCCTAAATGCAATGCAGTGACACAGGAAGCAGCCCCAGGTTTGACTTGAAAAGAAGCCCACTACTTCAAATCAGAGTCGGGAGGCAGCAGGAGACACTCTGGGAGGAGGAAGAACCGACAGTATTTTGTACTGATTAATGATCTTTTGACAAGTGATTATTCATAAAGATGTGACGGACAATAAATATCTTTAATTTAAATCCAGAATTTTGTTGGCCATTACTGTGTCTGTGGTATGGGGCTCTTCCCTGGTGGTTACACTCCATAGAAATGTCTTTAATAGTGTTAATAAATGAAATTCGCCAAAGCTTTTTTCACAGTGAATATTGGCATGGTATTACACGTGTTTATACATTTTATTTTTTCTTAGTTGTTACGTGTTTTCATCCATCCATTTTCCAACCCACTGAATCCAAACACAGGGTCACGGGGGTCTGCTGGAGCCAATCCAGGGCACAAGGCAGGAACCAATCCTGGGCAGGGTGCCTACCCACCGCAGGACACACACAAACACACCCTAGGGCCAATTTAGAATCTCCAATCCACCTAACCTGCATGTTTTTGGACTGTGGGAGGAAACCCACGCAGACACGGGGAGAACATGCAAACTCCATGCAGGGAGAACCCGGGAAGCGAACCCAGGTCTCCTAACTGCAAGGCAGCAACGCTACCACTGCACCACCGTGCCGCCCCTGTTATGTGTTTTGTTTTTTATAATTATGTACTATTGCTTTGATTGCAGTTATGTTTGCTGTTCTGTGTGGGTGGAGCCTCAAGAGACGGGGCATCATCATGTCTTAGCCCTCCCTCTAGTTATTTAGGACAAAGCCAGAGGAGAGTGCAGACATGGCACATTGAAGTACACAAGAATTCTGAATGTTGTTTGTTGTTTATTGTCTTTTTTGGTATTTTTTCTACTTTGTCTTTGGTTTACAATATTTAGATCATGTATTGGGACTTGTAAGCTATTTAAGCCTTTTAAGCAACACTTCTTAGTTCTTTCTTAAGCTTTTGTTATTTTTCTCTTTGGCTGAATAAACACCTTCATTTTATAAAGATTATTTCCCTTCTCTTGGGATGCACTTGGATATTTTGGGGCAGTTAACTTATTTTGAAGCTTAAATCCCTTTGGGGCCTGCAAGGCCTGAAACCGGCCTGTGGGGATAAGAGTTTAACCAATTTGGAGTGAGACAAGAATAGGAGGCCTGGCGTGGCTTGTGAAGACTTTTGAAGGCCACATACCCCTTTTACTACAAATTTGACTCCAAATCATGGCAAATATGCTGTGTTTCCTAAATATTTTCATGTGCAGCCGGCTTAGACTACCACTTTTTTATATCAGCTTCCCATGATGGTTTATGAGGCCAACATGACATTACACATCTGTAGCAACCATACAGTATATAGAACTTTCATGCAAGAATACTGTAAGCATACTCCACCTCATATTTTATGTCGCTGCCTGATCTGTTTCATGTATGAGTGATGTTACTACCTGAACTGTACTTCAGCCAGATTTACACACATTGCTTTTTAAAAAATGAGGGGTACATTAGCTGACTATAATGAGAATATTATGAGTACTGCCACCTAATGCCTAACACTGATCTCTGTATGCTCACTCACCGCTGAGCTGCATAGGTAATTTTGTATGCCGGGCGAATGTATGCTTAATTAGCCAGGTGACACAGCTATGAGTCAAAATGCTTTCAGGGACGCATTCTTATATGCACTTTAAACTAGTTCAGTTCCTCCATTCCCATTGACTTCAATGCATTTCACAGAGTTTGGCAAAAACCTAACCTGCATGTCTTTGGACCGTGGGAGAAAATTGGAGCACCCTAACAAAACCCATCTGAACATGGAGAGAACATGCAAACTCCGCACAGGGAGTGAACTCAGGTCTGCTTGCTGCAAGGCTACAGCACTACCACTGTGTCACCCATGATAATAATATAAAAGAAAATTATTGGAGAGGAGAAAAATGAAACAAAGCCAGTGCCCCAAATCTAAATTCATGATACTAAACTTGCCAAATTCGACCCTGGATGGCATGAGTGCCTCCAAAAGGCATAAGGAGGCATAAGTTCAGCACCACCCATTTTTAATTAGTTGTGGGAAACACTTTGTCTCATTTCCCACCTATGCAGCACAGTAAAACAAGCACAGTGACTACAAAGTCTTTCTTCCTTTCTGTCTCTCTTCTGTCTTTCGTCCCCCTCCACTCCTCCTCTGCCCGCAAGCTTTGTCTTCCACCTCCCAACTCAGGCTCCTCTAATGGAGTGAGACAGCCCCTTTTATAGAGCAACCCAGAAGTGCTTCAGGTATTTCACAATCTCTTTCCGGCCGCACTTCTGGGTATGGTGTCAGCTCTGCAGAGGAGGGCTCAACTGTTCTCCACGCACCCCCTAGTGGTGGCAACGGGACCCAGCAGGGTTGAGTGAGCTTCCATGCTCCAAACCCATGGCACCATAGTAAGCCAGGGGGGCTGCCCTATATTGTCCTGGAGGAGGTACTGCCCCGTGCAAACTCTTTCCCCTGGTCCTTCCCTTATGAAGGTGTCCTGGATGGGTAAGAGTCCTGGCTGTCCATTACAATATATATTTTTGGTATATTTTCTTGTATTATGCGTACACATTTCTATGCTTCGACAGTTCTTCACACTCACATCAGCACAGGCCCCATTTTGTATATAAGATGGCCAGGCTCTAATTTACTGTTGGCAATCTGATTACTTTAGGAGGAGACACTGTCACTTGATTTATTGATTAAGTTGGGGAAAGGGAAGAAAAGAACATTTCAAAGAAAAAAAATAAATGAACCAAAATTAAAGTATCCTTTCTTGTGTTTGATTTTCTGTCATTTGGAACCTGGAGCCCTGCATTGAGTAATATCTTCAGGAAATATCTAGCAAAAAAAGTATAGTTTGTATGTTGGGTTTGTCTCTTTGCTTCCCTGTCTTATCATTCTAACTTGTCTTGAGACCCCAATGTCTGTTTTCAAACTTAGTTATGACCTTTGCCATTTTTGAAAAAGATTGTTTGTTCTTTTTGGAGGTATTTTTCTCATCCCCATCTCTGCATTAAGAAAATATGTTGCGATCACAGGACCATATCCTTTCAGTTTTATTTTATTAAAGCCAGCTTGAGTGTGACTATGCTCTTTAGTCTAATGATCCACATGGTTGCCTTTGTTAGTTCAGTTTCTCTGTGTTGTTTGTAGTGATTTCAAAACAGTGCCTTTTCACTAGTGCTAGCAAAAGCATAATGTCCCCCGAGTTGCAGTGTAATATTTTCACAGTGCTATCTTGTGCCTTTTAATTACAGCTAAGAAGAGATAACATACACTTGTTTAATGAGGCTCTGGGTTTCTTAGGTTTTTCCCACATGAAATATCATTAAAATACATTCAGAGTTCCATTGCCCAGTCCTTTTGGCTTTTAAAGCTGACAAGAATCACAGATTCCAGAATGTTCTGTTTCATTCTCAGGAGAAATCAAGTTGAGTGTAAAATAGCTCAGATTACAGAAGGGGTTCCTGCCAGAGTTATCAGTCAATAAAGCCCTTATCTTATTACATTCAGACAACTGACTCGCTGCCAACATTTACAGAGTATGCTGTATGACCGTGTCAGAGCGCAATGGTGGCATGTTTTTGCGGCACTGATAGATGTGGCAGCCATTAAGGGCAAAATGAGTTTGACTAATGAGGTTACTGACAGACACGAGTTAGGATGTGCTGTTAACAATGAGCTCTTGAAAGACCCCGAATGGCTGCCAGTCAAAGGATTGCAAAAGATACACAACCAGCAGGGTCGTATTTCTCAACAGTAAATAACCCACTCGCTATCAGAAGTGCTTTATATTCCAGTGGAACCTTCTGTCTAAATGGTAGAAGTGCTAAAGGAGGACCTGAGGTTAGTACCTAGCCCAGACACTATCTGTGAGCTTCATTCCACTTCTTTTTTTTGGGGGGTGAGGGGTCCTCTACTTTCCTGTCACATCCCTCAATAAGATCAAAGACATTTGCAGGAATTGACAACTCTGTTCTATTTGTGTGGTTGGGAGTATGAGAATGCCCTAAGATGGATTAACATCACATTTAGGATTAGACAGGCCCTGTACAAAAAACAGAATTATTGCCATTCTGTTTTTAATATCTGACAATATGTTTAGTATATTATATACTTATGTGTTGCTGTTATGATCACTCACATTCAAAGTAGTGTCATGCACGTGCGAATAGGGGGCCGCGGACGGACCAGAAACGGTACCGTGAGTTTGTATGCCAGAAGGGTGTGACGGGGTACTAACTTTCCTCTCTTTGTTTCCGCAGAAAGAAAGACGCACCGCCGCCATGAAGCGGTCAGAATCAGCCTCAACGCACCATTACTTCCGCCCTTCCTCTGTCAATCCCTGATGACGTCACCAATCCCACTATCCACCTCGGCTCCTACCCAGCATTCACCTCTACTTCCGGTCCCGCCTCATAAATGCTTCCGCTCCGCCATCTTTGGGCGGTCAACTGTATAGCACGAATGTGTACTATCCTTGACTCTGCAATCTGCTTATTCAAAACTGTGTTACAGTATACGGGGCCGGAAACCCCAAACCTTTATAGTTGTTTTTGTCTTTCTTTTACAGTAGTAACAGTAGTAGTACTGTAGAAGTCATATTGTTGCATGCACAGAGTACAGTGAAATTCTTACTTGGATGTCAGTCCACCATGATTAAGTCTTTTAGGGCTGATGTTGACTTTTGTCGAAATTCAGGGGTAGAGGACAGTAATCGGCTGTAAACTGCGAACAAGGAAAGTTAAGTAGCTTTGTTTATTTGACCTCGATTCCCTGCGTGTGCATGAGTAGTGAAGAGCAAACAGCCTCTAATATGGCATTGACATCTGGCAAGACTAAAGCAAATGTACAAAGCAAAATTCTCCATGAATGTTTTACATATTATCGCTGAATTGGACTCTGACTTTTCGAACTCCAAGTTTGATGCAAGTGATCTGGACGAAAGTGAGGTACCAGCATCAGCCTATTGGTCCCCAGCTGATCATGGTGCTGAACACGTTCGTGTAGCTGATACACCTATAGTAGCATTCACCTAGGAGGACCACCACTTATGATGACAAGAGGTACAAACCATATTGCGTGACACCACAAATGCTGTGTGAAGATAGAGAGGTAGCTGGCCCACCATGCATTTCTACTGGCCATCGAGCCGCCCCTGCGCAGCCACTGCTGCCAGAGAGAGAACATAGCAATAGATCTTTTATGTTGATTTATAAATAAAACCTGTGCATTGTGTGCTTTTCAGAAAACTGAGTTTTTTGGAAAAAATATTCAGCCCTCAAAGAGTTAACAAGAATCTATCAAATTCTAAAGACTTCTGTAGAACTTATCCCGAACTATATCATTACGATGATAGGATATGACAGGAAACACAAATTAACCAATAACTCAATTTACAAAACAACACTTAAGAAAACCACATAAAGATACCTTGGAAAATGTGGACCACGTAAGAGGATGTTTTAGAAATTATATCTCTTATCACACATACTTGTCTAAGTGTCACCTTTCAGGTTCATCAGAGGAAAACAATACTATCCCGGGATACCATGGGACACAATCACTAACTCTTCTTTTTCCTGTTTCACCCACAGCGCCAAGAAAATACCCAATGAAGGCAACTGACTCCACCACTTCCTGCCCATGCACTGTAAAAGCAGGTCATAACCAGAAGGAGGCCTCTCATTTGATAGATAAGCCACCTGCCTGATGGAGCTCTGACCCTGACCGCTCTTAAGAGCTATTTACCCATAGGCTAATAGATAAATTGTTCTTTCACTTGTTATTTCGATTCATCTTATTATTTTAAATAGCCTGGCTACTAGTCTTCTATGACTGACGGTCAACGACACTCCACACTTCAGCTAATTATGCAGCTGTTGCTATCATGATATGTCATGGCAACACAACC
This sequence comes from Polypterus bichir lapradei, assembly GCA_026402145.1. Taxonomy (NCBI): domain Eukaryota; kingdom Metazoa; phylum Chordata; class Cladistia; order Polypteriformes; family Polypteridae; genus Polypterus; species Polypterus bichir. The sequence continues at coordinate 154,719,641 of JANRMT010062791.1, read as the reverse complement.
ATACGAGATACATAAAAGCATCTAGAGGAATTTGTCCAGCACATGAGAAGTTTCAAAAACGGATCTTGTCACTCAGAGATAACATGCCACAAACAGCTGGAGCATGATGGAACAATTTGTACTAAACACTTTATTTTTGTCATGGTACCTGTTAAGCTTGGGTAAGATGAAATCCTGGTCAAATTTGCGGACAAAATACTTGTCTGAGCTGCACTTAGTAAAGCGAAGGAGATTGTCCTTTTTTTGTAACACATTCTCTTTCTCCTCTTCTTCCAAAGGCTCCTCTGGTCTTGGACGCTGCATCCCCAGGTATTTGGGCAAAATATGAATGAAAACCTTTGAGAATATGATAGGAAGAAGTTGAGCCTGAATCATTATTTGTACCAACAGTTCACACCCTATCTGATAAATGTAATACCTCATATCACTAGTTAACATTTCAATCAGCATCTAACAGTGCAATGGTCTGCCCCTCCAAAAAAAAATGTTTTCCCTCCCGTCAAAAATAGAAAGTGTCCTTTATAGATCTGAGGGTTTTGAATCAAAATCTGGAAACAGAATTTCTCTGTCACATCCAGTTTTTGAGAGATGAAGGTTTAAAATAAAAAATGCACTATTTTAGAGAAAAAACAACGAATTAAAATGAATTAGATTTGAAAAAAATAATTACAGTTATAATTGCTTTATGTATAAAAGAAGCAGTGTTTTTCCTTTTATAATTCCCTGAAGGTATTTCATAGTAGAATGACCAACAGACGTCTGCTCACATACAACAAACTCACTCCACTTTCCATTATAAGGTCTCTCCATTTAAACGATGTCCTGGAAGAACCTCTCCTCATGTTCATCAGAGAACATCCCCATGCTCTCAGGGAAAAAAAATCAAATGAGAGGTGTAGGAAGTGGAGTTTTAAAGACTTGTTGCACCCAAGTGTTAGTTTGGAAGAGAGAAGCTCCTCACCTAGTTCCTCTCTGTTTTCTTCCTTTGTATTACAAAGACAATTGTGGCACATGCTTTTTTTTTTCAATGAAGGAAGTGTGTTTAATCTTTTACCATTTACTTCCCTGTTACCTTGTCAAGAAAATGGATGGATTAACCCAAGCTTGTGATTTTTGTAAAAAGCATTTAAATAACATCTTTCACTCTTTTGGACAAAAAGAAAGAATATTTCTATTTAAATATAAATGGAATATATATACAGTATCTCACAAAAGTGAGTACACCCCTCACATTTTTGTAAATATTTTATTATATCTTTTCATGGGACAACACTGAAGATATGACACTTTGATACAAGGTAAAGTAGTCAGTGTACAGCTTGTATAACTGTGAAATTTTGCTGTCCCCTCAAAATAACTCAACACACAGCCATTAATGTCTAAACCACTGGCAACAAAAGTGAGAACACCCATAAGTGAAAAAGTCCAAATTGTGCCCAATTAGCCATTTTCCCTTCCTGGTGTCATGTGACTCGTTAGTGTTACAAGGTCTCAGGTGTGAATGGGGAGCAAGTGTGTTAAATTTGGTGTTATTGCTCTCACATTCTCTCATACTGGTCACTGGAAGTTCAACATGGCACCTCATGCTGCCTCGCAGTTAGAAGACACGGGTTCCCTTCCCGGGTCTTCCCTGCATGGAGTCTGCAGGTTCTCCCCATGTCTGC
>JANRMT010062791.1:154682315-154702977 GCA_026402145.1 Polypterus bichir lapradei | reverse complement strand
TACAGCCCTGTTGGGATCCAATAGAGATATAGATATACCTAAATCTGTATCTGCGAATCTGCAAACACATATACAAATGAATATATATATATATTGTTGTGGATAAGCAGAGTCCTTGCCCGACTTCCACCTCTTCCTTGGACGGACCGGGGGAACAAGTGTGGACAGAGCATTACCTCCCCCAGAACGCTAGATGGCTGCCCCCCTCGGTGGCATCAGTGCCCTGGCCTCCCGCAGGGCTTCATGGGAGATAGAGTTGGATACAGCCCTGTTGGGATCCAAGGGTGGTGCAGCTGTTCCTGAGCCTGTGTGGGCGGTTCTTCTGCCACACCCGGAAGTGCTAGTGGAAGTGGGGCAACGAGCACCTGATGCAGAGCCAGGTGACTTATATAAGGGGCCAGCAGAAATTCCTCGGTGAGCCAGAGTTGGGAGGAGGGAGATGAAGCTTGTGGAGAAGGAGTGGAGAAGAATAAGAACGAAAGAAAGAAAGAGAATGTGTTGTGCCTCTGGGAAACAGGGAAGGCGTTTCCCACGGAGTGAAGAAAATAAAAAGCATTTGTGCCTCTTGCATCTGTCTGTGTCAGGTTGGGTGGCTGGTACGCCCTCTAGAGTTGTCACTATATATATATATATATATATATATATATACACACAGTGCATCCGGAAAGTATTCACAGCGCATCATTTTTTCCACATTTTGTTATGTTGCGGCCTTATTCCAAAATGGATTAAATTCATTTTTTTCCACAGAATTCTACACAACACCCCATAATGACAACGTGAAAAAAGTTTACTTGATGTTTTTGTAAATTTATTAAAAATAAAAAAATTGAGAAAGCACATGTACATAAGTATTCACAGCCTTTGCCATGAAGCTCAAAATTGAGCTCAGGTGCATCCTGTTTCCCCGATCATCCTTGAGATGTTTCTGCAGCTTAATTGGAGTCCACCTGTGGTTAATTCAGTTGATTGGACATGATTTGGAAAGGCACACACCTGTCCATATAAGGTCCCACAGTTGACAGTTCATGTCAGAGCACAAACCAAGCATGAAGTCAAAGGAATTGTCTGCAGACCTCCGAGACAGGATTGTCTCGAGGAACAAATCTGGGGAAGGTTACAGAAAAATTTCTGCTGCTTTGAAGGTCCCAATGAGCACAGTGGCCTCCATCATCCATAAGTGGAAGAAGTTCGAAACCACCAGGACTCTTCCTAGAGCTGGCCGGCCATCTAAACTGAGCGATCGGGGGAGAAGGGCCTTAGTCAGGGAGGTGACCAAGAACCCGATGGTCACTCTGTCAGAGCTCCAGAGGTCCTCTGTGGAGAGTGGAGAACCTTCCAGAAGGACTACCATCTCTGCAGCAATCCACCAATCAGGCCTGTATGGTAGAGTGGCCAGACGGAAGCCACTCCTTAGTAAAAGGCACATGGTAGCCCGCCTGTAGTTTGCCAAAAAGCACCTGAAGGACTCTCAGACCATGAGAAACAATATTCTCTGGTCTGATGAGACAAAGATTGAACTCTTTGGTGTGAATGCCAGGGGTCACGTTTGGAGGAAACCAGGCACTGCTCATCAGCAGGCCAATACCATCCCTACAGTGAAGCATGGTGGTGGCAGCATCATGCTGTGGGGATGTTTTTCAGTGGCAGGAACTGGGAGACTAGTCAGGATAAAGGGAAAGATGACTGCAGCAATGTACAGAGACATCCTGGATGAAAACCTGCTCCAGAGCGCTTTTGACCTCAGATTGGGGCGACGGTTCATCTTTCAGCAGGACAACGACCCTAAGCACACAGCCAAGATATCAAAGGAGTGGCTTCAGGACAACTCTGTGAATGTCCTTAAATGGCCCAGCCAGAGCCCAGACTTGAATCTGATTGAACATCTCTGGAGAGATCTTAAAATGGCTTTGCACCGACGCTTCCCATCCAACCTGATGGAGCTTGAGAGGTGCTGCAAAGAGGAATGGGCGAAACTGGCCAAGGATAGGTGTGCCAAGCTTGTGGCATCATATTCAAAAAGACTTGAGGCTGTAATTGCTGTCAAAGGTGCATCGACAAAGTATTGAGCAAAGGCTGTGAACACTTATGTACATGTGATTTCTCAGTTTTTTTATTTTTAACAAATTTGCAAAAACCTCAAGTAAGCATTTTTCATGTTGTCATTATGGGGTGTTGTGTGTAGAATTCTGAGGAAAAAAATGAATTTAATCCATTTTGGAATAAGGCCGTAACATAACAAAATGTGCAAAAAGTGATGCGCTGTGAATACTTTCCGGATGCACTGTATATATATTGTGACAGGCGCCTGGTGTCCATGCCCAGCCGGGACGCCCCTGCACACTGTATTCAGGGGGAGCAGCCCTGGTCAGCGCAATACCTCCCCCTGGACGCTAGATGGCCACCCCCCTGGGCTGGTGTAGTGCCTCGGTTTCCCACAGGGCTCCCTGGGAATTGGAGTTGGGGGCAGCCCTGTTGGGTCCCGCAGGTACCACCAGGGGGTGCTGTGTTTGGGACTCCTGAGCCCGTGTGGGCAACAGATTCATCACACCTGGAAGTGCCGCCGGATCTTGGTGATCAAACACCTGGAGCACTTCCAGGTGACCTATAAAAGGGAGCCAGCAACCACTACTCATCGGCCTGAGTTGGGTGGAGGAGGACAAGGTTGCTAGGGAGGAGTGGTGGTGCCAAGGAAGAGAAAGGTGATTATGCTGTACTGGTGGTTACTGGTGCTTGGGACTGTGTTGTGGCTGGGGGGATTACGGGGAAGACGTGCCCTCCAGCTGAAGAGAAATAAAAGTCCTTTTATTTTACATGTGCCTCCTGTGTCCAATCTGTGTCGGGTCAGGCGCTATATAATGCCTTTCACTATATATATATATATATATATATATATATATATATATATATATATATATATATAGTAAGCTGGAGGGCTGATTGCACCCTCGGAGGACACAGACACCCCTGGGAAAACCCCTGAAACACAGTCTACCTTCATACCCTTCTTACTTGTGCTGTAACGCGTGATAAACCTCTCGCACGGTACTTCGCTTACTTAAAAGCCTTGTACAGCGCCTGTCAGCTTTGGAATTGATTTGTTTTGTGTTCTCTCTCAGACATTTCCTGCTTCTGACGCGTACTCCTTTGAAGAAGAAGATACATATGCATACCTTTAATTTAGAGGCGGAACTGTCATCTCTGTCAAGGAGCAAGTTTTAAAATCTTTAAAAGAGACAAATGTTTACAGTGTTTGAATAAAATTCTTCTTGTCTCTACGACCTCCTGTGTCTCTGTGCAAATCTGTGACCCAGGCGTGACTATATATGTATATATACAGTGTATATATATATATATATATATATATATATATATACACACGTGGACAAAATTGTTGGTACCCTTTAGTCAATGAAAGAAAAACTCACAATGGTCACAGAAATAACTTTAATCTGACAAAAGTAATAATAAATAAAAATTCTATGAAATTTAACCAATGAAAGTCAGACATTGATTTTCAACCATGCTTCAACAGAATTATTTAAAAAAATAAACTCATGAAACAGGCCTGGACAAAAATGATGGTACCCCTAACTTAATATTTTGTTGCACAACCTTTTGAGGCAATCACTGCAATCAAACGATTCCTGTAACTGTCAATGAGACTTCTGCACTTCTCAGCAGGTATTTTGGCCCACTCCTCATGAGCAAACTGCTCCAGTTGTCTCAGGTTTGAAGGGTGCCTTTTCCAGATGGCATGTTTCAGCTCTTTCCAAAGATGCTCAATAGGATTGAGGTCAGGGCTCATAGAAGGCCACTTTAGAATAGTCCAATGTTTTCCTCTTAGCCATTCTTGGGTGTTTTTAGCTGTGTGTTTTGGGTCATTGTCCTGTTGCAAGACCTGCGACTGAGACCAAGCTTTCTGACACTGGCCAGCACATTTCTCTCTAGAATCCCTTGATAGTCTTGAGATTTCATTGTACCCTGCACAGATTCAAGACACCCTGTGCCAGATGCAGCAAAGCAGCCCCAGAACATAATAGAGCCTCCTCCATGTTTCACAGAAGGGACAGTGTTCTTTTCTTGATATGCTTCATTTTTCCGTCTGTGAACATAGAGCTGATGTGCCTTGGCAAAAAGTTCAATTTTTGTCTCATCTGTCCATAGGACATTCTCCCAGAATCTTTGTGGCTTGTCCACATGTAGTTTGGCAAATTCCAGTCTGGCTTTTTTATGATTTGTTTTCAACAATGGTGTCCTCCTTGGTCGTCTCCCATGAAGTCCACTTTGGCTCAAACAACGACAGATGGTGCGATCTGACACTGATGTTCCTTGAGCTTGAAGTTCACCTTGGATCTCTTTACAAGTTTTTCTGGGCTCTTTTGTTACCATTCGTAATATCCGTCTCTTTGATTTGTCATCAATTTTCCTCCTGCGGCCACGTCCAGGGAGGTTGGCTACAGTCCCATGGATCTTAAATTTCTGAATAATATGTGCAACTGTAGTCACAGGAACATCAAGCTGCTTCGAGATGGTCTTATAGCCTTTACCTTTGACATGCTTGTCTATAATTTTCTTTCTAATCTCCTGAGACAACTCTTTCCTTCGCTTCCTCTGGTCCATGTTGAGTGTGGTAAACACCATGTCACCAAACAACACAGTGACTACCTGGAGCCCTATATATAGGTCCACTGACTGATTACAAGATTGTAGACACATGTGATGCTAATTAGTGGACACACCTTGGATTAACATGTCCCTTTGGTCACATTATTTTCAGTCTTTTCTAGGGGTACCATCATTTTTGTCCAGGCCTGTTTCATGAGTTTTTTCTTTTTATTAATTCTGTTGAAGCATGGTTGAAAAGCAATGTCTGACTTTTATTAGTTAAATTTCATAGAATTTTTATTTATTATTACTTTTGTCAGATTAAAGTTATTTCTGTGACCATTTTGAGTTTTTCTTTCATTGACTGAAGGGTACCAACAATTTTGTCCACGTGTGTATATATATATTATATATGTGTGTGTGTATATATATATATATATATATATATATGGAAGCGAAGGTTTGTGATATGGTTTGCATATTTGTAGTTTGAGATCCACAAAGGGAGAGAATGAATCACGTATTATAGAGTAGTTTTTTTATTCCTGAGCTTTCAGCTCCTGGCAGGAGGTGTCATCAAAGGATAATGATTACACATACAAGAATCTAAGGTAATACATAGCAAAATTAGGAGGTGGTGGGGGGGAGGGGGGGTTTGGGGGTAGGTGAGTGTGTGGTGCGGGGGACAGGGGGTAAAGAGGTGGGATTAGGAGGGTGTTGGTCGTAAAGTTTTATTTATTATGAGGATGTTCTTAAGTTTGCATATGCTGGATTCATGTCCAAATGTCTGTTAATGACGTTTTCGTTTGATAGCCAAGATTCAGCCAGCTCTCTGGCACTTTTAGTACTGGTCTTAAATCTTACTTGTATATTGTCCCAGTTAAATTCAACATATTCAACCGGACATACATTTAAAAGGTGAATCTCTCAATCTATGTTTTTACCCTCACCTATGGTCAAAAGCTCTGGGTAGTAGTCAAAAGAAGTAGATCATGGATTCAAGCGGCAAAAATGAGTTTTCACCACAGGGTGTCTGAGCTTATCCATAGAGATACGGTGAGGAGCACAGACTTTTGGGAGGAGATCAAAGTAGAGCTGCTGCTCCTCTGCATCGAAAGGAGCCAGTTGAGGTGGTTCAAACATCTGATTAAAATGCCATCCACACGCCTCTTTGGAGAGGTGGTTCAGGTATGTCCAACTAGGAGGAGTCCTCAGGGCAGACCGATGACATGCTGGAGATATTCTGTCTCTCAGCTGGCATGGGACTTCTTTAGTATCCTCCAAATGAGTTGGAGGAGGTGGCAGAGAAAAGGGATGTCGGGGCATCATTGCTTAGACTGCTGCCCTTGAAACCTGGAACTGGATAAGCAACAAAAAATAGATGGATCAATGCCTTCTTCTTCTAAGCTGTATTTAATACTGCTTTGTCTCAGTTACAAGCAAAGGTGACTTTTACTTTAAACAACAAACCTCATCACCCATGGGCCTTTTGAGAATTATCGATCCATCCATTTATTTTCAAACCTACCTAATCCATTTCAGGGCTGTCTGGGCTAAAGTCATTCCAAGCAACATTGAACTCAGGGCATAAACTGTCACTGGACGGGACACCAGTGATTTTACTTTTCATGAGGAAAATTTAAGAATGCTTGTGAGAGTACCATTGAGCGTTCAATGTGATTCACTCACCAGTAAAGGCATTCTCATCAATGATAATCTCTCTTATCTCCTGTTTGTTTTCATCCAAGGCATGCTGAAGATCCACTTCTGAGGCATCGTAGGTGTAGGAGCGAAAAACCATAGTGCAGTTCTGCCAGTCAAAAGGAAAGTATGCCACCTGTTCCAAAATCAAAAGGTTTAAAAAAATAGAAATGAATACCCAATGTAATTAATACAACACGTCACCTTGCAACTTTGAAACCAGTTAGTACAAGGGACCTCCAATATAGACAACGTGAACTCAGTCCATTTTGTAGACACTTCAAGGGCTTTGACAACCACTTCACTCCCAGCCTACTTGGAAAGGGGTCTCTCTTTTAACAGCCCTTCCCAAGGTTCCATTTATTTTTCCTTACTAGGGTTTTTTTGTTGGGGGAGGGGGGTTCCCTTGTCTTCTTAGAGAGCCAAGGCTGGGGAGCTGTCAAGAGGCAGGGCTTCTTGTGTGATTTTGGGCTATACAAAAAATATATTGTATTGTATTGTATATATCAGTGGTAACCTTAGCTATGCAAACAATGTGCCTCGAATATGTAATTCTTCATACACAGTCATGCATATACTAATTAACTCGTATGCTGATCTGCTTGTTTACTTAAAGTAGGTGCAAGTATTACATCTATGTGGTAAATTACACCTTTTGTGATAAAAATCTCATGATAGAAGTCAATCTGTTCATATCAAAAATATCTAAAAATACATTGTCTACTTTGGCAGTACCTAGTCCCCTAAATGCTCTAGAATATGTTGGAATATTTCTGACAAAATTAAATAAATACATAAATACGCAAGTAAATAAAAGTATTCTACTGTGAAATGTGAAAAAAAATAAAGAAAAAGAGCATGAAATGTGAGTGTAAATACTGTAAATAAATGCATCAAGAAATATGTTTTTGTTGCTTTTTTATTTATTTTCATCAATAATATTCCTCCAAACACAACATGAAAATGATAATGAAGTGCTTCGAAAGGTTAGTCATGTCACACATAAAGACGAATCTCCCTGCCTCCCTTGACCCTCTTCAGTTTGTATACTGTTCAAACAGGTCAACTGAGGATGCCATATGCTCTGCCCTTCACCTCTCCCCAACACATATGGATAAAAAAGACACATATGTCAGGGTGCTATTCATAGACTTTAGCTCTGCCTTCAACACAATCATCCCTCAAAAACAGGTTTTAAAACTGAGCAGGTTGGGAATGAACACCACCCTCTGCAATTGGATCTTGGACTTCTTGACAGAGAGGCCCCAGTCAGTTCAGATAGGCTGCAACACCTCCAGCAACATCACACTGAGCACTGGTGCGCCGCAGGGCTGTGTGCTTAGTCCACTGCTGTTCACCCTGCTGACTCACGACTGCACAGCCACGCACAACACCAAACACATCATCAAGTTTGCCGATGATACGACGGTTCTGGGACTGATAAGCAGGGATGATGAAACAGCATACAGAGATGAGGTGGAACGGCTGTCTGCATGGTGTGAAGAGAACAATCTATCTCTCAATTGTCACAGTTTTGGGCTTTGTCGTCCCCTTGAACCCTCAGACTATACATCAGACACCAGGTAAAAGTCCAATAATAATATTTATTATTATAAATAAGTGCACAAAGCACCCTCCTCTCCTCAATACTCATAAATTCTCTACAATACACAATTAATAAACCAATCCTCCACTCCCAGATGCGTTGCCACTCTTCCATCCAGCTCAGCTCACCCGTCTGGGAGTCCTTTATAGTCCATGACCCGGAAGTGCTTCTGAACCCTCAGTCCATGTGATTTCCTAGCACTTCCGGGTCAGAGCAAAACTCTTCTTTTCATCCCGGAAGCACATCATTTCTTCTGTCCATGTGACTAGGACGTACTTCCGGGTTATAGTGCACATAGCAATCCCTGGGCCTCCCTGCAGCGTCCCCTTGCGGTCTCCATGGTATCCAGCAGGGCTGTGCAGTAAAACTCCAATGTCCATGAGGCCCTGCTGGAATTCGGGGCACCTCCATGTTGCAGGGAGGGCTCCTTCTGGCGGCCTGGGGGTATTGGCCGGGATGAACGGCCGGCCATATCCCACACAATGCTGACAAGACTTCCGAAAATCACATCCTGCCCACATCCCACTCAGCATCAATGGTTTAGATGTGGAGACTAGTTAGCAGTACCAAGTTCCTCGGTGTGCACATAACTGAGGAACTTACGTGGACACATAATACCTCATGACTAATCAAGACAGCCCAGCAGAGACTACACTTCCTGAGGCGGCTCCTGAGGCGACTGAAGCGAGCAAGTCTTCCCCCTTCCATCCTCACCATGTTCTACAGAGGCACCATTGAGAGTGTTCTGACCAGCTGCATCACTGTCTGGTATGACAACTGCAACATATCCGACCGTAAGCGCCTGCAAAGGATAGTGAAGACAGCAGAGAACATTATTGGGGTGCCTCTCCCTTCACTACAGGACATATTTTACAAACGCAGTGTCTGTAAGGCCTGCAGCATTGTGCAGGACCCCTCACATGTAATTTTCACACTTCTGCCATCCAAGAGAAGATACTGCAGCATCAGGGCCAGATATGGCAGGCTGCAGGAGAGTTTTTACCCCCAAGCTGTCAGACTCCTTACCACCATGCTGCCCCCTGGGATCTCCCACACTGCCTTAACCACCTCTAAAAACAGAAATTTTATACATACAAGCCACCTTCCTGCAAAGACGGGTGGGCATGTAGAAAAGAACTGAAAATCTCATATTGACCTTTAAGTATTTTGACACTCTTGATATCCTTCTGCTGAAACATTCTGACCTGTCATTGTTTACACATGTCTTAAACAACTATTATCATACAGTGATAATTTCTGTATTATCTATATCTATTATTCATTATTTTACATATCTATTGACTATATTTATGTATCTAGATTGCAAATACCATACATTGCATCAATGTTCATATTGCTAACTACACGTCAATATTGCTGCTACTTCTTTGTCTTGTCTTTGACCAATGTCTTGTCTTGTTTGTGTTTTAATTTTAATTTTTAATTTTAATTCTATTTTTAATTTATTATTTGCACGCCATGTTGTTACACTGTGGACCCTGAGCTTCACAATTTCGTCTATCTGTATACTTGTATATGGTTGAGATGACAATAAAGTTCACTTTGTGTTCAAAAACGGGGCACTCATTGTGGACACCAAGGGGGACCCCCTCCACCCCACCTAGGACTCCAAACAGGCTTCAGCTGGTACTGAGTATGATGTCATAACTTTCTTCAACCATCTTAACTCAATTCATGGGCCTAGAAACCTAAAACACCAGCAGTGCCTTTCATATCTATCTATCTATCCATTATCCAACCCGCTATATCCTAACTACAGGGTCACAGGGGTCTGCTGGAGCCAATCCCAGCCAACACAGGGTGCGAGGCAGGAATCAAACTCCTAGGGACAATTTACAATCACCAATGCACCTAACCTGCATGTCTTTGGACTGTGGGAGGAATCCGGAGCACCCTGAGGAAATCCACGCAGACACGGGAAGAACATGCAAACTCCACACAGGGAGGACCTGGGAAGTAAACCCGAGTCTCCTTACTGCGAGGCAGCAGCACTACTCACTGCGCTACCGTGCTCTATCTATCTATCTATCTGTACTGCCCATCTAAGACAGGTTGTAAGCTAATAGGTTGATTTCTGGCAGTCACTTTCCATTAGATGTATTCATCGTTAGTGTTTGCACTGCACAATCTATTGGAATGCATTTTGTAATGCATGTAGCAATAAAATGCATTGCATTTTTGATTCCAACAGGTAGTGCAGCATAAACTTTAGCGCTGATTTTATGAACCCCATACCAAATAGCATATAACAAAAACATGACAAACTAACAGACAACAGATAATCAGACAAACACAAACAGACACTTGTCTATTTATAAAGGTGGACATTATTTTATTTTGTGTTATATTCTCTGCAAACAGCTTAGTAACTTTTTCTATGGAGCTCTGAGTCTTTTTGATGGAAACTTCAAATAAGGTTGACATTTAAGTTCACACTCAGGGAGACATTTGCAAGTAATCTATCTATCTATCTATCTATTATATAGTGCCTTTCCTATCTATCTATCTATCTATCTATCTAATAATAATAATGTTGCATTGAAGTCATCACAGTAAGTTCTGAACAAGGACCATACATGAAATCATAAAATGTTAGGTGGACAGTTAAGACAGTATAATAAGACATACTTGCATAGTGAATGAAGCTCCTACCTTAATTGAGCATGAGCTCCGATAGATGGCCGGTGGAAGCCAGTTTACTGTCCCGTCACTGGAGACAAGTACGTTAACATAGAGTGCCACATCAAATTGTCCATCATTGCTGCAGAATACAAAATGGGTCAGTAACTAGAAATGTTTCATACTGCACGGTCTGTTCAGAAGTCTATAAAATTCTGTATCTTTTATTTCATTATCCATGCTTTTATATTCCAATTCTAACATGGTAAAATTAAAGTGTATAGTTTTTTTGCTATTTTCGAGTATACAACTAGAGAAATAAACAAATAATAACTTGCATGATAGGTTGATTTTAGCAATCCTTTCATAAAGAAAGAATGTGCACATGTTTTGAGGTAGATATGGCATCACCAGGTATATGTGCAATGTTTGTAACATAACCTGCTTAATCCAATTCAGGGTAGCTTATTCCAGTAATAATGGGCAGGAACCAAACCTGGACTGAGTGCCAGTTTATCTCAGAGTTCACTTTCACATTATGGGCCATACAGGACCAATTTAGAACCAGCAATAAACCTAACGTGCACATTTTTTGTGGGAGGAACACTGGAATGCCAGCTGGAAAACCTATGGAGACATAGAAAGATCCTGCAACTTCCATTGGGACAACAGCTTGGCAGGAGATTCAAACCATAATGTAGCAACTTTAAGTGCTGTGCCACCCTGCAAGCAAGGACTGCTCGCTTTTAGATGCATTCATATAAAGTGTGAAACACGTTCTTGTCATTGTTGTGTCTGTCTGCTTGTCCACATGAAACAGTTGAGTTCCAAAGTGAATTTGATACACTTCTTTTTCCAGGAAATCTGTAAGAAATGTTTAGTTTTTGATACTTTACAAATTTAAAAATAACAAAAAAAAATTAACAGGTTTTCAAAATGATCTATTTTAAAACAGACATTTTGTGTGACCTCAAATCCTAAATAATTTACTGTTTCAAATTTACCTTGCGATAGGTTATTTTATGATATGTATTTGTATGTGGGGTGGCATGGTGGCGCAGTAGTAGCGCTGCTGCCTCGCAGTTAGGAGACCCAGGTTCGCTTCTCGGGTTCCCTGCATGGAGTTTGCATGTTCTCCCCGTGTCTGTGTGGGTTTCCTCCGGGCGCTCCGGTTTCCTCCCACAGTCCAAAGACATGCAGGTTAGGTGGACTGGCGATTCTAAATTGGCCCTAGTGTGTGCTTGGTGTGTGGGTGTGTTTGTGTGTGTTGGCACCCTGCCCGGGATTGATTCCTGCCTTGTGCCCTGTGTTGGCTGGGATTGGCTCCAGCAGACCCCCGTGACCCTGTGATCGGATTCAGTAGGTTGGAAAATGGATGGATGTATTTGTATGTGTCTCTTTGATGAATTAAGCAAAAATTAAGAAACGCTTCAAGTTAAAAAATCAAGTCATACTACACAATAATGTTATACCAGGGGTACTTTTTTGAAATTTTAAAAACTTGTAAAACTTAAATTAAAAAACATACCAAGCTCTCTAACTGTATGTATAGATTTGTGTGTGAGTGACCTCACAATCCAAGTTTGGTTCATACTTTGTACTTGTGTTATAAACTCTGGCTTAAATTTGTAGTTTTCTGTTGTTGTTTCTACATATTTTTGTATATTACATTATAAATTTTGTTTGTTTTTGTCTTTTTGTAATTTTATGATATGGTTTCTATGTGGTTTCTTCTTCTTTTGTAAGTCACTTTGGATAAAAGTATCTGCTAAGCAAACGTAAATGTATGTGGTGTTGTTCATTATCAGCTCTGTGTCCAGTATGTGAAGCCTAAGGAGGATAGGCCATCAAATTCTTAAAATCCTGTTTGTGCTTTGTCATTCTCAAGATCAGGGCTGAAGTTTGGGGTCTTATAGCCGTATTCTATTTTGGAAGCCATTTTGCATACCGTTTTTAGGGTCACGCCCAGGATTTCTAGGGACGTGGTCTCCAGGGCTGTGAGCTAGAAATTCATCGCCAGACAGGATAAAAGGTCAGCGTTTGCACTGAGCTTTATCTGATCTGTGAATAAATCCTTCTAAACCTTTACTGAAATTTTTTTTGTGATTTATGTTCGTTTCTTGCCTGGTTTTTGACTTCTTGCCTAAATTTTGACTGTGATTTTTGCATCTCATCTGGGTTTTAGTCGCTTCATTTGATTTTGTTTTCATTTGTTTTGCTTTTTGCATGCATCTCCCAATTTAACTTAAGAAATTCGTTATGTGTTTTCCTGATGAGTCAAGACAGTCATTCTGGGGTACTGAGTTTTGCTTGATGAGGGAAAAAATTAATTTAAAAGATTTTAGCATAAGGCTGTGTAGATGGCACAGGGGTGGGACGGGCATTCCGGCCAGAAGAGGGGATGGTTTGTTACCCAGAGGGCAGACTCCTAACAGGCAAACAGGAATCCAAGCCTGGGAGGAGAATGGGATCAGACGCAGAAGAGAGGGCCAGATAGGATGGACGGACAGCCCATCAGAACTAGAAGATGTCACTGGGGACTTTTTACTCCCCCAGCAGCACAGCCCTGGTGGGGCCCCTGGGTGCAACAAGGGGGCACTGCAGGGAGATGCATCCCCTAAAATTAGGACTTCCACATGACCCGGAAGTACTTCCATCGATCAGTAGCCCTGCCACTGGAACTACTCCTGGGTCCTCAATGAAAGGGACTGCACTCCCTTGTCCAGGTGAGCTGGGAGGAAGGAAGGCAACAAGTAACTGGAGGAGGGCAGTGTAGTGGTGAGATGAGTTGGAAGGAGAAGAGATTATTGTGGGGAAGACAGAGAAACTTGTAGTTGTGCTACTTTGAAGTATTGTGAGAAGGAATTCTGGTTAATAAACCATCCTTTATTTGAACCTGGGACTCTTGGTGTGTTCGTGTTGGGGTTTGGGACTCAATGTCACAGCGGTTACCATCACAGATGCAACATAACAAATTCTGAAACTACAAAAGCATATTGATTTTAACTCATCTCCACAGATTGCGTGTCATAACTAAAAGCATTGCAAACATATTGCATTTCGTTTGGCGACTGCTCCAGGTGATTTGCATTTTGATTCAAGACCACACATTAATCATGCCTAAACCAAATGACCAATCATCATCAGAAGGTGGCAAACAATTGGTGTAAGTGGCATTATAATCAAGAGTGTGCACACCCTACGCTAAAGATGGTGATCAGGAGCTAATAAGGCAGGGGATTCTTCATCTCATTGAATAGGTGGCTTCTATAATTCTATAAAAAAAAAACAACATTCTGGTGTGATTTACTTAGCAATGAAAATGGTAGAAAATTGGGCAGTTTGTTGGCATTTCAGTACCTTTTGTTTATTTCTTTTGTTTTCTGTTTTAGATCATAGGTATCTCATTCATTTTTCCCAGTATTCCTAACTCACAATAAGCCTGTGGGACTTTGCCTTTACCAGAACAAGAAATCTTAAGCAGTGAATGAAACTACTTGTCTGGGCGAGGAACAGGCAAACACTTAAACAAGAAGAAAAAGGGTTAGCACATTCTAAACAAAATAGCTACACTAAAAGAATCTGTAAGAGGGCAAACCACTTAAACAAATGTGGATACACTTGTTAAGTCTCACCTGGAGCATGTTTAGGGGATCCTAAGAAATTATGAGGTTTCATTAGCCAAGGTGAGCTGGTTTTCAATTCAATACATAAAACATATCCAGATGATCAGGCCTCCTCATCACTTTGTCTGGTTTGGAATATGGAGACTCAAACTGCAGATAGTACTTCAGGCAGGACCTCACAAGTGCATAATGTAACTTAAGCATAACATTCCTTGACTGTACACATCATGCTCTATAAGTGAACATCTTATTCAAAGTCATTATCACTTCTGTACACCATTTATACGTAGATAATAATGAGTCCACAATGCCTCCAAGGCCCATCTCATGAGTCGTATTTTCAAGTTTCAAACTTGACTTAAAATCAAATCAAACATTTTTTCTTCCTACATGCAATACCTTAAACA
Organism: Polypterus bichir lapradei; assembly: GCA_026402145.1. NCBI lineage: Eukaryota > Metazoa > Chordata > Cladistia > Polypteriformes > Polypteridae > Polypterus > Polypterus bichir. The sequence goes on along the minus strand of JANRMT010062791.1, from coordinate 154,688,389 downwards.
TTTACTTACATTACATTTGAACTGCCCAAGTCTGTTTTTTCTCCAGGTCTTTCTTTAATGGCTCACCGAATTCTAAATGACTTGCCATACCACCTAATTTTGTACTATCTGCAATCATAGCCAGCTCGTTATTTATATTCTTATTCTCTTATTGTTAAATTAAAACAGGCTAAGGCAATACATGGGAGCGATTTAAACAACTAATAATATATTAGACACTATTGTTAAGGCTTTAAAATAGAAATTAAAGGGCATTAAGATCAGTGTGTATAGCTCTCTAGTCAATCAAAGCATAAATTACCTCTTCAGGTAAGATTTATCCAGTAATTTTCTTTATAAGATTTTTTTTCCTGTATTTGCTTATTTCGTTTTATATATAGAGCCAGGGGCGGCACGGTGGCACAGTGGTAGTGCTTCTGCCTCACAGTTAGGAAACCTGGCTTTACTTCCCGGGTCCTCCCTGCATGGAGTTTGCATGTTCTCCCCATGTCTGCGTGGGTTTCCTCCGGGTGCTCCAGTTTCCTCCCAAAGACATGCAGGTTAGGTGCATTGGTGATCCTAAATTGTGTGTGCTTGGTATGTGTGTGTGTGTGTGCCCTGTAGTGGGCTGGCGCCCTGCACGGGGTTTATTTCCTGCTTTGTGCCCTGTGTTGGCTGGGATTGGCTCCGGCAGATCCCCGTGACCCTGTAGTTAGGATATAGCAGGCTGGATGATGGATGGATGGATATATAGCCAAGATGAGGAAGATGTAACTGAATTTTGAAAGATGTAACTTAATTTTGGAAGATGTATTGCCTAATACTGTATGCATATTTATCAGACGTTTTCCTCAAAATAAACATTCAAACCTAATGAACCAAAGATGGCAAGCAATGAATCATATGTAATGCTCCCTACCTGCTATTCTAAGAAGTGGCAATTACATTTCTTTTCTGGATGCTATGCAGTTATCTTATGTGCATGGCCTACTAGCTCATTTTCTTGGCTTTTTATCTCAAGCTTGTATTTTATTATCTTGTAAGCTTCAGACAATGATTTCATTTTTTATATCTACTGTGTCACATGGATATAATTACCAGTATTTCATTGCTTTCAAACATTATTAGGTTAATTTCCCTGAGTTATGATCTCTTATAGCCTTCTATATCATGCCCAAGCCCAATTTACAGCCTCATTCAAGCACACTGTTCTCTTTCACACAGAAAAAATAAAAAAGATTTATTTACTAAACTTATGGTATGTAGATAGCCTGATAATATCTCCCACATTGCAAATTTCATTCCACTTCAGGTATACGTTTGTCTTGATTTTATATTGTAAACACTGTTCGGAGGATTTTCAGGTAAAGAAGACAGAAGTTTCGGGGTCAGGTAGCTACAATCAGTAATTGTAGAGCTGGAAAGTGTCAACATGTGGCCTGTTGATTATCACATGTTATTAAGAATCTCATTGTACTCTGTACACATGACAGTAAAGACCTATAATTATATTGACTAAGAATCCTACAATTCAAGGATTACAACATAATTTACACTTTCAAATCTCTTTAATCCATTTCAGGATTAAGCCTAACCCAGGGATTATTGGTTCATGGCATAAACCAGTTTCAAACAGAACACCAGGGGCCTCCTGTATAAACGGTGCGTACGCACAAAAATATTGCGTTCTCTTGTTTCCATACTCAAATCACAATGTATAAAACCTAAACTTGACATAAAGCCACGTACATTTTCACGCCAGCTCAATCCCTTGCGTACGCAAGTTCTCCGCTCGGTTTTGCAGACTGGTGACACCCAGCGTCAAAGCAGTGATTTTGTTCAAGTGTGGTTTCCCTTTCTTTTATAGATGCACATCCCTGACGCGGCTTTATAAATACGCTGAAATTAACTGCATATTGTTTATTAGTTTAAGTTTTTTTAGTATCTGATTGTAATTAACATGTAACAATATAATGGTCCACGGAATGGCCAAACTATTCCAAATACCATAACTGCTTTAGCGTTGTTCCTCTCAATGCACTACTCAGACTATTTATCCCACTGTATCTGAGTGTGGAATCACAGCAGCTGATCGGAAAGAGAATTATTGGTATACAGCATCAAGCACACGCTGCCTCAGCCATGTTGTCTATTTGAACTGCTCTCATATGACAAACGCTTCAGAGCTTTTCCAGTATGGACTTTGCAACTCAGAAACAGTTTCATCCCAAGAACTATAAACACACTCAATCAGTCCATCAAGTGCTCTTGTAGAACCTTTTGTACTTATTAGTACAATTGCCTCACTGTAAACTTGCAATACAGTTATAATATGGCACAACCTGAACCACTTTACAAAGCGCATATTTAAATATGATGACGACATCATTTTTAAGATGAAATGCAGCAAAATATGTTTATTACATTATGTAGATAAAATGTTAACAACATTTAAATAATCTATATTGTTAATAATTAAACATGTGAGGACACAGTGTCGCAGCGCGAGCAAGGAGCTGGTGTCTCGTTCAGGGATTGCTCCTGCCTTGCACTGTATTCTTGCTGGGACTTGCGTGACTGTGGATGGATAGATGGATGGAATAATTAAAAATGTACTACGAAGATATTTCAATGTTCCTTAAAAGTTTTGAAGAATCGGCGTTCTAAGCTTACAGATGGCTTAACATCTATTACAGAGCTGTTTGTTTGGAGATTGGTTACTTGGAGAAAGAAAAGGAAGGACAGCAATTGGAGGTCAGTACGTTTGAAAGAGACAGTACTGCTGCAATAAATTATTTCATCGAAGGTCGCGCACGGTGCAGCAAGCATCTTTTGTGAGGCATGAACAATCACTGGACGGGATGCCAGTTCGTCACTATCACTGCGCTATCGTGTTCCCATGTTTAATACATGGCTTAATTTCTACCATCATGAAAATGATATCACGTATACATCTCAGTATTTTAATTATTCAGAGAGCTGTAATATCATGAATGTAATGGATTCGGTGTCCAGTCGGAGGAAGAGAAAGCCCGTTTAAGAAGCACGTAGTGATTCACAAACATAGAGCACATGAAAGAATATATAAAAAACAAAACATTTAACGTATTACTTTAGTTATGATGGGATTTGAGAAACTAGTAAATTAAATGATTTAAAGATGAAGTTTATGATGTCCTACTTTAATGACAAAATAAATTACTAAACTGACATTTTGAGCTTTTTTCCCACTCTGTGCCTATTTTTTTTTCTCTGTACCCTAATAAGCTTTCATATGATACTCGGACAGTGGGCTACGACTCGCCTTTTCATGGCGACTTTGATATCTGACAACTTCTTTTTTATTTTGGGCACTGTGTGACTTTATGAACTTGAGCTTTCGAGTTTCTCTGACACTCTATGTCACTCGATCAACTATCTTTTCATGTTTATATCACTGTTTAAACCAACAAATAGTACATTTTCCTTGCCTCCACTTGGTATTCGCTGAAATTCTTCTATTTCTCCCCATGCTTTTGCCATTGTCTTTTCACAGAACGTTGAGCTTAAGGGCTATTTATATTGATCTGCATATTAAAAGAGGCGTAATTCTGGGAGGAAACGGGGTGGGACAGCAGGCGCATCCACATGCATTACTTTTCACGCTGACTGGGATTTATGGAGCGGAAGAACATGGAAGTTGGCAAGCGCACAGATTTATGCATCTGGATTTTTTTGTGCGTACGCACATTTCCGCTTTTGTCATTACGCCATGTTTTAGTGTGAATCCTATGCACAGCGTTATGCATGAGGCCCCTGGTCACTCAGGGTCAATTTTAGAATCATGAATTTGCAGAACTTTTTGCAGATTTATAGGAACATAAGAAATTTGACAAATAAGAAGAGACTATTCTGTCTATCGAGCTTGTTTGTTTAGCTAATATTCACCCAGATTCTTCTTAAAGTTTGTCAAGGTTCTTTCTTCAACTCTATGTCTTGGTAGTTTGTTTCAGAGTCCCTCAACTCTTTGCATAAATAAGTACTTCAGTCCTAAATGCACTTCTCCTTCACTTCCACTGAGTATGTGATTCTCCTGGATCTACTTTATCAATACTTTTAAGAATTTTTAAGACTTGGATTAGGTCCCCATGCAGTCTCCTCTGCTCGAGACTAAAAAGGTTTAATTCTCTGAGTCTGTCACAGTAGGACATGCCCTTTAGTCATGACGTGTACCTGGTTGCTCTCCTCTTCCAGCTTCAACTGCTGCTACGTCTTTCTTGTAATGTGATGACCAGAACAGCACATAATACTCCAGATGTGGTTCTTAGTAGTACATAATGTCCCTTGAATTAAATTCAACAGGTTTTATGATATAATCTAATATTTTATTTGACTTTTTAATTGCTTCTGTACTTTGCTTCGTTGATGATTTGAGAGGAAAATCCACCTGCACATGCAAATGTCCCATGGCAAATGGCCAGGTATAGGATTAGAACCCAGGAAGCTGGTCACTGTGCCACTAAGCACCCTGCATTGATCGTTGAACTTTTTTTTACTTCTGTTGGCACTCACTTATTGATGAGGTAAATATCCGGCCGCCACACTTTTGTTGAAGGTATTCGGAGGACCTGGATATTATCATATTCAGAAGGCTCCCATGAAAGACGGTAATCAATCCAGGCCTGGAAAAAGAGAAATGGTTGCAGTAGAAAAATGTTCAGATTTTTCATATGTTGTAATCAATAATGTTGATTAATCTTTAACATGATGCAGTTTGTTGCTGTGCAATATTTTTAGAAACTAATACATCTAATATGAAATTAATTTGTAGCTGCTTAATGTTAAAGTAATGCAGCACCTGGTGTGGGAACTATAGGAAATAGGAGCTTCTCTCTGAGAATTACATAAACTCTCTCCTAAGTGGAAGGTCCCATTCGGACAATTCAAAGATAACATTTGTTATCTAAATTTGCTGATTCTAACATGACAGTGACCACTCAGCGGCTTTCTATATTCATTTTGTTCCACTTTCCTGGTCAGGACTACAATTGCAACATGTGAAGCTGGACTTAGCATACACCCTATGCTTAGAAACATTTTCTAGGTCATCCTGAAGTATTGCTAGATCGTCCAAACCCAGTCATGTTACAGTTCAGCTGATTTGATCTGATCAGATTTAGGTTAGAAGCAGATATCCCCAAGTGGTATAAAACCATCGCCATCGTACCCCTGTCAAAGAAGTCCTTTGTCTCTTATCTTAATGACTATTAACTCATAGCACTCACAATTTTTTCAAATTGAAAAATAAACAAAATTAAAAAGATGACTCTCAACGGGAAATGATCAATGAGAAAAGAGCATACAAAGCAAATTTAGAAAATGGATGGACATATGGATGGATTGAAGAAAAGGTAATTTCATAAGACCACTGAGTCCATCACATTCATTCAATTGGCCAACAGCAAAATTCTCCCAATATCTCAACCAGATACTTTTTAAAAGTTGTCATAGTTTTTGCTTAACTTCTATAACTTGGTCATTTGTTTGAGATTCTCATGAACATTTGTGTGAAGGTGCTTAATTTCCACAGTGCTCTAATCAGAAGGTGTTTCCCCTTTTAGGTACTGGGAAATATTCATCTCTAATTATAATATAAAGATCTCTCTTTATGTTATCAGTTTCTGGCAATATAATCCTAAGTTTGTTCTGAGCTCATAAGGGGGACTCTTCACAGCTCAAGTGCCAAACAGTACCTTAGAATGCATGTCTCCTACTTTAAAGCCAAGCATGTCAATCAGCTTGCTTCCTTATTTAATTACAGAGATACAGAGCCTACTCACCAAATTCAGAAACACGTTTGTAGTCATTTCTTCATTTTTCTCATTCTGCAAAATTAAAAATATAACATGTTAGGTCTGGTGTGACAAATCCATTTAAACAGCAGCTTGGTGAAATTGATTTATTTTGCATTTATTTATGCTAGAAACGTGACATTCTGTAAATATACCAGTGCAGGTATCACCACTGTGCAAAACACACACGATACACACACACACACACACACACAAACATACAGTATATATATATATATATATATATATATATATATATATATG
>JANRMT010062791.1:154619790-154677315 GCA_026402145.1 Polypterus bichir lapradei | reverse complement strand
CTCTGGTCTGATGAGACCAAGATAGAACTTTTTGGCCTTAATTCTAAATACTGAGCAAAGGGTCTGAATACTTAGGACCATGTGATATTTCAGTTTTTCTTTTTTAATAAATCTGCAACAATTTCAAAAATTCTTTTTTTTGTCTGTCAATATGGGGTGCTGTGTGTACATTAATGATGGAAAAATTAATTTAAATGATTTTAGCAAATGGCTGCAATATAACAAAGAGTGAAAAATTGAAGGGGGTCTGAATACTTTCCGTATCCACTGTATATACAGGGGTGAGCAAAAATAGGCTTACAGTTGTGAGTATGTGAAACACAGTTTTTTCCTTGTATTATTATTTATTTATTAATTATTGTATTATATTATTTATTTGTATTATTTGTCTTCTTCTTATTATTATTAATGTGTGCTTGATTGTAGCAATCATAACCTGCATGTCTTTTTCCATACAAACAATTGTAAACCTACTGTTGCCCATCCCTGCATATATCTGCATGTCTTTGGACTTTGGGAGGAAACTGGAGCACCCTGAGAAAACCCATAGAGACACAGTGAGAAAAAGCAAACTCCGTACAAGTACCACAGGGGGCACAAATCCCAGGGTCTTTGTTGTAAGTGGTAGATAATAGGGCTGCATCACAAGTTTTACAACACCCACATGTTTACAATGTTTATTGAAATTTAAGCAGTTCAAGTCCAGTGAATAACTTGAAATGATACAAAAGTAAACAATAAACTGCCAGAGTTTTAGGTTATCAAAAACTGAAAAACAATGAAATTTTCAGAATTACCCAGAAAGGCTTTTTTTTGTTAACAGCTTTCAGCTTTCTGAGTTAGTTAGGCCTTTAAAACAAAATTAAATAATTCCTAAAGGCGTTTCAAGTTTTGGATTTAATAAGAGTGGCTTTCTCTTTACCACTTTCCCATAAAGCTTCGACTGGTGAAGCACCCGGGCAACAGTTGTTGTTTCTGTAGCTTGTAACTCCTTTGGAGTTCTCATAGGTCTATTGGTCATCTCCCTCATTTAGTGGATGGCCTGCTCTAACAGATTTAAAACTCTACTATAATTTTTCTATTCCTTAATGACTGATTTAACTCAATGACTTGGAATATCCTTGTCTCCATCCCATAACTTGTGGTTTTCATGGAGATGCTGGGATCTTTTTTTTTGTCTTCATTGTGTAGGTTATGCCACCAAACTGACTCACCACAAGTTCCAGGTGCATTGGGATTAAAATTAACCAAAAATTCCAGACAAACGATCACCATTGAGCTAAATTGGGGACATCTAAAACCAACTGGCACCACCAGTGTGGATTTAGGGTGTCATATTAAAGGGGGTGAATACTTCTGAGATAACGTTTTTTGTGTGTTTTATACTTGTCAATAATTGAGAACATTTTACACAGATTTGTTTTCACTTTAACATTAAAAACTGTTTTGCTATTGTCAGTGTCAAAAAAGGAATCTGCTGCAACTCAATGTTGTATAACAATAAAATGTGAAAACATATGAGGGGTGAATCATTTTTAATAAACATTCTATCTATTTATCTATGCAGTGCCTTTCCCTTCTAGACATCTAAGAATGGTTCACTATAATAATCTTAAGTGCCATCATCTATAATGTAGCTGAAGGTTGTATTGTGAAAGCTTTGTAAAAATTAACAAGTTTCTGCAATTCTAAAGACTTACAGAGATGTTAAATGAATGTTAATTTATTTGAAGAAACACCACAGAATTATCCCATATCTATTAACTATTATAAGACAGCGGTCCTTTTTCAGTTTCTCACCAGACTAACGAGCTGCGACAAGGTCATTCCTACTCGAACCTGCACCCGGCTGTTCACAGTTTCAGCTGGTCGCACCTTCAGGTTGTAATTCCTAAGCAGATGTTCCATCAGACTTTGTTCCACATCAGAAGCACCTGCAACTGGGAAATGTGAAATCATTTTTATATAATATGTTTTATGGTGAAAGGCTTATGAAAATACTTTACAGTGCAACAAAAATAATAAAGCAGGCAGTAATACTTTAGTTTAGGCACTGCAAAAAAGAGCAAGCTATTTCTGATCTATCCTTTTCATCCCCACAATTGTAAGTGCTACAACCACTATAGGGTTCATAACCATAACTCCTGGCAATATTGGAAATTAAGGTTAAAGCTATCATATATAATAATGTACAAACTTAATTTAAGACTATAAAAGGACAACAAAAGTTCAGAAGCAATGCTACTATGACCAAACAGTAAGCTTTGTGAGCTGGAATGTCAAAGGTCTCAATCACAAACGAAAGAAAGAAAGTAGTCTCTTAACTAACAGATCTAAATACCAAGCTAATATTTTACAGGATACTCACTTAATCAACAAGGATCAGTTTTGGTTGCAATGAGACTGGACTGGCCAAATATTCCACTCCAGCTATGTAAAGAAAACTAGAGGTGTGGGAATCTTAATTCAAAGAACAATTTCATTTGTCGTATCAGATGTAATATCAGATCCTAAAGGGCAATATGTGATGGTTATGGGTAATTTAGTTAATTCTAAAGTGATTTTGATAATTGTCTACACACCCAATGTAGATGATAGAGACTGTATCCAAAATGTATTTGCATCCATTCCTAACTTGAACACTCACAAAATTATAATGGGCAGAGACTTTAATTGTGTTGTAAATCCAGACCGGTATAGGTTATCAGCTACAGGGATGACAACATCTAACACTGCAAAAAATAATCACACAGATTTTAATTGATCATAACTTATCAGACCCATGGAGATTACTAAATCCATACTTAAGAGCATAATCCTTCTTCTCACCAGTACATCATTGTTACACAAGAATTGATTATTTCTTTATAGATAACAATTTCTTGCCCACGATTAAATCTTGGAAATACGACGCTGTTGTCATCTCCAGCCATATCCCTTTGATCATGGAGCTCACAACACTATGCCCCACACACTCATCTTGCAGCTGTCGTCTTAACCCCCTGTCATTAGCTGACGAGAACTGTACAGAATTTACAGTATATCCAAGCAAATTGATTTTTTTTTAGAGACAAATGCCTCCTCTGAGCTTTTTGTAGGATTACTTTGGGAAACTCTGAAGGGATTTTTAAGAGGACATATTATCTCATATCTTTCCCACAAAAAATAAATTGGAAACAAAGAAGGCCTCAGAGTTAATCAGTGAACTTACAACAATAGATCAAGAAAATTGCAGGTCTCCAAATGAGGCACTTTTTAGGAAAAGACAGATTTTGAAATCAGAACTTAACCTCAAAAGAAACAGAGCAATTAATTTTTAAATTGCAACATCATTAGTATGAACATGGAGAGAAGGCTAACAAGATCTTAGCGCAACAAATCCATAAGCAGGAAGTTCACAGAGCAATATCATTAATTACTAACATAGACAGAGATAGAATCATTGGCCATGAAAATATATTGCACACATTTAGAGACCACTATAAGTCCTTATATTCTACTTGGTTTAAAGAACACAAGGCACAATTTAATGCTCTTTTTGACACATTACGCATATCACAGCTAGATACTCTAAGTGCAGAGGAATTGGATAACCTCTGACACTATAAGAATTACTAGATGCTATAAACTCACTACAGAGTGAGAAAGCACCAGGGGCCTCATGCATAACGCTGTGCGTAGAATTCACACTAAAACATGTCATACGGACAAAAGCGGAAATGTGCATACACACAAAAAAATCCAGATGCATAAATCTGTGCGAATGCCAACTTCCACGTTCTTCTGCTCCATAAATCCCGGTCAGCATGAAAAGTAATACACATGCACGCGCCTGCTACCCCACCCCAACTCCTCCCAGAATTATGCCTTTTTGAATATGCAAATCAATATAAATAGCCTTTAAGCTCAGCTTTCTGTGAAAAGGCAATGGCAAAAGCACGGGGAAAAATAGAAGAATTTCAGCGAATACCAAGTGGAGGCAAGGAAAAACGTACTATTTGTTGGTTTACACAGTAGTATAACCAACAAAAGAAAGTTGATTGAGTGACATAGCATGTCGGAGAAACTCAAAAGCTCAAGTTCACAAACTCGCACAGTGTCTGAAATAAAAATGAAGTTGTCAGATATCAAAGTTGCCGTGAAAAGGTGAGTCGTAGCCCACCGTCCGAGTGTCATATGAAAGCTTATTAAGGTACAGAGAAAAGAAAAAAAAATAGGGACACAGTGAGAAAAAAGCTTGAAATGTCAACTTTAATCTTGAAATTTCCACTTTAATCGCTTAGTTTATTTTGTCATTAAAGTAGGACATCATAAAATTAATTTTTAAATCGTTTAATTTACTAGTTTCTCAAATACCATCATAACTAAAGTAGCATGTTAAATGCTTTGTTTTGTATGTTCTTCTATGTGCTCTATGTGTGTGAATCACTACGTGCTTCTTAAACTGGCTTTCTCTTCTTCCGACTGGACACAGAATCCATTACATTCGTGATATTACAGCTCTCTGAATAATTAAAATACTGAGATGTATACTTGATATCATTTTCCTGATGATTGGAATTCAAGCATGTTATTGAACATGGGAACACAGTGGCACAGTGATAGTGACGAGCTGGTGCCCTGTCCAGAGATTGTTCCTGCCTCCTGCAAGATGCTTGCTGCGCCGTGCGCGACCTTCGATGAAATCATTTATTGCAGCAGTACTGTCTCTTTCAAATATACTAACTTCCAATTCCTGTCCTTCCTTTTTTTTCTCCAAGTAACCAATTGCCATGCAATCAGCTCTGTAATAGATGTTAAGCCATCTGTAAGCTTAGAACACCTAACTTTTAAGGAACATTGAAATATCTTTGTAGTACGTGTTTAATTATTCTATCCATCTATCCATCCAGTGTCGCACCAGTCCCAGCAAGAATACAGCGTGAGGCACGAACAATCCCTGAACTAGCTAGCGCTGCGACACCATGTCCTTACATGTTTAATTATTAACAATATACCTCATTTATTTGGAACTCAAAACATCCATGCATCCAAAGAGCGACCCTACAAAGACAAAAGGCAGAAGGCGGCATGGCTCTACCTAACTTCCAGTTTTATTACTGGGCAGCAAATATACAAGCGATAAAAACCTGGATACAAATAGAAGAACATACACAGGCTTGGTCCGCAATAGAAGTAAAATCCTGCAGTACCTCTTTATATTCCCTGCTCTGTGCTCCAATAAACACAAGTTATCAGCAATATACTAATAACCCAATTGTGCTTCACTCACTTAGAATATGGAACCAATGTAGAAAGCATTTTAAGACGGAGAAGCTTCTATCTGTGGCACCTCTGCAAGAAAACCACCTCTTTCAACCTTCGCGAACATATGCAGTTTTTAATATCTGGAAAAAATTTAATATCTGGATCTTTATATAGACAACGTGTTTGCATCCTATGAACAATTACATTCCAAATTTAGCATTCCAGCTACACATTTCTTTCACTATCTTCAAATCAGGAACTTTGTTAAACAGAACCTTCCCGATTTTCCTCATCTTGCACCCTCATCCATGCTGGAAAAAATATTGCTCAATCTCAAGGACTCAGACATCATCTCTGCAATATATAAAATTATTTTACAGTCCCTCCGTTTCAAAGATCCAAGAGGACACTGGGAAAAAAGATCTCTCAATTACTATATCAGAAAAGGAGTGGAAAGTAGCAATGCAGAGAATTCACTCGAGCTCCATATGCGCAAAGCATACAATTATACAACTCAAAATTATATATCGAGCATATCTGTCTCGTCTAAAATTCTCCAAAATGTTTCCAGGGCATGATCCAACCTGCGAACGCTGCAACCAAGTCCCAGCCTCACTGGGTCACATGTTCTGGGCCTACACCAAATTAACATTATTCTGGACCAAAATTTTTAATTACCTTTCAGACAGCCTTGGACTCACAATCCCTCCTAACTCATTAACAGCTGTGTTTGGGGTTCTTCCAGATGGGTTTAAAGTGGAGAAAGACAAACAAATTGTGATTGCATTCACTACACTTTTGGCACGCAGACTTATTCTGATAAACTGGAAGAACCCAAACTCTCCTCTTTTAAGTTGGTGGGAAACCGATGTTTTATACTATTTGAAATTGGAAAAAATCAGATACTCAGTTAGAGGATCTGTACAGACTTTTTTTCAAAACATGGCATGATCTAATCAGTAATATTTTAAAATAAGCTCTTAAAGCACAGAGGAAGCAATTATTTCTGTATTTCTCTGTCTTATGCATCCATCTCATCAAATTTATTAATTTAGGTACAAGCCTTAAATTTCACGCCGTTTGCCTTGCTCTCAAACTGAGGGGTGGGGATCGATTTGTTCTTAACTCAATTTTGCTTTTTGTAAAAAATTGACTGATTTGCATGGATTTCAATAAAACTTCAAAAAAAATTATTAACAATATAGATTATTTAAATGATGTTAAAATTTTATTTGTATAATGTAATAAACATATTTGCTGCATTTCATCTTAAAAATGATATTGTCATCATATGTAAATACGCGCTTTATAAAGTGGCTCAGGTTGTGCAATATTATAACTGTATCGAAGGTTTACAGTGAGGTAATTGTATTAATAAGTACAAACAGTTCTACAAGGAGCACTTGATAGACTGATTGAGTGTGTTTATAGTTCTTGGGGTGAAACTGTTTCTGAACCACAATTCAGGAAAGGCTCTGAAGCGTTTGCCTTATGGTCGCAGTTCAATAGATAGTGCGCATGGCTGATGCAGCGTGTGCTTGATGCTGTATACCAATAATTCTCTTTCCTATCAGTTGCTGTAGAGTTGTGATTCCACACTCAGATACTGTGGGAAAAATACTCTGTGTGGTGCATTGAGAGGAACAACGCTAAAGCAGCTATGGTATTTGGAATAGTTTGGCCATTCCGTGGACCATTATATTGTGACAGGTTAATTACAATCAGATGCCTTAAACTATTAAAAAATATGTGGTTAATTTCAATGTATTTGATAAAGCCATGTCAGGGATGTGGATCTAAAAAAGAAAGGGAAACCACATTTGAACAAAAGCACTGCTTTGACACTGAGTGCCGCCATTTTGCAAAACCGAGCAGAGAACTTGTGTATGTCAAGCATTTAGCTGGCGTGAAAATGTGCGTGGCTATACATCAAGTTTAGGTTTTATACATCATGATTTGAGTGTGGAAACGGGAGTATGCAACATTTTTGTACCTACGTGCCGTTTATACATGAGGCCCCAGGTCCTGCTGGCTACCTGCTGAATTTTATAAAAAAAATTCAGTTAAGTTAGCTTCCTTCTTATTAGCAACATTTATAGAAGCCAGAGACAAAAAAAAATTCTACCTCAGATTATTCTCCAAGCATTAATTACCATTTTTCCTAAGACAAATAAGGACTTATTAAATGTGCATCATACAGACCAATCTCACTTCTGAATAATGATGTTAAGATACTTTTCAAAGTTTTTACTAGAAGGATTGAAAAACCGCTCTCTTCAGTATTTATTAAAAGTAGACATGTCTTCCAATCTTCGATGCCTATTTAATGTAATATATTCACCCATAAAGTCTAACACTCTGGAGATCATACTATCTTTGGATGCAGAAAAAGCATTTGATATTGGTGAGTGGGATTACCTTTTCACCACTTTGCATAAATTTGGGTTTGGCCAGAACATTTGTGCATGGATCAAGCTACTTTATACCAGTCCAGAAGCTTCAGTTTGTATTAACAACATTTGTAACAACTCTAGGGGGCGTGCCAGCCACCCAACCTGACACAGCCAGACACTAGAGGCACACTTATAAAAACAAAGACGTTTTTTTACTTTTTTCTTCATTCTTGTGGGGTATTTTCCACGTCCCCACAAGCCCACAACACACTCCCACAAGCACAATATCACTAAAATCTTCTGTCTCTTTACTCCTCTGCTCCTCCTCAGCAAGCTTTGTCAACCTTCCACTCGACTCTGGCTCACTGAGTACTGTCCACTAGTCCCTTATATAAGGCCCCCGGAAGTGCTTCAGGTGTTCGTTGCCCTACTTCAGGGTGTGGCGGAAGAACCACCCACACGGGCACAGGAGCAGCTGCAGTGCACCCGGATCCCAACAGGGCTGTATTGGACTCTCCTATGAAGCCCTGCAGGAGTCTGAGGTATGGCTACCATCTAGTGTTTTGGGGGAGGTAGTGTTCTGTCCACACTGGCTCCCCTGGTCCCACCATAGCTAGGCAGAGGGCCCCGTTCATCTATGACATGTTATTTTAGACTAATTCAAACTAGAATGCGGTACTAGACAAGGATGATCTTGTCACCACTGCTATTTGCAATTGCCATTGAGCCATTGGCTGATCACTTTCAAAAATGCACCAGAGATAACAGGGATTTTCAGAGAAGGAGTTAAACAGAAAATATCATTATATGCAGATGATATGGTACTGTATATATCAGATCCACAAAATTCTGTGCCTACAACCGTAAATGTAGTAGAAGAATTTCAAACGATATCTGGACTCAAAATTAATTTGAACAAAAGTGTGCTTTTTCTAGTGTATTACTTATTAAACCACAATAATATGGACACCTTCTCTTTTATCATTGCAAATCAATTTAAATACCTAGGGGTATTCATTACAAGTAAATTTAAAGTTCATTTTAAACAAAATTCTGCTGTTTGCATGAACCAAATTAAACAAGATGTGCCTAGATGATCTACCCTCCATCTTACTTTTGCAGGAAGAATTAACATTGTAAAGATGAATATCCTCCCTAAGCTTCTGTTGCTATTTCAAAACATCCCCATATACATTAAATCATTTTTTAGGAAATTAGATTCAATCATAACCTCATTTATTTGGAATTTGAAAAACCCACAAATTCAAAAGTTGACCCTACAATGATCTAAATCAGAAGATGGCTTGCCTCTACCTAATTTTCAATTTTATTTCTGGGTGCCAAATATACAAGCTATAAAAACCTAGAACATTGACACAAATAGATGAACACACACTAGCTTGATCTGCAATAGAAATGAAATCCTGATGTACTTCTTTATATTCCTTGCTTTGTACACCAGTAAATACACGGTATAGTCAATATACTAACAACCCAATTGTCCTTCATTCACTCAGAATATGGAACCTATGTAGGAAGCACTTTAAGTTAGAAAATATTTTATCTGTGGCACCACTACATCATAAACATCTTTTTCCACCCTCTTGAACTTGAACAGTTTTTAATGTTTGGAATTAAATCAAGAGATTTGCATATAAATAATGTCTTCACATCCAATGAACAATTACACTTCAAGTATAGTCTAGTCTAGCCATCAACACAATTTTCACCAAATCTCCAAATTAGAAACTTTGCTAAAAGTAATCTGCTCAATTTCCCTCACCTCACACCTATTTCTATTCCAGAAGAGATATTGATCAGTCTTGGGGACTCGGACTACATTACTATAATATATAAAAACATTTTAAAGTTCTTTCCTTTTAAATATCCCAGAGTACAGTGGGAAAAGTTCAGTTGCAGACTCTATTTTTGTTCCCTGCTACATATTTACACTCAAGAACGTTTTTGTTTTTTCTTCAATTTTTATCAGCTATCTGTTATTACTTCTCAGGATTGGAAACCAAAGCACAATAAAAACTCAGGTTAGATTCACTCCCAGTGTACAGAAAGCTATAGCGTATTCAGAGCCTAATGGTTTGACGCAATATGGTTAGTTTGGTGCTACTTGAAAAATATGCAAATGGTCTCATATAAAGGGAATGATCAGATTTTTTTTTCCCATTATAGTGATTGGCTTACATGAATCTTGACTTTCAGGAGACCCTCTGTTAGAGCTATGTGCTGACTTTACCCTGGCATTAGAAAGACAGACTGTCCAAAATCGTTTCTTGACCTGTTCATATGCAGATTTGAACATCACATGATTTTCTGGCAACAAGCACCTACCAGAGGGAACTGGCCGACAGGTCAGGAAACCCTCAGCCAAGGATAAGCTACATCATGCTACATGATGCCCGGTGTGCTAGAAACCATAAACTGACTGACAAGGGCTACATTCAGTTTCTGCGTTTCCGTATTGGTTCAGTTGTTCATGCCAACATAAAAAGGAAATTAGCAGCAGTTTCCGGTTTTCCTAACATAATTGTGGCAATTGATAACACTCAAATTGCAATAAGTTCACCTAGCAAGAAAGAAGCTGCTTTTATTAACTGTAGGCAGTGACATTTCATTAATGCACAAGTCATCTGTAATTCCAAGTTGAGGGTGACGAAAGTCATAGCTCAGTTGGCTGGACTTTATTTATTGCATTCATTGTAACAGCAATCATGTCATTGCATGTGCCAGATGACAGTAGCTGCCCAATCAGACGCTAGCACCGTATGCTTTCTTCTGATCCCCAGAACACAGTGGAGAGGTACTTCAATGCAAAGTTTTATAAATGAGGCACCTGGACGTGGTGGTGGATTAGCTTTAATATCGCACAGTGTGCTTTTAATTAAGGAAATTCCTGGTCATGATTTTACCTCATTTGAATATTTAGCTTTTAAACTGTGTGGTCAATCTCCCATTATTTTTGTTTTATTTTATCACCCTCCTTATTTTTATCTAAACTTTATGATGTTTCCCAATTTTATTGTTTGGTGATTTTAACATTCATATTCATTCTTATAATTGTACTCTTACAGCTGATTTTTTTTATCTTTGTTAGAATGTTTTGACCTCTTGCAAGATCACATTTTAGATTTAGTTTATGATGTGGAGCTGATTGTTACAAATCCAGCTGCAATTGATTTAGGTGTTTCTTACCACAAGATCCTTAATAGGATCCACAATCACTTGCTCACCTAACAGTGACTGGAGCAGTCAGGTTTTATGCCTAAGAGGTCTACCATCGACCGCATGCTGGCACTGATGGCTCATATTGAGCACAAATGCGAATATCGAAAGAGTTTCTTTGCAGCATTTGTTGATTTTCATAATGGGTTCGACTCAGTTGATCGAGTTGCCCTATGAGACATCCTGAGACTTTGTGGGATCCCTGTGAAGTTGCTGGATATCATGGCCGGCTTCTACACTGGTATGGTGAGTGCTGTGCAGAGTGGAGGCAGAGCCTCCTCGTTTTTCCCAGTTGATTCTGGGGTTCGCCAGGGGTGTGTTCTTGCTCATGCCCTGTTCAGTGCTTGCATGGACTGGTGTTAGACAGGGTCGTGGGGTCCAGCGACTGTGAGACAACTGTTGGTGAAGAAAGATTCACTGATCTTGACTTTGCTGACGATGCTGTGATCTTCACAGGGTCAATGGAGGCTCTGAGCAGGGCTCTTGAGCATCTGAGCAAGGAGTCTGGGTGTCCGGGCCTGCGAGTGTCCAGGATAAAAACCGAGATCCAGGCTTTTAATGACCTCTTGGGCACAGCCATCAGCAGAGTGTCTCTCTGTAGAGAGAGTGTCGACCTCGTCAAGAGGTTTACTTACCTCGGCAGCGACATTCATGTCTCTAGTGACTCTTCCTATGAAGTCAATAGACGGATTGGGAGAGCATGGGGGTCATGGGGTCACTGAAAAGGGGTGTGTGGCACTCCTGATATATTTGCAAAAGGACGAAGGTTTAAGTCTTTATAGTCCTGGTGCTTCCTGTCTTGCTATATGGTTGCTAAACATTGACACTATCCAGTGACCTGAGACGAAGACTGGACTCCTTCAGTTTTGTGTTCTCTTTGGAGATTCCTTGGGTACAGCCGGTTTGACTTTGTGTTGACTGAGCAGTTGCTCACAGAGTTGTGAATGAGGCACATTAGCTGCATTGTGAGGGAGTGGCACTACGGCCATGTGGAGCAATTAACCGAGGGTGAAATGGCTCACAGGATCCTCATTGTTGAGGACCTGAGTGGCTGGACCCGGCTAAGGTAGATGCCCATGTAACACCTGGCTGTGGCAGATAGACTGTCATTTCCGGAGGGTGGGACTGGACCGTGTGTCTGCCAGGGGGGTTGCCAACTGGGATCCTGAGCTGTTTTGTTATGTGGTGGATGCAGCAATGCACTGTACCAGTGCATGCTCCCCAACCTGACCTGACCACAAGGCTTTCCTCTTTGATGTTCATCTTTTTCTGCCTATGGCTGTATTTAATCATACTGTTTTGTTTAGAAACATTAAGTTAATAAATCAGTTTGATGTTTTGGTTAAAATTTCCTCTTTCCTAGGGTGCTCTACTCTTTTACCCTCTGATTTAGCTTCAAACTGTTGTGTTTTATTATCTTCCTCTCTGGACATTCTAGCTGCTATTAAATCACAACTTGTTATTTTTGCCCATTCTTCTTCTTGATATAATCATAATCTCCAGTCCATAAAAACTCAGGGAGTCCAACTTGAATGTCTTTGAACAAAAATCTGGACTTGAGGTCCATTGTGATGCATTTGGAGCACACCAACAAGCTTACAGAGAGGCACTCTTCTCTGAAACAAAATCATATATTTCAGAATTAATTGCTTCTAGTAATCCACGTTTTCGATTCTCTAGCTTTAATAATTCTGTCCAAGCTCATGATAATTCTGCCACTTTCTTCAGTTCTGGAATTTACTCAAAGATTTTACATTTCTTTGTGTTTATTAATGTGATTATTAATTTGGAATTTAACAAGGCCATCTATGGTTGTGCTATCAAACCTGAAGTTTATAAATAATTTTCTCCAACTTCTTTGTCTATTAGTAAGGAAGTTACTTGATTCTCTGTTTTTTTGTGTTGGTTCAAGTCCAATTAGCAAAGTAAATAATAGTTGTAAACCATCTTCATCTCATACAGGCTCCATGTATACATCACTTATAAAACAAAGTTTTATAACAAAGTTGTCCTCTTATAATAAATATATTAAACTAGCATAGCAAAAAGCCCACTTTTTAAAACAGGCTCCAAATATAATGGTAAATCCATCTATTACAATTGTGTCCAGCATTTATGAACCTCTGTTCACCAGGTAACCCTTATATCCGTCTTTCTTTGTGCTACTTATTGCAGTTCCAGCCTACATAATTTCTGGATGCATGAACGCATGCTGCACGGTTTACTATCTTATGCTGGCCACTTGCTTTTGTTCATCGAACATTCTTGCACCCTTGTAGATACCGGATGACATTACCCCTGGCAAGGGTACAGATGCCTGATCTATTTAGAGACACTTCCCTATTTTCAGGGTTTGTACTTTTCATTCTAAAAACTGTTGCTGTTAGATGTATTTCAAAGAAAGTCAGCCTAGATCCAGATTGTTTAGCTAATTATAGGCCCATTTCACAACTTCTTTCTCTTTCCATTGTTCTCGACTGTGCTATGGCCGTACAACTGCACACTCATATTCATGTAAATGCTCTAGTTGAACAACTCCAGTCTGTAATTCTCTCTAGTCACAATACCACAACAGCTCTGGTACAGAAAATTAGGACAATCTAGACGAGATCAGGCCATTTACCCTAACAATGCTCGCCAGTCCTATCCAGTTATTTCTTCCAAAAAAACATTAAGTCGAGTTTTGAAAGTTCCTAAAGTTTTACTGTCTACCACGCCACTTGGTAGCTTATTCCGAGTGTCCGTGTTTCTCTGTGTATAGAAAAACATCTAATTCCTTTCATAATTTTAAACACTTCAGTCATGTCTCCTCTTAATCTTCTTTTGCTCAGCTCTTTTAATCTTCCTGCATAATTCATCCCCTGTAGCCCTGGAATCAGCCTAGTCGCTCTTCTCTGGTGGCTAACGATCTGCTGATGACTTGGTTTGCTGAACCTCAGTGCTGCTGTTTGGTTTTGGTATTTCTATTTGACAGACAGCAGTTTTTATTGTACTATAATGCCTTATTGCAACGTCTTCCAAACTCTGTTCAAAAGCAAACTGTAGTATTTTCAGAACCCTATTGCTAGGCTCTTCATTTACACCAAGCCCTAAGAACATATTACACAGTACATTGGCTCCCAAATGAATCCTGCCCACCAGCCCCAATCATTTGAAGTTAGTCCTCTATTTACTGTTCCTGGGACTAGGAAGACATACTATGGGTCGGGTGATAGAGCTCAAGCCTTGGGGAATGCTCAACCTCGGAAGCTCAGAAAAGTCTAGTGAGTACCAGTTTTTAAAAATAGTCTTCATACTTATCTGTTACTAAACATTTTGTATACAGTGATCCCTCGTTATATCGCGCTCCGACTTTCGCGGCTTCACACTATCGCAGATTTTAAATGCAAGCATATCTAAATATATATCATGGATTTTTTGCTGGTTTGTGGATTTCTGCGGACAATGGGTCTTTTAATGTATGGTCCTCACTTGCTTTGCCCAGTTGATTTCATACAAGGGACGCTATTGCAAGATGGCTGAGAAGCTACCCAATCAGAGCACGTATTACATATTAAATAAAACTCCTCAATGATATACGATATGCATACTTGAAAGCCCAAACAGCACATATTGATTTTTGATTGTTTGTTTGTCTCTGCCTCTCACTCTCTCTCTGACATTCCCTGCGCCTGACGGAGGAGGTGTGAGCAGAGGGGCTGTTTGCACAGTGGCTGTTTGCCTAGAGGATACAGACGCTCCTCTAAAAAATGCTTAAAGAAAACTTCACATTGCTGCCTTCCTTGTAGCTGCTTTGTCCGGCGGTGCCTTGCGCTTTAAAAGCCCAAAAAGCCCTATTGATTTTGGATTGTTTGCTTTTCTCGCTCTCTCTCTCTGACATTCTCTGCTCCTGATGCGCACTTTGAAGAGGAAGATATGTTTGCATTCTTTTAATTGTGAGACGGAACTGTCATCTCTGTCTTGTCATGGAACACAGTTCAAACATTTAACTAAAGGGTGTTATTTCATGTCTAGAGGGCTCTAATAATGTTAGAAAATGTATTTAGAAGGTCGTAAACAGGTTTTCTATGCTTTAACTGCGAAAATATTCGATTTATAAATAAAGAATCCTACTTCACGGAAATTCATTTTTCGCGGCAGAGTCTGGAACGGATTAACCGCGATAAATGAGGGTTGACTGTAATCTATTATATATTTATAACTATTTTTGTTAAGCTTTGTACTGCATCCTTGAACTCTGAGAAGCATCTTATAAATACAATTATTATTATTATTATTATTATTATTATTATTATTATTATTAATTCTTCTGACCTGATATAAATATCTTATATACATAGTTTCAGTTTGTCTTATATTCTTGTATTTTCAAGCTGTAACAGTCAGTCATAGAAAGTTAATGATTTAAGTTAAGGTCATATTAGTGTTTGCTTAATTTGAATAGAATACCATTTTCTCTCATAGTAATAGATTATGGTATAACTTTTCCCCCCTTTAAGTTAGTATAAGATAGAACTTTCTAGCTATAACAGTGTGTTAATTAAGTCAGTGTGTTTTGGAATAGGCTCATAATTAGCATGGACTGAAAAACCCATTTTTACAGTTTGTAAATGGGATAGGCACCGTTAAATAAGGTTCAACTGTGTGTGGCAGACGGCTGGGGGTGGTACCCAGCCGGGACGCCCAGGAGGACCGGAGGAGGGCTTGCTCCTCCTCCAGACCACGAGGTGGCGACCGCCCTGGTTGCACTGGGGGCCACGGGTGCAGAGCTTGGAAGCTCAACCCTGTAGGGGCCCGTGGTCACCGCCAGGGGGCGTCCCGGTGCCTGAAGGGCCCTGGACCTCAGCAATTCCGCTACACCAGGAAGTGCTGGGGGGAAGAAGACTGGGGACACCTGGAGGGCTTCCGGGTGTGCAGCCGGCACTTCCGCCATACAGGGGAGTGTCCGCGGAGGAGTGTCGGGGAGCAGCTGGAGCCCATTCGGGCTGCTATAAAAGGGGCCGCCTCCCTTCATTCGGAGTCAAGAGTCGGGTGGAAGAGGACTGTAGTCCGGTGAGAGAGGAGTGGAGGCGGCCAGAAGGAAGGCACTGGAGAGTGAGGCCTGGACTTTGGGGGATCGGTGCTGGAGGCACTGGGTTTGTGCACGGACTTGAATTTGTAAATAGTGTATATAAATAAAATATGTGTGTGCTGGGTGATAAGCCGTTGTCCGTCTGTCTGTGTCCGGGCCACGTTCCACATGTGTTAGAAAACTTAAGAAACAAACAAGATATAAAAGCTTTAAACAGACCTTTTCTTAAATCAGAACTGTTTGTTACTCTATTTTTGTGTGAACTGTTTTACTTTGAATTTTTTTAAAATAATATTTTGTGTGTGGAATCATTTCAATGTGTCAGGCTATTGCCAGAATCCCATGAAGCAAACTAAAGCTGCAGAACTTTGGTAATTTTGGGTAAACGCACCTACACAAACCTTTGGATAAAAAAGCTATGTTCATTTACAACCAGAAAATAGTCAGTCTTGTGAGATGTTTACATAAAAAGCCTATCTCACACCGCAAGCACTCACAATTCTCAACTGCCATATTCAATATTGGCTTAACTGAATTACTGCAAAAACATCTTCGGCAGAAGACAAACAGGCAGTTTCTGCAGAAAGTTAATCTCATCGGCTTGAGTCAGACAGAGGATGACAGGCTGTCAAATTAAAAGTAACATGGAATGCTCTCTGTGATGTTACTCTTCAGCCCATGTAAAGTACAAAAATGAAGGCAAAATAAATTGGAATAAACAAGTCTACCCAATGATCCATGCATACTTCACTGATTTGAATTTCGAATTAAATGATTGGAACACTTTAAAATAATTGTTATTAATAAGACATGAACAAACATTATCTGATGTTAATAAGATTATTAATTCAATGTACATTCAAATATTTATTTATAAAGTCATGTACAAATGATTGATTAAATAGATAATAATATATTTTTTACCTTTCATTAACACATTTCTTTTTCATATACAGGTTGGTTGTTCAAGTCAATGGCTTTATTATCATACCATTCATACACCATATTGCAGCATTCAATGCTACGGAATAACATGCAACAGGTAAAGAACTATACTATCCATCTATTATCCAGCCTGCTATATCCTAACTACAGGGTCACGGTGTCTGTTGGAGCTAATCCCAGCCAACACAGGGCGCAAGGCAGGAAACAAACCCTGGGCAGGGGGCACACACACACTCACACACCCACCCACACACCAAGCACACACTAGGAACAATTTAGAATCGCCAATGCACCTAACCTGCATGTCTTCGGACTGTGGGAGGAAACCGGAGTACCCAGAGGAAACCCACGCTGACACGGGGAGAACATGCAAACTCCACGCAGGGAGGACCCAGGAAGCAAACTTGGTTCTCCTAACTGCGAGGCAGCAGCACTACCACTGCGCCACCGTGCCAACAAGAACTATACTATGCTATATATACAGTATATTATATTTATAGATGGATAGCTAGATATTTTGGAATGCCTCGGGGTCCTCCCGGAGGAGCTGGAGGAGGTGGCTGGGGAGAGGGAGGTCTGGGCTTCCCTGCTTAGGCTGCTGCCCCCGCGACTTGACCTCAGATAAGCGGTGGATAATGGATGGATAGATAGATATTTGTGAGTGTTAAGTCTGTAAACCGGGCATTTCATGTTTCAGAATAAGACAAAACTATTGTGCAAATCGTAAAGAATACAGATTAACCTGCTTACTGAAAGTAATTCCTTAATATAGAGCAAGCAGAAAAATTAACACAATTATGTATACTGAACAATTGAAAATTAATCATTCATTGAATAGAGAAAATCTATTAGCAAAAAATACATAGTGCCACTAAATGCATTGCCACACATGGCACATCAGAGGACTGCCTCACGAGCTCAATTGAGGTATGTGATAATCCACCCGGGCGAGAGGCGGCGCTTTCGCTAACATTCTCTTCTTCTTCTCTCCCACAAACTCAGAGAAACCGTCCAGTAAGGGCACTTAGCCGCTACTCTTGCAGCATATACGCTATAAAGAAGCCCAGCTAACCAGAAGTAGTCATCAGTTTTTCCTGAGAGTGAACCACTGGAGGGCGCTCCCCCAGAAGTGATCTCTGTCTTACTTTGAAAGCCAAGGGCTTATTTTGTGTTTTGTGCCCAAGTGGCTGTTTTCCTTTTCACCTTAAAGTGTATTTTGAGTTGGACTTGCTGTAATTAAACAGGACGACCTGGTTGGTGTCCCAACTTTTCATTGATGCCTGTACTCTCATTCCTGATCACGGCCACAGAAAACTATTTATTATAAAGGAGAAAAGAATTTTACAACAAATTTGTACTCTGCCTTCTGTCTTTTCATCAGAGCCACTGTCTCCAAACCATACAACATAGCTGGTCTCACTACTGTTTTATAGAACTTCCTTCCTTTGCAAATACTTTTCTATTACAAATCACTCCTGACACTCTTCACTATGGAGGAATATTTCGGACAAAATTAAATAAATAAATAAATGCGTAAATAAATAAAAGTACTGTGAAATGTGAGCATAAATAAATAAATATGTCATGAAATGAGAGCATAAATAAATAAATGTGTCACGAAATATGTTTTTCGTTGCTTATTTATTTATTTCATTTTGTCCGTAACATTCCTGCAAACCGTCATGAAATACGACTTGAAATAAAACTGTCACTTTCACTCGTCAAAGTTGAGAGGGTGGGCTCTAACACGCCCTCTAGTTACTGATTGGTGAATCGATAGCACAAGAATTAATTAGAAAAATGCTTACTACTGTCGATGAAATGGATTCTGTCGAAGATATTACGTATTTCAGAGAGAGAGTTGAAGATTTATCGGAAGAAATTACAATGTTGGCGGCCCTTTTAGACTCCGATATAGATGAAACTATTTTTGGAATTATCGAAAAACAGGTGAAACGGACTCGACTACACTCCAGTTCAGGTGATGCAGTACCCTGCTCCGGACGTCCATCCTTTGACATTCCAGCAATAGAACACCTGACTCAATAGAATGCCCAAAGCAGCTCCAACTAATATTTTGAACTGAGTATGTGACCCTTGTTTTACGAGTATAAAGTCAGGTGCATATTCGCAGGTACTTTTTCAAACAACTCTACAGCTCTGATCAGTGGCAAAGTTGTTCAGTTCAAAATATTAGTTGGAGCTGCTTTGGGCATTCCATGTCAAAGTACCTAAACTAATACAGCCGTTGCAGCTTACCGTATATCAAACTGGCTCATTCGTCTTGTGATCGTCTTCTCCGATACACCATATAGATCTGCAATCTGTCGTACTTTTAAACCGCATAACAGAAGGTGTTCTATTGCTGGAATGTCAAAGGATGGACGTCCAGAGCACGGTACTGCATCACCTGAACTGGAGTGTAGTCGAGTCTGTTTCACCTGTTCTTCGATAATTCCAAAAATAGTTTCATCTACATCGGAGTCTAAAAGGGCCGCCAACATTGTAATTTCTTCCAATAAATCTTAAATTCTCTCTCTGAAATACGTAATATCTTCGGTAGAATCCATTTCATCGGCAGTAGTAAGCATTTTTCTAATTAATTCTTGTGCTATCGATTCACCAATCAGTAACTAGAGGGCGTGTTAGAGCCCACCCTCTCAACTTTGACGAGTGAAAGTGACAGTTTTATTTCAAGTCGTATTTCATGACGGTTTGCAGGAATGTTACGGACAAAATGAAATAAATAAATAAGCAACGAAAAACATATTTCGTGACACATTTATTTATTTATGCTCTCATTTCTTGATACATTTATTTATTAAGGCTTCATTTCATGATACATTTATTTATTTATGCTCTCATTTCATGACAAATTTATTTATTAAGGCTTCATTTCATGATACATTTATTTATTTATGCTCACATTTCACAATACTTTTATTTATTTGCGCATTTATTTATTTATTTAATTTTGTCCGAAATAGTCCTCCATACTTCACCACCCAGTCCACTCTGTCTGCACTCTCTTCTTCACCTCTCTGCTGCACTCTCCAGTGCTTTGGATTGTTGAAACCAGGTAGATCAAATCATTGAGCTTCACCATCTCTGCTTTTTACAGTTACACCCTTCCTTCACCTTTCCTCTCATTCTCTCGCATGTACTCTGTCTTACTCCTACTGACTCTCATTCCCCTTTTCTCCACAGTGTACCTTCACCTCTCCAGGTTTGCCTCAACCTGATGTCTACTCTCACTACAGATCATAATATCATCCAGGAATATCATAGTCCAAGGAGATTGCTGTCTGACCTCATATGTCAACCTTTCCATCACCATTGCATGCAGGAAAGGACTCAGAGCTGAACCTTCATGTACTCCCACTCTCAACTTGAATTAGGCTGTTATTCCAACCGCACACCTTACTGTAGTCACACTGTCCTTATACTTATTCTTTACCACTCTCACATACTTTTCTGCATCTCCCAACTTCCTCATGCAGTACTCCTCTCTTGGCACCTTGTCATACGCTTTTTCTAAGTCCTTCTGAGCTTTTCTGTACTTCTCCATCAATGCTCTTAAAGCAAACATCACATCTATAGTACTCTTTCCTGGCATGAAAGCATGCTGCTGCTCACAGCCTAGCATCCATCACTCTTTCCCATATCTTTATGGTGTGGCTGATCAACTCTATACCCCTGTAGTTACCACAGCTCTGCACATCTCCCTTGTTCTTGAAAATTGGTACTATTATACTTCTTCTCCACTCCACAGGCATCTTCTTGCTTTTCAAGATTTTATTAAACAATCTAGTTAGAAACCCTACTGCTATCTCACCTAAACATCTCTATGCTTCCAGTAGTATATCATCTGGACCAACTGCTTTTCCACTTTTCATTCTCCTCATCGCTTCCTCACTTCAGCCTTGCTGATCTCCCATACTTTGTGATTTACTATCTCCACTTCATCCAACTTACAGTCTCTCATTTTCTGTATTTATAAGTCCTTCAAAGTACTCTTTCCACCTTTTCAACACACTCTCCCTGCTTATGAGTGAATTTCCATCTGCATCTTTTATCAACCCGACAAACAGCAGATCTTTCCCCGCTCGCTCCTTCTGCCTGGCTAATCAGTGCAATTGCTTTTCTCCTTTCTTTGTGTCCAGCTTCTCATATATCTCTGTATATGCCCTTTCCTTAGCCTTCACCACCTCGCTCTTCCCCTTTTACCACATCTCTTTGTACACCTGTCTGCTTTCGCCATCTCTCTGGTTATCCCAATTCTTTTTCTACCACTTTATGCTTTCCTGTACTTCCTCATTTGACTACCAAGTCTCTCTGTCTTCCTACCTCTATCCAGATGTCACACCAAGCACCTTCTTAGCTCTCTCCCCTACCACTTCAGCTGAGGTGTTCCAGTCATCCATCATGTCTTCACCCCACCGAGCGCCTGTCTCACTTCTCCTCTGAATTTCACACAATAGCCTTCTTTCTGCTTCCACCATCTGATCCATGGTTCTGTTCTCACTATTCTCCTCTTTTTCACCTCAAAATTCATCCTGCATACCACCAATCGATGCTGTGTAGATACACTATCCCCTGTCACCACCTTACAATTTCTAATCTCTTCACATTGAATCTCATACATAGGACATAGTCCACTAGTGTGCACCTTCCTTCACTCTTATACATCACTCTGTGTTCCTACTTCTTAAAGTATCTACTAACCACTGCCATTTTCATCCTTTTTGCAAAGTCAACCACCATTTGACCTTCAATATTACTCTCCTTAATGTCATACCTGCCCTTCACCTCCTAATCACTGCTGTTCCCTTCTCCAACGTGCCCATTAACACTCACTCCAATCACCACTCTTTCTTCTTTGTGTATACTCTCCACTATTTCATATGACTCACTTGAGAATTCTTCTTTCTCCTCCATCTTACTCAAATCCTTCTTGCAGAGCACATGCACGGATAACATTTAACATTACCACTTCAATTTCCGACTTTATGCTCAGACATTCTCTTCACAGACCAAAACACTCCTAACATACTCTTCTTTTACAATTACCCATACCCTGCTTCCCATCCACACCATGGTAGAACAGTTTGCACCCACCTCTCATGATTCTAACCTTACTCCCTTTACTAGTCATAGTGCCAACATTCAAAGTTCCAACTCCATACTCTTTCCCTTCCTACACTCCAATTGTCTTTGAACCCACTTTTTCCCTCATGTTCTTCTTCACCGTCTTTGCTCAGCAGTAGCATAGATTCCACCGACACCTGCAGGAGAGCAGCATCAGTGCCAGTAGTTGTTATCCTGGGCATCTGGTACGGACATTCTGTTTCTCATCTGCCTGTTTTTTTTGGCATAGGTTTTATGCTGGATGCCCTTCCTAATACAGACCTCCCCAATTTACCCGGGCCTGGGACCAGCACTAAGACTGAACTGGCTTGTGCGACCCTGGTGGCTGGGTTATATACAAGTTATATTTATAAGGTTCCAGTAAATTGATAAAATGATGCTCACTTTTAATTTTTCCATGTGTCTTTACAACAAAAAACTTACAAAATTTTCAAAAATTACCAAAAAAAAACCCATTTCTTTCATGGTTGTTTGAGTTATATATTGCATATTGTAGACACCACCTCTCAAACTAATGACTAGTGAACAGGTATTTATTAGCGTTATTTTGGGGTTTATTTAGTTTTACATTTTAACATCGGAAGGACCATCTCTGGATTGGATGATTTTTTAACCTACCATAGTTCACACTGATGGTCACATTCGTGTTCACCCATTTAATAGAAAGCTAAGGAAAATACAGGTGCTAGTCATAAAATTAGAATATCATGACAAAGTTGATTTATTTCAGTAATTCCATTCAAAAAGTGAAACTTGTATATTAGATTCATTCATTACACACAGACTGATGTATTTCAAATGTTTATTTCTTTTAATTTTGATGATTATAACTGACAACTAATGAAAGTCCCAAATTCAGTATCTCAGAAAATTAGAATATTGTCCAAGCACATTAATAGAGAGGCGAAGGGAAGGACAAGATGTGGTAGAAAAAAGTGTACAAGCAATAGGGATAACCGCACCCTGGAGAGGATTGTGAAACAAAACCCATTCAAAACTGTAGGGGAGATTCACAAAGAGTGGACTGCAGCTGGAGTCAGTGCTTCAAGAACCACCACGCACAGACGTATGCAAGACATGGGTTTCAGCTGTCGGATTCCTTGTGTCAAGCCACTCTTGAACAAGAGACAGCGTCAAAAGCGTCTCGCCTGGGCTAAAGACAAAAAGGACTGGACTGCTGCTGAGTGGTCCAAAGTTATGTTCTCTGATGAAAGAAAATTTTGCATTTCCTTTGGAAATCAAGGTCCCAGAGTCTGGAGGAAGAGAGGAGAGGCACAGAATCCATGTTGCTTGAGGTCCAGTGTAAAGTTTCCGCAGTCAGTGATGGTTTGGGGTGCCATGTCATCTGCTGGTGTTGGTCCATTGTGTTTTCTGAGGTCCAAGGTCAACGCAGCCGTCTACCAAAACGTTTTAGAGCACTTCATGCTTCCTGCTGCTGACGAACTTTATGGAGATGCAGATTTCATTTTCCAACAGGACCTGGCACCTGCACACAGTGCCAAAGCTACCAGTACTTGGTTTAAGGACCATGGTATCCCTGTTCTTGATTGGCCAGCAAACTCACCTGATCTTAACTCCATAGAAAATCTACCAGACCCAACAATTCAGATGAGCTGAAGGCCACTATCAGAGCAACATGGGCTCTCATAACACCTGAACAGTGCCACAGACTGATCGACTCCATGCCACGCCACATTGCTGCAGAAATCCAGGCCAAAGGAGCCCCAACTAAATATTGAGTGCTGTACATGCTCATACTTTTCATGTTCATACCTTTCAGCTGGCCAGCATTTCTAAAAAATCCTTTTTTTGCATTGGTCTTAATTGATATTCTAATTTTCCGAGATACTGAATTTGGGACTTTCATTAGTTGTCAGTTATAATCATCAAAATTAAAAGAAATAAACATTTGAAATACATCAGTCTGTGTGTAATGAATGAATCTAATATACAAGTTTCACTTTTTGAATGGAATTACTGAAATAAATCAACTTTGTCATGATATTCTAATTTTATGACCAGCACCTGTAGAATGCTAGGTTATATAGCACAATGTGTGGGGTACAAGTCCAAGGAGGTTATGCTTAACCTTTATAACACACTGGTGAGGCCTCATCTGGAGTCCTGTGTGCAGTTTTGGTCTCCAGGCTACAAAAAGGACACAGCAGCACTAGAAAAGGTCCAGAGAAGAGCGACTAGGCTGATTCCAGGGCTAAAGGGGATGAATTATGAAGAAAGATTAAAATTACCGAGCATACTCAGTTTAAGCAAAAGAAGATTAACTCATAACATGATTGAAGTGTTTAAAATTATGAAGGGAATTAGTCCAGTAGATCGAGACTCTTATTTTAAAATGAGTTCAACAAGAACGCAGAGACACAGTTGGAAACTTGTTAAGGGTAAACTTTGCACAAACATTAGAAAGTATTTCTTTACACAGAGAACCATAGACACTTGGAATAAGATACCAAGTAGCATGGTGGACAGTAAGACTTTAGGAACTTTCAAAACTAGACTAGATGTTTTTTTAGAAGAAATAAGCAGATAGGACTGGGCTTAATGGCCTGTTGTTCTGATGGTCTAATGTTCTAAAAGGAGTGTTGTTATAATATTTATAAATCCCTTACACATCACCATTTCTTACAATTTTTCTATAAAAATAGAAAAAGCATACAAAATAATATAAAAATAATGTGATTTTATTACTGGATGCTGACATCAGTATGATTTATTTTGGAAATCTTAAATTAGTTTAGAATTCTTTACAATTATTCCTAAGTCTAATGTTTGAATTCCTTGCCATTTTCTGAAACATCTGTGTTTGAAATTCTGTATTTTACTGTTCAAGCTTAACATACCTGTATATGTTCCATAGGATTTTCTAAAGTTTATGAGCATAATGACTCCCAGGGTTTGACCACAAGGTTTCAGGAGGAGGGAGCATTACTGAACAAATGGAGACGTGCTAAGGACAGCATCAGGTACAATGACTTGTCTGAAACAAAGTGACGTTCTGTATTTTAATACTGTCTTGTTTATTATGGCACTAGAGGTGGTGGTGTGTTATAAAATGGTTATACTGTACATGCATGTAAAATTCTTCTGTACTCAGGCCAATACAAAAAGCTACTGCTAAATTTAAATGATTATACAGTGAAATGACTTATTTCAAATTTGCAGTGATGAATTTGAGAATGTTATGTTATGGAACGCTATGTTATGTTACTTAAGTTATTTGATTCCACTTGGGCACTACAGATACTTTTAAACAGTAATTTATGTATAGCAGAGTAATTGCTAATTTTCCATGAAACAGAATTAGTTTGAAAATGTTATGTCATGTTAAATTATGTTATTATTATTATTATTACTAGTATTATTACTATTAACTATAACAACAACAATAATAATGATAATAAAGTGAAGCACGGTGGCATGGTGATAGCAAGATTCACATTCCGTGTCCTCCCTGCATGGAGTTTGAATGCCCTCCCCGTTGTCTGTGTGGGTTTTCTCTGGGTGCTCCATTTTCCTCATACTGTCCAAAAACATGACTGTTAGGTCAGTTGGCCCCAATGTGTTTGTGTTTGCCCTGCGATGCACTGGTGCCCTGTCCAGGGTTTGTCCCTGTTTTACTCCCTGTGCAGGCTTGGATAGGCTTCAGCTCCCACCGAGTGACCCTTTTCTGGATTAAACATGACATAATAATACATTTTATTTAATTGTTCCTTTCTAGACACTCAAGGACACTTTACAAGATAAAACCATAAAACAGTACAATTACGTAAATTAAACAAATGTTAAAAAATACAATAAATACGTAATGAGAACAATTTAAAACAGGTGGTGCCAGCTCCGATCCTGGAGGACCACCGTGGCTACAGATTTTCATTCATTTCATAACCCATTTCTTAATGAGTGGCCTGTTTTCGCTGCTAATTAACCTCTTTTGAACTAATTTTAATTGACCTGCTCTTGAAGACTCAGACCCCTTAATTGTTTCTTTTTCCTTAATTAGCTGCCAAACAATAATAAGATACAAAGTGAGCCAAAAACAGCTGGTGTCCATCATACAATATCTAAAAATATAGAACGATGAAGGTCTATGGAATGTCGATCTGCTCAGGTCCACAAAACAGTACTCTTAGAAAGAGAAAATCAACAGTTTCGGAATTGTCTGCCATTGCACAATGAGAGTAAAAAACAAGCCATGGAATTAAAGAAAAGGTTTAATTAATGACAAGACTCGATGCCTAATTAAGCAACTGGTTGGTGTGAAATTGGTTGGAGTTTGAGGCCCTGACTTAGTTGGTCTTCTGTCGGCTCACTCACTTCACACTTCATTTCTGTTTAAGGAAAGAAATGAAGCAATTCAGAGGAACAATGAAGAAATTCAGGAGAACAAATCTTAAAGAAACAAGTCAATTAAAATGAATTCACAAGAAGTTAATTAGCAGCACAAATAGGGCACTCATGAAAAAATTGGTTAGAATGAAAACCTGCAGCCACGATGGTCCTCCAGGGCCGGAGTTGGCGACCCCTGATTTAAAAGGTTAAAACCTATGGCACTGAGCAAGAGGTTTTGAAAAGGTGAGTTTTAAGGTGTTTTCTAAGTTAAGAAAGAGAATCAAAGGACCAGATGCAATAAGGAAGGAACTTCCAGAGCTAAGGAGCAGCATAATAGAAAGCCTAACATGTCCTGGAAGACGGGTGGACTGTCGGGACAACAAGAAGACCTGAAGTAAAGGTGTAGACTGTGTGGACATAATCTTTAAGATCTTTTAAATAAGTGGTAGCAAATCATGGAGTGTTTTGTAAGTGAATACAAGAATCCCAAAATCGATATGGTACTTAACTGGAAGCCAGTAAAATTTATATAGAATAGGGGTAATGTCACCTGGATCCTTAGTTTGACTCAATAAGCATGAAGTAGGATTCTGAATTAACAGCAGCTTGTTTTCAAGATCAGTTGAAAACAAAATAAAAAAAGTGTTGCAATAGTTGAACCTTGATGTGATGAATGCATGAATTAGTGTCTCAGCCACAGAGTATGACATTACGAAAGTCATAAACATGTTAGGTTAGATTATTTTATGTAAGGTTTTGTTAGGTTAGGTTATGTTAGGTTGTGTTATTTGATTTCATTTGAGCGGTGTGGATACTTCTAAGTATAAATAGATATTTCACACAATATAATGAGAATGTTATGTTATTTGTTTCAACTTGGGCAGCATGGAAACTTCTAAACGGTAATTTAAATATAGCAGAGTAATGGCCAATTTGCCATGTAATATAATTAGTTTCAGAATACTATGTTACGTCAACTTAAGTTATGTTATGTCATGTTACGTTATGTTAGGTTAGATTAGGTTATGGTTAGGTTTCATTACGTTATGTTAGCTTATGTTATTTGATACCACTTGGGCAGTGTGGATACTTCTAAACCTTAATTTAAATATAGGAGAGTAACTGAAAATTTTCCATGTAATATAATTAGTTTAAGAATATTTAGTTATGTTACATTAGGTTCGGTTACGTTATGTCAGGTTATGTTAATTGAATAAACTTGGGCAGTATGGGTACTTCTAAACATTAATATAAATATAGCAGATAAATTGCAAATATTCCATATAATATAATTAGCACTATTATTTATGTTTGCATTGTTTGTGCAGTGTGTTTAGTGCCTTGTATATTATTGCTATACAGTAAGAATGATTAATAGTGTGCCTATTGATGTTACCATAATAATTAATGAGCATTATTTTTTACAGTTTAAACAATAAATTTTGTATTGTTTCATATTGTTTAAAGGTTTTACAATTTTGCAAATGTTGGTTTACAACAATAATTGTCCTGTAAACAATTTAAGAGTACATGAAGTGTGGTAAATAAGTAAAAGAGCAGTACAACTGCACAAAAAAACACCATTTGCTACTCCATCTGAAATCAAAGACTCTGCGTGGCTATTTTAGCCTAGTAAAATGATTTTAAATCTTACCTGCAAAGCTCAAAACCCAGATTTCCAATATTGTCCAGTATAACTTCTTCATATTCAAAGAAAAGTATACATTAGTATATAAATTGTTGGAGTGCAAGTGAGTACAAAAATCAGTCATAAACACCGTCTTTTAAGAAGCAGTCCAAATGATAAAAAATGAAGGCCAAGGTGATAGATGACAATTTATGGCTCTTCATGGCAAAGCATGGTCCAATAGCCTCAATTAAGAGTAAGCCATCAGCCAGAAGATTGTTTGCTGGGTCCGTGTATGCTCCCAGGCTCCTGCTGATTGGTGGGCCGTACGCTGCTCCCTCCTCAGAACACAAGGATTGGCCTCCAGTTGCTTGCTTGTATGGAATGCCTGGTGTTTTTGCAGTCCTGTGGACGGGCACCTCTCCACCTGTTTCAGAGGATTGAACCAGGAGACAATTAACTATTTTGGGACAGTAACAAAGGGTCTGAATGGAGGAAAGGGTGCCCGTCAGATTCCAATCCATGAGCTCAGCATTAGAGAGAGAAAAAGAGCAAAGAAGTCAGGCGCCTGGATTAGCTTACATACTTTTGCCTGTTGGCACGCACAGGGTGCCCTCAATCTCAGCCTCTTCAGTGAAAAAAAAACACAATCACATTCCTTCTCTGAAGTTAATTTTCACAGCGTCCTGTTAGAATAAGCAACACTTGGTAATCTAACTTAATTAAAAGAAGAGGAAAGGTGATGAAAAGCAAAATTGTACATCAAGGGCTGAACACAGATGTGCTCCTGGCAGTGGAAAAGCAAATGACTGCCAGTCACAGCTTATCATTCAGGCCATGCTGCTCATGTCGCAAAATTAGGAAAACTACACATTATGAGAGAAGTCATTATGAATAATACTCTGGCTACATTGTGGCATGTTTTGTGATAGCAGACACTAATAAAATAAATAAGCATTGATTGCTCGAATGAGTTTTAAATTCCTTTTGGAGAATGTTCTTTCTGTAAATAACTGCCTAGAAAACCGACTAAATTGTAAATCCCTTCATCATTGTGCTCAATGTCAAAGGCTCTTTGTAAGAGTGTGCACCAGGAAATGAAATTCTGGAGATGGAATGATTGATTTGTAAATCACTCTGTGAGAGTGCTCACTATGAAATGAACTATAGTACATATGAAACTGGCTGATTCATTTATTTAGAACTTGCTGAGTTACTCGTCCAGTTACTCTGGGCTTTAAAAGGGGCAATTGCCTGGAAAGACTCTTCACTTGAAAAAGAGACGACCTGAGTGAAGAAGCTGTGCGATTCTCAAACCTAGGAAAGAGACTAACGGCGACCACACAGCTTATGTGGGCAACTGTTTTTGCTTTCATTTTCACCCCATTGTGTTTTTGTTTTATTTAAATAACAGAGTAAATGGGGATGGCCGGAATTGGACTACAAAATTCTTCGGTTGTTGAACCTTCTTTACACGGACAACCACAATGTGTATGTGTTATATTCAAAATACCACTAAAAATGGAATGGAATTGGTGCCTTGGGCTTGAATATATCTAAGTACTATTGCCCCCTGCTCGCTTCGCTCACCAACCCCTGGGCCTGCGCTACATGCTAGCCTCTTTGCTGTTCTGTCACTCATGTATGGGGATACGGATGTACAGTTTAAACAGATTGTTATTTTCATGTGAATTGTTACATATGCATAATAGAACTAACTATTTTACATTACAGTGATTAATTAACGATATTAAAAAATAGTAAAATGTAATAATTTGAAAGTGAATTGTTGCGTTAGAGTTATTCTTTGCAAAATACGATTTTGTTCTGTTTGGCTTTGAAATAAACACGCAAATACTTTTTAAACTTACGCTTTTACTGTAAAACTTCAGTAAAAACAATTTTTTGAATTAAATTTTAATCAATAGCGCATTGAATTTTGATTCAGTGTTTGGACTATCATCGTGACAATTCAACGTATAACTGCCTGTGATTGAATTTCGTTTCTTTCTTTCTATTAAATAAAACAACTAATTTGAATGGTTTGCTTTGAGATTTGTTAACTGTCTTTGCAAAAGCTATTCAAATGGGAAACTGTTAACATTTTAATACGAATGGCAGATCAAGATCTCCTTTATTGTCTAATGTTATCCATGGGAGATGTACTACATTACCTTTCTTGGATACATCCTTCTTTCTACAGTAATTCGTATGGAGGAAGACTGGATGGTGTTAACGGTTGTAGATATTCTTTGGGATATTGTAAGTTGATATTTTCATCTTTTGCACAATCACCACCAACTGTTTCAGCATAGTCTATTGATATGCATTTAACCAATTTGCTGTGTAACTGATCGACATTTTTGCCGTTAATTCGTTTGACTTCATTGTTTCTCTGCGCTAGGATTGCCCATGTATTCATTTTTACTGTTGATAGCTCTTCGTGATGAAATTCTTCAATAAGATTTGGACATAATACATCTTCTTTATTTGGGAACTTAAAGTGAGGAAAACATTAAAACTTATAAGAGCTGAGAGAACAAGAACTGTGTCTGTCAAAACTATTCACACGAATGAGAGGTGAGAGTATCGTGTGCGTGGTTGAATATGGTTGAGTGGAGGGCGTGACTTGAACAAAATCTCATGGCCAAAGTCTCATTTCACGGGACTTGAAAAAATCTCTTGAAAAAAGTATTGTCTCGTCCCAGGATTTTTTTATATAATAGAGAGATTAGAACTGTACCTTTCCTACAATTTCATCCCAGTAATACACTTAAAGCTCAGGATACCTGTATGGTAGGTAGCAGGGAGTCTTTTTATCTAAGGAGTTGTCTTTTACAAGCATATATGAGCAAATATCTTTTTGAGCTAACATAAAGCTGCACATTAAAGAAACAATCTGTTCTTAAATCACTGCCTGTAATTTTCAGTGTCTGACCTTGGGTTTTGTGCATGGCCATAGTAAAGTAAATACAATTAGGAAACAGAAGTAGCAAAATACACTGACTTTATGGATCTGACAAGGTGTATGCGCAATGAAAATAATGAACTGTTGAAGTTCTCAAGTTTGCCTCTGGGAACAGTACTTATGTGATACGTACGCTGCTTTTTAAATGTAGGTCCACATTTAATTTATCCCTAAACTTTCATGACAGACTTTTTGTTTGCATCCTTGATTTGGGACTCAAAATGTAAGAAAATGATGTGTCACATGCAAAGATTTCTCAAAGATGCCACCTTTGAGCTGCCCTGAAAAATATAGCCTATACAGTGACTGGTACCAAGATGAATGTACGTATCAAATTATATATAAATCAGTTGAGCTGTTCTTGAATGATGCCAGGACAAATGAATAGACATTCTTAAGTTTATTTATATAGATTTGCTTTGGCAGAGTGTACACTATAACTGGTACTCTGAGAACATGTAGGGATTTGATCACTTTATAATAATACTCTTTGTCATGAGTACTGAGAGTGTGCAATATGGCATGAGCTGCATAAGAAAAACTATTTTTGAGAAACTGATCTTCACATCCCTTGGTAATAATACTTTTTGTCAATGACTGTGATAGGCAACATCATGTGTAATTTTGTTTACAGTTTTAATAGCAGTAGCAGATGTGGACATATTTGTTGGCCCCCTTATACCTCATTGAAAAAGTGTGGTATGCCTCCTGAAAAGTGATGAAATAAAAAGCAATTATCTCATGTACACCCGCATGCCTTTGATAAATCATCGAGTAAAGCAAAACAATGTGACAAGAGACCAAGTGTTGCTTACTCAACAAAGATATTCTAAAATGGCCTGGACACATTTGTTGGTAGCCCTAGAAAAGATCTTAAATAATTGGATTCAAGTGATTTTTCAAATAAGCTGTTTTCTTGAATTTGTATCACACACATCTTTAATTGTGCATTCATTTTATTCAGCAGATTTAAATGGAGAAAAGTCATCACTCTGCTGTTTGGTATCATTATGTGTCCCACACTGAACATGGACCAGAGAAAGCAAAAGGGAGAGTTGTCTGAGGAGAACAGAAAGAATATTATAGACAAGCATGTTAAAGTCAAAGGCTAGAAGACCATCTCCAAGCAGTTTGATGTTCCTTGGACAATAGTTGCAAATATTATTATGAAGTTTAAGGACCATGGGACTGTAGCCAACCTCCCTGGATGTGGCCGCAAGAGGAAAATTGACCCCAGAATGGACAGAAAGATAGTGAGAATGGTAGACAAAAAGCCAAGGACAACTTCCAAGGAGATGCAAGCTGAATGCCAAGGTCCAGCAACATCAGTGTCTTTCTGAGTGACAGTGGGCTCAATGGGAGAGGACCACTGTTGGAAGAAAAATGTAAAAAAAGCTAGTCTGGAATTAGCTAAAATGCATAATTGACAAGCCACAGTACTTCTGGGTGAATGTGCTTTAGACAGATTTAACAAAACTGATTCTTTTTGGCATGTTACATCAGCTCTATGTCCACCAATGAGAAAATTAAGCTTTCAAAGAAAAGAACGTCATACCTACTGTGAGACATGAAGGATGCTTGGTTATGCTTTGGGGCTGTTTTGCTGCATCTAGTGCCTCGAGTCGGTGCAGGGAACAATGAAATCTCAAGACTATCGAGACAATCTAGAATGAAATGTACTGGCCAGTGTTCAAAACCTTAGTCTCAGTCACAGGTCATGGATCTTCCAACAGGATAAAGACCCATAACACACAGCTAAAAGCACCCAAAATGGGAAGCACAAAACATTGAAGTATTGTGAAGTGGCCTTCTACGAGCCCAAATTTGAATTCTATAGAACATCAATGAAAAGAACTGAAACATGCAATCTGGAGAAGACCCCTTCAAACCATATACAAGCTGGAGCAGCTTGCTCAGGAAGAGTGGTCCAAAAGACCAGTGCAGAAGTCTCATTGAGAGCTCCAGGAATCGCTTGTTTCAGGTGACTGCAGCTATAGGTTGCGCAATAAAATATGATGTTATGGATCTGATCATTTTAGTCCATAGCATTTTCATCTATGTTATTATTTAAAATATTCTGTTGAAATCAAAACTGTAAAGCTAAGTCTGACTTTTGTTAAATATGAAATAAACAATAATGGGTGCCAATTACTTTTTTCGGTTTCAAGTTATTTCAGAAACAATTCTGGGTTCTTCTTTTTTCATGGAGGGGTGCCAACACATAAGTCAATGTCTGTATCACCCTTTATTAATAATGTAAATAGTTATTGGTAGTAAATGCGCTTACCTGGAGTTTTTCGAAGTACGGCTACAATGACAGTTGGCTCAATAGCAGTGCGAGGATCATAAGGGTGTCGCTTGTGGACATGTGATGCTCAGAGGCCTATAAGCCAGCTGCCCACCTCAAGTGAAGAGAAAGAGACTGACATTGTATTGTATTGTATTGGTCATCTAATGCTACAGTAGAAAGATGGGAGCATTATTTAGCTGCCAAAATATGCGGATATAAGAATAGTTTTGTGAGTGAAAGGTACTGAGCTTAAAGAAGATCTTACTCGTAAGAGTGAACGAGCATCAGTTGGGTACGAGAGAGAGAGAAGAAAAAGAGAGCATTCATCTGTTTAGAGGGTAACGTAAGATGAATTTCTCATCATCTTCAATGACTGGGTTATCCTGGGAGATGCATATTAGAACTGTCCAGGCATTACTAACTTAAACATATAAAACAGAAGACCTACCACAAGAGGTCATCTTTTAGCCATCTTTAGACCTCTTGGCTTGCGATCTGATCCGCTGAACTTAGGATCAGGAAAGATTCTAGTACTTGCTTTTGTAAAGAGAGTAATGTGAAAAAGTAAGAACACTCCATGGATATTGTTAACTTTTTCAACATAACTGAAGAGGCAAACAGTAAATCTTCTTGCAAATGGTGCCTACAGAGAAAGGTTATATATTTGAACAAATGACACCTAAAATTGACATGGTGTATTCATTCTCATAATTAAATGAACAAAAATGCAGATTGGTTATGTGGAAAAAGTAAGACCACCCTTACATTTATCACCCCTTCAAATCCATAAAATTAGAATCAGATGTTCCAGATTAGGGGCCAATGATTAGAACCTCCTGAAGGAGTGTGTAGGTGGACCCTGTCTTATTTAAATTGTAGATATCTTGGGTCTGGTGTTCTATTTGCTATTAGCATGTGTGGTATCATCATGTCAAGATCAAAAGAGCTCTCTAAAGCCCTCAGAAAGAAGATTGTGAACGTCTAGGATTCTTGCAAGGGATTTAAAAATATTGCCAAATAATCTGTAATCAATCATTCCAATCATTTAATCTACAAGTGAACTTAATTTCAAACAACCAGCAAATTCAGCTGAAGAGCTGACCATTTTATACTAATAAATGTCTTCAAGACCCCCAAAATTTCATTGTTGGATCTGCAGGCATTGTTATAAATGTTGGTATTAAAGTGCATCCATCTACAAACAGAAAGAGATTGCACAAAAAAGTCTTTGCTGTCCAAAAAGAACTTTAGGGCATATCTATCTATCTATCTATCCATCCATTATATGGTGCCTTACATATCTATCTATCTATCCCTTTTCCAATCGAATAATGTCGCACAAAGTAGTTACAAATTCATGAAGGGATAACAGTGAAAGATAAAAACAATGCAAAGAATTTTGCAAACAGATATTTTTGAAGTCTTTTTTTTTAAAACTGGTTATGACTTGAGATTACAAGTTATTTTTTTATATAGTGCTCTTCACTGAGTGCAGGCACAGAGCTCTGTAAACAATTCTCAGTTAAAACTCAAGTATAGATTATTAAATATAGAACTGGTAAAAATATAAATGCAGATTTGTTATAACACACATAGAACGAGGTAGATACTGATTAAACATAAATGAAAACTATTAATATCCATCAATTATCAAACCTGCTATATCCTAACACAGGGTCCTGGGGGTCTGCTGGAGCCAATCCCAGTCAACACAGGGCGCAAGGCAGGAACAAATCCCCAGGCAGTGCGCCAGCCCACCGCAGGGCACGCACACACACACACACACACACCAAGCACCTGTCCATTAATTAATTGATGAACTATGCCCTGTTGACAATGGAGGAGATTAAAATTATAAAAGAGAAAGTCAGAAACAAACAGATTCTGAAGAAGAGCATTCCACAAGCTTGGAGCCAAGACACAGAAGGCTCTGTCACTCATAGCAGAGGAGTTGGCAGATGGGAACATATAACTGTAGGAGATTGGAGAGATAAAGTGAACCTTTTTAACTAAATGTCATCCTGATATGACTCCTATTATAAGTGGTCTGTATTTAGGTGGCGGCTTGCTAAAGACAAGTAAAGGTCTTATTTAGTTCTTTCAAGTTACTGCAAACTTAATGGCCACAGCACAGGCCTTGACACAGTTTAATGTAAAGTTCTAGGGGTGAAACTACACACACAAAACAGAACAAAAACAAGACAACAGGGAGACAGCGGGAGGAATGGAAGAGAAAAGGAAAAACAAACAAGGACAGGACTATGTTAAGATCTTAATACCATGGAAGGTACTCGGGGCATCTTCATAAGGGTTATCTATTTTGCCAAAAATATTCCTACCTAAAAATATTGTAGCAACCCGTGGTTGAGTATTGAAGTTTTCGGAGCCGAACTCTGCTGTGCACTTCCCCCAAGCTATCGGCTAGCAGAATGCCAGCGTCATGCACACAGCTGTATCCAGCTCATTAAGTAGACGAGCACTCGTGTCCCATACACCGCACGACTCCAAGTGTCTCCGTAATAATTGCATAGATGAAATCTAGCAACACACAGCTCTGTCCTTTTGTATCTCTTTACTAGAGCAGATAGTCAGAAACAAAGCTCAACATATTGCAAGGCCATTGCCAAGGTAATTTCTGAAGACACCTTTCTCATTGATGGTAACTGTTAAACTTATTATACTTGGGCTACAAATGTCCCAAACCCCCCAAGCATCTGCAACACAATACACATAAACATTCCCAATACAAAAGGAAATCGACTGCCTTGCTTGCCCAGCGCATACAGTGAACGTTACAGAATTACCCACAATGCACAATGCCGCCAGCGCTGACTGCCGGGTCATTACAATATGTATATATTCAAATGTAGGTTAATAATGTGAACATTTCCATATGATTACAAGGATATTATTAATTTTTTCCCATTTTTGTTTTTGCTATTTTGTTATTTTATATCATTTTCCTCTATTATTGTTATGCAAAAAAATAATAAAAAGCATTTATCTAAACTAGAAAACAGATCTGCACAAACATTATAAGACTGCACGATGGAATGCAAAATGAGTGTGTTGTGATTTCTAAACTTACAAGATACTGTATATGAAAATACTGAATAAGGCCTAAAAAAGTGTCT
Source organism: Polypterus bichir lapradei (assembly GCA_026402145.1). Classification (NCBI taxonomy): domain Eukaryota; kingdom Metazoa; phylum Chordata; class Cladistia; order Polypteriformes; family Polypteridae; genus Polypterus; species Polypterus bichir. Next base: position 154,640,908 of record JANRMT010062791.1, on the reverse strand, counting down.
GAAATGAAGCCTCAGGCTTTCTTAACTACAAGCCAAAAACAACAAAACGATTCTCAAATCCAGCCCCAGGCCTAGCATTCAAAAAGGGCCTATTTTCTGAAACAATAAGGTACAAACAAGGGAAGCCTAGGCTCAACAGAAGGGATTTTTAATTCTGTGTATACAGAAAGTGTAAATACTGGTAGCCTCCTTAGCATTATGTGTACCCTTGGAAAAACAAGTCAAAATATTGAATTCTTCAACAAGAAAATATGTTATTATGTGTAACAGAAATATGTCAATACCAAAATGTCAACATAAATGCAGTAGAAAAAGTGTGTCTAGTGTCCACTGCTGTACTGATGCAGATTTAGTCCGTCCTGTGACATGTTTTAAAATAGTCGCCAATGCACAGCCTGAACAGTAGAAGTGTGTTTCTTTGCTCACTTGTCTTATATTTTCAGTCTCTTGAAAATCAGAGGGTAGAATGTCAGTGCCTAATCTGCACAATGCAACCGTTGTGTTATTGCAGACTACCACAGCACAAGGCTTAGTGACTTCTACATTTCCCCTGGCACAAACATCTACAATTACCGCATTGTGAACAGTGCTTAGGGGGCTAACCTCTTGCTTGTCCTTACACTTGAACACAATTATTTTGTCTTTTTCTCACACAGCTACTGTCACATAATGTTAAAGCTTCACTCAACTGAAATCACCGAGCATATGATGTCAGTTTGATCATACATTGCAGTATCATGTATCAGTTTCACTTTCCCTGTGTTACTGTATGATGACCAGTTCACACTGCCATCACTAATGGTTGATTTGAGTAGTGGTTCAGTTTCAGTTCATTCTAAAACTGTCTCTAAAACTTTTTTTTGCCATTTGTTTTTCATTGGAGGCTCTACCCTACTCATGAATATCAAGGAGTTAACTTAGAGTTACCATACAGTTTTTTGGCAGCATGACTTTATTTTGTCCACTAGATGGCAGCAGAATACTCTCCCAAGAGTTATTCGGGCTTAAAACTGTAAAGCAGGTCATTAAACGTTACCCTGAGTCTGACTCGGGGTTAACTGTACATAGAATTCCAAGCCCCAGTCATGCTCAGGGTTAAGGCCACGAAGTTTAACAATACCAAGAATGTTATTTATTAGTCCAAGTTAAGAACAAGAAGAAGAACAATATTTATTTCTATAGCATATTTGCATAAATATGTAGCTCAAAATCCTTCAAAATTTTCTTTTTACAAAAATCTATACATATAAAAGACAAAGCCCTCACTAACTCATCACTAATTCTCCTACTTTCCATATAGGAGGGAATCTGAAATTTTGCATGCTCATTCCTTGCAGTGTACTTACAAAAGTTAGGTATGTTTCATGTCCTATAGCAACACCCAAGGGGGGAAAACGGGTGCACCCCCTAAACTGTATATATACTGTAGATTGGGGAAACCCGTCTTCACTATTTCGGCGACTTCCAATATATGTAGGGCGCCCAAATTTCCCATGCTCATCCTTTACACTGTACTTACAAACGTTAAGTATGTTTATTTCGCGCCGGGCCACGTAACGAACTTTCGAAAATAACGTCTTCTTTTTGGTAGTTCTCACCATTATGCTGTAAGGAACTTTCGGAACTCACCTCTTCTTTTGGCAGTTTCATTCCTTATTTCCATTAACAGAGGATTTATTTCTCAACAGAGAAACATAAGGGCCGCCCCCAGTCCCCCTTTCTTTTACAGAAACGGCCGCTGTCTGCGCACCTATCACGTGGTTGGCTCCCTACCTATATACAATAACGACATCCTGCTCTCATGTGCCTCCTCACTCGCTTCCTTACTTTCCTCAGCTGCTTGTCGTGCTCACTGCTCCCGTCTTCTTAACTCCACTGCTTCAAGCCTGTTATTGTTTGCCTTGCTTCACGTCTTCCTGCTGGTGAATCCTGCCTTTTAATTTAGTTTCTTCACACTCTTAATCCTCCGGGCATGCCTCCACATACTCTACTTTTGAAGGTCAGCACACCAATTATGTTACTATGAAACTTTCAACCACCAAAACTTTGTAACGGCACCAGGCTTCAGAGCAAATCTCTGCACAAGAACCTCATTGAGGCAACCGTCTTCATTGGAACTGCTCAGGGGAGACTGTATTTATTCCTTGCATCCCTCTCATACCCTATGACCTCCCATTACAATTCAAACGCCTCCAATTTCCAGTAAGGGTCTGCTTCGCTATGACAATAAATTAGTCACAGGGCCAGACTCTAAAAAAGGTCGGCATTGACTTGACACAAGATTGCTTCTCACATGGCCAACTGTACGTAGCATGCTCAAGAGTAAGTTCAGCAGACAGCTTGGTCATTTTACAGCCCGAGGCCAGAACTGCAAACGTTGTTTAAAAAGAGATCCTTACATCCTAAAAATGTGCATTTCTCATAAACAACATTTAAAATCGTAAATTAAACTCTTTACAATCATCACATTCACTCTCAATACTAAAATAAGCCTACAACATTTACATTGACAGTCATGTTACATTATTTTTAAAATGTATCCTTTTCTTTTTCATAACTTCCTTAACACACTACTTCTCCGCTGTGAAGCGCGGGTATTTTGCTAGTAAATAAATATAACTAAGAATGTAACAATCCCTAATGGAAATATGCATCACTTTATTTCAATTCATTGATTTAATCCTTGTTGGCGTGTGGAGTTGTCATGCACACTCCATGTACAGTATGAGTGGATTTCCTCGATGTTACCCAGTTTTCTTTCTGCGGTCCAAGGAATTGTGCCAAGTCACCTGGCATTCTTGAAATGCCTTTATGGATGTAAATATGTGTCTGTGGTGTGCCTGCTGTGTTCAGTAGATGGAAATATGATTTGGAGTTAAGGGGTAGTTGTGTAAGGGAGGAAGATGAGGAGAACTCGACTTTGTAGTGGACCTTTGGATTGTTGATATAGAGGTTTTGAATAAACCCATTTTAAAAGGCGTACATGCTGCTTTAACTGACTGACTACACAATACATTGGGGACGAGGATGTCTTTACTATCCCTGCAGCAGCCTTCACCTTCCCTCCACACCTGGGTGAGCCTACAATTCACTGCTTTACTACTAATCTTTGAGAATTGCATGACAGCCACTAATCAGGTTGAGCTACCCGAAGAGAGAAAACGTTCCTTGCTTGTCCACATATTTTTTATACCTATCCAGCATAAGATAAGTAGTACTAGGGTGTTGTACCGTGTTAGCCATTATGCATGTAGAGAAAAGCCAAGCAAAACGACACATTTTATTGGCTAACTAAAACGATTACAATATGCAAGCTTTCGAAGCAACTCAGGCCCCTTCTTTAGGCAAGATGTAATACAGAAACTGGAGTTCCCTGTGTTTATATCCACACACTAGGACAATAAACAACATTGGTAAATCTTTAAGTGAGAAATCTTAAATGTAAAAAATTAATAGATTCATTCAGGCTGGGGTTAATTTAACAAGAGAGAGAAGAACAATGTATGGTCAAGATCTTTGGATAAGATAACTGTCCAACAAAGTCTTTTGAAGTTTGTAATGAGTTTTTCAAAACAATGTGGATCTGTAGACAGGTTATCTGTGTCAGTCTGAGAGATGCAAACAATCCTCATATCTGGCCAGAAATTAGGGTTAGGGTTAGGCTTATGGTTAACCCTAACCCTAACCCATTTTGTGAAGATTTGTTGCAGTGCAAGATACACAGAGGTACATGAAGTAACTCCTCCTGAACGTTACGGCTTTGCATGTAGAAAACAATATTAATATATCAGACATGATCATGTGCACTGTTCAGTTACTACTGTATCAAATACAGAAGAAATTTCAATTTGCCTGATGCTTGATATCGGTTCAGCTGTCTCTATTTTACCTGAATCTGTTTATTCTAATTATTTTGCAAAGGAACCACTTACAGCACCAAAACTGTGACTAGTTAGTTACCTAAGAGAACAAATTCTTGTTCTTGGATGCCTTCCTGTGACCCCGACTGTAACACACAGGTCCAATAGTGTGGTAAAGGAAGGAACACCTATACTGAACAGAGATCTTTTTGCTGCACTTAATATGCAATTAATGGATGGTTGCTTTATTACATTGCCCTTTACTTCAGGGCAGCCAGTGTCAGTAATCACATCATTGGTTAACAGCAGTGCTCTGGGCAGTGCGAAAGATTTTGTGCATAAAATAAAAATCAGAGTAGATGTGAAGTCAGTCCAACAGAAATTGCGACGCTTACCTTTCTCAATTAGAAATGCTATTTCAGAGGAGTTAAAGAAGCTGGTAGAACAAGATGTAATTAAAAAAGTGCAGTCATCTGAGTGGGTTTCACCAATTGTAACAATAAAGAAAACCAGTGGGATTTGTTTGTGTGTTGATTTGTGTGAGCCTAACAAAGCAGTTGTAATTAACAGTTATCCAATAACAAATACAGTGGAACCTCAGTTTGCGAGCATAATTCGTTCCGGAAATGTGCTCGTAGTCTAAAGCACTCGTATATCAAAGTGAATTTCCCCATAAGAAATAATGGAAACTCAGATGATTCGTTCCACAACCCAAAACTATTCATATAAAAATGATTAATACAAAATATAAAGTAAAATACATAAAACAAATTAACCAGCACTTTACCTTTAAAAAGAATCATGGCTGGTGTGAATGAGTTTCTAAACTCTTGTGGGATTCCCCCCGACAGGACGACATGCGGAAGAACGTCTCAAAGCAATCGCAGTGCAGGTGTTGTTAAAGTACTGAGACTCAGCTTCGTGTTTTGGGGCACAAGATGGGGACTCGCACTTCACAGCACACACGTGCGCACACACACACACACACACAGTCAAAATGCTGTAGTAAACAGTATACGCTCCTACGGATGTTGACTATATGAGTGAGGCACGCAGACTCAGTCAGAGAACAGGAGACAATTGCCCTCAAGAGAAGAAAGAGAGAGAGACGTGTGCGCGAGCGAGTGAGATAAAGAGAGAGAGAGAGATGTGCAAGCGAGTGAGAGAGATAAGGAGAGAGAGACGTGCGCGAGAGAGAAGAACCATCAGCTCAGTTGTGATCACATGATGCTCAGCAGACAAAGTGTATCCATACTACTCGTATTGCAAGACATCGCTCGTTTATCAAGTCAAAATTTATTAAAAAATTTAGCTCGTCTTGCAAAACACTCGTAAACCAAGTTACTCGCAAACCGAGGTTTCACTGTACGAAGGAAATATTAGCAGAACTAAGAGGTGCAAAAGTGTTTTCAATGCTGGACCTTCAAGGTGCCTAACATCAAGTACTTCTTCATGAAGACAGACAAGATCTCACTGCATTTACCACACATAAAGGTTTACTACATTTCAAATGTGTACCTCATGGACTTGCTTTGGCACCTATTGTTTTCAGGGGATGATGGCTGTCAATTTTAAGAAATCAGCAAAGAGTGTGTGGCCTGTACGGGGCGCTGCAGCACCCAACACAGACACAAGTTTTGCACAGAACACAAGTTTTTATTCTGTGCGAAACGCTTTCCAAATTGTTTCCCGTCAGTAAGCACAGTACATAGCACCAAGAACAAAGCACACAGCACTTTGGCTTCTTTTCGTTTCCTCTTTTCTTTCTCTCTCTCTCTCTGCTTCCTCCTTCCTCCAGCAAGCTTTCTCTTCTCCCTCCCAACTCTGGCTCTTGGATCTGAGGCAGCTGGCTCCTTTTACGCAGCACCCGGGAGTACTTCCTTTGGCCCATTAGAGTGTTCCGGAAGCACTTCCCGGTTAGGTGGGAGCCAGATGAAGTAAGGCTCAGGAGTCCCTGCAGCACCCCCTGGCAGTGCCTACGGGACCCAACAGGGATAAGTAACATAACTCCCTTCTCCCACGAAGCCCTGTGGAATCTGTGATGCTGTAGCAACACAGGGGGGCTACCATCTAGCATCCCAGGGGGAGATAATGTCCTAAGCACGGTCTATCCCCCAGGTCCTTCCAGCATAAAGGTGTCCCATGAGCCACAAGTGTTATTTGGACAATATTACTGTATATGGATCAACTCCTGAACTTCATGAAAAACACCTTAAAGCTGTCTTGCACTGCATTAATGAAGCAGGATTACAACTGAATTTTTCAAAATGTCAGTTTAGGCAAAACAAATTGTCATTCTTAAGTCAATATCATTTCTCAAGAAGGCTTAAAGCCAGATCAAAAACAAGTGAAAGCAGTTATACAAGCTCCCACACCCTCTGATTTGCAGGCATTACGTGCCTTTTCAGGTCTCACTTCTTGGTATGCTAAATTTATACCTAACTATGTATCAGTGGCAGAACGACTGAAAGCATTACTTCATGGAGCTTCCGCTCTTACATGGTCTGATGCAGCCCAACACAGCTTTGATATTGTAAAAAATTAATTGTAAATAGCTCAGCACAAACTCTGTTTGACAATACATTAGCTACTGTTGTTATACAATGCAATTTATTTTTGTGTAGCTCAAAATCATACAAGAAGTGCTGCAATGGGCTTGAACAGGCCCTGCCTTTTAACAGCCCCCCCAGCTTTGAATCTCAAAGAAGACAAGAAAAAACTCTCATAAAAACCCTAGTCAGGGAAAAAAAAGGAAGAAACCTTGGGAAAGACAGTTCAAAGAGAGACCCCTTTCTAGGTAGGTTGGGCATGCAGGGGGAGCAAAAAAAAGGGTTAAAAACAATACAAATACACCGAACAGAACACAAGTAATCCCCAATACAGTACAAAAATATTACAAGCACGGAGCAGAATTTAACAGTGGATGATATCACAAAATACGATTTGGATTTGTTCAGAGTCCTGAGTCCTGAGACAGCGCTGGGCCAGCCAATCACAATCACATAGTTGTCACTACTGATGCTTCAGACTATGGCTTAGGTGCGGCCCTTACACAGATTCATTCAGATAATAAAGAGTAAACCATATCATTTGCATCCAGAACACTCAGCGAAACAGAACGAGAAATACTCAACAGTGGAGAAAGAGACTCTGGCATGCATATTGCGGTAGAAATCAGCATCTTATGAAAGAAACTTATCCTCTAAGAAGATAAGCCTGATAAAACCTTTTTAGTCAGTAATCGGGCAGGAGAAAAGCCTGTCCAGCTGTGTCATTTATTTCACCTGCGGCACCAAGCTGAGAAGGGAGCGTCTCTCACAGCAGTCTGTTATAGCATGATGAGAAGGACCAATCATTTAAGGTGTAGGTCTATTTTATAAGCAACTGAATTTATATAACAGTGTCAATCAATGCATACATTTTCTTTGATTGGTTTGTTGGTTTACACCCAAATGATCTATATAAAATAAAAGTCTATTTTGATACATTCTGGTTCTTCTTATACTCTTTGGGTTAAGCCACCACCCTTGAAATTTATGTGTATGTAAGTGTCCATTCTGGTTGCTCACAGGTCTTCTTAGTCATCTCTTAGTCATCCTTCAATACTTTTTGTGTATTATACCAACCTATCACTCGGGTACATCCTTTGTTTACTTGACCATCTGAGTAGTTTTCAAAACCAATTCTTATATTTCGATGTACACTTCAAACCAAAATACTTAACTATTGTTACTTCTAAATTATTCTCTCACATTAGGGGCTACAGAAAAGCGGAGAACTTACTTGTGGGACTTTACTTTAAAGACAGATCATAGCCCACTGACGACATTATTGACGAGTAAAGGACTAGGAAGAGCAGGAATGTGCATAGTGTGGAAGAATAATTTTAGGGAAACAAAGCATTCATCTTAAAGAAATAGCATAAAAGCTTAATAAATGTCAGAAACCTGTTCAGACACACCAGGAAACCAGATAAAGGTCAAGTGAACAAGAAAATGCACACTGAAATATAAGAATTGGTTTAGGAAAATACTGAAATGGTCAAGTAAATAAAGAATGTACCAAAAGAAAGGTTGATGTAATATACAGAATGGCCTTAAGGATGACTAAGCAGATGTCCTATAAACAAGAATGGACAGTTGTAATATGCACAGAAATTTCAAGGGTGGTGGCGCAACTCAAAGGTATTAGAAGAACCACAATATAATATAATAAATTTTTATTTTTATATAAATCATTTGGGTGTAAACCAATGAACCAACCAGAGTAAAATGTATGTATTGATTGACACTGTATGTAAATTCAATAGCTTATAAAATGAACCTCTATCCTTTGTTTCTCTCACCATTCTGATCATTGTGACCATGCTGTAACAGACTGCTTCTGAAGAATGCTCCCTCAAAGGTATATTGCTGAAGAGTAATTAAAAGATACAATGAACGTCTTTTCTCCTGCCTGATTACTGATTTGTCCTGTTAGATGATGTTTCTTTCTTTAATAAGATGGTAATTTCGACCACAATATGGTCAGCTAGGCTTCAGTTACACCATTCAGTATAAACCAGGTTGAGAGATTATTACAGCTGATGGCTTGTCACAGCTACCTTCACCTACAGAAATATTATATACCTGATGATGACATTGAAGTGGTGGCACCAATAAAGGCATTCCCTTCTATTATTACACCAGAGGAATTAGAAAATGCCTGCCTTTTACTTTTACAAAAGAAATGGCCAAAATCTAAAAAAGTCTGGATCCAAATCTTCGAGTGTATTTCAGAGTGAAGAATGATATCATTAGTGGATGGTTATATCATTTGTGGATCTCATTTCTTGCTGGTGCCACAGGACTCACAGGACAGACTGATACGTATTGCACATGCAAGTCATCAAGAAATTGTCAGAACAAAGTAAAGATTGCAAGATCTGTTTTAGTGGCCTAGAATGGATGCCCAGGTGGAAGCAGAGATTTTTTCATGTGTAACATGTCAACTTTATGACAAAACAGCTATTCTGCACACTCCTCCACTTCAGCCAGTATCTTTTCCAAACTTTGCATGAGAGAAACTTCAATTGATATTGAGGGACCATTTGCCAGGAGCCCTGGACTGCCGTTTTGTAATAACTCTGATAGATTATTACAGCAAATGACCAGAAGTGGCTTTTGCCTCTCAAGTAACCTCTGCTGCTGTAATTGTGTTCCACACATCAGTTTTCAGCAGAGAAGGATACGCAAAGGAACTGATTTCTGATAATGGAACTCTCTGCAGAATTTGAAACCTTCCAGGGAGAAAGGAATATAACACACATGAAATCATCGTTAGACTATCCCAAGGCAAATGGTAAAATTGAGAGATTCAATAGAAATCTCAAAGAAACAATATTAACCACCAGCCTTGAAGGAAATCCTTGGAAAACATTCATTTCTGAGTTGTTAATTATCGAGCAACTCGCCATGCAACAACTAAGATATCTATGTCAGAACTACCTCATGGTAGCATTACGCTACATATCGAAGTGTTTAAAGAAAACCTAAAGCCTGACACACGGAAGGAAGCAATTACAATGCAGTAAAACAAAACAGATTAGGTCAGGTTGGGGAACATATCATGGCACAGTAAGTTGCGACGCCAACCACATGAAAAAACTCCTTGGGATCACAGTTGGCAACCCACCAGGCACACACGCGGTCCCGTCCCACCCTATAGTGCCAGGATGCAGTCGATGGTAGACTTCTTAGGTGTAAAACCAGACTGCTCTGGTCGCTGGGAGGTGTATAAGTGATCATGGATCCTATTAAGGATGACCCTAGCGAGGACCTTACCAGGCACTGAGAGCACTGTTATGCCCCTGTAGTTGCCGCCATCCACCCGATCACCCTTCCCTTTCCAGATAGCGACAAGTTTCATGTTCCAGTCAGTTGGGATGACGCCTGTCTCCAAAATGGAAGCAAAGATTGCTTGTAATGCCAGGAGGACAGCCTTACCACGAGCCTGGAGAAGTTCACCCCACATACCACAGATCCCTGCAGCCTTCCCTAGAATGAGCTGGTTCACCATCTGTACAAACTCAGTGAGATTGGGTTGTTCGCTGCTAGCTAGAGGTTCAGCCTCAAGAACTGTGGATCCAATGATGCTTTAAACAGCTGCTCAAAGTAGCCAGCCAATAGGTCACAACTGCATCATCATCTGTAAGGACCGTTCCATCATCCACCCTGACTGTGACTCTCCGAAGAACAGATTCAGGATGTGTGTCACTAGACCATTGATGGTGTGTCATTTGCTCACAGATTCCTCTAACAAACACCTCCTTATCTGACCTCAGAGCTCTCGTGGCTGTCCTTCTCAGTTCCTGGTGCAGACTGGAGTTACCATCAAGCCATGCACTGTGACTCCACTCAGTGACATCCAGGGTGTCCTGTGAGATGACTCAGTTCATGTTTTGTTAGTTTACAAAATATAATTGATACAAGTTTTACTTTCTATTGGGGAAATATATGGTGTTCCAGCTGTGTTCAGTAGATGGCAGCGTGCATAAGAGTTAAGGGGTGGTTGTGTAAAAGGAGGGAGAAGAGGAGAACTCGATTGTGTAGTGGACTGTTGGATTGTTTACGCTGAATTTTTGAATAAAACCATTTTAAAAGGCCTAATATGTGCTGCTTTAACTGACTGACTACACAGCAGTGCCCACTGGGCTAATAACCTGTCTTGTGTCATTTTCTTCTGGGACTGGCACTAACTCTAGGTGACCCCAATCATGGACACTCATCAATCCACCTATTTTCTGAAAACACACATAGAAGTGAGAGCTATGGGTAGGAGTGCTAACTACTTTGTTGCCCATTAAAATAATGAATGCAGAAAAACTGACAGTCAGAAGAGAATTCTCTTATCCATTTGATTTCCTTAATATTACTCGTGTATTCTGTTCGCCTTCACTAAGTTGCCCTAACTAGGTGTTGAATCTTTCACCTTTGTGGTCCGCTTGGCTCGTCCACTTGTTTTCCCTATCTCATCCTGTCAGGCTGTTTTTGTTATGCCCAAGAAGAAAGACTTCTGCGGCGGCCACCTGTTCCCACTGGTCACATGAAGTACGAACGTTATTTGACAACAATAGAGGATTAGCTGGGAGTAGCCAGGCATAATAGTTTACTGATCCTCAGTCTGGCGGGAGACAAAAATGAGGTCAGGGGGTTGGCACCTGCTGTCATTCCTGGAGTCACCCTTTTCCGCACATCCGTTTGCAGCTCATGCTCACAAGTATTTCCCCCCTCATTCCTTCATCCCTTGTCCATTCCAGGCATTGGCCAAGATTACTGGCTGCATACCACAAATGCCAACTGGGGAATGTCACAGGCAACACGTTAGCACTTCCAGACAGGCCGGCAGCACTTGCTGAGCTCAGCTGTCTGCAGTGCATGGCACAGAGTGTGACTGGCAACACCTCATCTCTCCACATTTCTACTTAATAGATCCCCTTAGAGTCATGCCAGGGTACAGTTATGATAACCCTTTTACAATGTGATATGTACTGTATATGAACATACCAAATGTAGTATACATTCATTATTTTATGGGTAACATGAATGTATATATATGTATGTATGTATGTATGTATCAAAAAATGATTACAGTAAAAGACACATTGCCATTAATTCCCCTAACAAATGCCACCAACCCCCTCGCTTCGAACACACTTATCCCATCAATTTTGCCACTTTCTGAAGCAGTTCTGGAAGTCGTCTTTCTTAAGTTACTTTAGTTGTGCTGTTTGAACATTCTTCAACTTTCAATGTATGTTTTGATCACATATGCAATTTATATCAAAAAATTTAAGTGGGAAGAATAGTTGTGCAGTAATCAGAAAAATAATATATATGAAAGTATTAATAATGACTCCTTGAGATGGACTGACACCCTGTACAAGGCTGGTTCCTAGCTTCTGAGCCCCAGTGAACCTGAATAGAATTAAATTAGTTTAAGAATGTTACAGTATGTTATGCTATACTATTAATACATTTTATTTATTGGGAAGCATTTTTGTGTAATGACCAGCACAGTTATAAATGTGAAAAAGTCATTTTAACTAGTTGCAATGGATTGGCAACCTGTTGTTGGGATAGGCAGCTGCTCCCCACACTTAATTGGATTAAGTGATTTGAGAATATAAGAATATAAGGATATATATTGTGCCCTGTGTTGGCTAGGATTGGTTCCAGCAGACCCCCCGTGACCCTGTGTTCAGATTCAGCGGGTTGGAAAATGGATATATATATATTTGAAAATATAATGTTATGATATATACACTCACCTAAAGGATTATTAGGAACACCTGTTCAATTTCTCATTAATGCAATTATCTAATCAACCAATCACATGGCAGTTGCTTCAATGCATTTAGGGATGTGGTCCTGGTCAAGACAATTTCCTGAACTCCAAACTGAATGTCAGAATGGGAAAGAAAGGTAATTTAAGCAATTTTGAGCGTGGCATGGTTGTTGGTGCCAGACGGGCCGGTCTGAGTATTTCACAATCTGCTCAGTTACTGGGATTTTCACGCACAACCATTTCTAGGGTTTACAAAGAATGGTGTGAAAAGGGAAAAACATCCAGTATGCGGCAGTCCTGTGGGCGAAAATGCCTTGTTGATGCTAGAGGTCAGAGGAGAATGGGCCGACTGATTCAAGCTGATAGAAGAGCAACTTTGACTGAAATAACCACTCGTTATTGGTTGTGCGAAGGTTGTGCGAAGCCACAACACGCACAACCTTGAGGCGGATGGGCTACAACAGCAGAAGACCCCACCGGGTACCACTCATCTCCACTACAAATAGGAAAAAGAGGCTACAATTTGCACGAGCTCACCAAAATTGGACAGTTGAAGACTGGAAAAATGTTGCCTGGTCTGATGAGTCTCGATTTCTGTTGAGACATTCAAATGGTAGAGTCAGAATTTGGCGTAAACAGAATGAGAACATGGATCCATCATGCCTTGTTACCACTGTGCAGGCTGGTGGTGGTGGTGTAATGGTGTGGGGGATGTTTTCTTGGCACACTTTAGGCCCCTTAGTGCCAATTGGGCATCGTTTAAATGCCACGGGCTACCTGAGCATTGTTTCTGATCATGTCCATCCCTTCATGACCACCATGTACCCATCCTCTGATGGCTACTTCCAGCAGGATAATGCACCATGTCACAAAGCTCGAATCATTTCAAATTGGTTTCTTGAACATGACAATGAGTTCACTGTACTAAAATGGTCCCCACAGTCACCAGATCTCAACCCAATAGAGCATCTTTGGGATGTGGTGGAATGGGAGCTTCGTGCCCTGGATGTGCATCCCACAAATCTCCATCAACTGCAAGATGCTATCCTATCAATATGGGCCAACATTTCTAAAGAATGCTTTCAGCACCTTGTTGAATCAATGCCACGTAGAATTAAGGCAGTTCTGAAGGCGAAAGGGGGTCAAACACCGTATTAGTATGGTGTTCCTAATAATTCTTTATGTGAGTGTATAGTAACCAGTTGGGGGCACCACTGAGCCTCCAAACCCCCAGACATAAGTAAACGGCACAGTCCTGCGTTCAAACACAAGATATTCTTTATTTTATAATACCTCCACCAATCTCCAAATTCTCTTACACAGTAGTACAAAACAACAATAATTTTCTTTCCTCTTACCACAGCTCCCTTGAAGCCTCATCCACACTCCTACCGACTCTGAATTCCCACACAGGAAGCTCTTCTTTTATACCAGACCTGGGAGTACTTCTGGTGCCGCAGCTTTGTCCACTGGAAGCAATTCTGGGCCAGGCAGAAGCCCTTTAAAGAGGTTATAATGATCCCCTGCTGCCTCCCCTGGCAGCACCCAAGAACCCCAACAGGGTGGTCCCTTGGGACTGCAATTTCCAATGGGATGCTGCTACTGTGTGTATGTGTTGGGTTGAGGGAATACAACTTTGAGAAACAGACACCCTCTGTAGTTCCACTGTGGCCTCCCTTCCTAGCCAGAGGCCAACTTCCATCTTGGTCTGAATGTCTAACCCACTAACATGGCATTCACAATATATATATATATATATATATATATATATATATATACATTTTTATGTATATATATTTATTGTGATAAGGATTTGGCAAAGACATCGTAAAGGTTTGGGGCAGCCACCCGCATATCCAAAATACAGAACTGACTGTATGGAGGCAAGATGGCGGCTTTAAAGGCCAGAACAGGAAGTGACGTCATCATCGTATACAGTATATATAAATGAGGTAAATGAGCTTTTTCATGTAGTCTTTCTTTTCCTCTTTAGAATGAAGGAAAAATGAAGAAACCTGATGTCACATCGCACTGTCACATCCATCCTTTCCTCCCAGCCATAATGAAAGTGATCACCCAGCAGAATTTAGACTTAATCATAACATCATTCATCTGGGATTTGAAATGGCCAAACATACTAAAGGCAACTCTATAAAGATCTAAAGCAGAAGGTGGCATGGCACTATCTAACTTTTAAATTTACCATTGAGTGGGAAATATATACACAATTAAGTCTTGTAAATTGGCAGAAATTCACAAATATACACCAGCCTGGTTTGCAACACATATCCTTCTTTCTATGTCCTGCTCTGTGCTCTAATCAATACTGTCGTCAGTTTACCAGCAAACCAGTCATCTACCACTTACTTACAATATGGAACCAATGAAATATACATTTCAATGCAGAGTAGCTTGTATCTGTTACTCCTTTACATGATAATCACCTTATTAAGCCTTCTCAGTCCTACTCACTATTTAATTAATGTCACAAAACACATTAGTAAATGACACGAGAATCTGTGAAAGGGTAAACAGTTTTTCCATGACCAGGGCAGAATCCATATTGCTCCACTTAAAAATGAGGTGACATTTTCAGAAAAAGTATTCATTTGAAAACACTAAGGAATAATAAACGTAGAGATCTTCACTTCATATAAAAGATATTTGGATACTATGGACAACAATACTGTAGCTTGTATCCTTTATAAGGGCTAGGTCTACAGTTTGTAAAGACATAGAGAGTAAGGAACCATATAAAACCCCTGGCACGAGAACAAAAAAGAGCTTCTTGTAGAAATAATAATAAGGGTTTATTCACAAAGGTTCAGAAATAGGCAACCGAAAAGCTAGGGCAGTATTTATCAAGTATCTCAGAATTACTAGTAGAAATTTCATAAAAATGTAACTAGCAGAAGTGTTTGTCCTACCTCA
Organism: Polypterus bichir lapradei; assembly: GCA_026402145.1. Taxonomy (NCBI): domain Eukaryota; kingdom Metazoa; phylum Chordata; class Cladistia; order Polypteriformes; family Polypteridae; genus Polypterus; species Polypterus bichir. Next base: position 154,625,792 of record JANRMT010062791.1, on the reverse strand, counting down.
AAACAGGACATGAGAAGTATTTACAAAGTGCCCTAGTAAGAGCTTCAAGTTTTTAACACTCTTCTTCCAGGATGGGCAGCTGACTTTGCTCACTGCTGCATTTAGTCCGACTTTCATGTTCACACCACAAGCAAGGCCTTCCGTGCTGCCATGAAGCTGCATCCACTCTGAAGATACAACGACCATCACGATAAGTACACCACTTTCCTAAAAGCTGGCTAAAACGGTAAATTGGGCTATAAACAGCTTTATCTGTGACAGGCTTTTATCCTTTTTATTACAGGGTGCACCTCACCACAGGTGTTTGCTATAATGGATATGCCTAGTGCCACCTACCCATGGCATGTTCTAAGTCACTAAGGTCAGTCATCTTTTTCTGTTCTAACACTCAAGTGAAGCTTGTAGTGCTGGTCTGGCTGCTTTATACCACACACTGCTATCATGTGACATATAATATGATGGGATGTATAAATATTATAAAGTGAAGGTGTGTATCTGATAAACTGGCAACTGAATATGAAAGTAAAAACAATGATCAAAACTGATGTAAAAGAATGTGAAAAACAGTTAAAAAGAACAAAATTGAGAAACCATTAAAGAATAAGTTTGGTATTTTTCAAGTCAATTTTACTTTTTCACAAGCATGTGTTACACACGTGTGAGTAGGAGGCAGCTGTATGGACCAAGTGAAGGTAATTCCACATCAGGCCAGGGGGTGGCGAGGTGCACTAAACCCTCTTCTGTTGTCTCTACAGACCAAGCACAGGAAAACCTGCCTGATTCAGCCGTGAAGACATCACATCCGGTTCCGGCGCCCAGAAGCACGCCACTTCCCATTTCACCATAAGCCGCCATGTTTTGAAAAGTGAAACAGTTCAGTTTGGAAATCGACCAGTGTACATAAGTACCCTTTCAAATACCCATTTGCAGCCAAACATTTTTCTTGTGTTGTGGCTGATTATTTTCACACATGCTATATGTATACCATTTCCAATGAAAAATAGTGTTTTAAGGTTAGATGCTTTCTAAAAATTAAAAAAATATCTTGCCCGCAGTGGCACTTAATGGGTGGCGCAGTAGCAGTGTCACTGCCGCTCAGTAAGGAGACCAGGGTTTGAGTCTTGGTTCCTCCCAGTGTCAAGTTTGCATGTTCTCTCCATGTCTGCATCATCCCACAGTCCAAAGACATGGAGGTTACGTGGATTGGCAATGCTAAATTGGCCCGTAATGTGTGCTTGGGGTGTGTGTTTGCCATTGTGATGGACTGCCGCCCTGTCCAGGGTGACTTATGCTAGCTGGGATAGACTCCAAAACCCCCCCATGACGCAGTACGGCACAAAGTTGTGTAGAAAATGATTGACTTAGTGGTGCTTTATATTGTAATCAACTGGGCAAGGAATAAAAGCTTAGAAATTTACCAAATACATCCATTTTTTTAAGCCAAGAAAGTCTGAAATTTTACATTTAATAAATTTGAACTTCAAGTATCCACAGACCCTCCACATCCAACAACTGATAACAGCACATTAATTATCATCATCACTTGAGCAGGAATCTGCTGTCTATGAAAGCACCTTCAGCTACATGATATTGTAAAATGGTTTTAAAAAACATATTCTATGTACAGTACTAGTACATGTAATTACATTCTATTGTCACAGTTAACTTTGAATATGATGCACAGTGACAAAAAATGTAATTAACAAAATTGTAATAACAAACTCTGATGCAGTATTTAATTAAAAAATGGTCCAACTTTCAAACCAGCTAACCAAGCACGAGTCTTAGACCATGCAGTCATTTTTGTACTTGTTTTCTTTATTGTGACTTTGTACTGGAATAAGTGGCTCTATTAAAAGACGGATAGTCAGATTTTTACTTTCATAATCAGTAGCATCTCATATTATATTTTTTCTCGAGTATCCTAACCCCTTACATGTAGGGTCCACCTTTCCACACTTTCTGAATATTAGAAATGCCGTAGACAAGTTGTAAGGCTGTTCCACAGAGACTCGTTTTGATAACTGCAGGAGTACTTCTTGTTTTTGTTACCTGTATTGTATTTACTGTGTTACTGCTGTTATACTTCTGTCAAAAGTCTGTAGGAGATCTGCACATAAAAGTCTTCTTTACTGTGGACACAAGGTAAGAAGGCTGAACTTGAATTATTGATCAAGCTTGACTGACTGCATGGTCTCCTCTTGTTTGTCAAATTTCTTATGATCCTCTGTTGTCATTGCCTGCCTGCTTAATCTTCACTTTAGCACCACCTTCTGGCAAGATGAGGATTTACATGCTGTTTTATCTCAACTGATTATGTGCATGCCTCAGGTTAAGACAACTTCTTATCCATATCATGTCTAGAGTTTTGTTCTTGAAGAGGACACATGTCTGCACTTCTCTTATCTTGTACCATTTCAAAAAAACAAGTGGGGCACATGAGCAGAAAAATCCCTACCTGTAAATGAACTCACTTTCTCATCACAACCCACAAAATGGATTAACTGGATTCAGTAAAATGATACATAATGTGCACACACACACATATAAGATATTGTGAAGGTGCACGTCAACGTAGTAATTGCTATCCACTCTATCTTGGATGACATGCTCTTCCAATACACTAGGATGCAGCATCCCTGGGCGACATCACCTGTACGGACACTAGCAAGGCATGCAGGGAACTATAGTCCCAAGGGAGTCCCCAGATCCCTACTTTGTGGGGCTTCCTTTTGACCTGGAAGTACTTCTTATGGACTATGCATATGCTTAGTGTCGGGAGGAAGAGGACAAAGCTTGCCCTGAGGAGTGGAAGGAGAAGTATTATTGTGATTTCAAAGGTATTTTGTGCGAATAAGCCATTTATTGTACCAGGACTTCTGTCAATTGTTAAATGTTTCCTGATGGATATCTTTGTCGTGGACCAGTCTTTACCCACATTGCGCAGAAAACACACCCAGACCAGATCAGCTTTAGAAAGGTCCACAGTCAAAGCAAGACTTAAGTCAGCCTAAAGCCCAATATTCCAATATGGAACTTTTGCAGTGATATTTATTCATTGTCTTCATTTACGTAAATTTAGTGAGTGGGAGACAATCGGAGGCGTCTCCTGTGAATTGACTCACTCTAATTAGTCCATGGCTCGCTCCAATAAAATCAAACCTAATTCATTTATTCTTTATTTGGAGGGGTGGGTTGTGTGTGCTGGAAAGCTGACAGCCAATGAATGCTCATCTAGAAGAGCAAAGCACAGAATGCAGCAATGAGGAATGACAAACACGTCAATTTTTTAAGCACACAAAAAGAAGACATGCTTGTCTGTCTGAGGCCTAGTGTTTACATACTAAAACAGAATTAAAAAAAATGGGCCAACACTCCGATTGAACTCACCCTTTGTACAGCACCAGCTCCGTCAGACAGAATGGTGGCTGTTGACCTTACAAACAGAAGACAAACTTGTCTATCTGCTGTCTCGTGTTTAACATATTATAACAGAATGGAAAAAAGAAAATAAGGGCCAAGACAGCAGCTCATCGCACCACGCTGGCTCCATCAGGGGCGAGCACAACTATGCTATAAGATTGGTGCTCAGTCTTGAAAACGTGAAACGGTCTTTGAACTTCAGCTCTGTAATTTGACATGGCTCAGAGACTGCGGTTGGCAAATCTGACATAATCCATGACAAAAGTCAAGTAATGTGACTTTGGCTTTAGTCAGTTTCCTGTGCATTCCAGAATGTCTCATATGTCACCAAAAACTAGGGAGACAATCAACAACATACTCAGGGGCAGGTATGTAACGTGCTAACACTGCAAGTTAAGCCACTCTAATGGGAGAGATTAAAAGAGCTGAGCCTTTACAGTTTAAGCAAAAGAAGATTAGGAGGTGACATGACTGAAGTGTTTAAAAGTATGAAGGGAATTAGTCCAGTGGATCGAGACTGTGACTTTAAAATGAACTCATCAAGAACACGGGGACACAGTCGGAAATTTGTTAAGAGTAAATTTCACACAAACGTTAGTAGAGAAGAGCCAAGCAAAATGACACCTTTTATTGGCTAACTAAAAAGATTACAATATGCAAGCTTTCGAGGCAACTCAGGCCCCTTCTTCAGGCAAGATGTAATAAAAGGTGACATTTTGCTTGGCTCTTCTCTACATTCGTAATGGCTAACACGGTACAACACCCTAGTACTACAGACACAAACGTTAGGAAATTTTTCTTTACACAGAGAATGATAGACACTTGGAATAAGTGACCAAGTAGTGTGGTAGACAGTAAGACGTTAGGGACTTTCAAAACTCGACTTGTTGTTTTTTTTGGAAGAAATAAGTGGATAGGACTGGTGAGCTTTGTTGGGCTGAATGGCCTGTTCTCGTCTAGTGTTCTAATGTTTTGTCAGTAGGAAAGGTTTTAGTAGACCAACATGTCCAAGAATGGGACCAACACATAAGACAGGTCTATCTGTGATTAATGATTCAGATCTGCGACCCATACAGCTGCACAAACTGCCAGGAGACACAGAGTCAGCATCAATGGTGGACAAGCTTTATGATGCTGGTCTTAGAACATGGAAACCACTCAGAGGCCTTCTGCTCACTGACCTTACAGCAGGACTATGGCATGCTGCACACAGCTGATATTGTCCCAACTCTGCTGAAGAATGAATGTTTCGGTGCGGCCCCTGCCTGCTCTCCTGACCTTAATGGAATCCCTAGATAAAAAGCATCTATAAATGTGACCCTCTGACTGTCAATGGAAAATGGCTCTTTAGGCCCTTCTGCAGGAATGGGATAACATCTGTCAAGGGGACATTCAGAGGCTGCTTGGTTCCACGCATCTGAGGTGTCCAGCCAAGGCAGCCACAAAATACTGAAGAACTTCAGGACGGCTGGTGTTAATTTTCACATCAAGTATTGTTTTCCTGTTGTTTTTGTTGTTTTGTTTTGTTTTCCTATTAATCCCATGTGTTTATTTTTACATGGGTACCCTGCAATCCCACTTCTGTTTCATACAAACATTCTACAAAAATGTCTGCCTTCACTTTCAAGGGCGTAATGTGAGCTTTTTAAAATTATTTTCTTTTTGGAAGTGTGAGGAAGTGACAGACCCAGGGTGTTAAATAAACCAGAAATAAAACAGCAATTAAAGCAGTGGAACCAGCATTTACATTTATGACATTTACACGTACAGAATAAAATCAAAGAGCCAACTCCCTGTCTGCAGACACAGCACCCTGACTCACTAATGTCAGTCCAGGGAGATACAAGCTGTGAATGCACCTAATAAAGACAAAATCTTCTGTCTTTAACCGTCTTTCCTTTTCTGCGTGCAAATTTTGTTTTTATTCATCCATATATATATATATATACAGTGACTGCAACACATCAGTGAATGCAGGGATGAATAACAATGGCTAAACAAATGGATGGACTGATGGGAAATTATATTATAACAGTTATTATAATACCAACCAGTTAATAATATTTATAATGATAATAATGATGATGATAATGATGATCAATGAAAAACAATGGATGATAATGACTAAACTAGTGGATGAAGTGATGGATAATAAAAGTAATTATAATATAAAACAGCTAATAGTTTGCTTTCCAGGATAATAATAATAATAATAATAATTAATAATAATAATAATAATAATAATAATAATAATAATAATAATAATGACAAATCTAATGGATGGATTGATGGATGCTAATAATAAGTTATTATAATACTAACCAGTTAATAATAAGAAAAATGCATTCATTAACAATAATAATAATAACAAAACTAATAGATGAACTGATAGAGGGTAATAATAGCAATTATAATACTAAATGGCTAATATAATTATTATTAGTAGTAGTAGTATTATTATTATGGTTATTATAATAACAACCAGTTAATAATAAGAATAATGCATTCATTAATAATAATAATAATAATAATAATAATAATAATAATAATAATAATAATAATAATAATAATAATAATAA
>JANRMT010062791.1:154593799-154604720 GCA_026402145.1 Polypterus bichir lapradei | reverse complement strand
GCGCGCTTATTTTGATATATATATAGATATAGATATAGAGATATATAGATATATATAGATATGGGAACAACACTCATATGAATGACAAAACAATTACATTAACAATCATGTTACGTTATTTTTTAAATTTTTCCTTTTCTTTTTCATACCTTCTTCAACACACTACTTCTCCGCTGCGAAGCGCGGGTATTCTGCTAGTTAATAATATATTGAACAATTGTTAAAACAGTAAAGTTGAATAAATCGGACTCTGCAGCTGCATGAATAAAAGGTGTGGAGCATGGTCTGGACACAGACAGGCTGACACCGATAGTTCACCCAACACACGTTTATTATACATTATTTACAGTTCCAAAGCACACACAACCCCAGTACTTCCCCAAAGTCCAGGCCCTTCCAATGCCTCTCTTTCTCAGGTCCGCCTCCACTCCTCTCCTCTCGAGCTCTGTCTCTCTTCCTCCCGACTCCAGCCGTCGAATGGAGGGAGGCGGCCCCTTTTATATCCACCCGGACGTGCTCCAAGTGCCTCCCAATGAGTAACTGCCAGCACTCCCTGGCGTGGCAGAAGTGCCGGCTGTGCACCCGGAAGCACTCCGGGTGACCCTGATCTTCGTCCCCCCAGCACTTCCGGGTGTGGTGGAAGTGCTGAGGACCAGGGCTCTTCGGGCATCCGGTCGCCCCCTAGCAGGGGATCACGGGAACAGAGCTTGGAAGCTCAACCCTATAGGGGCCCGTGGGCGGCTGCCCTCTCGTGGTCCGGAGGAGGTGTAGTCCCTCTTCCGGTCCTTCTGGGCGTCCCAGCTGGGTACCGCCCTCAGCCACTTGCCACAAAGGTAAAGTACCACTTCCAGTTAACGGAAATAACCCAAAAGTTGATAGAAATCTACGTTTTGTACCTAATACTTGTTGGCGTAAGTGAAAGCGTACTCAAGTTATCATGTTTACAGACACACACACAGACACTCAGAGAGGCATAATTACAAAAATGGCATTTTCTGACTCAAGGAGGTCTAAAACATCAAGATTCATCAAAATCTCAACATCAAATTTTTAGACGAGTACAACATATACGAGAAAGTAAAAATGGACATGCATCTTTACTGTAGATGTTTCAAAGTAAAAAAGGTAGCCAGCTCAAGAAATCCTGTAGCTTCACCTGATATTTTAAAATCGTAAAAGACCCAGCAGAGGGTGCTGTCATCCTGTGCTTTCATCTGACAGAGTGCTGCTAAAAATATAATTGTAAAAAAATGATTCAAAACTTCTTTACACACTTAACTAATAGCTTTACATTTTGGCATATATTGTATCCTTTGAATAAAAAACATCCAAGGCTTTCCAAGCTATCACATGTACAGAAACAATCTTTAAATACAAAAATACAAAAAAAAAAATGAGGGAGAAACATTCTCATGTTTAAGATCTTGTGTTAAAATCCTGTTAATGTCTAGTTTCACATCATCTTTGCTTACAGCTTGAAAAAGAGATCCCAGTAACTTTGTGGAAGGGCTGATTTTCATCACATATTTTCCTCTTGTGGATGACATTTCGCCTTGCGCCCTATGTTGGCTGGGATTGGCTCCAGCAGACCCCCGTGACCCTGTAGTTAGGATATAGCGGGTTGGATAATGGATGGCTGGATGGATGACATTTCATGAGGAACTGCAGTTAAGTCTGTCATAATGGGTGGACTGGGTAAATGGACATACCAAGAGTAGTTCATTCCCCCAAATGAAAGATGACACTGTTCCTTAGGGCTGAATCCGATTAAGACACCCGCAATGTGACATGGGAGTTGGAGTCTGGAAACGCAACTCTGTTGGGGTCTTTGGATACTGCCAGAGGCTGCTGCCAGGGGAGAACTGCCCTGGTTTCCACATACCCCCAAAGTGCTCGGGCTGACCTGGGTGTAACACCAGAAGCAGTTTCTGGTCAGATTTAACAGATCCCACCACCTCATTTAATTGAGTCAGAGTCAAGAGGCAGCGGGCAACACTCTAAAAGAGGTGGAAGGGGAGAATTTAAATTTGTATATCGAGGCAGGTGATTGTATGGATGCGATTAAATATCAATTATTTGAACTGCAATTGTGTTTGGGCATCATTGTGTCTGTGGTTTGTGGATCAGTGGTGCCCATTTGGTTTCACTATTCCCCAGGGGGAAATTGAAACAGTCACCAATGCTCAGCCTGACGTTACAATCGAGACAGTAGAAGTGTGTTTCTTTGGACACTTTTCTTATATATATTTTTTATTGTTTGTGCATGAGGGGGTAGAATGTCAATGTCTGATCTGCATGGTTGATGTGCTTCTTGAGTTATTGTAGGATACCATAGCGCAAATCTTAGTGACTTCCACATGTTTCTTGACACAAACATTGAGAGTCACTGCATTGTGAACAGTTATTAGGCGTCTAATGTCTCTCTTGTCTTTCTACTTGACTGCAATCATTTTGCCTTTTTGCCACACAATTCCTTGCACCACAGTGTACCTTTACGCAACTGAATTCACCAGCAGCTCAGTTGTACAGTGCCATATGCATAAGTTTTAATATCCGTGTCAACATCTGATGACCATTTCACATCATCATAACTATTGCTTGATTCAACTAATAGTTCAGCTTCAGCTTGTTCAAAACTGGCATAACAGTTTCTCATTAATACACCATTCTGTTACGGTTGAAGGGTCCGCCCGACTCAAGAATATTGATGAGTTGACTTTGAGCGGCAAAATGCATAGAAATATGATGTTTTGCAACATGACTCTATTTAATAACTGTCCAGAGAGTTATTCGGGCTTAGCACTGTAAAGCTGATCATTACACATTACCGCCAAGTTTGACTCAGGGTTAACCGTAATTACATAGTTTTCTGCCCAAGACACACTTGGGGTTAATGCCAAGAAAGTTAATATTCCTCACATTCAGCCAAAAGCAATCATTCTTCTTCTTTCCTAGCGTTTGTTCCTGCACTAACTCAGGGTCCTTAGCTTTCGTTGCCTTCCTCCACTTCTTTCGATCTAGGGCGTCTTCCGGGTCGACGTTAATCTCATTTTGATGCAAAGTTTTGTCTATCAACTGCCATCTTATTCACTTGATGGAAGAACCCTGACTGCGTATTTGGGTGCAAATGAAATCAATAGTCTGTCTGTGAGTCATTGGCAAACAGAGATATGCTTTGCAGAAACAGAAAAGTCCAACTTGGTGCCCATAATACTATTTTCAGTGACCTTTATTGCTAAAATAAAGAGTAATAGATTTGTGGCCCTTCATTTTTTGTAGCAGCTTTGATTAATCAAAAACTGCGACCACCAGGAATAGTTTTCTTAAATGAGAGAGAGATATTTATTTAATTATTCAACTGTAATGAACGAGGTTTAGAGACAAAGTTTAATTTTAACCTTATTGACAGGTTAGTATTTGAAATTTTATACTTATACAAAAGCAGGACCCAGATTTGGGAGAGCTGGATTGTGTACCTGTAATTCTTACACAAAACTGTTCTTAATTATTTCCTTTTTTCGAAGGCACAAACCAATAGTTGTAGGTAATGTGCCAACAAGACGTTACCTCAGCCCTATGCTCTTAAATAACATAGAGTTAGACATGTTAGCAAATGCTGCAGGGGCCTTGGCGCCCAATCACCTGGAGATGCAAGGTGTGATGTAATGCAATGACGTCATCATTAAGACAACATAAAAGAAAGCAAACAATAAGTAAAAATCAATGAAAAAAGATTGAGTAAAGTCCAAGAAACTCCTGTGAAATGATTGGAGATCATGACATGGATGAGGTCTGTGGACAATTTTGCTTTCTTGTTGTTTTTCTTCATGTCATGCATACATGCAGGCAGATTCCACAGAAACGATATTGACTGGCAGAGAGAAATAACATTGGCTCCTTCAAAGATACAAGGTTTCAATCCAAAAAAATGTCTGATTGCTTTGTTTGTAAAAAATAAAGTACACACACAATTTAGATAGGCCAAACATGATAATAATTTGGGCAACCAGTTAAAATTATTCCTGTTTTACACACATTCTTCTTGTTGCTCTACTGGGAGTCTTCGGCGAATTCCAACCACAGAGAAGGACTTCATCCTACTTGGATTGACAGTTAATGCTCATGGAAGCAGCAGTCAAGAAATCAGATGGCATATTGCATTAGGAAAATCGTTGGTAAAAGACCACTCCAAAGTGTTTAAAACCAAAGAAGCCCCCGTTAGGACTGATGTGTGTCTAATCCAAAGCATGATGTTTTCAATCACTTTCTATGGCTGAGAAAGCTGGACAATGAATAAGCAAGACCATTCAAGAATCGATACCTTCAGGTTGTGGTGCTGGCGAAGAATATTGAACGTGCCATGGATGACCAGGAGAACAAAGCAGTATGTTGTAGAGGAAGTGAAACCGGAATGCTCCCTGGAGGTGAGAATTTTGAAACTCATGCCCTAGAAAAGGACGTCATGAAGTGAAAAAGACAACGAAAGAGAAGAAGACCCCCTTCAAGATGGATTAATACAGTGGTAGCAACAATGGGGTCAAACCTGTCACAAAGTTGCCACAGGATTGGGCAGTTTTTCATTCTGTTATACATAGAGTCACTATGAGTCGGAACCTACTCAATGACACATAACAATATTAACAACAAACGCCTGGATATTTGTCATTGTTTAATTTCAAGAGTGCCACGTTGCCATTTTGTAGCTTTGGCATTTTATGACTATGTTTCCATGACATGCTTCACTGTTACTAGGGGGGCTGCCTCCCAGAAAGCACAATACTCTGTATCTCAGATGTGTCTCTTTAAATCCCTGTGCAGCATTAGGTGCAACATTTGACTTTAATGATTTATCTCTTGAACATGTTCAGTTTCTGCACTCTTGGTATATTATATCTTCTCAAAGCATTTAATTTGTTGACTTTGGTTATAGTTTTGGCATCTCAATTTTGGCAACAACATGTGTTCTAGTTAACAACTCCTGACAATCATTGCTTCGACTATAGCTCTTTTTTATGTTTAGCTCTTTTTTTATTTCAAACTAGCCAACCCATGCCGCATTATTATCAACATGAACAGTCAACGTGGCTCACAGCTGCATGTGGACTGTAGCACAGACCAAAGCGAGTGAGGATGTGTTTGGTGACGTGTTGGGGGCGGGCACATGAGCAAGCAGTGCGCATGCCTCAAGAGCGAGGGTGGACGCGGGAGGAGGGTGAGAGTTGTCGTGCGTACCCCATGGTCAGGCGACTTGGTCGATTATATATGCAGTGGAACCTCGGTTCACGACCATAACTCGTTCCAAAACTCTGGTCGTAAACCGATTTGGTTGTGAACCGAAGTAATTTCCCCCATAGGATTGTATGAAAATACAATTAATCCGTTCCAGACCGTACAAACTATGTAAATATATATTTTTAAGTTTTTAAGCACAAATATAGTTAATTAAACCATAGAATGCACAGCATAATAGTAAACTAAATGTAAAAACATTGAATAACACTGAGAAAACCTTGAACAACAGAGAAAACTAACACTGCAAGAGTTCGGACTATAGCACTACTAACCGCTCGCTAAAACACTTTTTTGTAATGAGTTTTAAGCACAGGGAAAAAAATGAACATTTGAAAACCACCAAGAAAAATAACATTGCAACAATGCATGTGCGTGCCTGTGTGTGTGTCTCTCTCGCGCGCCTGTTTGTGTGTGTCTCTCTCGTGTGCCTGTGTGTGTGTGTCTCTCTCGCACCTGTGTGTGTGTCTCTCTCTTGCGCATCTGTTTGTGTGTCTCTCTCTCGTGCGCCTGTGTGTGTGTGTTTGTTTCTCTCGTGCACCTGTGTGTGTGTCTCTCTCGCACACCTGTGTGTGTGTGTCTCTCTCGCGCCTGTGTGTGTCTCTCTCGCGCCTGTGTGTGTGTGTCTCTCTCGCGCCTCTGTGTTTGTGTGTGTGTGTGTCTCTCTCTTGCGCACCTGTGTGTGTGTGTGTGTGTGTGTCTCTCTCGTGCGCCTGTGTTTGTGTCTCTCTCGTGCACCTGTGTGTGTGTCTCTCTCTCTGGCGCGCCTGTGTGTGTGTCTCTCTCATGTGGACTGTAGCACAGACGAAAGTGACTGTGGACTGTAGCACAGACGAAAGCGACTGAGACTGTATTTGGTGATGTCACTTTGGTGCTGCTCTAGACAGGCGGTGATGTCACTTCCACCCTGTAACTGCTGGCATAGACCTATGGTGACGTATGGTACTGTGGATCTGCAGGTTGATACATCTCAGAATGTGTGTGTCCATATGCGCAGAGATGCACTTCTCAAAACTTTTTCTTTCTGAGTGATGTCAGAGACGCATTAATTGATGTACAGAGGTGGTTACAGTTGTTAGGAGTATTTTACTATGTTTTATTTCAATCATTTAAAATAAGGTCTTAAATACAGTGTGCTTCACTGTTTGTGTGTCTAGCCCATCCACAGGCCTGCCTACTTCTGAGAGTTAAATCTGTGTCTTTAAGTGTGCTCATTATGTAATTAGTAATTTGGGAAGTTTCTATCTGTATCAACCTGAGAACCTGTCACAACATTCGGTGCCTGCATTAAGTGAAGAGCACTACACAGAAATAAACCAAAATGAATTGAACTGAACTTCCTTTTGCCATCAAGCAACAATTCAGGGAGATCATCTGGATCTAAAGAAGCAATTGGACTTTGTCGATTGCAATGGTCCAGCCTATCCTTCTTAGATACTCACGACCGTCAGGACAGAACCAGGGCCGAGCCAGAGATGCTTTCCTGTTCCTAGGTTCTACTAATATATTCAGTTACTTTGGTATAAAATTTTGTTTTTTTATTTGAACATTCAATTGCATGTTTGAGCCATTAAAAAAAAGAACACCCAGTAAATTATTGCAGTATCATCATTCCACTGTGATTAAATTTTGGCTTTATGCACACATTTCAGCATGTCTAATCATGTTAATATACTGTAATTAGGATCAGAATTGATACTGTCTGTGTAAGTGAAAGGTACCTCGCAGTAAGGAAGATCATGGTTTCGCATCCTGGGTCATCCCTGTGTAGAAGTGCTTTGAGTGGTGATAAATGCACTATATAAATGTAAATAATAATAATTATTATTATTATTATTAAAGCTCTAATGGTGGGGATTTAGAGAAATTACAAATAATCAGGGATTCATTGGGGTGAAACTTGTCACTGTTTGGATGTTGTGATCCACATCATGGGGTTTATAAATTCCTTCAGAGAACCAGATTTTCTTAAAAATATTTATTCATGTATTCATTTGTTCCATTACAAGGTCTAAGGGTGGTTGGAAGGCAGGATGCAAGCCTGGATGAGGCACCGGTCGCTAACATTGCACATTAATCGACATAGCCACACTCTTTTACATGAGGCCAGTTAAGAGTCACCCATCCAGGTAATCTGTATGAAAGGTGGGACAAAATGCAGTACCTAAACTAAACCAACAGTATACCAGAAAAAAATGTACAGACTCCACACAGACAGGAAGCTGACCAGGATCAGATGTTGGCAAATGGTGACTTCCTGCACAGCCCTTGAAAACAAGATGCATTTTGGTTATATTGAATTAATTAAATTGCAGTTATGACAAAGGCAGTTGATATAATGTTGAAGTTAGGGCCATTTTTGTTATAAAATACAAACATATGCATTTAGCAATTCAGCATATACTTAATCTTTAATTTCTGATATTCCCAGAAGTGTTCTTGGCCATTATTCTGCCTGAAATTAAATACAACTGTGACTCACCGGTTGGGTTTAGGGAAAAGGAAATTTGTGTTGGGTTTGCGAATGAAGTATTCATCTGCAGTTCGGCTCCCAGTGACGGGCACCTCCTGTTTAGGTGTCCGCAGGAGTTCAAGAGGAGGCTCTGCCTTTGGCCTTAGCATTCCCAAATATCGTGGCAGCAGGTGGATGAAAATCTGAGGAAAGCAAATCAGACACAAGTCAGACATACAAGTCAGGTCGTTTATCATGCATCACTCCTCAAATATAGATCATTGCACATCATTTGTCACTACTCCGTAATCTCTCATCACAAATCACTCATCACTTCTAGGTCATCACTCATCATTACATTACTCAGTAGTGTCTACTCACACATCATGCATCACTACTCAGTTGTAAATCATCATGAATCACTCATTACTACTCAGTAGTCTCTCATTACAAATCACACATCACTACTCACTTGTAGGTCATCACTCATTATTACTCAGTAGTCTCTAATCAAACATCATGCATCACTACTCACTTGTAAATAATCGTGCATAATTTATTACTACTTAGAAGTCACTTATCACACATATAATAATAATATCATAAATCACTCAATACTACTCAGTAGTCTCTTATCACAAGTTACACATCACTACTCAATTATAGATCATCACACATCATTCGTAACTACTCAAAAGTCACTTATCAAACATCAGTAGGCCTACCCATTTGCAGCTCATCATGCATCACTCATCACTATTCTTTAGTCATTCATCATTCATCACTACTCACTTGTAGATTATCATGCATCACTACTTATTTGTATATAATTATGCATCATTTGCTACTACTCAGAAGTCACTTATCACATATATAATACTACTACTACTACTACTAATAATAATAATAGTAATAATATTTTTTTATTTATAAAGAGTAAATTGCACAGAAATGTATGTATGTCAGGATTAATAAATCCGATTTTTTTTGTTCCTGTTTTTTGACTAGCATATTTTGAATACTCAGATTCATGTAGAGTTTTTTAAATGAGGACCCTGGTCAGAGGAAAATATTAACACAGACCAGGGAAAAATGTACAAACTCGACAAAGACCCACAGTAATTAAGACCACAATTTGAAGGTGGTACTGCAGGGTAGTGAGGCTAACAACTGTACCACCATACCTTATTAGATTTCATACTCTCTTAATAACATTTCATTTGTGACCAGGAGAAGACATAAACCAGATGGCAATGCCTCTGATGGGGTTGCCAAGCTGGAAAGGTAGTGCGACTTGGCACAATTTCCTCTGTATTTTAGATTACCAGTCTGGGCAGTGTGTAGAAAATGATGTTTCACCTAATAACATTTCCTGTATAATTAAATTGCTCAGCCATCAAGTACTGATTGGCAGTTCCTCTGATATTCTCTCCTTACACAGAGACCAGGTTGGGCAGTGAGTTGCAGACCGAAGCTTTGTAACATTTCCTCATTTGCCAAGGTGGACACCCGTAGGCTGCATGCATGAAACAATTATTATACTAATAATAGCTCCATTGAAATAAAGGTGGCCTGATGGGCCATTATATGTCAATTCAATTTATTTTTTATAGGCCTCTTCACTGACTACGGGATCAGAGTGCTTGCACACATTTCCAACATGGGCTGAATTAATAATCAAATTGATAATTAAACCTTAAATCATTTACATGCATGACCATACAAGTCATATTGCACATATAGTAACAGAGAAATTCAATCTGATTAAGATAAAATAATGGAACTATAGAAATATTGAGAGAAATATAAATTTAATTAAATTTGCAAATCTTTCTAAAAGCATTTTTTCACTTTGTCATTATGGGTATTTAAATTTAGATTTATGGTCAAAAATGGCAAATGTATCATTTAAAATTAAATCTACAGTACAATAATGTGCAGAAAATGAAGGGGTGTGTATACTTTCTGAATTTAATGTATACACAGTATTCATCCCCTTGGAAGTTTTCAGATTGTATTGTTATACAACGTTCAATCACAGTGGATTTGTTTTTTTACAATGATCAACAGGTAAAAAAAAACTCTTTAATGTCAATGTGAAAACAGATCTGTAAAGTGATCTAAATTCATTCAACTACAAAACTCAAAATAAATAATACAATGTATTTCATTCCAAGAGGCCAAATACTTATTGTAGGCACTGTAACATGACATTCAAACCTGCTTGATCCAAACCATTGGCACAACTGCTCTGGTGTTTTCTTTATACCTGAAGTAACCAGGTTTTATAATGAGTTTCAGGCACCTTGTTCTCTAATAACATTTCCTCTTCACAGTGAAGATCAAAATGTAATTTCTCAAATATTGTCTATCATTGAAACAATGGAGCCGGACAACACACTAGCAACATAAAGAATAATGCCATATACAACACTAAAGGGGTGCCAGGGTATCGTGGAGCTCATCCATATACAATAAAACCGATCTGATAAAAAATAAGTTAAGAGCTGCCAATCAGGTTAGATAGATAGATAGATAGATAGATAGATAGATAGATAGATAGATAGATAGATAGATAGATAGATAGATAGATAGATAGATATGAAAGGCACTATATAGTAGATAGATAGATATTACCTACTATTGCCTACTATTTTTGACATGGATAAACTCTGGCATAGGACTGTCATGTCCTGGAATGGATTACACTAGTTAAAAGTTATTAGCTCCGGTTCCTCAAAATCCAGGGATCTGGGTTTAAATTGTGGCCAGAAGTCTGCACACTTTTTACATTTTTGTAATTGTAGATAGTTATTGACTCAAGGCTTACTTTGTATGATTGAGTCTGGGTGTGCCCTGTAGTGGACTGGAATCCTATTCAGGGGTGATGGCACTAGGCCAGGCAACAGAAAATGTGAGTTCAGAATACAAAAAGATTATTTAGCAACCAATTTTTTTCCAAAGCAACTTACAGATTACAACACCATGAAAAATAATTTCAAGGCAACTACAGACGTTTAACCAAGGTACAGGAGTGAAATATTCACACCTTTCCAACTTTGGTCCATGCAAACATTTTAATTCAACAGACACAACTTCCATAGACATTTTTATACAGTGCTCTTGTAAAATAGATAGATAGATAGATAGATAGATAGATAGATAGATAGATAGATAGAT
>JANRMT010062791.1:154565497-154580955 GCA_026402145.1 Polypterus bichir lapradei | reverse complement strand
ATAGATAGATAGATAGATAGATAGATAGATAGATAGATAGATAGATAGATAGATAGATAGATAGATCATATTGTGGGCAGTATGGTAGCACAGTGGTAACAGGCTTCAACAAATCACCCCTCCCGCCTCACAACGCTCAAACCTGGTCTGGATTAAGTGGGTTAGATAATGACATGGATTATGTTTGTGCAGTCCTTATTTCATGTAGAGTCTTTCACACAGAATATTATGACACTTTATAAGGCACATAAAAATAGCATATAAAGCAAAAATATAATTCAGATTATACATTTACTCCTTGTGCACCACAGGCCTTAAGACTTTGAATGCAAGGTAACAATTAACTCGTAAGTCAAGCGTGATGTACAAAATAATTCTTACCTCAGTATACAGCTAAATGGCGATCTTTGCTGCTGTGTATGAGATACCTACTAAAGGCCACCTTAAAGATGATTGCAACGTTATAATCCAGTCAAATATAGTTTAGTTAGTCCTTCCCCTCTGACTTTAATGCATTTTGTGGAGTTTGGCGATATTTGCAAACACTTCCGTGATATCTCTGAACTCAAGGCGAAGTGAACACCATAGAGTTTGCTCATCACTACTATCTACTACGGTGCCTCTATCTAGTGGAGAGTCGTACAATATTTTTTTTGGGTGGCAACAGCTTGTAGAGAATAGTGTTATAGACAGTCTGCAGATATGCTGTCACAAAAAAGGGATAAAGTTACTTATGTTTTGAAACAACTAGATCTGTTGCAAAATGAATATTTTGATGAAAATGACAGTGATCGACATAGTGACAAAAAAAAAATTGAATGATGTAAAACCTACAGGTTCCTGTGTTGATGAAGATAACTTCCAGAAGGTGAGTGACTTGTCATGACTGCCAGCACTACATGAAGATTATGCCATCCACTGAGTGCAAACAGTTGGCAACTACCAAATGTCTTGTGTGCAACAAGCGTAGACAGTGCAAAGAAACGCATTATATTTATGGCACATGTGCTTCTGAGTTATTTAAAGTAATTAAAAGTTTCTTTCTATTTTTTATTAGATTTATTTACACTTTTTCTGCATTTTGTCACAGTTACTGTTAAAAATAAAGGTTGCTTTCTAATACATTTCTTTACATGTCTTGATTGAGTTGATTATTTATCGTATATGCACAGATCTACAGTACACTGCAGCATCCTGGTAATAAATGATCCAGCAGTAAATGTGTTAAAAGATAAGTTTTTCAAGTCAACGCTATTTCATGATCATGGTATATATTAAATGGCCACATTCTAAAGTGAAGCCTTTTAATAAGTTTTTAAAATATATTTTAAGCAATCTATATAAGCAACCCTTAACAGACGCAGCAGTCTCACTTCTGCATGTCATCTGGTTGGGGAGAGCCTCAAAAGAGTTCAGAAATCTTACACCACAAGTCACCCCCCTCCCCAATCCTTAGCTTTGTCCACACCGGTGTGGGCACAGTAACTGTCTAGGCATGAGAGAACATCAACACTGGTGTGTGCAGCCCTGAGATGATGGCAAACATCAAAAGATTGTGAAAGCACCACCCCTAAACCGAAAGCACTTACTTCTGTCTGCAGAATAAATTCCCTCGAAAAGTCCAGATTTCGCAAAACCGGGAAAGTGAAAAAAGCAGTTTTTGGGTCTGAGAAGGATCTGTCACAGGCATTGGTCCAAACAACATTGAGAATGAACGGCCTGTAGTATCCTGCGAGCCCGAGGAAGGCACGGACCTGCCTTTGTGTTTTGGGACGTGGGAACGCAAGCACCTCCCCCACCTTGTCCATTCGAGGCTTGAGCAAACCTTTCCCCATGCAATTTCTCAAATAATGGGTTTCCGACATACCCACTCTGCATTTGTTAGCATTAGCCGTCAACCCTGCCAGCCTCTAACTGTCAAGTACCACCTGCAGGCAGACAAAATGAGATCTCCAGTTGTTACTTAAAATGAATACATCATCCAGATACCATCCATCCATCCATCCATCCATCTTCTTCCGCTTATCCGAGATCGGGTCACGGGGGCAGCAGCTTGAGCAGAGATGCACAGACTTCCATCTCCCTGGCCACTTTTTCTAGCTCTTCCAGGGGAATCCCGAGGTGTTCCCAGGCCAGCCGAAAGACATAGTCCCTCCAGTGTGTCCTGGGTCTTCCCCGGGGCCTCCTCCCGGTTAGACATGCCCAGAACACCTCACCAGGGAGGCGTCCAGGAGGCATCCTGATCAGATGCCTGAACCACCTCATCTGACTCCTCTCGATGCGGAGGAGCAGTGGCTCTACTCTGAGCTCCTCCCGGATGACTGAGCTTCTCACCCTGTCTTTAAGGGAAAGCCCAGACACCCTGTGGAGGAAACTCATTTCAGCCTCTTGTAATTGCAATCTCGTTCTTTTGGTCACTACCCATAGCTCAAGACCATAGGTGAGGGTAGGAATGTAGATCGACTGGTAAATTGAGAGCTTTGCCTTACGGCTCAGCTCCTTTTTCACCACGATAGACCAATGCAGAGCTCGCATCACTCTGGATGCCGCACTGATCGGCCTGTCGATCTCCCGCTCCATTCCTCCCTCATTTGTGAAAAAGACCCCGAGATACTTGAACTCCTCCACTTGGGGCAAGATCTCACTCCCAACCCTGAGAGGGCACTCCACCCTTTTCCGGCTGAGGACCAAGGTCTCGGATTTGGAGGTGCTGATTCCCATCCCAGCCGCTTCACACTCAGCTGCGAACTGATCCAGAGAGAGCTGAAGATCACGGCCTGATGAAGCAAACAGGACAACATCATCTGCAAAAAGTAGTGACCCAATCCTGAGCCCACTAAACCAGACCTCCTCAATGCCCTGGCTGTGCCTAGAAATTCTGTCCATAAAAGTTAGGAACAGAATCAGTGACAAAGGGCAACCCTGGCGGAGTCTAACTCTCACCGGAAACGGGTTCGACTTACTGCCAGCAATGCGGACCAAGCTCTTACACTGGTTGTACAGGGACTGAACAGCCCTTATTGGGGGTCCGGTACCCCATACTCTCGGAGCACCCCCCACAGGATTCCCCGAGGGACATGGTCGAATGCCTTTTCCAAGTCCATAAAACACATGTAGACTGGTTGGGCAAACTCCCATGCACCCTCCAGGACCCTGCCAAGGGCGTAGAGCTGGTCCACTGCTCTGCGACTAGGACAAAAACCACACTGTTCCTTCTGAATCCGAGGTTCGACTATCTGACGGACCCTCCTCTTCAGGACCCCTGAATAGACTTTTCCAGGGAGGTTGAGGAGTGTGATCCCTCTGTAGTTGGAACATACCCTTCAGTCCCTTTTCTTAAAGAGGGGGACCACCACCCTGGTCCAGAGGCACTGTCCCTAATGTCCATGCAATGTTGCAGAGGTGTGTCAACCAAGACAGTCCTACAACATCCAGAGCTTTGAGGAACTCTGGGCATATCTCATCCACCCCCGGGGCCCTGCCACCATGGTGTTTTTTGACCACCTCGGTGACCTCAGTCCCAGAGATGGGAGAGCCCACCTCTGAGTCCCTAGGCTCTGCTTCCTCATTGGAAGGCATGTTAGTGGGATTGAGGAAGTCTTTGAAGTACTCTCCCCACCGTCCCACAACGTTCTGAGTCGAGGTCAGCAGCGCACCATCCAAGCGCGATATACAGTGTTGACACTGCACTGCTTCCCCCTCCTGAGACGTCGGATGGTGGACCAGAATCTCCTTGAAGCAATCCGGAAAGTTGTTCTCCATGGCCTCCCCAAACTCCTCCCATGCCCAAGTTTTTGCCTCAGCAACCACCAAAGCCGCTTGGCCTGCCAGTACCTGTTAGCTGCCTCCAGAGTCTCACAGGACAAAAGGGTTCTGTAGGACTCCTTCTTCAGCTTGATGGCATCCCTCACCACCGGTGTCCACCAATGGGTTCGAGGATTGCTGCCACGACAGGCAATGACCACCTTACAGCCACAGCGCCGGTCAGCCGCCTCAACAATAGAGGCACGGAACATGGCCCATTCGGACTCAATGTCCCCCACCTCCCTCGGGACGTGGTCGAAAGTTCTGCCGGAGGTGGGAGTTGAAGTTACTTCTGACAGGGGACTCTGCCAGACATTCCCAGCAGACCCTCACAATACGTTTGGGCCCACCAGGCCTGACAGGCATCCTCCCCACCATTGAAGCCAGATCACCACCAGGTGGTGATCAGTTGACAGCTCCGCCCCTCTTTTCACCGGAGTGTCCAAGACATGTGGCCGCAAGTCCAACAACACGACCACAAACTCGATCATCGAACTGAGGCCTAGGGTGTCCTGGTGCCAGGTGCACATATGAACACCCCTATGCTTGAACATGGTGTTCGTTATAGACAATCCATGACGAGCACAGAAGTCCAATAACAAAACACCGCTCAGGTTCAGATCGGTGGGGCCATTCCTCCCAATCACGCCCTTCCAGGTCTCACTGTCATTGCCCATGTTAGCATTGAAGTCTCCTAGCAGAACAAGGGAGCCCCCAGAAGGTATGCCCTCTAGCATTCCCTCCAGGGACTCCAAAAAGGGTGGGTACTCCAGACTGCTGTTCGGCGCATATGCACAAACAACAGTGAGGGAGGCTACCGTCTCGTCTACTGGGGTAAACCCCAATGAACAGGTTTCAAGTCAGGTGGCAATAAGTATGTTCACACCCACTCGGCGCCGCTCATGTGGAAGACGAATGTTCTCTTCGTTCCCTTGTACTAATTCATGACTGAGAAGTAAGCTTTACAAAACCATGTAATAACATGCTTTGTTTTAGCAAACAGAAAA
This sequence comes from Polypterus bichir lapradei, assembly GCA_026402145.1. Taxonomy (NCBI): domain Eukaryota; kingdom Metazoa; phylum Chordata; class Cladistia; order Polypteriformes; family Polypteridae; genus Polypterus; species Polypterus bichir. Next base: position 154,576,144 of record JANRMT010062791.1, on the reverse strand, counting down.
ATATTTGTGCAAAGGACTCAAGGTCTAAGCATTCCACACATGAGTCTGCCTTATCACGTTTTCCCTTAGCTTACATCTGAACGCCATAACAAAAGGAGCCAAGAAATCAAGTTTTACAAGGGACATTAAAGGGGCTCAAGGTTTGTGTATAATAAATGTGTTGACTGTTGCATTTTATAATTATATTAAATCACGCATTCTAGGGGTATAAAACTGGACCCCACCCAACAGACGGGGTTCAGAAGAGCCCTTACGCTGTCATGTATATTTGATTGTCTGCTTTTCTGAAACTCTTCTCACCGTGACTCTGAAAAATAAAGAAGCTTTATAACCGCACCTGCTGTCTGGTCTGAGTTTTCGTCCACACTCACCAGGGGCAACTCCAGAGTGGTAGAGAGTCCAGCCTCTCTCAAGGAGATTGGTTCCAGAGTCTAAGCTGTGCGTCGAGGTGAGCCCGACTATATCTAGCCGGAACCTCTCGACCTCGTGCACTAGCTCAGGCTCCTTCCCCTTCAGAGAGGTGACATTCCACGTCTCAAGAGCCAGCTTCTGTAGCCGAGGATCGGACCGCCAAGGTCCCCGCCTTCAGCCACCACACAACTCACACTGCACCCAACCTCCTTGGCCCCTTCTACAGGTGGTGAGCCTATGGGAAGGGTACGCACCTGCATATGCGGAATGGGGAGACAGAATCTGGGCAATCATCTGCTGAAAAGTCAATGGTGTGCCATGGAGACCAAAAGGGAGCCTTGCAAATTTGAACAATCCATCTGGAGTGGCGAACACAGTCTTCTCGCAACTGGAGTCCTCCAAGGCCACTTGCCAATAACCCTTTGTGAGATCTAGGGTGGAAATATATAAAGCCTGCCCAAGCTTTTCCCACAAGTCATCTAAACACAGCATCGGGTGTGCATCAAACTTTATTCAACCTTCTAAAATCAATACAAAACCAAACTGGGCCATCGGGTATTGAGACTAGCACAATAGGGCTACACCACTCACTTTTGCTTTCACAGATTACTTCCAACTTGCGCATCTGTTGCCATTCAGCCCGAAATTTATGCGGATCCAATGGGATCAACACTAGTACGTGATCCCTATTCTTAAACTTGCGGATTTTACTCTTCTTGTCACATTTGCATTTTTGCATCTCCTGCTCACGCTACAGATGTTACACCACAATAGAGGACAACTTGGAAATCTGTTCCTGCAGTGAAATGACTCAGTTGACAAACCTCCCTGCATGAGGTGCCTCGCGAGTCACCATGCACGAAAAATATCCAACACATCGCATGGTCAACAGCCAAAGAGTAGTTCGAAATGGCTCAACCTGGTAGAAACTTTGGGTGCCTCCCGATCAGCAAACAGGAGGAAGGCACTACTGTATCCCATGTGGTCGGGTCGTCAAGGTCCACCCGCCGAATCATCTGTTTTAGGGTTTTATTAAATCGTTCAGTCAGACCATTTGTCTGTGGATGATAAGTATTGTAGTGTAACTGCTGAATTGCAAAACTTTGGCATAGTCGCTTCATGATGCGAGAGATAAAGGGCGTGCCCTGATCCATCAAAATCTTGCGAGGGATACCAATACTTGTGAACATTTCCAAGAGTGCTTTTGCAATAGTCTGAGTGTCTGCCTGTCGCAGCATGGCCACCTCTGAGTATCTTGCAGCTTAATCAACTATCACGAGCATATGCTGAAACCCATTTCTACTCCATGGGAGTGGGCCAACAATATCTAGACCCACCCTCTCAAAGGGGACATCTATAATAGGCATCGGTATAAGGGGTGTCCTAGTGGATCTGTGACAGTTGGGGCAGGCCTTACAGAGTTGTTCCACATCCCAGTCCATATTCACCCAATACATGCATTCCCTTGTCTTTTCTGCACTGAGGTGACCCCCCAAAATTTGACTGTCAGCAATTTTCAAAAACATCCTCCTGTGCCCCATTGGCACCACCAAATGCTCGATCCACTCATCACCCAAGCAATCAGAAATCACCCAATACAGGAAACCATCATTAATTAAAAATGGGGTGTCTTAAAGTTTGGATCCTCTCTCTCCATATAGTAAGAGTCATTTGCGACATGGGCTTGTCTGAATACAAAATCCAAGCTGCTATTGGCTCGCTGCAGGCAGACAAACTGAATGGCAGTCTCTGCTTCATCTGTGCCCTATGCAGCATCACACTCACCACCCCCTGTTATGTCATTGGGGTCTGAAGCAGGTGTCTGGTCTGGGGAGGTTGTTTGCGTGAGCAAAGGTGTGATAAAGTTCGCCAGCTGCCCCGGGTCCTCACTTGAGGACTCGTCCCTGACCTCAACGGATAACTCTGGTTCAATTTCAAACCCAGCTCCTTGAATGACATTGTCAGCAGTGAACCCCTCTCTATCAACTGCAGAGGGAGGCATTTTACAGGTGGCCAAGACCTATGGGAAAAGGGTAGTCCTCTTTCCTATTAAATAAGGCCAGGGTGAAGTATCTGATATGGCAGTCCAAACCCAAAGCTCTTCCCTTTAAATTTCAATGTTTTAACGTCCCCATGGGCACAGCGAATATTCACATGGTCTGTGGTCCTCTATGGGTCTGTCAGAGCAAGTCACGGTGGACTAAGCAGAGGTTGCTACAAGAGTCCAACAGCACTGGGAATTCATATCTGAACAATGTAATACAGACCTTAAAACTGTCCTCCCTTAACATCTTGGGGGAGACTTGCGAGACACATAACTGGGTCAGACCAATGGCCATGGCTTGTTGATCACAGCGAAAGCAGCTGCGTTCAGTCTGCACTATCATGCTTCTGTGATGGCATCTTTCACCCGTAGTGCCAGTGTCCCGAAGAGCCTGTGCTGGTTGGATTGAAGTTGGAGTTAAACCCAGGTGGCCCCTTTGTTCCCAGGTAGCTTGGGCGTCCTCCAGTCTGTGAGTCAGGTCTAACAGCAACTGGACATCGTCCCAAAGGCCCTTATCTATTCCCAACAGGACTGCATCAATAGCAAGCTTCTTCACAATGTGTTCGAAAGTGTCCCCACAGATCCTGCTTTGAATCAGGTCCACTAAGTTCTGGATCTGCCCTCGTATAGAGTGATCTGGGTCAATGTGCCACACATGAATCACACACTCTGGGTCGTTGGAGGGAGCCATCTTCACCAGCACATCCCTGGGGAGTGAGAAGACAGAAACACCCACAGGTGCCTCATTTTGCTCTGCCTGTATCGGGATGTTACACAGCAAACAGGCAGGGTCGGGGCCAGGTGTGGCCAAGTTATAATGTTTCCTGCATCACCCATAAGGCAACAAGTGCTTTGCGCGTGGCAGTGGTCAGCTTGTAGTTGTTTTTGTGACGCTGCGGACCTGTGGTTACCTTGGCAATGGACAAGCAACCCTTAACAGACAATCTAAAGGTTAGGTGCATTGGCAAACCTAAATTGTCCCTAGTGTGTGCTTGGTGCATGGGTGTGTGTGTGTGTCCTGTGGTGGGTTGGCGCCCTGCCCAGGGATTTGTTCCTGCCTTGCTCCCTGTGCTGGCTGGGACTGGCTCCAGCAGACCCCCGTGACCCTGCGTTAGGATATAGTGGGTTGGAGAATGACTGACTGACTGAATTCCTTGCAGACCATTCTCGGGAAATCCCGCCCTGTTCTGGGGCACTTCCGTTTCCAATCCTGATGACATCACTTTTTTCTGCAAGGCTTTAAAAGCCGCCATCTTAAGATGGTACTCAGTTCTGTTTTGGACTCCATTGTGTGAAGATGTCTTTGTTTTTGGACAGATTTTGCAGCCGGGAAATATTATACGGGTGGCTGCCCCAAACCTTCCCAATGTCTCTGGGTTATTCTTGTTACAATATATATATATATCGTGGCGAGTGGCTGGGGACGCTGTTGTGTCTACAAAGTACACCGTTTCTCACTTGCTTTAATGCTCTTTATTTTTCGTCTCGAAAACATAACAACCGAAGGTGCACACTATTCTCACACATGCGCAAAAACATCTGCCCTCACTTTCCATGCGCGCATGCAATTAACATTACAAACATCCTGTTATCCAACATTTCCCCCCCCCATTCCCAAAAGTCAAGTATTAAAGGATGTGACGAAATCCCGTAAATGACCTGGACGTTGACGTACCCGCTGAGGTCGTTGCTGTTGAGCAACTGATGGTTGGAAGATCTGGGGTGCCACTTCAGATGCATTGCTATAGCTGTCATCTGATGGACCTGCTGACCCAAAATGGGTACTATGAAACTCAGACCTTGGTATGGTAAGGTCAGGTGCTGACACTTTATGCAGGCGACGGGCATGCCAGCGAGAGCCATCCTGTAACAGAAATGTGGCTGGCCCCAATTGCCTAGTAATTTGAAGAGGCGAAGAAAGAAAGGAGTGCAGCTTATTAGCACGATGTAACTTCCGTACTCTTACCCAGTCACCGGCACTGATATCAGGCAACTTCACTCTGATCAGCGCTGATCAAATTGCTGTTTCATTTTCTTTTGCCCTTGTCTGACTTTGACAATTGCTGAGGGTGCAGAATGACTCAAAGCCAATGGGCAAAGACGATCTAGTGGAAATGGGAGTTCCCGACCCATCATTAACTTAGCTGGTGATTTCCCAGTGGTTGAGTGTTGAGTTGCCCGGTAGTGAAGAAGGGTTTGGTTGAGGGCAGTATTAAAATTGCAACCTCCTTGAGCAAGATGTGCCCGGATACCATTCTTAAGTGACTGATTAAATCTCTCTACCCCTCCATTTGCCTGTGGGATATAATAAGCTGTCTTGCGGTGTTCAATGCCATGATTCTTTAGAAATGATGTGAATTCTGCTGAGATAAATTGAGGCCCATTGTCAGTTGTGATTATGCGTGGAAGTCCAAAACGGGCTATCAGATCTTCCAGTACGTTGATCACAGTCTTTGAAGTGACTGTACTCACCGGAACAACTTCAGGCCACTTAGAGTGCAGATCATATATGACCACAAGAAAACGATGATGGGGAGGAGCGCTGTGAAGTTCACCACAAATGTCTAGCTGCAGGTGCTCCCAAGGGTGTGCTGGCCACTGAAGGGGCTGGAGTGGTGGAGGAGTAGGTAACCCTGTCTTCCCACTAATCAGACAAGCAGAGCAATCCTTAACAAGGCCTTCTATATCGTTGTCAATACCTGGCCACCATACCCGATCTCGGCACCTCTGTTTCATTTTGACAATTCCTAGGTGACCCTCATGAGCCATCGCCAAAATACGAGACCGCAAACTTTGTGGCACCACAGCACAATAACCCCGAGCAATGCAGGTATCATTCCAACATGATAGTTCCTCTTTTACACGTGCAAATGGGATCAGCTCATCGGATACATGTCTGGACCAGCCCTCTCTAATATAAGTGCGTAATAATTCAAAAACAGTATCCTCTTTTGAAGCTTGCTGAAGCTCTGTAAGTGATACAATATCCTGTAGCGGTCCATGCAGCAGCTGAATTAGGTCATTGTCTGTGTCAGCAGCTTGGTTGTGAAGTGGCTCCGGTGCTGGTGTAAAGCTTGACAGTAGGTCAGCTACTACATTTTCCCGTCCTGGCTTAAACTCCAGTTGGAAATTATATTGTTGTAAACGATCAGACCACCTATGTAACCGGAGGGGCTTGTGTCCTGTTCCAGATGTTGACAGCAAAGAAGTGAGAGCTTGATGGTCTGTCCTCAGAATGAATGGTCTTCCATACAAATAAATATGCCATCGCTCACAAGCCCAAATGCATGCTAAAGCTTCACGTTCCCCTACAGAGTATTTTTGTTCAGTGAGGCTCAGTGCTCTGGAGGCAAATGCAACTGGCTTTTCCAGCCCTTCTTCCATCTGTGACAAAACAGCTCCCAAGGCCAAGGCAGAGGCATCACAAGTAACAATTGCCATACCCTCTGGGTTAAAATGAGAGAGAACTGGTGCAGTTGTGAGTTGTTGTTTCAGGAGATGGAATGCTTCAGTGCATGCAGAAGTCCAATCCCAGGGTGCATCCTTTTTAATGAGCTTGCGTAGTGGGGTTGTGATAGCTGAGTATTGTGGCAGGAAGCGTAAGTAATAGGATGTCATGCCTAAAAATGAAGCAACTTGTGCAGCTGAAATGGGTTCAGGAAGACTGCAAACAGCATCCACATTGGACTGCAAGGGTTTAATACCTTCAGCTGATAAGTGGAACCCAACAAAATCAAATTCTGATGCTGCAAAGATACACTTCTCGTCATTTAAGGTGAGGTTGTGTTTTGTAAGCTGCTGTAACACACGTTGTAGCCTTTCATTATGGACAGAGAGTGTTGGTCCGTGCACTACGATGTCATCCAGATACACACATACCCCTGACATCCCAGCCAAGAGTGATGACATTATTTTCTGAAAACAACTGGGCGCTGAACAAAGCCCAAATGGCATGCGAGTATAACGGAACACCCCAAGGTGTGTGACAAATGCAGTGAGATCCCTACTATCAGGATGTAGTGGTATCTGCAGGTAGCCTTGTCGTAAGTCCAGTTTAGTAAAAACAGTGGAACCATGAAATTGAGATGTAATCTCCTCAGCTGTTGGTAGTGGGTATCTGTCTGGGACCACAGCCTTGTTAACTGCACGAAGGTCAATACAAAGACGCAACCCGCCTGACTTTTTTCGAGCAATTACTAGATTGGAGATCCAGGGTGATGCACTAACTGGTTCTATAATCCCTTCCTCCAGAAGCTGTTTCAACTCTGCAGTAACATCATCTCTCAGTGCTAGTGGTGTTCGGCGCAGTGGCTGAATAACAGGAGGTATGGACGGATTAAGTCTGGGCTTGTGCACAAACTCCAATAGGCATCCTAGGCCATTAAACAGAGCAGGCCATTTCTGCACCCATGGAGAAGTAACTTGCAGGATTTCTGCACCATCGTAATCAAGAACAGTGAATCCGAGTCTGAGGAAAAGGTCAATACCCAGGATATTGGCTCCTTGCTTTGTAACATAAAAGCAAAATTCAGAAAGAGATCTTGTTCCATAACGAACATGTAACAGCAACGTTCCGAGAACATCAATCTTAGTGTGCCCATAACCAGCCAGAGCAATTGATGGCCTCTGCAAAGGTAAGTGAGAATAGAACTGCTTGTATGTAGCATAATTAAGAAGAGACACTTTAGCGCCCGTATCCAAAAGCAAAGGTATGCACACATCCTGTATATATACTGCACAAGTCTTGAAGTTAGAAGAAACAGACTGCACTGCATGAATAGATGCTGGTGCTGAATGTGAAGGTGAGGGCTGCCCCGATGTAGGCAGTTGGGATGAACGACAGCATCTTGCAAAATGGTTTAATTTGTTGCATTTTCTACATCGCTGACCTCTTGCTGGGCAACTTGAATCACTGTACTGGTGATGGTTAGATCCACAATTCCCATAATATTGTCCTGAAATATTGGGGTTTCTCCGCGCTTGCAGGACTGGGGCAGCTGCCTCGGCATAGTTATCACTGAAAACGGGCTGCGCTGACAAAGCAGGAGCTGCTGTCAGCTGTGCCGCGCTCTGCACTGCTGATTCAACCTGGCACGCAATCTCGATCGCTTTCTCTAGTGTGAGTTCGTCAGATTCCATCAATAATCTCTCCCTCACAGGTGCACTATGCGTTTTCTCTATAAGCTGGTCCCTTATCATCTCGTTCTGAAGCGGCCCAAAATTGCAGTGCCCTGCTAATTCCCGTAGCACGGCTGTATATTGTCGGATTGACTCACCCGCCAACTGGCTACGCTGACGAAAGTGAAACCGCCGTAAAAGGACGCTCTGTGTTCCAGAAAAGTGCTTCTTGAGGGCCTGAACTGCCGCGTCATAGGAGTCGGATGCCCCCAATGTATGAAAAACATGCTGCCCTTCTGCGCCCAGACAATGAAGCAAGATGGCACGCTTGCGTACATCAGGTACGGAGTCCAAGCCAAGCGCGATCAGATAAGTTTGAAAAGATTCAAACCAGCGAGTCCAAGGCACCGAAGGATCACCAGGTAAAGGTAAGAAAGGAGGTGGTGGTGGCAGCGAAAGTTCAGCCATTCTCGTCGCCAAATGTTGTGTCTACAAAGTACACCGTTTCTCACTTGCTTTAATGCTCTTTATTTTTCGTCTCGAAAACATAACAACCGAAGGTGCACACTATTCTCACACATGCGCAAAAACATCTGCCCTCACTTTCCATGCGCGCATGCAATTAACATTACAAACATCCTGTTATCCAACAGACGCCCAGGAGGATTGTAGGAGGGCTTACGCCTCCTCCAGACCACGAGGGGGCGACCGCCCTGGTGGCTTTGGGGACCATGGGAACAGAGCTTAGAAGCTCAACCCTATAGGGTCCCATGGTCACCGCCAGGGAGCGCCCCAAATGCCTGAGGAGCCCTGGCCCTCAGTACTCCGCCACACCCGGAAGTGCTGGGGGGAAGAAGACCAGGGACACCCGGACTGCTTCTGGGTGTGCAGCTGGTACTTCCACCACACTTGGGAGTGCCGGCAGAAGCTAATCGGGAGGCACCTAGAGCACGTCCAGGTGTGTATAAAAGGGGCCGCTCTCCATCTATTCGATGGCTGGAGTCGGGAGTGCAGAGGACAAAGTCAAGGAGGAGATGAGTGGAGGTGGCCTGAAGAAAAGAGAGGCATTGTGAGGCCTGGACTTTGGGGGAGTATTGGGGTTGTGTGTGCACCTTGTAAATACTGATTGTGAATAAACGTGTGTTGGGTGATTTAAAACCATGTCTGCCTGTCTGTGTCCGGGCCATGTTCCACAATATATATATATGTGTGTGTGTGTGTCTATACATATCCATATATGGATATCTATATATATATATACACAGTGGAACCTCAGCTCACGAACGTCTCGGTTCACATACAACTTGGTTTACGACCAAAAAGTTTGCCAAACTTTTGCCTTGGTTCACGACCACATACTCGGTATACGAACAAGCCAGTTTCCCTTTCGGTTTGTGCGTGCCGATGATTTCCGCACGTGTTGCATTGTTCTCGGTCAGACTTGCCTGCCTGCCTGCTGCTGAGACGGGGTGGGGGGGGGGATGGGGGCATGCACATGCGTGCCTGCCTGCTGCTGAGAGAGAGGGGGAGGGGGAGGGTGCTGCACGTGCCTGCCTGCCTGCCTGCCTGCTGGGGGTTAAGGGTGCGTGCCTGTCTGCCTGCTTCTGAGAGAGAGAGAGCCTGCACGTGCGTGCCTGCCTGGCTGGTTCATACGTGCCAATTACTGTGTTTAAGCAGAGCTGCTCCCTGTTCATTGTTCTCAGTCAGACGTGCGTGCTTTACCTGCGCTCTCTTTGTGCTCTACAGTATTTCCTGTGCTTTTGCAGTTAACTATGGCTTCTAAGCAAGTGAAGAGTGGTGAGAAGAAAGTTTTGAAGAAAATTGAAATCGAAGTGAAGAAAGAAATTATTGAAAAGTTTGAGCGTGGCGTTCGTGTTACTGATCTTGCTGCCGAGTACAAGAAGTCAAAATCTATGATTTCGACTATTCTAAAGCAGAAAGAATCTATTAAAGCAGCTGATATTTTAAAAGGAGTTACAGCGTTAACAAGGCAGAGGCTTCAAATGCTGGAAGAGGTGGAAAAACTGTTTACCAGTTTACTCATTTACCAATTTGAGAATCCTCGTGCTTTCAGGCAGCACAATATAAACAAAGCCAGACTGCCAGTAATGTGGGGGGCAAACAAGAAGGGTTGGGTCACAAGGACTTTGTTTTTGGAATGGCTGCATGAGGCTTTCACTCCCACCAGCTAAACAGCTAAAAACACCAGAAACCCAAGAAATCACAAGAGAGAAAACACCTGAAGGAAAACATCCCTCCATTGCGGAGCCAGACTCTTCCTCCTCTCCACCCAGTTCCTCCTCACTTCATGCCAGAACTCGACTCATGCAAGGTTAGTTTTCTTGGTGGTTTTTGTATTACAGATTTTTCAAAAGTTAATTTTTCAGTTCGTAGCAAGAATTGTTGCAATGTTACTTTTCTCTTTTTTCAAATGTTCGCTTTTTTCCCTGTGCTTAAAACTCATTAAAGTGTTTACAGATGGAGTTGTTCATAGCGTGATTTGTTGCAATTTTACTTTGCTCTTTTTTCAAATGTGCCTTTTTTTCTGCTGTGCTTAAAACTCATTAAAAAAAAGTGTTTACAGTGATTGGGTTGTAAGGCTATTAGCATGAACTCCTGCAATGTTTTTTGGTTGCTTGTGGTTGGTTTTTAAATTAAAGTTCAGATTTGTTCAAATGCTCCCCTCTGTTCAGAGAGAGAGAGAGAGCGCGTGCTGCTGACGGGGGGGTTTGGGTGTTGTGTGCTACAGAGAGAGAAAGAGAGAGAGAGAGCGCGAGCGAGCCTGCTCGTGTAGCTGAGCAGGGAGCCTGGGTGTTTTGTGTCAGTGTTATTCAATGGTTTTACATTAGTTTACTATTACACTGTGCATTCTATGGTGTAATTAACTATTTTTGTGCTTAATCTTTACATATATTTACATATTTACATACAGTTTGTACGGTCTGGAACGGATTAATTGTATTTACATACAATCCTATGAGGAAAATTGCTTCGGTTCACGACCAACTCGGTTTACGACCAAAGTTCTGGAACGAATTATGGTTGTGAACCGAGGTTCCACTGTATATATATAT